>CAXKWD010000006.1:129003583-130203583 GCA_964059195.1 Ectobius pallidus
CTTGAGCATAGCCTTCATGTGCGACTTGAAGTCCTGGATCTAGGAATTAAATTTTAGGTTTGTTAAAAAAATCCCCATCTTAAATTGCCAAGATTTGTTGGTGATCCTTAGCTTTTTCCTATGTTGTTCATGTGGCTATAGGCCTATCCCCTGTTACAATGCCCTTGGCTTGAAAAATAAGTGTAACTAAATTTTGTGACTGGAGTAGATCGAGAAATACTAACGTAAATTGTCTTAGTCTAAACATCGCTGCTAGTTGTGTTGTCTAAAAATTCCACATGACTAATACATTGCGTTACCTCATATGTAATAAATCACATTCACAAATTCTGGACCAGTCATGTAAATTTCAGACATGCCAGTTCTTCAGCAAGTGTGGGATAAGCCCTATTTCCACCGGGAGTACAAATGATGCATTCACTGGATTGCATACTGTTTGGCAACATCGAGTCGTCAGCTAGTATTTATATCGTCACTTGCTGGCATGAATAATAAAAAAAACTACTTGCTGCAATAATTATTTCAGTGGAAGTGCAACAGTGTTGCTTACAAGAGTGGGGACATCTGCATGCGTTTATTTATTTTTTCCTTCATGGCCACGGCTAACTGGTCCAGCGCGCACAGTGCGAATTCTGACCTTGTATCTTGCCAAAAACTATTACCAACAATTCGTCGCTGGCGTGAAGAAAAACGTTTCATATTTCGCAACACCGGTCGTGCATTTATGAAAGAATGAAGAAGTAATTGCAGCATCCAATGAACCAGGGGCCCATGTAGCCGAAAGTATCTTAAGAGAGGGGGGAAGTTCAGACCTGTGCAGCATCTAAGAAAAAAATTCACCACAGCCACAGTTTTTCAGATAATTAAATGAAATTTGTATACTTGTAGTAAACATATCAGGGTTTAATGTGATGCTTTTTAATTTTAGAATAATGTTATTCTTTCAATATAATATTTTTTTTATTTTTTAGAAAGGTACACTTTTCTCCTTCATCAATTATGTAATCACCATAAAATTGATACAGACTAATCAGTAGAATGTAAAATAGTAATTGACGAAGAAAGAATAACATACACCAAATAGATATTAAAATACCCTTGTGTAAATGAACCGTTCAATGAAATTTGACTAAAAACACTCCATAATCTTATGAAAAATCTGTACTTTTTTAGTTAGATGAACTATTCTTGGTTAAAAGTAGCATCAACAAAATAAAAAGAAGCACTGAAAAAATCGGCCTTCTAGCTTTAATATATCATGAGAAAAGTGTAAATTTAGATAGAAAAATGTTGTTTCGAAAAATGCCTGATTGTCAGAAAAGGGGCATGGCATCAACTTGACAGAGGGATTTATTTTATTTATTTTTAAAAACTTCCCGATGTGATATGGACATGAAATTGTTTCCATGGATGTAGGAAAGTATAAGGGATCAATCGAGCACATTTTCAGAAAATCGAGTTTTGAGCCAAGGTATGAGATTACAGTATTAAAGAATCCCTGTTTCATATTCTGAAGAATTGAATAATAATAACACTTACTTACCTACTTACTTACTCAATGACAATAGATAGTTCCTATTCAATAAAACCCGGAGGTCCGTTGCCGCACTTACATGAGCCCGCTATTCAACCCTATTCTGTGCCACCTCTATTCAACCATCCCTCGCAAATCCTACTTCCCTTAAATCATTTATAATATTTTCCTCTCATCTACATCTAGGCCTTTCAAGTGATCTCTTTCCTTAGGGTCTCCCAGTCAATATTTTTGAGATGTTTCTCTCCGCCCCGACGCGCGCGACATGTCCAGCCATTTCATTCTCATTCAATATCCAATTATCCAATTTCCTCAGTCTCTGTTTTCATCTCTCTTTTTCTAATTACTCTGTTTGTATCTGTCTTTTTCTAATCACCCTGTTTTCGAACGGTCCCAGAGTATGTTCTTCCCTAAGAGCAAGGGACCATATAATACAACCGGCAGGATAATTGTCTCATTTGTATTTTTAGATTTCTGGACACAAGTCAAAATAGAATTTACTGAATTGTATAAAACAAGCATTTCCTGATTTTAGCCTACCATTAAATTCTGCCATAATATTATTTGTATATGTAATAAGACTATTGCTCCAAGATATTTAAATTTCTCCACGTGTTCGAATAGGCCTACTTTATATGCTATTGTAATATTTTTAGCGCATTATTTTCACTTTTCACGACCATATACTTAGTTTTTCTGTATTCATTACCAATCCAACAACATTACTATTAATAATAAGAAATACTAATAATAACCATCTGAGAATCGGGGACTGTTATCTCTTCTATCTTCGGGGATTTCTCTGAACAGTTTACAATTAATTCTTTGCAAAAAATGAAGGAAAAAACATTTAATGATCTGCAAAAAAATCACTCACATTATAAGTCTACATCATAAAGCTTCTGCCATGTTTCAACACGTTTATTAACTGGAAATATGTTGTGTTCTACATATTTCTGTATTTTTGCACAGTTTGCTGAGTAAACTGAAATTAATTATAACCAAGCTTTTACCTGTATTTCTCAGACTGCTTCAGGCAATGAAAAAATCTGCAGTCATGTATATGCATTAGCTGTAATGACTCCAGCACGCCAGAAAATAAATGACCGAAATAGGTAGCTATTCTGTCAACTGACAGAAAACATCCAATAACAGGACAAGAAAATGGACGAAGAATTCCGTAATTGGCTTGATAATTCAGTAGAGTAGGCTTCCATTTACAAGAAAAAGATTATTCTCCTGTATTCCGTTCTTATCTTAGAAATATATAGCTTGGTGATTATATTTTAGCACTAAAAATCTGAATAATTATGAACAGAACAGCTTTTAACGAAGCATTCATTTTTGTACATTCGCTATTATAAGGAAGAGTTGAGACTATTATTGTACTGATGAACTCTTGAACTGCGTGCCCGTGGCTATGGCAGAAGAAAAGCATATAGGGCACTACAGTTTCAGATATATTAACTTGGAAAATGAAACTAAGAATACATGTGAAGAATTAAGAAATCGTATAGGGACGTTTTGAAATTAAGTTATGAAAAATAATTATATTCACTGAAAATGTTGCGTATACTATATGAAATGCTTTATGAAGACATAATATTGAAGGAGTAAACAGGATTTTTACGGCCATTATCATTACATACTAAGCAGGGCCGTAGCAAGGTTCTTCTGCGCCCTTGGCGATTCTGACAAATCTGCGCCCTCCAATACTGGGGGGTCTGAACAATTTGTTTTAATTTCTGTAAAATTGTTTATTATTTTAATATAAAAACACTGGTATTATCAAAGAAAACATAAAACTCAATTTGAAAATGAACTAAGTATTGGACTTTCAAGGTACTTAAAACCTTGTTTTCAGACGATTGAACTAGGTACTCAAAAAATAATTAATTCATAAAATCTAGAATTTTTATTGCTTGATAAATTGCACCAGTCTAAGAAAGGTGGTATTTTTCATGGTTAATTTTGCGCCCTCTTTATACCTGCGCCCTTGGCGGGGGCCCATCTCGCCACCGCCTAGCTACGGCCCTGATACTAAGTTATAGTCGATGATAACAGTACGTATAGGAAAGAGGGAGGGCTGGTTCAATGGTTGCAGACTGGCAGCGAGCTAGGGACAGGGAGGAGAGAATACTGGAGATAGCATCAGTTTAGCCAACTCCAGTTAACAAAACAGTGTTATCAAAATTTACAGTTAAGGAGTCAACTCTGAAATTGTTAAAAGCTTTAACGTATCATTAATTATTTATCATTGTTTCGAAGTAATAAAAATATAAACGACTTGAGTCTTTAAAAACGGAGGAAAACTAAATAACTTCTTATTGATTTAATTTGGTTTCATTTCCTAAGTTTTCAGTACTGATCAAACACACGTTCAACAATGAAATCTAAATTAAGCAGCGAAGTTCTTTGGCCTTTATGAGGTTTACTACCTTGTTACAGTCTTTAAAATTTTAAAACCACCTCCATTTTCGAAGAAGAGGAGTCACGTCGAGATTTGTGCCATTCTAAAAAAAAATATTATTCAAATGTTAGTGAAAGAATAGAAGTTGGTAAAAAATGAAGGAGCGAAAAGAAGAAAAAAGGTAAATTCTGAATATTGTACTTCAAACATAATAATTCAGTCAAGGTGCCGGTAATTGAAGAATACCAGCTATAGCCCTATGTGTGAAAGAATTTGTACCCATAGAAAAGTACATGTACTCGTTAACCCTAGTTGAGTTAGCCTTTTGAGATGAAGTTAGTAATAATAATTTATACATTATCAGAAATTAGAGTTCTATTAATTCTTTTTGGCTGCTTGAAATGCACCATTACTACATTATTCTTGACAATGTACGGAAAACTTGCGAAATTCTTCTGAATTCTTCTTGTTCCTTCGTCAGAATGTTAAATTACGTTGCTTACATTGAGTAATGAGACGTTGAGCTTGTAATTGGGAATCATGCTGCGAAGGTGTGATAGACAAAGAGAGGAAAAAAACAACGCCACTTCAACCTAACCTATCCCAACGTTACAATATGGCTGCCAACTACTGGCACGTTTTCTTGAAACCAGCCAACAAATCAACGATGGCTGGCGTCGGACATTTGACGTCATGTTGAATGATGAGGTGCCTTACATCTTAGCGAAGCAGAAACTTCAAGACTCTACAGCGAAAACCTCTGTGGCTAGCTGGTGGCAATGAAGGATGAGCTAGGAAAATTGCCCGTGCAGAATTTCTTGTTGCAGACCCGGATTTACCTTTTTAAGGCAGAAATGCATGACCAACCTCCAAACACCTCCCAGTCTTTTGATAGCATTACTATAGAGTAACTTAACATAATTTGGGTGTCTAGACCATTCATTAAAGCTTATAAAAATAAAATACATTAAAAAGTGTTTCTTTTTCGTTGTATATTAAATTTTTAACGTGCGAGGTTTTCAAATCTCCTAAAGGAGTTATACGAAGAACATTCTTTCACAAGAGCTTCGCCTTGTGTTATTTTATGAGCTATAATTTTGCTAAGCGGATTTTAAAGTTGACTTTTATTTCATCTACCCAGGTACGAATTATACACACACTTATGTGTTAGTAATTCGGAAACCAGTATTCAAGCGATAAGATCCGATTGCTACATTATTTATAAATTATTTTACATAATATTCACTAAATCTCTGAAAAACTTAATAGGCCTGTTTATTTTCATACTTCCTTATTTTGTCAATTATTTTATCCTTTACTTGCTGTTCACTTTGTTCTATTTTCTTATTTACTTTGTATCAAATAGCATTTTACGGCAACTTATTAATTAAAAAGGGCTAGCGGTATTGTTTTTCTGTCTGTATATCTCTTTGCCAGTCTGGCATATTTATCTGTAAAATCTGTTATTCTTTTTTAAAAGTTTTTCTGTCTGTCTGTCTATCTGTCTTGTCTGTCTGTCTGTCTGTCTCTCTGTCTCTCTGCCTCTCTGTCTCTCTGTCTCTCTGTCTCTCTGTCTATCGGTCTATCGGTCTATCTGTCTATCTGTCTATCTATCTATCTATCGATCCATTCGTCCATCTTTCCTTGTCTTTTCTTTAATTATCTATATTTCGCTTGCTATAGCTTATTATTATCTTTCTCCTTTTCCATTTTCGTTTCCCTTTTAATTGTAGGTAGTCAGTTTTTGTTAGAACTATAGCTGCAAAATGTAGGGAATCTATAGATATTTTTATTCACGACAACAATATCACTATTACAATTAACATTAAATATCAATCATGTGCTCGCTAAAACAATACGCGCAACAGACATTCACACATTCACACAAACACCGAGTGCTTACTGCTTAGAGACGATTACTTGTTGCATTGCATTTAATTAAACAAATACTAGAGTTGTAGGTCTATCCCTATGAAAATTTAGAACAAAAGTAATTTGAAAATGTAATGTATAATATAACATATAAGGAATGCAAGAAAAAGTTTCAATGCAACTGTCTTCCTTCACGTAAAGAGTTCATTTTGTACAAGTCACAGACATGTCGGTGATCTGGCAATGCGCTGTTGAATTTCTGTGGAACTAATAATCTAATTATCTCATAAACCATGGACTTAATCACGAAACGAAAATTCTAAATGTGTTATCCCCATTTAATCTTCATTTTGTATTGCTCCTTGTATGATGAAATTATTAGTATGGCTGTTACATTAAATGATTCTGAATTGCTGTATAGCTTCTCTCATATTTCTCAGGTATGAGCACCTTGCAGAAATAGCTGAATCATCGTCATCCGACAAAGAAAACGAACGCATGTAAAGATGCCTTGTTTGTACGGTTATCTTTGTAATTACCACACTAAAACTATGCTATTCATATTTGGTTCAGCTGCCATGTAAGGTAAAGACAAGTGCATATTCCTTTCGTTACAACATGGAGGTCTAGTGATGAAGCGGTGCAATAACCCCTTTGAAAGGAATTTTGTGCGTCTCACCAGAAGAGAAGGGTGACCAAGACGTCCCCGTCTTGAGATTTTCGGGACGTTTAAATATCCCGGTTTTTAAAGAATCGTCGTTATAATATGTAATATAATATAATGTAACATAATCTAAACGACTTTAAATTGTGTTCACTTAACCTATATATACCGTACATAAATCTAACAATGCGAAGCATTGATGGGTCAGCTAGTATAATATATATTTCAATATAATAGGCCTACAATGTAGGCTAATATAATATAATATATAATACAATGTCATATAATATAATTTTTAATATTCCGTAATATAATGTAATATAATATAATGTAATACGAGTATAATAAAATATAATATAATATAATATAATGTAATACGAGTATAATAAAATATAATATAATATAATATAAAAATATGTATTTAATATATTTCGTATGATATAAAATATTTTTTTTTAATATAATGAATGCTATTCTATTTTTTTACATTTTTTGGCGCGTTAATGGAGTATTCTTGAATCTGAAATAATTTTATATGCTTCTCTTATAATTTTTTATTATTTAGTGGTGATAATTTGGGTATTGTTTAATGAAAATAATATATAGGGCCATAATTAGGGCTATGCCTTAGACTTGTTTCAGTATTACATTTAGGTTCAAAAAAAGGCAAGAAGTTATGCGTCTTCGAGAAGCAAAACTATGATCAAAGGAAAAGAGTGATTAAGCGAAATATTGATAACGAATGATGTGAAATGATAAAGGAGTTGGAAAAGGACCGTGCATATGAAATTCCCAGTGATTGTTAAATGAAGAATACTACGAAAAAGTCAGTCCCGAAATTTGAACCAGTGATATCCCGAATGTGAGTATCAGACGCTATTAGTTTAGCCATATGATTCGATACATAGTTGTAATACGATCACCTTGTAGTCCTAAATGAATACATACAGTTATTACAAATCGAACTCTTCATTGATTTAGGCTTGTTGTTTTACGATATTATATAGGCTTCTTGAGAAAAGAAGTGATATAACATTGCGTGTAACACAACGAAATGAATATCATAATTCTTTAGCCTGTGATTCAGTAATTCATAACATTGTAGAACAGGAATTCTGCATGAGGTCGTCAAGGAAATTTCTCTTTTGCACGACACCCAATAACGTGACACTTTGGAATATTTTAAGCTTAACGGTTTCATACACCGGCGCAACTAACAGTTGCTTGCCTACATTTTGCATTTCCAGCAGACAGGCAAATTAATTTATTTTGGCTAAGGACACCGGGTTTTGTTATTTTTGCTTCTTTTGGCATAGTTGCATGGAACGCAGAAGCAAGCACGATGTCATAGCGAAAACAAGATTCGCCATAGAGAAACATGAAAATGCACTTCTATCTTGCTAACAAATTGCTGTTCTTGCTTCGTGAAATAATAACTACTAACATGGCTTTGACTTTACAATACCCGAGGGAGTCTTAAGAACTGAGCGTGGCACAAAGACATTTCTGTTTTGCTTGTTAACAGAAAAAGAAGAATAAGAAACTTGCAATTAAGATGTTCAAATATAACTTTACTTCTACTTTGTGAAACTTTTGTCACGAATGTTGTCTTGAAAAGGGATGAGATAAAAAGTTCAAAATAACAGATTCTAAAAATCTCAGGGGAATTATAATTCCATGGAAAATATGTCCTTGTTCGAGATTCTCTTCGTACTATTTCACTTAAAATTTTCCATTAACTATCACTGAAGAATTTCATTAAAATACTGCTTAAATGAGTATTTAGGGTGAATTGTTAGTACATTTCCTTATATGAATAATTATCTTCTACGTGTGTGAACCGGGAGCTTACAATTAAAATCGAGGCAGAAAGAATAGGCGGGTTTATCAGAACAATTCCTACCACCGACTACCTCTCTTTCATTCCCCTTTCAAGTATTAATGGTTGCGTCACAATGAACAGTCACTCCTGCACAGTAACTTATAGTAATATGAGAAAGTGTAGCTCTATATAGTATTAATATTATTGCTTCAGTAACATTATTTTCAAATGGGCACAGTATTTCGAAATATTAATGTAGTTAATAATTTGATAATAATAAATTTAGAAGAATTATTAAATTAACTTCTTTACTTTTGTTATTTTCATAAACCTACCGTACTTAACGGCAAGCGCAAGCATTATTGCAGTGTAAGTAATCTTATTGACTTTTAGGAGAAAATATGAATATTTTAGCCTGTTATTGGTGTCGAACAGGAAGGTTGCATTTCATTTTAAGATTGTGATGAAAACAACCTTAAAACTGACTTCAGTATTGTTTTAGTCCATTTCAGAATGTGAAGTCAGAATGTTATATTATCCATTCTTAGGGTAGAGAAAGTTATGCGAGTTTAACACTTAGATTTTAGATTTATTTTAAGTTTAACAATATTAGAAAACTGTAGCTATGTCATGAATTTTTCAAACTATTGTTCAAACTTAAATTTTAATATCAATATGAGTAACCATCAAATGAAATCATCAGTGAGCACTAAGTTTGAAATCGATGAGGAAAATTTCAGCGGAATATCTGGTTTCCTGGAATGCAATCATAACGAAAGGATAACTTAAAAATAATCACATTTTACATACAGCTTTAAGCCTATTCTATCAAAGTTACGTTTCTGATTTTAAACAATTTTTTGAAGTGATGAATTTATATGTCAGTGGCAGCGAAAAGGTTAATTTCAACCCCTGACCTGTTGGGACCTTAAATATGATTTAAAATAAAAATAGAAAGTATGAGAGCGTTGCAACTAAAACTAAAACACTGCAATTAACGAAGTGACAGTGTCAAAGTTAACATATACAGTGCAAACAAAGAACCTGATCAGAGCACGAAGTTAATGAAGAAACAAAGTAAAATACCAAGGTTGCATTAAATAAGAAATATAAGAATCAATTTATTATTAATTTGCTTCGCAGGCCTTGCAGGGTGATAGTATATGAAACGCTTAATTGCAAAGTCGTGGGATAACTTACGATCTACCTGGAGTACTGCTGTTAGATTAATGGGATAAGCACAATAGATATTTAAGAAGATATGGATGGAGTTGCTTGCAGATATAATAAATTCTATTGAGTGAATACCAAACAAGTGTTGGATAATTAATAAGCAAACAATACTAGCTAATTAACATCTCTGAAAAAGCATTCTTTATAATCTCCAAGGCGACAATGAGGTAAATCCTCTTCTGTCCCTCTCATTTCCTGTCTAGCTTCTATTCTCCTCCTCCTGCTCCTCTTCTAATTCATTTTCCCTCCACTTATTATTATGATTATTACTATTTTATTTTTTTATTAACTTTTTCATCTTCAGATTCTTCTATTAGCATCACTTGAACTGTTATATATTTAGCGTATATTTATTAGTGTTTATTTCGTTTTTCATTAGCATATCTTTTTATCGAAAGCTTAATGTTTTATTTAATTTTACTTCCTCGTATATACGAATTACAGAAAAAGTATTGTGATCATAACAAAAAAAAATCGAATTCCATATAACACTGGGAAAACACGTTTCACGATGCCTTGAAACCGAAAAAAGTGTTTTTGGAATGACGTCTGTCTGTCTGTCTGTCTGCCTGTCTGTCCGTTTGCCTGTGGACAAGCTCAGCGGGTAAACAGTTCGTTGTATTGACTTATTTTTTAAAATTAAGGACTTTTTGGAATTTCGTCGAACCGCCCAGCATATGGTTTTGTAAGTGAAATATTAGGAGCACTTTTCATGAAAATTCTTTCAAAAATAGATTTTTGAATAGGGATTTTAAGATTTTAATAAGAATTTAAAATTCAAAGCTTCTATCTATAACTAATAAAATGGCTATATCTGTTTTTCTTTAGAAACGACTTAGGAGGTACTTGACTCGAAGCCTTTTAAATTTGTTTTCTAGGTTATCTCCATTATAGTAGGCAACACATGCAAGCCTGGTACAGTAAAGTTGTAGAGAAGATTAAAATGAACGTGTTTTTGTAAACGTATTCTTTATAAAATTGTGAAATGCAGTCAGTACCTCAGTCGTAGTGAATACACCAAAACCGATCAGAGCGAGGTGGTGTAGGATAATAGGCAACTGGTCCTGGGTTCAAATCAAATCTCGTGGCGACTTGGTGTTTCATGGTTTCCTCATTCGCAAAGGCAAATGCAGGATTTTCAGGACTTGTTTACTTTCCATAATTCATCACCGCTATGTCACCGGATATTATAATAATTTAAACTGGATATCAGAATAGAAGAAATCACTGAACAATAGAAACAGATGCCTACAAATTAATTATTACAAGAGACTACTGGTGCACGCAAACATTCTAAACACGTGATATGACTTATATGCAGTTTAAGCATGCAAAATAAGCTTAGTAATAATAGTAATAATAATAATAATACTCATAGTAATGTATTATTAATAAAGAAAATAGCAGGCTTAAATGTTTGCAATTCTGCAAATTTTATTTTTACCTTTCTTTTGGTACATAATATGTTATTAACAAGACTTCTTGACAGAATTAGTGTCTGCTCAGAAACATTGAAATAAACAGTGACCAAGAAAAAATATAGATAGTGCAATAAGCACAACTCTTACGAATGAGGGTTATTACTAGGGCAAGGCATTTAATGACCATAAAATAGTGAAAAAATGCAAAATAAAAAATGCATTTATGACCTAAAAATAGTGAAAAAATGACCCGAAATCTTAAAATAATGACCAATAAATTTACCATTATCACATAAAATTAGTTTTTTCTTAAGTAATGAATTGCTAAATACAGTTTATGACGATGCTTTATATATGAATTTACAATATAAAACACACTTATTTTGTTACTAAAGAAAACAGTAAATTTATATTACAGTACTTGGACACCATTAGCGAAAAATAAATTCTTTCTGAACTGGCATGCCCATCAAATTGCCCCTAGCAAATATGTGCCATTTAAAAAGAAAGGAAAAATATTTATTGTTAAAATGCCGAAAATTACCTAAAATGCCAAAAATGACATAAAATGCTGAAAATGACCTAAAAATGCCGAAAATGACCTAAAAATTGCCAAAAAATGACCTATCTCTTGAAAAATGACGAAATATGCAAAATAAAGCAAAATAATGCAAAAACAAATTGCCCTTATTTCATTAATTATTTAATGATATACATTTATGTACATTGGAGCTATCTTTTAACCTTCATATAAAGAAGATGCAAAATCATCAAATGCCTTGCCCTAGTTATTACAATCTTTCCCGACCCGTTCAATTTATAAAATAATGAAAAGTATTCAAGTATTGTACTACGTAGGTTCATAAAAACGTCTCTACATAAAAAGGCAATAGTAAAATCAGACTTAACTCATATAATGTTAATTTTATTTAATTATCGTAGCATTCCCTTTTATGATTTATTACTTGACCAAGGAAATCTAAATCTATTGAATAGTCAGATCAATTATTTATTCAGTTAACATGTGAGATGCTTCGAGGAAAATATATGAAAAATCTACTTAACCTGGAGGTTATGCTTTAATTCTTGAATGGTACATTCTGGTAACCTCAATGATACAATAATTCTTAACACGTATATGTGAGAAAATTTTCACTGTTTATTCTTCATTGTTTAAATTTGATATTTCACCCTTCGTACATTATTTATGATAATGCAGTCGTTTTGTTATTAAGTGCCAGTATGGTACTTTATGAGATTGTGTGGGGGACGAAAAATGTCTGTCCGTCTGTCTGTCCGTCCGTCCGTCCGTCCGTGTGTCTGTACGCGCTCTAACTCAAATACGCTTTTTCGGATTTTCATGAAACTTGGAAAACACATTTATAATGTCAATGGGAAGAACCCTATTGATATTGAACCAAATCGGTTCACCGGTACCGGAGTAATGCCCAATTTAGTGCCTATTTTAATAGATTATGGCGCCTTTCTAATAGAAAGGCGCCATAATTCAAATACGCTGTATCGGATTTCCATTAAACTTGGTATACGCATTTATGACGTCCATGAAAAGTACTCTGTTAAATTTGAACCTAATCTGTTGACCGGTACCGGAGTAAAACCCAATTTAGTGTATATATTTGAAAGGCGCAATAGCTCAAATACGCCTTATCGGATATTTATGAAACTTCGTAAAACGCATTTATACTATCCATGGAAAGAGGTCTGTTGATGTTCAACCAAATCGGTTGGCCAGTACCGGAATAATGCCCAATTTATTGCCTTTTATGTTAATATATGAGAAGTCGCGATAACTCAAATATGCTTTATTGGATTTTCCTGAAACTTTGTATACCCATTTATAATGTACATGGGAATACGTCTACCGATATTGGACCAAATCGGTTGACCGGTACCGGAGTAAAACCCAATTTAGTGTCTATTTTAAAAACGCGGTAACTCAAATACGCTTTACCGGATTTTTATGGAATTTGGTATACACATTTATAGTGTTCATGGGAAGACGTCCACTGATACTGGATGAAATCGGTTCACCTGTTCCGGAGTAATGCTCAATTTGGTGCCTACTTTATGATAATATACGTATTCGAAAGAATTTGTATAAAAAAAAGCAAATCATTTATCATGACAACATAGTCAATTGTTTTACTGTTATATTATACGGCTTTGGAAATTAAAATAGAGATAGCTATGACCAAAAACACTATTGTTTTACATGCGCTTATCCAACTAGACCGTTAAACTGACCCAGGTGACCGAGATGGTAACGTTTTGGCCTCACGTTATGGAGTTCCATGGTTCAAATCCCGAACCCAGCCAATTTCACTTTCTTTTTCGTATTTTTATGTGAGTGTGCGATTGTCAAGATATCAAAAATCTGTACAGTTCAGCTGATGCTGGAAGATTTTAATCTGATTAAAAAGAAAACTAGACCTTTGTTCTTCCCTAAGCCCTGCTTAATGAATAAATCTGGAGCTTAACTTGTAAATCAATTAAAAAAAACATATTCTACATATCATAATTGCAGTCATAACTGATTAAAAAAAACATACTGGCACTTTTTTACATCAGTTTACCTGATTTTATTATTTTATCCCATTTGACTTAATGTTTTTGTTCCTCCAGTCGAACAATCTCTATTTATTTATGTTCTTTTTTCTGTCAATGTTTAATTCATTCCTTCCATTCATTTCTTATTATATCCTTATGGTCTTTAATTGCTTCTTTTTTGTTTTAATTCTATATTGTTTTCGTCATGTTATGAATATTTCTATGTTCCTTTTTCACTAGATAATTTAATCGCTCATCTTTAGGTTATTTTGTTTATTTATTCATTTTTAAGTTTTAATAATTATACTGAGTAGCGTAATTTTTGTCGTATTCTTTGCTTAACACACCTTTCTATGTTTCAATTCTCAGGCAGTTTATTTTCCTCATTGTCTCTAGGTGGTTTGGTTATCTACCTGCTTTTGTCTGCCTGTCTCTCTGCCTTTGTCATTTTCTCTATCCAGTAACTATTTTTTGAAGTTAAAGTTGAAATCGTTGAAACCAGAAAGGATCCTCCTAAACCCACGAAAAACATGACATGTGTAAGAGTTCAGATGATTTTAATAATGTAATTCTATATGTATGCGTATCCCCTGCGAAGAAAATAACAGGTGAATCATACTTATTCCTAGTCTTGCTGTAAATAGTCTATATTTTAACTGAATCCCCATAGAGGTATTATTTACGATATTAAAAAGGAAATATACTTCCAGTTATTGAAAGAGTTATTTTCATTAGCAAAGCGTTATGACAGAATGTTTTGTGTTTTACTTATTGGAAAGACACTGCCTATATTATATTACATTGTATTATTTCTCGCTTGTGCTTACACATGCAGTCCCCATAGCAACAGGATTGGGAGTGGAAAGATCCCCATATTCTGGTGAAACGCCATTCAATCAAATGACAGAATGCACACTGTCTTGTCTGGCTGCTTTTGTCTCTCCTCTAGTTAGATCCTGATCATTTTCTAGGGTCTTTCACAAGTATGGGGCTGGGATTCAAACTGATAACATGGAATCTTCTATACAATACTCTGCTGTGCAGCAACCCTTTGAAATGACATCGATGACAGCGATTCGGGGAAATGTTGGCAACTTAAGCTTTCATGGTATGTAATAAAAGAGCCAAAATTAATATTGGTAAAATAGATTGTAAGAGTAATCCGCCATTTTTAATGTAGCCTGAACCGTAAAGTTTCGCTCGTGTGTTTTTAAAAAGTATTATAAAATCATCTAGGCCTATTTCATTGGGATCTATCTCCATTTGATCTCTCCCTGTCTGTCTGCTTATTTACCTGTATTTCCTGTCGTCTTCACTTCGAATGCACAATATAATTTATTTACTGCTGGTACCGGTATTTAGTGTGCTGTGAGCATCGAGAAGTTGATTTAGGCTGCTAAAAATAAATACAAACAAGTTGCAATTAAATAAGAATAACAAATTTTAAAAATTCAAGGTAAAGAACGAAGATACAAATTAATTCAAAAAATTTACACTACATAAAAATATTATGGGAAGAAAAATTCCCTAATACTGAATTATAAAAGGGATTCTACTACCTAACATTGTAAGATGGTTTTCAATTTACTCAAGTGTAAGTCATTTGTCATTTGTGTTAACGTATTTATAACGAATTTAACTGCAAGTACAGAGGATTCCGGTTCCTTTTAAAGACCTTAAATTTTATTTTTAATTTAAGATTTAACACAGTTTATGAAAATTGATCAATTTTAGGCTGAGTTTGTTACTACTCTAAATATATGCTTGTTATGAGAAAATGTTAAAATATCAGGCCGATATTTGATAAGTAATAAAGATAAACACCTCCACCAAATTCGTTACTTTTGAAACCAATAATTGAGCAACTGTATTAGCCAAAATTATCTGTTAAACAGTTTTGCAAGTAATAATAATAGTTTATTTAACCTGGAGAAAGTTAAGACCGTAAGGTCTTTTCTTCCACTTCACCAGGGACTAATAGTAACTTACAATAATTGTTACAATATAACATAATAAGTACTGTATGTAACAAACTTAATAGCTTTGGTAGCAAATTGTTTGTCAAAATTTGTATTAATCCAAAATTCACATTCATCGCCAACAATTAGTAACCAGTTTTAATGTTCTTATTGTAAGAAACTCCATGTGCAAACGGATTATTCTACTCGCCTTGGAAGATCGTAATTTCTTTTGCTTCTTTCCTCCATGCAACCCTTCAGTCGTTCTGGCTAAGTAGAGTGATTGAAGTAGGATGTAATTTCAAAGTCAACAGCATACCTCGTTGTTCTGTCAATTAATTGTGCTGCCTGAGGAATAGTAAAACATTTATTTGAAAGCCAACTCCCGTCGTACCTTGACGCATGATCGAAACAACCTTGACCGTCCCTGCCAACATTGACCTCACTGACATTTGCAACACCAATTGTTTCGGCAGAACCCGCGTGTAAAACCAGGTATATAGCAACGTTTAAAATTCGTACAATAAATCAGTGTAATGCCTCGCATATCCTCGTTATGGAGCGGTAGTAATAATTATTGCTTCGCCCCATAAAATAGTCGTAAGTCTTGTTTTCTGGTGCAGCCGTACCAGTCAGTTGGTCTTCAATACTCGTCTGACTACTCCATTATCTTTACCTGGAGCAAGTCATCTTTTGATAGGCCTATGTTAAAAAATCTGCATTTATCCATTTCGTGTTATTTCTTTGTTCTATGTCATTTACTGCCTTCTTGTTTTCCTTTTTCTCTCGTGGATATCCGGTGTAACGCAGTCCCAGTAATTATTAAATTAAGTAATAAGGGAATTAACGAAAAATTCACAGAAACCCAGTTGTCGTTTGTATAGGTTGAAAAAAATTACTCAGTACATTTTTCCCAGTGGTCATCTGTTCCAATTCCATTTTCTCGACAATTTGATTTCTCAGTGACTGTTTTTTCCAATTTCATATTTCCCATTTAATTATTCCCAATAAGGAACTCCGTAATAGCTCACTAGTAATAGCTGTCATTATTTTCCAACATGAAACATTGATAAATTAAGACAAAGTATAAGTAACCGCAATTAATATGTTAACCCTTCAATTCATAACCATACCTATAGAATATAGAAGCTTGTTATAAATTTGTAATAAAAGGATGGAAAAGCAGATAATCGGAATAAAAATTAAATTTTATATAAGTTACTCATATTTTATTTCACAACTTTCCCCAGTCGAGTGCTGCCAAGCGACAAAGTATACAACAGTTACAGATAAGTAATAAAATGATTTTTCTAAGATATAAAAATATGAAAAAAGAATTCAACGTGTTAAGTACCAAATAAATGCCGTCTTAAAATTTCCAGCGATCCTTTAATTGCAATGACTGCGATTATGTAAAGCAGCTCTCTGTACCTTAATAAGATAAAAGAAATAAACTATCGGCTGATCATTCTGTTACCGTTTTCTCTTCAGTCCGACATGGATTTGTATATTGTGTGAGAAATCTTTAGACTAGAAGTCAACAAAATGCATTACACTGAATAAAATCGGGTCCTGTGGCTTAATCACTAAAGCCAAGCTATTCTGCCAAGGTTTTTTGCGGTTTGCAAGGCCTTGCAACGAATGTTGGAATAGTACCCTTACAAAATACGGCCGCAACCCGCATAACACCCCTCCAAATTTTAAAATTATTAGATAAAAGGCCCGTTTGGCCGCACAAGATTAAATTTTGGAGCATTAGTGGGAAACACGAAATTACAATAAGCTGTCTTCTTGGCAACAACAATAGAATGGAGTATCGCAGACCATACTCAGGAGCGCCTCCTGACGGAACGTTGCTAACCATCACCACAGGACAAGCTATGACACTTACCTCAAAATTATACTAAAAATTATGGGGAAAATGTGTTTTGCCTAGGTACCCATTGCCTACTAAACGTTAGTGCGCATAAAAGAGGAAGGAGCCACGTACAAAAACTACGTTGCAGATTTCCTCAATTCGATTCAGATTCCGAACTGTATTATTTCAAATCTTAAAATCGTATTAACCTTATTAATCTTATTAAAAATGACTTGTGGTTTCCAAACCTAAAATAAGCAAACCAGGGTAATTTGTAGATGAAGCCTAGTGTAGTAGTTCATATCAGATAAATGTCATAACTAGACTTCGGACTTTTAGGTCGCTAAAAATGCTGTTTTAGGTACCTAAAATAGGCTCTGAAAATTGGAAAATAGGTTCTAAAAATCGTAAAATAGCCTCTTATAAAATCGTTAAGTTGCTAATTTTCTGAAATATCTCAATTGCAATGCAGAATATTATGTTTATTGAAGTCACCATTAATCAATAATCATGATAAAACACAGATATAGGCCTATGGTACACAGAATTATATAGACCTATTACTAGGGCCTGTATTACTACCATAACAGTAACAACCTAATCCCTGCGCCCAGAAGCTACTCACGCTAGCATATTCAATCCCATGTATCCCTCAGTGATTCAGAGGACTAAGATTTTTTTTTGTTACTGGATGTGGGAGTCGGGAGAAAAACTCTACATTTTCTTGCGAATTCCAAGGAATTGTTCTACTGAAGACGAAACATTCCTTACTATTTAACCACGTCACAAATGTGTCAGGTACTGCACATTCCGAGCTAAATCTTTATTAAGAACTGAAAATAAATGCTAGAATTTATAACAAAAAATAACTTATTTTGAACTTTAGAGGAAAAACAAGGAAAAAGGCAATATTAGGCTCTAATGTAAAAATAGGCTGTTTTAGGTCCTATTAAAATATCAATTTTAGGCATAGTCACTTATGAAACATGCTTATACAAGTTTTCGTCCATATATTACTTAAGGATTAAAATAGGTTTTTACCTAAAATCCGAAGTCTAGTCATAACTCATAAGCTTTAGATAAAATAATTTACAGGAAGCCTTAGAGCTTCATTCTTCAACAGCAAGCTGAGAATGTTATCGGTTGACTTTTCTGTTGGTTCATTGCCCGACTGGCTAACTGACTTTCTGACTAGCTGACCCACTAACTGATACAACGTGTCCCATAAAGAAACTTCACCACACCTCTTCCTCTCGATGTTTTTTTTTTTCATCACTAGCGTATCGTGTGATTAAGAAGGAATCTATAATAACGTATAGCGAGCCCAGTTTAGATGATGTAATGAAATAAATACAGTATACACAAGTACTGGAAACTCCTTTAGCCTAAGGAGCTTTATACTCTAATTTGAATAGCGGAAGCTGCAATTATCTAATTATACGGATCAATTTTATGAGAAGGGTAATTTTAAAAAAATCGAAATGCTATTCAAGATTAAATTTTAGTTTTCGGTAATACCTTTGACTTACATCATCCTTTGTTGAAAAGTAAACGTACTAAAATGCGATGGATGCAACAGATATTATCATAAACTTTTATTATTCTATATTTTATCACTAGAGTTTACGAGTTTATAGATAGATTAGTGACTGTGCAGCAGGAGCAAATTTATCTTATGAAACTCGTAATCTCGAGTTAGATTTATTTAAGACTATTCCATGAAAAAAATGTTACGGGTTATAAAAGTAATAATTACTTTCTTACTTTGTTAGGCCTATATAAAAACAAATCTGTCAGCTGCGAGATCACGGAATACTATGATTCATGAGCCAATAATGCTTAATAGCCTATATCTGCAGGCCTACCCACAAAAGAAGTAGGCCTAACGCCACTGCAAGGTGTGAATAGTTGAGGGCCTACTGACGTACAGAATTAAAATCTATAAATCGAATTGAGCAAAAATTAAAGAGAGAAATAAATTTAATGACCAGAGTGTAAACTTTTTCTAACTTAAGTTTGTAGAGACAGTGTACTCTCCTCTGAACCACAGGGGGTTGAGTTCAAATCTAGCCGAGGTCGTTGGATTTTCACCGTAAACATCGTCAGCACAAGTCCTAATGTGAGTGACTGTAAGCCACGAGTACCTTACATTTCGGCGCATTAAATGACTAAATTAGAGTCTTTTGAACATATTCCAGGCCTTTCTCGTCCAAGTAAAACTTAGTTTTCTGCTAGATAGCCGTTGTGACGATGGGCTTACTTCATCTATAGGAAAATAACATACCGATAATTAAAATTCAGCATTTGAAACCTCCACCAGGAAGCCGTAGCCTATCTCCATGCGCAATTTTGCAAGGATTCGATGTAAACCTTTCGCTTTTGTAACTGTCCTCATTCAGACCGCCGCGCCGGCGTGGTCTTGTGGTTAGCGTCGCTGACTACAGATATGTCGGCCCGGGTTCGATCCTCGGATTTTTCTGAGTTAGGGAGGGGTGGAACGGGGTACACTCAGCCTCATGATTAAAATTGAGGAGCTACTTGATCATGGAAACCACCGTTAACGGCCGTGGTTGTCGGTATGCTGACCACATACCCCAATCCTGCCATCTGCCTATGGTAGATGATGCAGCGGTCGGGTGGTAGGCCTTGTCCCTTCAGAGATGTAGCGCCACGGAGTTTAGTTTAGTTTAACTGTCCTCAATCATCGGTCTGGTAATAACTAGAGATCCTTGAAGAAGGTTTTATTTTTAAGCAAAACCTATTTTCGGTGTTATTATTAAATTACCGGTGTTATTTTTAAAATATATTTGTATGCAAATCTTATAATCCACTCATTATAATTATTGTGAATTAGCCTACTAAAAACACCAAGTATTTTTAGTTCCAGCTTAAACCTAACTTTCCGCCGCTTGTATTTTTATTTATTGAAGAAAATATTATCAATTTCTAACTTTTCACTAAGCTATTAAGTTATAGGCGTAATTGGGCCCCTGCAAGAATTTAGGAAATAAACTTTTCTTAAAAACGGAAGTGAAGTGTATTCCAACCTAAAAAAAAAATAAATTGGGAAGTCATAGAAGTTATAATGAACAGAGCATTCTTGTTAATTCTGAATTTGCCGCAACTTCGCAGGTTGATCCTTTTATTCTTCCTCCTTGGCTACATAATGTGCAGTGAGTAGTTCGTTTTGCCTCTGTGTGGCAAATTGGCGGACGTATTTAGGCCTATTATTCTGTTGACAAAACCACGAGGTAAAACCTATAAGTACATAAAATTATGAAAATATTCCTTAAAATTAATAAAAGAATTCTTCCCGGAATTTGTTTAAAAGTGGGATTGTGTTTATTTTAGGAGTTATTTCGCGATTCAAAAGTACTTGTTTAGGGATATGGGCAGCGATGAAAGAAAAATTTGAAAAAATTCGTCGAAATGAGAACAATTCGGGTTATTGCGTCTTGTGAATTTCACGGATCTCTACTAATAACACACTCACTGAAATCTAACGGTGTGAATCGCACGCTAGGCCGAAGGAAACTTGAACAAATTTACACTTAAAGAAACGGTTCATTTTTTCGTAGATTGCACTGGACATACCAGAAGCTATTGGTATGTACGGTTAATGCAAAAACGTACATTCGGACAAACCTTTGATGAATAATAACACACATTCCATATTCAATATTCAATTATTCATGAGCATTTATATCTCAACCACGTGATCGTTGGCCAGAAGAAGACGAAATTGATGGAGAATATAGTGTTTCTCTCATCTTCTAAGTGCACACGCACTAAGCAAGTTTCCTAGCCCTCTCTGCATAACGAGGAAGTTATAGAAAAAAGTATTCAGAACCAGTTCTCTTGTATAAACTAGCATCTCATGTTTTTATATATGATCTCTATATGCGAATTATTTTATGTAAGATATATTAGTAATAATACTGTAATATTGATAATATAATAATAATAATAATAATAATAATAATAATAATAATAATAATAATAATAATAATAATAATAATAATATAAGCGTAAGGCTAAATTATACTATTCGCTTGTAGTAATCCAAAATGTATTTACAGTTAAGGACATATAAATTTTAATCCTTTACGTTCAGCGACCACCTGCATTGTCTCCTGGTTAGCGTCGCTGACCACGGATCAGCAGGCTTGGGTTTGATGCCCGGTACCTCCTCGGATTTTTCTGAAGTAGGGAGGTCTGGAAATGGGTGTATTGAGTCTTGTGATACAAACTGAAGAGCTGCTTGATTGAGAAGTAGCGGCTCCGGCCGTGGAAGCCATCATTAACGGCCTTGGGTAACGGCATGCTGACCACATGCCACCAATCCTGCCATCTTCCTGTGGTAGATGACGAGAGAGTCGGATGGTAGGCCTAGTCTTTCCAGCATTGCAGTTTAGTTTAGTTTTAGGTTCAGATAAATTAATCGCCTAAGTCTGATTCCTAGATTTATTATACTATACATTTCGAATGAATACCAATTAGCTCTCTATATTAGCCGTGTAACAAGTCTCTACGATAAAATAATATTTATTGACTTACTAGTTCTTTAGAATCCTTTTTGAAACTAGAAGATCTTCATAAACATTTTCAGGGAAGTTTCCGTAACATATAGTGTCACCTGCTAGGACATGGAAACAAATTTGTTACATGTTACGGATCATTGAGGTAAACCGTAAGCTTGATATCTATATAATAAGTATATATAATCTTATAAGTATACCTGTATGTATATATATATATATATATATACACATACAGGTATATATATATATATAATTTATTGTTAGACAATTCTGATTGACGTAAGACCCCATTGACAAACATTGGTGTTAGCTTTATTAGAGTTTGTTTATTTCTGAGCGTGGATTTTTTTTTTACAATTTGAATCCGCGATTTTTTGTCCCTCCTCCACACCCGGAGCCCTCGACCATAGGCCATACTCTGGTCCCATTTATTCTGTTGCTTCATTTTCCGTTCTTGTATGTCCTAAATCGATGTGGAAATGTGTGTTGAGCTAGCTGTTCGCGTCAATAGAACTATGTATTTTCTTTATGATCAATCATCTGTCTGGCGGGGTTGTGTCTCCGATCCGGTATTCATCTGACAGAGTGAGGGAAATTCCGTGAAAACCTCACTCGAGTCGGCTATTACAAGAGAGTCGTTTTGGTCTTTAGGGGTGAGATCACTACGAGGTAAGGTGCCATCTTTATTTCCATTAATTTTCACGTTCCATTTCCTTGCGAAAAACAATTTCATGTCTATGGAGAACATAAAAGAAATTAGAAAAAGGGGAAGAAAATGTGGAATATCTACTCTTATACAATTCAACGGCCCTAAACAACGTGCTCACTCGCTCGCCCGCTTCGTGAAACATCGGGTATACTCGGCGATGTTCAACTCTGGCAGTGTAAACTTTCACGAAGAGTACAAAATTAGGAAAACCGTTTCTTTATTATATAAATGAATAATGAACAAATATTCTAATTTTATTTTTACTTACAATTTTCATAGCTCTGAACCACAAACATTTTTTAATAAATTACCAGTGTAAATTTCTTAAAAATCCTGGAGTCAATTAATAATGGCGGGCGAAGCCGGGGGCACCAGCTGTAAAATATTGATGGTTTAGCTCTTGAAATATCGCTGATAATAAAAATCCAAACAAACCATTCCTTCCCTTGAAACATTATATAATTTCTGAAAATTGCACTGAATTGATCAAATAAAATTCACATCATATTCATCTGTCAACAGACAGTTGAGCAACAATATGTATTATGTGTTCACAGTTAGCTTTGGAACTGCAAAATGGAATCTGAGATCGTTTTTTCAGGCGGCGCTTTCTAATCGTGGAATGTACTCTGAAGCCGGAATTTTAGCTGTTTCATTATTCATTAATGACTTAGTTTATGAATGATTCGCGTGCAAGTGTTAATAAATATAATGCTTAAATAGTTATTATACTCTTAATTTTTAATCTTTAAATTAATTATCGTGGGCGAAGCCATGGGCACCTACTATTTTTTTTGTTTGTAAATGAAGGCATATTTTATATTGCTTGCTTTCTGAATTTTCATCTAAACGATGATAAAAATGTTTCGCTCTCAGTACTGTGTTATTTATTATACTACAATAGTGGCCATGCACCGAATCTAATATATGGCAGAGGAAGTCTGTAAGGTAACATTCACCTTTCCCAGTGTCCTTGTTCCTTTTATCAAAGGACTTGTTATATAACTTCTGCTGGCTGAAAACATACAAGGCTTGTGCATCAAGTAGCAGGAAACTTTGTTAATTTCAGTTCACAAACCTCTTCTGTGTGTTTGCTCTCAGCAGCTTTTATAGAATTCATGTTCTCCAAACATTCACCTAACTCTATGTATTTGTTAATGTAATTTATGCGTGGAATTTACTTAAAACGCTAAAGGAAAGTGTATGCTAATAGGAAATATAAAAGTATATCTTCAAACTTGAAGCTAACGAAAAAAAAAGTAAAAACATATGTATGCCTTCACTACTAATTGTTTGTTTTAGATTATGTTTAACTCTTTAAAGCGGAATAGGGTAATAATGTATGGTAATCGTTACCACAAGATATCTATATATTTATATAGTATATATATAATATGTGCTTACGTTACTAAGAACACAATCCTGTCCCCATTTCTGCCAATCTTCCAGTTTTTTTAAACAAGATTATTTTGAGGATTCAAAAATCCGGGTCTTGGTATTTTTAATTGCATTTAAGGTTTCTATTATTAACTTATTCCTGTGGTAATTTCTTACTTTCAACCAGAAAATATTCATATCTCGATGTATTTAATTTACTTTCCATAGGACAAACGTTTAGTTAATAATTATGGTAGTATGTACCGTATAAATAGATGTATGACTGACATTTACAACCCATAATTTTTAATATAATTCATAAAATGATGGCAAATAAAAATCACATAGAGCTAAATATTTTTCCTTGACTTAAAATAAATATTGGCTTACTTTTACTTGACGCGTGTGAGATAGAACAGCATTTCCCATAAAACACAATAAAATAAAAAGAAGTTATATAAACAGTGGAGTATACTGTTAAAATCCAAAATTCTGAATGATAAATACACTTTATTCTCCACTTACATCACATGTAAGTGGAGAATAAAGTGTATTTATCATTCAGAATTTTGGATTTTAGCATTTCCCATGTTTTAGAGTGAACTATTTTTTAACGCTTTCTCTTCAAAATGATCAAGAAGTATAAAACTTAGAAGGAAAGAACAATGGTAAATTTCCTGAATAACTTCTATTCAGAATGAAACCAAGCTTGGAAATAAGGATATATCGCTTTGAATAGTTCATGTGTTGCTAGAAAGTGATAGCACTAGATCCATTCACAGGTCGATATCATTTATTTGCGCTTAAATGCAATTGTCCCTCTTGCGGAACAAATTTGCGGCATACCTGTGATCCAGCAGGTTTAAAAAGCAGCATTACATGACTGTAACAAAGTAAACTTAATAAGTTGACTAAATAATAGTCTAAGTTTGATGTAGGGTAATAGGTTTTACACAGAGAGTAGAGAGGTTGGATCAGAACTCCAAGCAGTTCCAAAGTCTGAAACTAGTTGTCTTCTTAAGAAGTAAAAAATGTTAATGCATTTTTTGCGAATCATTTTTGGCAACAAAAATGTAGAAACACGATCTAACTGAAGATTGCATCATACACAAAATTCCACGCTTCGCGATTTTATTTACTATAAAAAAACTAAAGGACATGCTTTCGGGGATCTACCATAACCGGTTAAGAAATAATCTCTTGAGTTATAAAACACGAAAGCCTTGTTTTCGTTAAACGCGATTTTATCAAAAGACTTTTCGTGAGGTGTGACAAACTGTAATTCCGAGTCGTAAAGATGTTAGAAACTCTAAATTGAAGACAGGTTTGTTTCAACCAGCTTTTATATTATGGCGGGTATATTTCCTAGCAAACCTGTACTGCTAAGAATTTGTATCAAATCATTTAAGGTTAACGAGGTCATGGACAAGTCTGTGATGTTTTTGCAACTTTCGATTATTCGAGGAAGAGAGAGAAAGTGCTGAAGTGCGATTCAATGTAAGATAAAGCAGTTCAAATATAAACAAAACGAAGAAATTTTATATTAAATAGATTTACGCCCAACGTCTAAACTTGGTGCATCGAGATTTTCTACGACCCCTTGTATTAATAAGGACATTTTCCCCTTGTAGTAGTTGAGGCGCTGCGGGTTCGATCCCAGATGAGGTCGATGGAGTTTTTCAATTGGCCTAATCCTTCTGGTAACACTATTACTCCGGGGTCGACTCAGCCTCTAACAGAAATGAGTACCAGAAACAATCCTGGGGGTAAAGGCGGCCGGTGCTGACAACCTTCACATACCGAATGTCTAAAATCTGGGAGCCTCAACCTCCTGAACCCCCTGGGTAATGACCTGTTTAGGGAACACTTCATTTTAACTTTTACTCATTATTATAACAGTATATTTAAACACTACTTTTGTTAGCGTTTATATATATATATATTTATATATATTGCCCATATTGTTTATATAATTAAATCATTTTTGTGGATTGTTTATGTACTTGGGAGAGAGACATCAGTTAATGCAATCCTTTCAGAATCTTCCTTTAGAATCTTCATTAACAATAACGACGATGATGATAATATGATAATAATAAATTGAAATGATCATGATCGCCATATTTTATTCTCACATTCATATCTCTCCTTTTTCAACGTCTATCTTCTATCTATCCTCTTCGACTTCCTCCTATTCATCCTAGAGTCTTCACTCTTTTCATCCTCGTCTGATCTTTTGCAGCATGCGCTTTTTCATTGTATTTTGCTTTATTCTCCCATTTATCCCCTTAGTCGTTCTCTCTCATCCTCCTATACATATATCTTTTCTGGTTACCGCTACTGATTTCCTCTTTATTTTTATACTTTTTTATTTTTCTGTCACCAGCGTTATGATCTTCTGCCTCATCCTCTTCTACTTTGCCCATCATGATTTTCATGTTATATTGTGGCTTTGCAATGCCTTAATAATTTGGCTCATCATCATCATAATCAATGTCACCTCTTCTATATTAATTTTCGTTAGCATGTTTCTTACTTTTTCTCATGTTCTAGAATCAACCTTTCGATTATAGCCAGAGAATTAGTACTTTTAATTTCAGATGATATTTTACTAACACTTTTTTTTTATCTTTCAGGTAAGGAGCACTTATAAGTCATCGTCCAAACTACTTTGGGTGAGATAATTTTAATCTGAGACTCGACGTAATGGACCACTTCACTTTCACTGGCGAGGTGAGTATCGTTTGTGTCAGAAGATAAACACTCAACACAATTTCGAACTCTTGAAAGTAAAAGTTCCAATCTTCCGCTCATTAATCATAATGATAATAATAATGAGACTAATATATTATTGTGATTCAGCTACTATAGACCCTATACATCCTGATGATTCAAGGAAGGAAACGCATTTAGCTTAGAACCCACTCTTATCGAATTATATGCAGATTTAAATATATATATATATATATATATATATATATATATATAAACTATATTTTTACTTCGGTTTTCAGTCTCTCGTAAAACATAAAAAAACAGTCACTTATGTGTTGAATGTCACACGATTTCCTAAATTATTTCTTTCCTTTTCCATTAATGTCCTCAGTTTTCACCGTGATCTTTCTTAATTATTTTCTTCTCTGTCACCTGCATAATTTTCTTCATCATAGCTACCTTCGTAGGCTATACCATTACAGATCTGGCATTGCCTTTGTAAATCCTGACTTTCGTCTCATTTCTCAAATATATTCTATGCTATGGAATTTAGATACACCGCTAAAATAATTTTGTCAGACAAAGTGCTGTAATTTGATTTCTTTTCACCATTGCCTTCTAATAATATTCTGCTGTAAATTTGCTTTTTTATGACTTCATTTGATGGTAAAAAAAAATTAATTGTAATTATATTGACTAGAATTCGGATGTTTCTGACCATAACAAATCAGAAATATGCACTATAATATGACCTTAATTTATATAAATATCACCCAAAAAAGACAAAATATGACCGAACACACTTAAATATTCAACGAATCACACAAGATGTCTACATGATTTGAATATTCAATCATGCAATCTTAACTTCACTTTAAACCCTGTCTTTTCTGGTTTTTCTACATCATTGCAATATATTACCAGGTGCAAATTCTCAAAGAAGAAGAATCTTCTCCGGCCTTATCAATCAAAACAGTCTTGTATCGTGAGAGCTTCTTTCAACAGCACCTACGTTGTGGATACATATTATATTCGCTGCTCTCTGACTGTGGGTCGTCTTCATTCAAATCAATTTTATCACCGCTTAAAATGTCACTGATTTTGCACAACGTTGAAAATCCGGAGTAAGTATAGAAATTTTGCTTTATAAAATATCACTCATATAACGATTCTAAATACAAGGTCATATCCACAAATGTATCCGGAATATGACCTTTAATACAAAAAATATGCATAATATGATCAAAACAGCAAAAAATAGCGTAAATATGCAAACATATGACATTATAAAATGTCTAAAAGTAATCGGAAACTTTATATACTTCCTTAAATCAACACTATGACTGGGGGAAATATGACAATGTCATAAACTCATAATAATCCAAACCCAAACACATTTTTCATAAACCAAAGCAGTAAGTTCACTGGGATATAAAAGGTGTATATACAGATATTAGGCTATGAACGAAATAATACAAAACTTGTCACGAAGTGGACAGTCGACGGAATCTTTTAGCTCATCTCAGCGCCTGGTTGGTCTTGGTTTCTAACCGATGAGTCAACAGAAGGTAGGAGGCAGTTTATTTTACACGGGGCATGATTTGTTAGACAAGTTAAGTTATTTGAAGATACAATGGATAAGGCTTGGAGGGGGGGGGGGAGAGGATAGATGGCTCATGCCCGGCTGGCTCCACTAACCTTCACGGAGGACACTAACCCAGATTCGGGGCCGCTTTGCTAATTATCTTCAGATGGTGCGAGGAATCACACAAGAACTGTGCATTTTGAATATAACTTTCGGCATTTGGAGAGATCAGGTAGTAAACTTTAATGATTAATATGAGAATGATGATAATTCACCAATTTTTGCTCTTCAGAAATTAAATTTCCCCGTCGAATATGTGAATCGTAGACTATTTCGGTAAACTTTTCTAGACCCATCGTGTTTTTTTTTAATTTAACGAGAGAAAATATTTAGGCCTACAACCCGTGTTTCACCTATCGGTATATCATGGGATATTTACAGTGTTAGTTACATCTTTTATATCAGCGTTTCTCAACCTATGGTCCGCGGACCACTGGTGGTCAGCGAAGATGGTGGAGATGGTCCGCAGACATAATTAAGATGGCTTAATGTATCTGCTGATCTTCGACTAAATTTGACTAATATTGAGCCAGATATCTAGGAACTCTGCATAATTAAGATGGCTTAATGTATCTGCTGATCTTCGACTAAATTTGACTAATATTAAACCAGATATCTAGGAACTCTGCAAGAGGCGACAAGCTCAACGGTCGCATTAAAAGTAATAACATAATTCCTAATTATATTATCAAATTGGTAATAAATATTTAACTGTTAATAGTTTACTTCCACTGTGTTTCCGTTGAATTAAAAAATGTATTTAGATTTATTTCGTTATAATGACCTATAATTAATACTCCAAATATTAAGAATATAGGCCTACATATAGCCTACTTTTAAAAATGGGATGTTTAATTAGGGGTCGGAAATTTTTTTAGACATTTTAGACGTCTTCGGGTTTATAAAGGTTGAGGAACGCGGTTTTATATCATTCCTCTATTCTTGGAGGTAGAGGAAGAAGTTTCTGCGGAAGCTTGTGAAGTCGCTGGTGTTGTTTCCAAACCATTGGTAGAAGTCGTGATTGTAGTACTGTTGGTCGTTCTCTTGAAAATAGAGTGCATTCAGTCAAGAGATGAAGACCCGTTTGTACAGACCTTTCAGTACTGTCGCAGAGTGGTGATGGCCTGTAGAAAGGATCGGAAGCACCACCCATGATTGGTTAAAAATTGAGTAAGAATGTAATCGGGCCTACAGTTTTTAAAACCTTTGTAAGATTATAATAA
This sequence comes from Ectobius pallidus, assembly GCA_964059195.1. NCBI lineage: Eukaryota > Metazoa > Arthropoda > Insecta > Blattodea > Ectobiidae > Ectobius > Ectobius pallidus. The sequence goes on from CAXKWD010000006.1 coordinate 129,033,134, forward strand.
TAATAATAATAATAATAATATAAAAATGTTGAATAACTTTTGGCAATACTTGCAAAAGTATTATTTTATGAACAAAATTGACTAATTTAAGGGGGGACATACAGTTTTCGATGCTGAAAAATAGGTGAAGTTCATTTTTTTTCTCAGCAGTGTATTGTTCTGTAGCTTGGCAATCTGGCACGCTCTATATTGACTAGTTCTACAATTGCATACTATTTTGAGAATTAATTTAACTATTACAGTTATGTGTAATTATCATTACAAAATGGCAGCCAAATTTTGTGCACTGAAGTGCCGTTTCCCTCATAACTCAAACATATTTTATTAACACATTGCAGTGAAATTTTGCTGGCAAGTTTATTTGATATTAGTGAACAACAGTGTCTAGAATCATTTATGTAACTTTAATAGTTTATTTTTTTAAATATTTCTTATGTAAACATTTGTAAAAAAAAAAATAACAAGTGATGAATATTTTTTAAAAATATGTATAATGCAGATAATCCAAAGATTCTAGATTATGTTGTTCATATGATATTTACAAATAGATAAAAAAAAGAATCACTCAGAAATATTGGTATTTATGAAAATTATCAGGGAAACTGCACTTCAGTGCACAAAATTAGACTGACGTTTTGTAATGATAAAATACCCACAACTGTAATAGTTAAATTAATTCTGAAAATAGTATGCAATTGTAGAACTAATCAATGTAGAGCATACCAAATTACAAGGCTACAGAACGATTCATTGCTGAGAAAAAAAAACAATGAATTTCACCTATTTTTCAGCATTGAAAGTTGTATGTCCCCCCTTAAACTAAACTAAACTCCGTGGCGCTACATCCCTTATAATACTTGGCCTACCATCCTACCGCTGCGTAATCTACCATAGGCAAATGGCAGGTTTTGGGACATGCCGACTACCACGGCCGTTATCGATGCTTTCTTGATTGGAGCCGCTACTTCTTAACTAGTAGTTCCTCAGTTGGTTTCATGAGGCTGAGCGCACCCCGTTCCAGGCCCTACCGTCAGCAGGCGGTCAAATTAGTATGTTGTACGTATAGGAATACATATTTACTTATAGCTATGTTAAATGATTAAAATAGTCTACATGTATACATTTATTTAAAAGATAGGAAATTCCTAGAATCCCATGACTTACAGTGTATAACATTTTGCGTACAATGTATTACTTTACTTGGTTGTATCTTTTTTTTTTTCGTTATATAACAATTTGCTGTGGGAATTCCCTATTGTTGTTGTCATCATTAACTGTTCTCTGGCCTTTTTGAATTGAACTGCTCTGAACACTGTAGCCTACGTCTGAAATTGCTTTGAAATACTAACTTAATTCAAATCTGAATATGGACTGAAAGCTCTTGAAAAACAAATGTTTTGTTATTACATAGGCCTACGTAAGAGAGTTTTTCGGTGACTCGCTTCTAACTGAACCTTTGAGGCATTTTTTTTACCTATTATTATTATTCTGTAGGCTGCAATATTCATAATTTAAAACAATATTAAATAAATGAAATTACAGTAATTACATATTCATTTACTAATCTTTCCATAAATTAGTTCACTTTCTTAACATATTTTATACTGTACGAGTTTCAAGTTTAATAATTAGGCTACTAGCTGGTTACTCGTACTTCTTAAGTTCTTATGGGTAAAAAATTCTTTTGCACGGTTTTTAGTGTTACCCAGAAATACTATGTGCAAGAGATCTCACTACGTTTTTGAGTGCGCTTGGCTTTCTTCCGGAGTTTGAAAACGACGTTGAGAGGCATACCTTTCTGCATATACTGTAACTTCATGCGTGCCTCTTTCGGTGTCTTGACAGATCGCTGGGCAACATGTCTTGCATCTATGTTCCAGGGCCTAGTTGGGCTCATTTTCTCTCACAGAGAACATTCCTCTATGATAATAAATGTTATTCCAGTGTGGATCATATTGTGCATAAAATATCTCCAACAAACTATTTGGAGATATTTGCACTGACTAAGAAGACATGAACAGAAGATATATAATTTTTAAACCAATTTGTAATATATTTTATTTAATGTATAATGTGTCTTTGCGAGTGTTTTATTTTTTTTACAAGCACTAACTTAATGTGTTTTACTTAATGTGAAAATGTATTCTTTTACACAACAACTAGGATAAGCTGAATCAACTTTTTTCCATTTTAACCACTTAATAATTATTTTTATATCAAGTATTCCGGACCATTATAACTAGGGCCCGGATTTTTATGTGCTAAAAAACTTAAAAATATTTATTTTTTATGTACTAAAAATGTTTAAAATATGTGCTAAAATTTAAAAAATATGTGCTAAAACTAAAAAAAAAATATTTTTTTGAAAAAAAGACAAAAGCACCAGAATGTGTATTGAAACTCACCAATTCCAGCTAAACATCAGATGTAAAATGCTGACTGGAGTTGCAGTGCGCAACAAATGTCATCTCCAGATTATGGATCACAAATCCTGGCCTATTATCCGAGAATAATGCCTTACATTGAGAAAAGGAACGTTCTACATCACACAATGTTAACCTTGCATATTTGAAGAGGTGTACTGTATATCACTAACACACACACGATCAAGTTCACTTATGTTTTGGCCTTCCAAAACTTGTGCGACTTTGCAGAGGGTTTGGTAGCCACCATTTTTCTCAAACATACCTTTACATTTTGTTCTTAGAACTTCTATTTTGGAACCTGAGATAGTGTTAAGTTGCCTTTCAACATATTGTATTTCTTTAACTGAAATACGCAATGTTGAGATTGGGTTCTGTTCTTCCCCGATAAGCAAGTGCAAGTGAATCACTCTCACCTCATTGCAAGTTAAGCATTTGTGTTGAATTCATTCGAGATACAAATTTTTGTTGTAAAATGTTAAAAGAGAATGAGGAAAAGTACTAAGATATTTATTTATGGATAATATATCGAAAATATTTATTCATATAACTTCTTTTGTAAAACATGTATTTTTATGTAAAATAAAATGTAGAATTTGCAGTTTTCGGACCTTGATATGAGCACCAGGAAAAAAAAAATTACATAAAAAATCCGGAAAAGTTCTAAAATATGTATTTATGGAGAAAATATCGAAAATATTTATTCACATAACTTTTTTTGTAAAATATGTGTTTTTATGTGAAATAAAATTTTGAATTTGCGTTTGCCGGACCTCGATTTGGATATAAAACTTTGTTTTAGGAATGTACGCATCAGGAAAAAAAAAATTTTTTTACATACAAATCCGGGCCCTAATTATAACATGGTTATGCAATTGGAATATTACACACTCACACACAAACACATATATATGACTTATATATATTCATTTATTTATTTATTTTACACTAGTGTCGTGTGTAAAACACTCATTTACCGGCTTTATTGAGGGTATAAGGTGGAAGAAGCCCAGCACTATTCAACATTCCTCTCGTTTTTGAAGACTTTCCAGAAAGATCATTTTACCTTCTTCTTAACAATTTGTTTTATTTGTGAGAACCAACATAATATAGACAAAGAACAATACCATACCATAAGAAATGTAACAATTACTAAGATAGACCTATCATTTTGTAGAACGTTTCATTTTAAATACTGCAAGTGGTCTGTGAATTCGATTTGTCTGAATTCGATCAGACAAATGGTCTGGCTGTAGTAAAGTTGAATATCGGCAAGGAACATAATCAGGCTTTTCCGCAATCCATTAAAATGGTGAAACTTCGGAACGGCTATGGTCCTATGATGTTGCGAGGTTTAGAAACTAGTCTCGAAGCAAAATTTCATCTCTGTCAGGTAGTTTTTGGGAGAGAGCAACAGACAGACTTTCAAAAACCAATATATTACCGTAACGTAATCTTTCGACTAAATTATAAATGTACGAGGGGCATACTGAAAGTCGTGAGTAACATTTTTTCACAGCCTTAATCTTTATTTGTAAGTGAAACCAAGTATATCATCTCAATCTACAGACCTTTCTTTCACTTTTCCACATAGTCTCCGTTTTTTTTCACACATGTTTCCCGTCGTTCTGCAAGTTTGAAAATACCCTTGTGGTAGAATTCCGTTCCAGCTAATACCCTTGCGTAGAGTTCCGTTCCACGTCCCACGTTTATTGACAGAGGACCACAAACGTCAGAGACGAAGCATTGCCCAAAACCTTCTTCAGAGATTTCGAAATGAAGATGATGCTTTTTTTACGAGTATTGTGACTGGAGATGAAAGTCGGTTCCATCATTATGAACCTGAAACAAAACGACTGTAATGGCACCACTTGAATTCGCCATCGAAGAAGAAAGCGAAGACACTGGAGGTTATTCGACAAGCAGTGAGCCAGTGTCTACGGGCAGCTGGAACGGAATTCTATCACAAGGGTATTTTCAAACTTGCTGAATGATTGGAAACATGTGTGCAAAAAAAACGGAGACTATGTGGAAAAGTTAAAGAAAGGTATATAGATTGAGATGATATACTTGGTTTCACTTATAAACAAAGATTAAGGTTGTGAAAAAATGTTGCTCACGACTTTCAGTATGCCCCTCGTATATACAAAAATAGTGCATGTAGTTGGATAGTGAAATTTTAAAACCCGTCTATAGTATGCATATTCATTCCGTTTTTGTACTTTCTGAACGAACAATTATTCGGTCATTGCAGTGATTTTTTGCAGTCGCTTGCTCAAAGAGATATCCACTAACTAAACGCACACACAGAGTGAATTCTTGTGTTCGAATTTATTAATGGTACTTCGTGCATTAACCTGAGTGAGGCATGAAAACTACAGTTCTAGATTATTTATGTGGTATTTCCATTGCTTGCAATGCAAACATCGTGAATTGAAACGTGTGCAATCAGACCGTGTTGATTCCTATACGGCGCTCGTCTGCTTATTAATTCAGTCGCCTGCTTGAGGCAAACAATTTCGAGAAGTTTGCCCGATGAACATTCCTAGAACCAATCACCGTTCCCATGAAAATGATAGTACACCTCGTGTGTCAAAGTAGGGTCATCCATTTTTACCTTTAGTTCATTATATTACATTTATTAAAATATTGAGATTCTTCCAAATTTATTTTGTTACGCACTTGAAAAAATGTAGGCCTACAGTACTGAGCAATAAGTAATAAATCTTGCAAACAACTTATTTGCGAACCCATGTTTGCTGGAACTTTTTCTTCTGTTATCGTATACGTCCAACCGTTTCGGTTTGCGCTATTAATTGTGGTATACCTTGTATGTGTATACATATATATATATATATATATATATATATATATATATATATATATATATATATATATATATATATATATATATATCCACAGGATAGGCCTATATCCACATAAAACATAAAACGTATAGTTTAGGAACGTTATCTTAGACTGTTTTTGTATGATAGCGAGAAGTTTGTAGTAGCCTAAATAAATATTTCAAATTAATAATTTCATGGCCTTCTAAATCTGCGATCGTCAATATTGCGTTAATTTTTAGGCACTAACTGAAGGGTTGCCTTAGTCATGACAACAATTGGACAAATTTCAGCTTGATGCACTAGAAAAAGTAACTATCGCTTATTAGACCTTTATGATTAATATAAAAAGTTGCCTTTTTTACCTATTGAAATGAAGAATTCGTCATGAAATTCCGTCAGTTTATTTCATTCCCACTAATAAGATGGTGGTACACATCCTCTCTTCAAATATGCCATAAAGAGCTAATGGACAAAGGTATGAGCATTTTAGTCTTCGTGGCACTTAAACGGAACCTTATTAAGAGTCTGATCAATCGAAGAGCATTTCTTTCCATTGCTATAAAATTCCAACTACCTTTCCTTCATTTGAATATTAAATACGTACGTGCGATCGTGTAGGTAAAAGCTTTCTAGCATCTTAATGCATGCTAAAGAGAAGAAGCGCGGCTATCATGCCCTGAGACTGAAGAATCTGCATACAGTATCACCATGACATCTCTTTTTAATCAGACCCAATGGAAATATAATGTCATGGCAGAGAATTGACGCATTTCAACTTGCCCCTTCTGAGATCTTATAATTCATGGAGAGAAATTTCCGGCCGCCCAATCGACATTGGAGACCAGAATTCTGAGGCTGGCGATAAAAATTCAACTTTGAAAAATTGCTATCTTATTTTATTTTATTATTATAGTTTCCGTAATATTTTATTTTTAGTATTTAGTTTCAAATTTAATACAGTGTCACTTTGACATGGACATGATATATCAATATTTGTATTTACTCGGAATCGTTCGAAAACATCTGAAAGTTCCGATATAATTATGGAATATAGAATTTCCATTCAACCCTTTCTAATTGGTTTTGGTTCCCTGTGTGTTAGCCATAGCCAGTAATTGCTCTAGTTACTTTAGTAACAAAGAAAAAGCATGAAGTTTGCGTTTGGTTTTTGTATGTTAGAGCCTGTAGAACAGGCTTGTCAAATTCAACTTTTCTAAGGGCCAACTTGGCTTTATAAATTGAAGTCAAGGGCCGCATTCCGAAATGTTGTTCTGATAAAGTTAAAGCATGTTTTTATATTTTGTAAAAAGCCAGCCACCAAACTTCAAAATCTTAAATACGATAGAATAAAACACTACGTATCATTCTTGTCATTTGATAGGCCTACTAAGTGTTTTAAATTCAATACATTTTAAATACAATACATAAAAAATTAGTGGAAACCAAAATAATAGAACTTCAATACAAAATTACTTACTACTTTTATATTAGGCTTATACCACAGTATAAGTATTAATACAGTAAGGAAACTGTGTGTTAAAAGTCCTATGACAACTTGTTAGCTGGGCGACACTAGCGCTCCATGCGGCGGTTGAGTAAAACTGCATTCTCACCATATAAAATAACTTGGGAAAATGCATAAACACATAACAAAATATGTTATAATAAGAGAAAAAAATCTTCTTTCAAAACTGGATTTTAAATTTAAGAAACAATGAAGCATGTATTATATTTTAGTTAAGATCAGGCACAATTTTTAAATGCCACTTACCTGTAACTTGCACTGCAGTTCCTAGGGCTATTCTTATTACAAGTTTTAATAACTTCAAGATGATTCTTGGAAAACCAATTATAACTCATTTTTATTTTTAAAAGTAGCCTAATATTACATTAGAATAGAAATGTCATCATTTTACAAAAATAATACAATATTACATAAGATACAATACAAAATTCAAATAAAAATATAGGTTTCTATCAATATTTCTCAATTTCTAATACTCCAAAACTGCTTTTAGTATACAGTCGGTACAGCAGTTTTAATTAAAGAGTTCTTATTGGAATTCATAAACTGGCTGTTTTCGAAGTGTTCCAAACATAGGCGGCAATTTACATTTAAATATTTTACAGTTTTTGTTAGTAGGTCTTCTCGCCGACTATTGATGACCCATTTTTTACACCTGAAATCATTACAACAATTGAAGGTAGATCGAAGCCGTAAGATACAGAAACAAAATACAATCTCAACAATGAAGTTGAGGACGAGCAGTGTGACAAACCTATATTCAAAGGTCACTCTTTAATATAATTTATAACTTAAACGTTGATTTTAAAGGTGGGAAAAACCTTGGACTAGATACGCTTCTTAACAGTAGCCTATTGCTTGCCTAGGTTTGGATAATGATGTCATGTTAGTTTACTGTCGCAAACACCTTAATGGCACATGTATCCGAGAATTTATGATGTAAGATTATGTTTTCGTCATCTTTACGCCTACATCGTGTTCGAGAAAATAAATATCGTACCGCCTGTAAAATCGGCTATGTGCACTTTTTTACGAAATTGAGTTATGTGCACTGATATTCCTTAGCATTGATCCTTACAACCGGGCATGTGGATCTTTGATTGTCAGGTTTGTGCAAGCAAAGAAAAAAAATCGGCTACATGCTGCAAAATGGCCATGTGCATTAGAGCTCACATATCCATTCTTGACTGCCAACACGGCACACATGTTTGTATACATAACCGGCCCTGACATATACATTACAATGCACATAGGAAATAAGCTGCACCGCAGCAAATATTGTGTTATCTTAAGCGATCACAATACGACATCCTAAATATTGTTATCTTTAACCGTGATATAGACTGCTGACATTTTCATTTCATTAGTATCTATTGTTAGAAATTACAACATAATTAAAGATAAAAATATTACATTAAAGTAAATGTAAACATAACCACACCAGAACATGTGTCAAGAGTAAGCCAGCAGGCATACAATAAATATTACGTATTTTTCTTCTTACCTTTCTGGATCTTTTGGGAAAGTGAAGAAATGCAATTCAGGATTTCTTCCTTTATTGTTACTGCAATTTATAGCAGAACAATAACATCCTTTCCAAACACGCATTGCTATAAAAATTCAAGACTCCTATTTATTTCCATTCTTCCCGCAGTAGTGATTGTAGTATTACTCAATGGCCGGTAGGATCGCATGGAATCTGCGCGCGCATGTCCGTATGGCAGAAAAACGGACTGAGTTTCCTTACTGTATTAATACGTATACTGTGCTTATACTATTATTCATTAATTAACTGTTATATGTTGGAAGCAATGTGGGAATCTTGAAAATCCTGGTAGTAGGAAAATTAAGTTGCCGCTAACCAGTTGCCTTTCCCAAGGCCTGAGCTTTAATTTTAAAGCCTTAATATAACCATACAACTAAATTACATACTGATCTTTCCTTGTTATTTAAAATATAAGTTTTTTTTAAATGCCTGACAATCTCTACCATGAATGTCAAATCTTCAAGCCAATTACTAATGTTACACAGCTTATCGAGCGATTCGCCTTTCATTTCTAAGAAAATTAATTTCTTTTCGAAGGGGCCAAGAGCGTTTTAAAACATAATGATAAGAAAGCCAGCAAACTTCTTAATAGGATGGCAAGCTTTCAAGTTCACTAACTATATCGCTAATCAAAGTAGAAAACTGACGTTGAGTCAGTCTCCTGGAATAAATTAAAATCTCTGTTTTCTTGTCGAATTTCAAACTGTGGTCCATTATTATTGTTTTGAACGTAGTGCTTCCTGGCGAAGAATGCACTGCACACGCATTGCGCTATTTAGGACAACCAGTATTTTGTGAGACACTGACTTCTGTACTGTTGGCATTTTACCTAAAACTTTAGGGGGCCACATTTCGTAGCCGAGGGGCGCATGTTCGACACTCTTCCTGGACAATCAATTGAAACACATCCAAAATATTTAGTTTGTTTTATTAATTTGATGGGGTACGGCGTAGCTTAGTGGTTGAGGCGCTGCGCTACAAACCGGAAGGTCGCGGGTTCGATCCCCGATGAGATCGTTGAAGTTTTTCAATTGATCTAATCCTTCTGGTGGAACTATGGACCTGGGGTCGACTCAACCTCTTACAGAAATGAGTACCAGGAGCATTCCTGGGGTAAAGGCGGCCGGTGCGTAAGGCTGACAACCTTACCACCGTCACATGCCGAATGTCTAAAACCTGGGAGCCTTAAACTCCTGGAACCCTTGGGTCTCCTTGGCCTGTACAGGGAACTTACCTTTATTACTTGGATATAGATTTGGTATTTCCATCCAAAAAATAGTGTGGTGTTTGTTTATTTATTATTTATTTATTTATTTATTTGTTGCTGCGACCGGAGATGGCCTAGGGTCCAGGGATTCGTGGATGTGTAGGGCCAAAAGAACCCTAATCATATCAATGTGGTTACTCTCGGAAGTCTAAACATTCGGGAGCTTCCACCTCCAGTAACTGTAAGGGTCACTAAGGGCCTGTTTAAGAAGCAATTTTCTTTAATTTACGTTTCATGCTTGAAGAGCATGTTTTATTACAAATATCGTACATTATATTTTGGTTAAATGATGCACTTATTTCCGAGGTACCACTGTTTAAATATAAAAGTTCAATACTACGCCTTGTTCAATGTTCCTCTTTTTCTTGTCAATGTACTGTATTACGAGGTTCAAGACTGTTTAATGTTAATTTTATATTTACTACTATCAAATTGCATGCACTTTATTATGTTTTCAAAGGCGCTTGTGAATGCTTGGAGCATTAACTCGAAAGTGTTTACTGCCTGCAGGCAATTAAAACGCGCTTTAAAACAAACTTGAATTGTTTTATTCATCCAAGACATTATAGACGTAGCCTTCAGAGGATGAAAATATACAGAGAAATAATGAACTTTATGTGACGTAAGTTACATGCGTGTGTATAAGCTTAAACTGATCTTTCTTATAGCATGTGTTTTAGCAGGCTTTGCCTTTCCACAAGCATTCTGAAGAGGTCTTAAAATAAAATTTTGATCGACCATAGTATAAAACGCTCACTACATGTGACGTAAAAGTATTATAATGGTATCCATTACGATACAAATTTTCATTATAACACAGTTGTGGTATCGATTATACTATCGGACACGGAACATTCTTGAATCATTGAGAGTATGAAATGAAACTGCGTAATAAACAACCTGTATTAAAATAAAATCAATTATGTGTTAGATTAGATTACAAGGGGGTAGTATAAGCCTTTTGCCGGCTTCTCAACACTGCGACCTTTATAGATCTATTGTGAATACCCTACTCTACTCTTTTTCTAGCAGTCATCACCACACTTTAATTTAGGCTTTTTAATATAGCCTTTAATTTTCCTGGGTGATGTCCAGTCCTGAACCCGGGGGATTTTTCGTTGCTGAAAAATCCACTACCCGGCCGGGAATCGAACCAGGACCGCCAGGGTAGAAGGCAAGTATGCTACCTATACACCCATCGCGGCGGACCAATTATGTGTTAATTTTAATGTTATATTAAATTGAGGTCATTTCATGTGTTTTAATTTGCATTGTTTGACACTAAAGCGTCAAGAGAAGCCCTGCGGCCTGCATACCTTCTTGCCTGTCATCTGTAGGAAAAGACGAGAACTACTAAGAGCTGTTGTCCGAGAGTCGTTTGCTTCATCAATTACATGACAATCCAAAATGGTCGAACAAAACAGTCGTATGCAACTTGCCTAGAGTCGTAATTAAGACACTCTTATTAAAATTATGACACTCGCTTTGCTCGTTTCAAAAAAACATGCTCGTGTCTTAATAAATACAATTATAGGCGCTTTATAATGTATTGTACTATTATTTGTATGATGTTATCTACTTCCTTATTCTTCTCTATTCCATTGTATGAACCCTCGAACGGGACTCATTTGTGAAGTGTGGCGAAATTGCATGGCATTGTAGTTAACTAACTCGAATCCGCGGGCCCAGGTGTGATCTCAGGAGCTTCTAGGCTTTTTTTTTTCTCTTTCTTTTTGAGAAAGGGAAGTCTGGAATATGGAACTGGATACACTCAGTTTCATGAGCATAATAATTGAGGAGTTACTTAATCAGAAAATACTGGCCCCAGTCAAGAAAACCGCGAAGAACGTTCCTGGGAGTGGACAAGTTATATTCCCAAATCCTGCCATCTGCCGATAGATCATAAATGGGAGTAGAAGACGAAGCAGACGAATGGTAGGCCCAGTCCCTTCGGAGGACGTTAATATTAAAATTAGTTACATACATTACAATACATGCCATTTTCTCATAGTTCATTTTGTGCTTCACTTACGAAACATTTCAGTATTCTTTGCATTGCATTCTCGGCTGAATGGTATCTGTACAACCTCCATACAAAAATACAATATTAGGCTAAACCTATTCAGCATTGCTCTGATATATTTTCTGTGACAGTTAAATTGTGTAGAAATTGAAAGAATTCAATTTCTTGCGAGAACTATTACGGGATCTTTTTGTGGAAACAGGTAGCTAATTTTATGCATGTGGACAAAAAAATCTTATGGTAGTTATGGCTTGAAAATTCGTATGAGTATTCGAAAGTTATTTTTGTTCCTAGCTTTATTTCCTCCGAAATAATTATAATGCTTCATCTAAGAGAACATTTCACGACATTCTTGGATTAAAGGTACAACTTCCATACTTATAATGTACTACTGACGTACATGCGAAACAATATGGTGAAGAGTTTATCTCAATACATCAGCTGTCAAATCGAACAGAGGAAACTATCTCTGGAATCCTTAACAAACTCAAGCTGCTGCTGTTTTATAATCGTTCATCGACCGCAAAGCACGAGGTGTGTATGTATCTTGTTATTGGAAAGATAAAGGAATGATTAACGATAATCAGTGGCGGATACAGATGTTATCATGCAAGATTCATATTATAACTAGAGACCGGATTTTAAAGGGAAAATTTTCACTCAAAAAAGGACGAAAAAAGGGAAAATTATTGCCAAAAAAAGGTGGGGAAAAAAGGGAAAAATTATTGCTAAAAAAGGTGGGAAAAAAGGGATATAAAAGTAAGAGAGTGTAAAAATTCAACAGAGAGATACATGTTTGTTTTATGTAAAGCCTTTGCTTGCTCTACAGCTGCTGATTCTGTAACATCTAATGACTGAAGAAATGTTTTGATCTTGTTGAAATTCTCACAGAGGAAAATAGCACACGAAATCCATGTCCCCACCTTGTTATAATGGGAAACTTAGTCAATGGCAAGCCTGTGATTTCCCTGAAACGCTCTATTCTGCTGGGAGGAATTATTTTTTGAACGGTGAATCAGTGAAAACAAATACTGGGTAATTTACGAATTTTTCAAAATAAATTAGCAAAAAAGGTACTGGACAGGGAAAGTTCCTAAAAAAAAAGGGAGATGAGCCTAAAAAAGGGAAAAAAGGGACGTTAAAACCAGGTCATTTGCAGTTGAAACTTACTCAGTAATGTCCTGTTCAATTTTATAACATTTTGTGATGAAATATAAAAAAAGGAATTCCCTTTAAAATCCGGTCTCTAATTATAACCCTAGAGATCACACGTCCAAATGCATGAACGGCTCCGATCATATTATTTTTACGATCGTTAGATTTCTCATTTCTGCACGAAAAGTGTAGATACATATCCCGATACACGCATTATTGGCCTTTATTAGCTGTAGAAAGGTTAAGATTTAAATTGTGTGAATTTAGATTCTAATTTCTATGTTATGTATGTTATGTATATTTTATTTATAAAATATAGTGCAGACAGTAACTACCTATTCCATTGCGCACCGCAATGTCTAAACATTAGGCACCTACTATAGGCTACATCGTTTCTACTTAGTATGGGACTGTGAGGTGTAGGAAAGCTCTGCTAGAAAATAAACCAATTCTTTGGGTTATTAAACTGATGTTTTTTCCTGTGAATTAAAACACTAATATTTATTTAAAAACCTGTTCTGGTATGGTGATATTAAAGCTCTTATTCATTGCGAATTAATTTACAGTCTACTTACTTACTTACTTACTTACTTACTTACTTACTTACTTACTTACTTACTTACTTACTTACTTACTTACTTACTCAATGGGAATAAACAATTCCTAAGCAAGCTAAAGGAATATTATCTATTTTATGGAAACCGAAGGTTCATTGCCGCGCTTACCTGAGCCCGCCATTCAACCCTATTCTGTGCTAACTCCATCCAACCATCCATCGCAAATCCTACTTCTCTTAAATCTATCCTAATATTGTCCTCCACCTCCACAAATGGTCTTTTCACTTCGGGTCTCCCAGTCTTTCCTCCCCCATGCGCGCTACATGCCCAGCCTTCATCCTCGGTGATTTAACTACCCTTATTATATCCGGTGACGAGTACAGGTTAAGAAGCTCGTCGTTATGCAGTTTTCTTTAGTCCCCATTTTCATCTCTCTTAGGCACAAATATTTTCCTAAGGACCCTGTTTTCGAACACTCTCAGATTATGTTCTTTCCGAAGAGTAAGCGACCATGTCTCACATCCATACAATACAATCGGCAGCATAATTCGCTTATAATTTTTTATTTTTAGATTTCTGGACAGAAGACGAGAAGATAAGAGTTTCTGAACTGCATAAAAGCAGGCATTTCCTGATTTGAGTCTACACTTAACTTCTGCCTTAATATTATTTGTGTATGTAATTATTGCTTTACAGTCTAAAACAGTCTTTACAGTATTGTAATTTCCAGTCTAAAAATGCTAAAATAATGATATAATGTAAGAAATAAGGTGGGGTAGAAATAATTAGCTCACATTCTGCAAGGTTATCCTTTTGCATGTAGCTAGACTAAAATGTGCATTTACGCCTTGCGTTGCCTGTACAATATTCGCGATCGCTGATGAACCATTGAACCAAGCCCATACAGCACGTCATACAGATGCGTCATGGCTTACTGTCTATTATTTATTGTCCTTGAAAGTGACGTTGTGTACAAATGTACATGATTTCTATTATGTCACCATGCATATGTATAAAGAACGTATTAACGCTGTTTGCTTGGTATGGAAAACGGGTGGAATTCGCAATTTGGTGTGAAGTTGTAAACTGCTTAATGCTAGACCGAAAATGGGAGGAGCCGAAGACACTGAAACGTGATATATTATGTTATTTGTTGTTGTATGTCTGTTCTTTGTTATGCTTATGTAAATTGGTTAGCCTTTTTTGGTATAAAGGTGTTGATAAAGGTTTTGAAATGTAATAAACTAATAATGTTAGGTATTCAGAGGATGAGCGATTTAGAGAGAGAGAGGGAGAGAGAAAGAGAGTGAGATTGAGAGAGATAGAGAGAAATAGAGAGAGTGAGGAAGAGAGAGAGAGAGAGAGAGAGAGAGAGAGAGAGAGGTGGCAGAGGCAAAGAAATAGAGAGATGGTTTTATAATTAAAGTAAATGAAGTGCGTTTTGAAGTAAATGAGTTCTATAATCCTACCATCCCCTGCTATCATGAGAAATACAGTCTTAAAGAACTTGAAGTCATCGGACTTAGTTAGGGGTAAAGCTACAACTTCCCCTCCCCCCCAAAAAAACAAACAAACAAACAAAACAAAAAACAAACACACACACATTCAAGAGATTAGGAATCCCTCCAACTTTCATACGTTCATAACTGAATTTACTTTGGCAACTTTCAGAGGATCCGTAGCCATATTGAGGACCATATACATACTTTGGTCAGAGTCTTTTGAGACAGTGAATGAATATATATTGTCCGCCCAAGAATCGGCCTTAAGGTAAACAAGTCTGTCTCACTCTTACGCAGATAGAAATAATGCACTAGATGATACAGATCTACTTGTTTACTTTAGTGCCGGTTTTGGGGCTATTTCACTGTCTCAAAAGGCTCTGATCAAAGTATACAAAACATTATATAAGTTATTGTTAAAGTTTCCTAAGTTGTTATCTATTCTTTAATTTTATTACCACTTCTTTGAATGTTCAATTAGTTTCTGTTTTTGAACTCTTTGTCTCTGTTGGCAAACCATAGTTATAGGTAGATAATAAAATAATATAATAAAAATATGTATAATGAATATATTATATTATTATGTGCACATAAATAAATTGTATATTCTAAAAAGTGAAATGGAGTACTAATGAAGTGAAACGTCGCTTTAATATTAGCATTCAGTTCCGAAAAAATTAGGCTTTGTACTGACAATTATTGTATAGTCGGTTCTCAAAACATTAACTTAGAAAAAATATGCTATAAATGTTTGAATTAACAGAGATTTGCATAATATTTCAAATCTGTCAGAAATACGCCGTTAAAACATGACAAGTAATAAAATATGCACACATATTTTAATGAAAAGCAGATATGATGTCGCAAAACCATCAAAACATGCAACATTATGCAAAATGAAACTATTTTCTGTCATTTTTTCATATTTTTACAGATCTTAACACTAACATGTAATAGAGTGCAATTTAAAAAAAATATTTTTTATAAAATTTATGGGCCCTAATGATCAATTGAGGAGCGTTTTTTCAAAAGCCTATATCTACATGGATGACTCAGTGCCAGAGGTGACTAAGTGCCATCAAGAAAAGTGATAATATTTGTGTGTATTGACCAGCAAAGATCGTATTCTATCTAAGCCAAACATGACAAACAGCCTTGCTGAATCAGTTACAGACAAAGTAATGGCTGCTAGTCATGTTTGGCGTAGATAAAATACGATCTTTGCTGGCCAATACACACAAATATTAGCACTTTTCTTGATGACACTTAGTCACCTCTGGCACTGAGCCATCCATGTAGATATCGGCTTTTGAAAAAACGCTCTTCAATTTTTAATAGGCCTATACTGTGAAAACTTAAATGTATAATGAATATATCATACTTAGTTGCGGGTGTAAGCGAAGTTGCAGAAAATATGAATAAAATATCAAGTAGAATGTCCAGTTCAATTAACCGTTATGAAACAAGAGAGATAAAATGTACTGTGATTGCTAGTAATGGTGAACGGTTGGGCACGACCATGGACACCAGTCTGGTGAATCTTCTAGCCCACGTGTCGGTTTGGCAACTTGACCAACTGAAGGCCACCCAAAGGGGCGGGCCTTGACCTCGGCCGAGGATAGGTTTATAACGGCTTTACTAGCTCCTTCAGCTTTTGCCAAAACGTCTCTTGTCGTAGTCGCCTTCAGCTTTATATGCTAATGAAGCAGATATCAAGAAGTCCAGACTTCCCATACTGTTCTGTACATTTCATACTGCAGGAACACTTGACCAGAACACAGCAGTTGCTCATACCTCTTGCGCTGTGGTCTTTTTGGTTCCTTTTCCAGATCTGTCCAGTCGCAAACTACATAAACTCGACTTCTTGTAAGCAGTACACTGCCCTCTTCTCCAGCTGCGTTGCTCGAAAGTTTATAACATGCGAATACTTTTTTTAGTCGAAATAATTTTCATGACCAAGCCTTTGGGGTAATAAAAAATATACTTTATAACTAGGGTCAGGATAGATATATAAGCTTTCATGAACCACAGATAATTGTCTCTGTTGGACATTACATGAGAATATTATAGGAGAAAAATTCCTCGGACACCGGGACTTGAACCCAGGACCTTTGGCTATTCGCGCCAATGCTCTATCAACTGAGCTAAGCCGGAGTCCAATTAGGGCAATCAGTCATAGGAGAGAGGTTCCATCTGGCGCTGTGATTTGGACTCCGGCTTAGCTCAGTTGGTAGAGCATTGACGCGAATAGTCAAAGGTCCTGGGTTCAAGTCCTGGTGTCAGAGGAATTTTTCTCCTATAATATTCTCTTAGGGTGAGGATGTTTATGACCTAAAAAAGTGGAAAATATGACTGCAAATATGACCTTTAAAATGACTAAATATGATCCAAAAATCCTAAATATGACCTCATAAAAGGACAGATTTTCTAAAAATAAACGTTCCAAAAATACCACAAATCTCGAATCCCTAAAGGAAAAATTATTCAGCAGGTGCAGATGGAGTAACTTTCTCATTAGCGACTCATATAAACAACAGCTGAGGTTTGAAGAGCCAGGTTCTTCCACACCAGGTTTCATTAAACTATCGGTTCGACAGCCGCTTAAAAGGTACATATTTTTGCAGAGCTAACAGTACACCGGCGGATTCTTACGGGACTTTAGGATAAAAACTAAAGCCTCGAGGTGATAATATAAAAGCATTCTTTCAGCTACAAACAGGTTCTCCTTTTAATCAAGCAATTGAATTTTGAAATCGTTACAGAAGGGACTCGAGACGCTGGAAGAAAATTACGTAGGCTTAATGCAACTGATTCTAATAGTTGCTTATATGCTTCCAGGTCAGTAGGTCTAAAACAGAAACTAATGTTTGTAAAGAAAGGTCGAATAACATCAAAAGGCTAACATCATAAATGTGTAAAGATGTGGTAGCCTACATCCAACAACGAAAGGTCTACGGCAGAAATGTCTAATGAAAACAATGTCTAAATAAGTGGTTCGTCCAACAACAAAAGGTCTCAGGCAGAAGTGTTTACCCACTGTAAAACAGAGTTATGCAAAATTTTTTAACATAATCATGTAATGAATTACGTTAGATAGTTATTCAAAATCTCTGTCGCTAATAATTCGAATTTGTAATTTTGTTGAGCTGCTCCTGGTATTGAACTGGACCATCAGTATAATGCCTAATCCTTTGGTGGCACTATGGCCCTGGGGTCGACTCAGCCTCTAACAGAAATGAGTACCATAGCAATCCTGGGAGTTAAGGCGGCCGGTGCCTAAGGCTGACAACCTTACCATCTTCATGTGCCGAATGACCAAAAAATCTGGGAGCCTAACCTCCCGGAACCCTCTGGGCCCCCATGGCCTGTATAGGGATTAAAAAAAAAAATTATTGCATTGACGATATTGTGATCTTACTGTAGTAACGATACAAACTACAGGAAAGGCTAGTTTCTTCCCTGGTAAATTACACTTTGTACGGTGTAATTCAACAGCCTCCTTCCTATTAACTGAATTTCAAACTCACGGAGACATGTAATTCGTGAATTTTTGTACTAGGAATAGAAGAGATCGTTTTAACGAAATGTAATGTGAGTGAAGTAGAATTTGTTGAAGATATCCAAATGTACGAACAATTGTAAACGTCTGTCCTAAAGGAGAGTAGCGATATGACTTCATTGTTAAAGAGACATAATTCTAAGGGAGTGACACACAGGTTTGGGTACTGACAAATATATGATTTTTTTTCAGCAATGAATAATTGTTCTGTGGCCTTGTAGTCTGATAGCCTATGCTCTTTATGGAATACTTTTACGATTACGTACTATTTTCAGAATTAAACTGTTACAGTTACGGGTGATATCAACAAGTAGATATAAATAAGAATCACTAAAAAATATTGATATTTGTGAAAATTATCACGAAACGTGACTGCCATTTAGAATCGATCATTACTTGTAACTGTAACACTTAATTTCCGAAAATAGTATGTAATTGTAGAAGCAGTCAAAGAGCGAGTCACATTACAATGGTACAGAACAATTATTCATTACTGAGGGGAAAAAAGAATTTTACCTATTTTAATACCTAAATATGTATGCCCCCCCCCTTAAGAAGGAAGATGAAAACAAATTGTTAATTTGTAATTATAATATAGTGAATGAAAAAGGTACGATGTAAAAGATGAAATGGGTGGAAACGTTTTATAGAAACAGAACTACATTAATTCTGAACATTTTTTGCTCGAAGATATTTTGCAGCCCTCGATTCTGTCATTAAATTCCAGAGTGAGTTTGGACACGTAAGCTTGATACCCTCGGTAGTGTAAAATGAGAAAGAATAGCCTGTTCACTTGAACCCGCACTATCCAGATACAGAATTTCCTTACCTATTATCTCTGTTCAGAGCAGTATTAATTGCGTCATCACACAGTAACACTGTCCTGCAGGGTACAATTACTATAACAAAAGACATGTTGGTGGGTTACATTCTCTTCTCCGTTCCATGAATACTTGAGGATTTGTAGAAAATAGTTGTTAATGTAATGGAATGAAGCAATCAGTTTAACAGGAGGAACCTCGGTTCAAAGGTCCAATTACATTCGTGTATACAGAGATAAATGGAAGGTCCAAGCAGTTAGCGAGATTATAATTATACTAATTGCACCCCCCACACCCTGCAAGATAGCTTCCCAATGCAATATATTTCTGTCCTGTTTCCAGTGTTAATGCATATAGTTTCACATTTGTGATAATTAATTTCATTTTAGGTCTGTTTTAGATTTAGATAATCTTAACCTGCCATTGATCTTAACCTGCTTTGTATATTCATTTCTATTGAGAATGTTTGTATGAACGCAGGCGTACAGCTTATACCGGCACGAATTATTAAGTCTTAAGGCAGTGGTCAAATTAAGAATTTTAGTCGCCATTGTTATTACATAATCGTACAGCATTACAGCCTCTTGGGAACTATGCGTAACTACTAACTCTTCTATTTTTTTAATATAAAATATATAAATATGATTTCCTATATCCCCTATATTGGGGTGAAGTGCCTCCAAGTAGAGGTTTCTGTTACCTATGTGAAGTTTGTTACGCTTATTTTCAGAGAGAGGGCAGAGGGACAAGTGATAAGCCCATCGCCTCTCAATCCCCTCCGGAAACTGAGGCATTACTTGGACGTGAAAAGGCCGAGAAATTTTGTCCAGAGGCTCTAATTTAGGCTTGGAGTTCTTTTACGTGCCGTAAATCTACGACACGGGTCCCCCCAGCTTAAAGTCCCTCCCGGAGGACTCCGTGCCCAGGATTTTTACGTCCTGAAAAATCCATCGACCGTGGCCGGGTTTGATCCCGCGATCGAGAGGCGGGCACGCTATCTCTAGGCCACCGCGGCCGACATTATCATACATTGTATTAAGTATACAAAATTAAATAAGTATTAAATAAACGATTACTTTAACCGAACTGTTCCCTATTTATAAAATACCAAATACTACTCTGTGGCAAATTGTTAAAGCGAACTAAATGTTTTTGAAGCAACCTATTTAAACTGATTGTAAGCTTTAATAGCTGCAATAAACAAAAGCCAAATACAAACTATATTTCTTGTTACTAAAGGAGCAAGAGCAACGATTGGTTAAAACTCTAAGAACCAAAACCGGCGAAAGTCGCGTGGGAAATCCAAATTATATCGATAACTTCCGGATATCTCTGAACGCTTCCCTGTAAATATGAACATTCAGTCAACTTGTTCATGTCAAAGGTTACTGCCTGTGGCAATACATACTATCACATGTGATTTTTGTTGCGAAACCCAAAATAATAAAATGAAATAAAAAAAAAACAGTTTTTGAAAATTAATCTTTCCGCCCGCCTCAGAATTCTGGTTGCCAGCAATGGCAATCTGGCGACCGGAATTTTCGCCCCCTGACTTACTCATATTCCCAAGGATATTTTTAATTCCTCTGCCCGTACCGTAGGTACCAGAGGTAGAGTAGGCCCACAAATTCGAAGTTGAATTTTTAACAGAAATACTCGTTTTTAGATCCCCTAAATCCAAAAATACTATTTTCGGAAGCATGTATGTGTCTATGTGTCTATGTGTCTATGGACAGCCTAACTGTAGGGGACTTTACATGAAGAAAATTTCGTTTGTCGTTATTTTCTCGAAAACAGTTCTTACGATTTACTATACCCTAGATAGATAGTCCAATAGAAACAGAGAGATGAAGACGGTCAGAAAGAGAGCGAGAATGATATAAAGATAGGCAGAAAGAGACAGAGAAACAGCGATACACAATATTTGCAATCATGCAATGTTAGTTTTATTCCTTTATTCGCATCCAATATAAATTACAGTAGGGTAGAATGATAAAGCAGATTGGAATGCAATATATAAAAGTCTACTAAGAAAGGCAAATGTGAAGAAAAATGTTAGAATAAATATTAGTTCAAGGACAAGTTCAGGGAACTAAACAAGAAATATCTTCATCCCTTCTATAATCGTACTACTTCAGACTATGGATAATTTTCTAAATAAAATCATCAACATGTAGATTCTACTTCGAATAGATAATTCAGCTCTTGTTTGAGTCATTCGCAATCGTAATGCTTGGCTCAATATCAACCACTACAAAGTAATGTACTGTGGGGAGCAGTACAAAGAAGAACGTCTTCATCACCAGCCTCCGTGGCGCAATCGGCTAGCGCGTTCGGCTGTTAACCGAAAGGTTGGTGGTTCGAGCCCACCCGGGGGCGTTAATTTTAAGTGGTATTGTTTAATTGTTAAGATTCATGAGTTTTCTGATTTAAGAAAATTATTGCTATTTAATGAAACGTTATATGCTTTCTGAACTCGTATTATAAAACTTTTTTTTTATGGTTTCACATTGAATCAAGCCATAGGGGATTGCATTTCATTTTATAACATTTTACCCTCTACAAGTATTATTTTATATAAATAAGTGCAAATAATATTACTTATCTTACATGTCATATTTAAACATTATAATACCGGTATACATAGTTTTTTTTGGCATTTTAATGTCGATAATTAAAAATTGTTTAGGCCTATAGCATATAATAGTCAGTACAATAAAAACTAAAATTAAGTTATGACGCTTAAAAAATAACCGGTACAATAAAACTTTTCAGGGTAAAAATCTCTTAGCCTATCATTCATCTATATAGGCCTATGACTATTTACGTACTTCTGGGGATGCATTTTGGCATTAAGTTTTGCATTCTCAAATCGTTGCACAGTTGCATCTAATTTAAACTTTTCAATTATATTCAGGCGTCATAAAATTTATATATTTTTAGCAGACATTCAATTTATTAGATTATATGAATTGATTTCACATTATCAACATTTTCTTCCGCTAATGACATGCCACTATTAGTTACTAAGTCAAGGCTTAGGCCTATATATCAAAATAGCATGTAAGGCTTAAGACCATGCGACTGTTTTCATACCTGTTTGTCTACGTTGATCCTAATGTAATACATTCCCTATTACAACCTACTACTATGCAATGCAAATAGTCTGGAAACAGTTTATAGTTATATAACACAGTGTTAAAAGTACTAAATAAATACTCAAAATACTGTATTAAATTTCTTAAAATTTCATCGCTGTTTCTTTCGGCCTAAAACTGTCGAAAGTATTTACTTTATTCATAGATTTTGGTTATAATTTGCATTTAGACAGTTTGTCTGAATCCACGTTTAATGAGAATTTGCATATGGGCCTCTCTGCCATTTTAAATATTTTTATCATTATTTTAGTTAATACTTGATTTGATGAAATTACAGTCTAAGGTTTGGAGAATATACACGTAAGAATGTAAAAAATGCTAAAATAACCTTGCACAGACAGGAACATGTTAATAAAACACATAAAGAAACAAAACGATTTCAATTTGTAAACTTATGTCCCCTTTTTTGTACATTAATGAAGTTGATCCTTGTGTAACTATACAAGGAACGTAAAATATTGTGATTCCTTTTAATTCAAGATACAAAGTTATGTAGTTAATTTATAATGCTCGTGCACATGTTCAATTCGTAAGTTAAACCTAGCAGACTAAATCAGGGGTCTCCGTCCTACAGTCAGCAGACCCTCCACTCCTTGTTCTGTTTCTATTGGAATCAGTTTTTGTGTTATGTTTACAGTAATATTATTGTATTTTATCGTTAGTCATGCATCACACCTTGATTAAAAATACAATTTTGTAAATTTCACTTGATTTCTTACGCATTTACGAAGTGAAAAATAATCATCCCACTGCTCACTGATTGCAAAGCTTAAGCTAAATGGACCTTGGAATAATAATAACTTAATAAGTATTTTACCTGTATTTTACCCTGCATTTTACATGAAAATAGGCTAATGAAATTAAAAAATCCTATATGCCATCTAGCACACAGTAAAAGTAAAGTAAAGTAAAGTAAAGTGATCCCTATACAGGCCATGGAGGCCCAGACGGTTCCAGGATGTGGAGGCTCCCAGATTTTGGACATTCGTCACATGAAGGTGGTAAGGTTGTCAGCCTTTCGCACCGGCCGCCTTTACCCCCAGGATTGCTCCTGGTACTCATTTCTGTTAGAGGCTGAGTCGACCCCAGGCCCATAGTTCCATCAGAATCTAGCACACAGTAACCAACAAAAAAGTTTGAAATAAGTGCCCGAGTCTTTTGCTCTATGAAGGGTTAATCACTTCTTACAATGAGTTTTATAGCGTCCTCCAATAATATGTTGGCATTTTGTCAAGTGTCGTTAACCTCGATAAAATAATACAAATATTTGGCAATTTGTTAAAGGATATAGCATGTAATTTATTTTCTGTTGCATTGCCAGTATCAGTGGTTATATTGGCTAGAGAGAGGATAGTTTATTGAATAAAATATTGATTACCTTGAATGGGGAGGGGGTTCCCATCAAGAGAACAGTGACCTCGAAGCCGGTGTTTCCTCACTGACGCAAGTAACTTATGAATCAGACAAGTTGGCAGCATTTCATGCGAGGTGTGAGTTCTTACACTGTGTTGCTAGCAGGAAGAACTTATTAGACGCGAGAGGTTACAGAAAGCAAGAATATCTCTGCTGGAAGTGCAAATATATGTAGGGATGGCCATAAACGTAAACTTAAATATATTATACTACCGGTACCTGAAAGAGAATGTGTAGAAAGTAATAACTTGATAGAAATCTGCAAATGTACTCTGTAAATTACGGAGTCTAAAACATTTGAAAACGTCATATCTGATTTAAGAAACTTATGCAATTAAGCAATTAAGACATAAAATCAGATTTCAAGTTTCTGGAAGCGTCGTCTAGAGCAATATGCTTCTATACACTTTGCTTTTCCACTATTTTTTTCTCTTTCGCTGTCTTCTTTTCCAATTCCGAAACTTAATATATATATATATTTTTTTTTATTATTCATCTGTTTTATAACACTATCAAGTAGAGAATATTCATTTGCTTCTTATTGCCTTCTTTCCCGTTGAAAAATGTGTCAATGATAGTTCTTAATAAAACTTTTTGAAATTTTAATTATACAATGATAAGAATTCAAGACAATGTCATTTTCTTCTTCTTTAGTCTTCAATCCTTGGATTGATTTACAGCGATTCTCCATTCTGATCTTCTTTCTGCCTTTCTTTTTAATTCTTCATACGTTTTACAGTTCATGACATCCTTAATTTGTTCCATGTACTGTAGTCTCGTTCTTCCTTTGTTATTCTTGCCTTCAATTGTGCCTTCGATAATGATTTTTAAAAGACTTGGTGCCTTAGTAAGTGCCAGGTTGTCGAGCTGATAGTTTAAATGATAGATATTATTTTATTAATTTTTTGTCTTGCTCAATGGTACTAGCCTATATCATATTATATGTTAATACTCAATAAAAATCATTTCGTTTTCATCAATTTGGATTTCCGTATGTCGGCGTTTTACTGCGAAAGTTCGCTAATTTTTAAATATTACTAATTTTTAAAAATATAAGTGATCAGTTATTATAACAAAAAATGAAACAAATCTTAATAGATTACTGAGAACATTAAGAAATACGAATGTTTAAAAAAGAGTAAAACTTCGCCTAAGCACAGACATAAGGAAGTTCAATAAGATTAACGAGGATTCTTTTAAAGATAGCAGACTAAATGTGAAAGGTCTCGAAAAAATTAAATCAAAGTTTAGAAAAGTTAGCCTAGGTATTAACAATTGCAACAGTCGTCTGTTTCCTTAAGTAGACTTGGCTAGCTGTACTTAATGCGCTTAACAGCTTAAACTGTTGAAAGTTAATGTTTGCTCAAAGCACCCTCTAGTTATATTCATTTTATGGTTCAAAGAACGAGCTGACATGCTTCTCGTAATGAAGATTACGAGTGTTGAGAGCATGCCTCTACCATTATTCTATATTTATAAAGCAAGTTTACATGTTCGCGTTTGGAGGTATACACTATCAATCTTCACAAACACTAATCTACATTGCACGGGCCACTCTTAATCTCTTGCCTTACATTATGTTAGAGGGTGTTCAAATTCAACTGTGCTTGTAAAAGTGAGAAAAAGAAATCCCGTTCTTGTATAAAATGAAATAAAATGGTTATTTTTTCGGTGTAATTAATGCCTTCAGGCCGCCTCTTCCACTAACCAGAAGTGGGTACATTCTAACATTAGTAAGATAGAGGTAAAGTGATCCCTATACAGGCCATGGAGGCCCAGAGGGTTCCAGGAGGTTAAGGCTCCCAGATTTTGGACACTCGGCACATGAAGGTGGTAAGGTTGTCAGCCTTACGCACCGGCCGCCTTTACCCCCAGGAATGCTCCTGGTACTCATTTCTGTTAGAGGCTGAGTCGACCCCAGGGCCATAGTGCCACCAGAAGGATTAGGTCAATTGAAAAATCTCAACGACCTCATCGGGAATCGAACCCGCGACCTTCCGGTTTGTAGCGCAGCTCCTCAACCACTACGCTACGGCGTACCCCTTAGTAAGATAGAGGCAGACTGAAAAATTCAATGCCATAGCCGGGATTTTAACCGCGGATCTTCGGCTCTCCGTGCCACTGCTCTGTCACTTGAGCTACCATGCCAACGTGCCGACATAACATTAAATTCCCCAACTGACTCACGTTTCCCAGTATAACACCAGGCGTTCTCGATACTGAGATAACCCAGTGGCCACTTACAATATCGTAAGCCTGGGTTTTAAAGTACTGTCACCAGATGAGATGAATGCAAGTGCGGGGTGAAGAGCAAGGGCGGTGCAGAGGGGACTCATTCCCCCGCGTCATAGCAACAGTCCAAAGTGACACGCGGTTGGTCTGGCGCGCCGTGATGGGGAGGAATCCTAACTTTCTCGCCCGCTCACTGACTGAAAAACGGAAGATAGGACGAGCCCGCTTGCAGGTAGACAAGTGGGGAGTGCAGTGCATTCCTATAGCTTGCATTCTTCTCATCTGGAGACAGTACTGAAGCCCAGGTTGTGGAAAACTTTAAGAGTGAAAAGAGGTAAATAAAGAAATGAATGAAATTTACTATTGCAAAAAAGGATATATGGGTACATTTATATAAAACATGGATATCAGTACAACTAATATTCCATAATTAATAGGCTACTGTAGTTACAGATTAAGTTAATTACCTATTCCAAATATATTCCGAACCGTTTTCTAAATTTCCCATTACAACAGTACAATAATTTCTTATAACTCACATTCTTAGCATGGGCGATGAAAGTTGTAAAAGAATGATATCCTACCACCTTGGATTTGAAGTTCTCGCATTAAAAACTGTCCTGCTCCATATATAGGTTAAAAAATATTTTTTCTTAGAGTAATAGCCTGAAAAATGCACGAATCCGTTTCGAGCATTACTCTGGAAATGACTGGAACTATAATGTTTAATATGTAGTGAGAAAATAATATATATTGTAATAATAGAATTGTGATTTAATGAGATTATCAACACATGCGCAAGATCCTTAGAAATATAATTTCGGACATCCAAATGCACCTAAGCTAAAATATGTTCAAGTCTTTAATTAGCTCAGAATGGGTATCAATGTACTTATAGTCTATGCAGAAAAAGGTATGCCATTTTTTGTAGGCAAAATTCACAGGTAGGTCTCCTTAGGTTGAATTTTGGGAAGCAATTAGCTTCCATATATTAATCCTTTGAATATTGTTCCCCGTTGTAGTACACAAGAATGCTAAAGCATGTGTTTTTTATTTTACAGGTAAGAGTCCTACAATATCGTGAGACAAGTGACAGGATACTATACAGGCCCACAGTGTCTGGTAAGTGTTGATGCGTTTCTTATGTTACAACTCGGAGATTCAAAATTACAGGCCTTCCTTCTACGCCTCTTTAATTAACTTTCCTCTCACGAACTTTTCTGAATATATTTCTTCAAGGTCGAATATTTTTATGCACCAACGGCAAGAAAAATTCAAATTATTAATCTGCATTCTGAATTGCTTTAGACAAGAGCTTCAAGCCATAACGATGACCGGTATTCCTTTTCACCAAACCTTATCATGGTGTCTGTGACAATTTTGGCTATTTCGGGATACTTGACAATTTTTTTAAAGGTCTCAAGCAGTAATAAAGAAAGATATCAAACACATAATACAGTTTCTTATATATATATATATATATATATATATATATATATAGAAACAGGAGTGTTTCCTGACAGAAAAGGTTTATCATTTTGTTAAAGTAACAATACTCTAATGATCACTGTCAGATAAAAACTAGGATGTGATACTTGTTTTCCTTACGAAGAAGCTATTTATTTTTAAAGCTATCAACCGATAAGCAATAATCGGTAATTTTTTCCTCCCCGAAATTATTTTTCTTGTAGGCGAGATAGTATTATTGTGTTTTCTGCAACATCTACGTTGAATGTTATACTATAGTTAACTATGTATATGTTGCCATGTCAAAACCAACTCTGCTTATCTTTTTCGTCTCTTGAAACGAAAAAATGAAGTGTTTTCTGCGAGATATTAATATTGTTATTATTATTATTATTATTATTATTATTATTATTATTATTATTATTATTATAGTCATTAGAACTTAGTAAAAACTAATTCACCAAAAAAGAATTCTAGAGTTACAGTTGAAGATAGACTGATCCTAAGATATTTAACGTTTAAAAATTCGCATTTTTCAGAATTCAGGCGAATATCGTGGAAGTAGTACACAAAGAAAAGGCAAAGAAGCGTAGAAAGCTCAACTGGAAGTCGCCCTGATATATTGGGCCTTTGTAATTTTCAGTTCATGCATACTTAATAGAAATTCTCGTTTATCCGAGAAAAGATTTAGTGGTCGAACCTGTATCTTCAGTATGGTTTCGTAATGTGGCATGTAAAGTGACATATAAACAAAGACGCAAGTCCAGTTCATAATTCTTGTTCATATGCATTCTGTGTTATAGAAGTGTTTTCTTATATTACAGAATTGACGTCAGATACGCCATTCATATGCAAATATGCATTCTGTCAACCTTTAATTATAACGTTTAAAAGATACTTTATAAAATCGAACAAAATTTTTACAAGAATATTTTACAATATTTATAAAAAAAACTTTATTTCAGAATGATATTTAATTCTAAAAACTATTGAGTACCACTAATATCCTATCATTTTCAACGAACCATTATTATGCTAGTTCTAAATGCTGTTAATTATATGAAATGAAAAAATACACGCTTGACACTCTGCTTATGCTGTGAATGCTTACATTACGCTTAAACGGATATTAATTGGTTGGTTTTTAAATTCATTGTGTACGTAATTTTATTTTTCGTAAATAGAAGGCTATCTTTCCGAGTTAATACCTTTAGAACATTTCCTTTGTATTCCCTACTGTGTGGAAATGGAGTGTTAGGAAAAATATTGAAATAAATTTTAAGTAAAGAATACCTTGTTTTTAACCCTTCGGAGATTCATTCGTCTTAAATCTTATTCTCTGTCTTAAGTAAAGAAAAAATGTTTTCATTTTGACACAATGATAAATTGTAATTTTCAAAGTTCACAGCTTATATAACACACCCATTTTTAATAATAAACCAACAGATAATGAAATTCATGATCATTTTTAAAGGTGTGTAGGCTACAATTATTTGGAATAAAAATATTAATCAAAAAGTTATGTACTGTGAAAAATAGACCGTCCCATCAAATGTAATGTACGAAAAGGCACTGTGAAGCTGAATTAGTTCCATGATATCTCATTATGAATCATAAACATTTAACAGTTTTATGTCTGAAAACTGCACGATAAAAAATTTTAGCCAGAATTTTATTTACTATCTTTAAAATCCTGCGATATATCTCCTTTTTAACGAGATCATTATAAAAATAAATAGTCTTGATAATTTCAAGAAAAATGCACTGTACAAAATGACATAGTTTGTATTGTTAACTATTTAATGTACTTTTCATGTAATACTTAAGTATTTAGGAATGTGTTATAAAGTTTGTAAATAACTATAACCAAATATGGTTAACCATTTCATGGACTGTAATTAATATCCATTTATTATGATTTAGTATTAGCCTCAGTTTGTACATAACTATAACCTTAATATACCCTAGGGTAAAACAAAGTTAAAGTTTTGTGAAATAAATTATATATATATATAAGGTTTGAATTTTTCTCGGCGAATAATATATAAAAGTTCTTCACAGGCTAACAGCCGAGTCAAGGGTTTAAAGAACTCCGAGCTTTCGGACTCCATCTCTGAGTCCATATTCGGGGAAGATCTTCCATCTTCCCAGAAGATGGACTCAGAGATGACGTCCGAAAGCTCGGAGTTTTTTAAACCCTTGACTCGGCTGTTAGCTTGTGAAGAACTTATATATATATATATATATATATATATATATATATATATATATATATATATATATATATATACAGGATATGAAGGAATAGATTGCAGTACTCTACTGACAACATGCTCGTTTCGGGTAATGCATGCAAGTTTAACAACAAAACTCTTTTAGTTTTTCTGCTCATATGATGGCACATTTGTACAGCTGGCACGCTGACATTACATATACAATTTTTATATAATTCTCTTATAACTTTCAATCAGAAAATCACTGCCATGTAAGACTTTCCCAGGTCTTCGTTTACTGTTGTAAGTTACAAACGTTTGCATCCGAGCTCGCCGCTTAATTATTTATACCACAATTTTAATTTTTTTTTTCTGTGAGGGAATTACATAATATGAGATATATTCGAATCTCCCAATACTAACAAATGTTTAAACAGATGATTTGTGGACATGCCAAGGTTGTATGGCCTAGGGTCAAGGCCGTGACGTCATTGGCCCGCGCTCAATGATTTTCTGTGCACGATATAGGTCTACTTAACGCACATTTGTGTAGGAGTTGTGAGTTCTTTTATTTCTCAGGTATTCGCTTAAAGGCTAAGATTAAGTATGGATATAACTATTGAAGTAAAGAATAATAAAGTAATAATTATACAAATAAATTACAAATAATTCGGGGGGCTTATTCATCACAATAAATCATTTGGAAACTCTTCATATGGTCATGGTCTTGAAAATTAATAGTTTCTTCTTAGTTGTGCCAGTTCATTGCTAATCAACAATCTAGTGGTACAAGTTTTGTGATACTACTCCAAGGAGTATCCTGCAATGCCATTGGTCCTCTAATCCTGCGGTTGCATGGTTTAGCCTATTCAATTGAAAATGCCTGGTGTGTTTCGTATTTGTTCAGTTCAATTCAGAATATACTTTTCAGAACGTACACATTACACATAGGAGTTCTCAGTGGCATAACGGGGAAAGACTGTGCCCCTTGCAAAGTTTAATTTTGGCCCAGTAACAAAGAATTTACGCTTAAAAATGTGGGTTCAGTAACATTAATTCGACCGTAGGAAATATCAATTGTGATAGGCAAAAATACGATATTATTGTTGTAATTATTATTATTATTATTATTATTATTATTATTATTATTATCTACGGTCGTGTAGGAAATTATGAAATAAAGTAATATTATTTATATATAATATATTTGAAGGGGCTAGTTCCATAAGGGCGTAAGGCACAAGAGCATAGTTTTGAGAAATCTTAATGTTTTTAAACAATGTTACCACTCACAAGCACAGGTCTTTTCTTATGACTGAGCAGAGGTTTAAGGCACAAGCATAAATTGTTCACTGAGTATTTAAGAGATATGAGGAGAAGGCATAGATGTTAAAAGCTCAAAATTCAAGATGTGCTTTACGCCCTTATGGAACTAGCCCCTTCATTTATATTATTTACATCCAAAATCTGGCACAGGCACACTGTAAATATGTAAAATCATTGGAAGCTGCGAAAACGTATTGTGTATATATATATATGTGTGTGTGTGTGTATATATCACACCAAGGTATCGAGCCTGTTACCAATAAAAACTAATTCCTTATTTAAATAGTACAAGCTTTCTGTCCGGATATTTTTATGCACTTGATGAAAATTATTGTTTGAATTTTATCTGGCTTTACTTGTATTGAACATTTTTAAACTAAGTGAACTCTTTTCCTATTACTGCCTTGCATGCTCCCCCCCCCCCCCCATTATGACAACCTTTTTACATTCCTTTTTTTTACGGTTTTGATTTCGGGCCCCTTAGTATATCACAATCTGAGTTGACTGCTGTTTAAAACATATTCCCTTTTAACTTGTTTGCGCGGCACAGGGCCAATAGACTTAACGGTCAATCTAGGAATGGTCATTTTTTATAATCAGGGCCCGGATTTTGATGACATGCTTCTTTTAACTGGTACATCATGGACGTTTCTCACTTGTGCATGACTCCTAGATTACAGAAATGGTACTTTTATGGTCATTTTTATCAATTTCTTATTTTTAGGTATTTTTTAAATTTTAATGTGTTTAGTCATTTTTGGCCATTTTACGGTATTTTTCTCCATTTCATATTTTTAAATAGTTATTTTTATTTAAATTCGTTATATTATCATTTTGTGTTGTTTCTTGCATTATATAGTGTGTTTGTGAATTCATTTACATTCAATAACCTACTATCAGAACTTCAAATAAGCATAAATAAATAAATCGTGTTATAATTTTAATTTGTATGTAGAAAGACGGTGTTTGCTATTTGCATTTAACCGCATGCAATTAACTAATTACAAGTCCAGTATTGGTTCAACAACATAAATGTAGAAAGACACAAATCTGATGAATAAACTACTATTTTCATACAAATTTTTGGGTCTTTATTTTAGTTTTAGGTCATCTCTTTTTTATTTTTACGGTCATTTTATAGCTCATTTTTTAAGAATATTTAGGTCATCAAAATCCGGGCCCTTGTTATAACGAAATAGATCTGAAATACCAATTGAAGAACAACTATTAATTTTGTAATATTGTTGCACGAGAGAGGCATCAGAAATTATTTTTTTTAGTAGTACGGTTCTGCAGCAGGCCTATGTTAGATTATTATTGTATTCTCTTTTCTTTTATATGTCTCGGAATCGCCTCTGAGAAGAAGACGGCGGAAATGACCGAATTTAAAATAAAATACCTGTTCCGCTTTGTCTCTATCACATTTATTTCGGATATGCTGGTAATTTATACGAAAAAGACACGTGAATTGGCATATAACCATTTTACCGCGAGAGATCTTTTAATTCTTAAGAAGTGATGATACATGATTCAGATCATTACGATGTCACGTGGGAAGGAAACTCCTGCAGACGTGTACATCCTCCTCACGAAAGAGCTTCATGGGTTGTATACGGAACAGGCGGAAATCTCGCACACTGAGAATAATACGGCCACAACTAAGAAAAACTAATTTTTACAGGAGACCGTGAAAAGTTTTGTATTCTAAAGCAGCGTTTCCCAACCTTTTTGAACTCGAAGACCTCTAAAATGTCTGAAAAATTTTACGGACCCTTAATTTTACATCCCATTTTTAAAAGAAGGCCTATATTCTTAATATTTGGGGTATTAATTATAGGTCATTATAACGAAATATGTGAAAAATTTTACTTCTTTACTTTCCGCTTGCTATATGATTTTTTTAAATTATGTCTGAGGACCATCTACACCATCTTCGCGGACCACCAGTGGTCCGCGTACCATAATTTGATAAAACGCTGTTCTAAAGAAGAAAAAAAAAAGTAGGATTTTATAAGGACATAAGTGCTGTCTGATGGAAATTAACAGAAGTACAGGTATGGCCATCTTACACCAAATAAGTCACATATAGACAATTAGAAAACATCAAAAAAACCAAAATTAATTATTTTTGAGTTGATTATTCCTACATTTCAAGACAAGGATACTCCATTTTAATTTTTTTAAATCATTCGCTATTGCTTTCCTTACCCATCCTAGAGATAGGCCTACTATAGGTAGAGATTGAAATTACACATAGAATTTTCTCTAGAAATATATGTTTGTGGGTTCAGAAATAAGTTTCGGCAATAATACCTGGGTGTATCAATATCTGAACAGGCTAGCTCCAAAAATAAAATCGCATCAAAACCAAATATGTTCGAGTGAAGCATCTTCCAATAATATGATAATATGTCTCTAATCTTTACAGGAAGTGTTGACAGCTCTGGCCATGTTATGACGATTTTTTTTTTCTAGAACTACTGCTCAAACGTTTCACTCATCTTCTGTCTATCAGTGAAAAGCAACTCAATTAGCTTACCAAAACAGATCTTAACGTCTTGAGTTTCAAGAAACACTTGCCATAGCCAAGCTTACAGTAAAAAGGGCTGAACCTTGACTGAAGCCGAAAACAATGCAGACTTGCTTATAACTGGGTAATGATAGGAGGGGTTCATTCTTTGTCCACAAAAAATACCCACTTCGAAAATCACAAAGAAATAACGGCAGTATTAGGATTCCGCCAATTGGTTACCCCATTGGTAACATATCAGTACAAGTTTTCGCATTAGTAAACATGCTTTCTTTTGTATTTGTTTATCTAAAAACAGTGGTAAGGGAAGAAGTCGTCTTAAGGTCTCAAGACCGTATAATATATAGATATATAGGCCTATACAAAGCGCGTCCATACAGTAAGTTTCCCTGGGACCGGCTGCAGAAACAAAACACAATTTTGTGGAGAAATATATATATATATATATATATATATATATATATATATATATATATATATATATTCCAACAGATACTTCTGCAGGAGACTTGCTAGGAGGTGTTTAGACATGCACCCTACAGCCCGGACCTCGCTTCCAGTGATTTCCGTCTTTTTTCTACACCTCAAGCAATGACAGATAATGACAGAGGGGAGATGTTTTTCACACAGTGGTTCGAGTGGCGGCAGACTTCTATGACATAAGTATTCAAAAGTTGGTTCCACGTATGACAAATGTTTCAATTCCGGTGGCAAATATATTGAATAATAGCTGAATACTTACTGTATTTGTTGGAATATATATGTCCACGAAATTGTGTTTTGTTTCTGTAGACGGCCTCAGGGAAACTTACTTTATAAACGCGCCTCATTTATATGTGTATATATACACACACACACAATCATATATTTACCCATAAACATTCTTGACCATTATACTGGTATAATATATACTGATACATCGTATACAGGTATGTATTAGTATATAATATTATACTGATATAACACCATTGTACTGGTATTGGCATATATTAATTGTTTTAAATTTTACCGAAAATGTCTAAATTGGTCTTGTTTAAAAATTTTCCACTATCTTGTTCTGCAACATAACTTTTAAATCGAACTAATAAACTTGTTCTTATAAATTGTCTAGAAGGTAGTTATAATCTAGCGTTGTTGATCGCAACTGTTACATTAGCTGAAGGTTGTAAGAGTTGCGAACGTGTTAAATTTCATTCCCCTAAAACATTTCGCGAGATCCGCCCGTGATCCTGAAACTGATACTTGCCTCTCTAATTGGACCTCGTCGCTTTGAGCATCGTTAAAGTGCAGACTGGTATGAATCAAAGTAACCTTTACACATTTTATTTTGCAGTACCTGTGAATATAATTTGGTACAAGAGCGGATTTCATTGTTACACCATTTTACGTTAAATGTATGCTTTGAAAGTTCTAGTTTCTGAAAAGAGTATAGTTCAAAACTGAAAGAGGGAAAGGCCTAGCATTGGTATTTCACTATGGGGCAACAGTACAGGGGCAAAAGATGTTTTTAAACTGAAAATAAAGCCTGTAAGAATTTTGAAAGGCTGTGACCCATGTCAGCATTGAATTAAATATTTTAACAGTGTCTTCACTTTATGTTTGTTAACTATTTTATTCGTTTATGGAAAAGATTTTAATCCTGTGTGTTTTAATGAAGTACATGACTATAACACTAGAGGCAGACATAATTTGGTTGCTCCACAGTGTAGACTGCAAAAATCCTTTAACAGTCGTATGTTTTAGGTATTAAGTTTTACAACAATTTCCTCTAAAAAAATTAGAAATATAAGCAATTTTAGAAGTTTCAAGCACAGAGTTTAGCCAAAATCCGTTAAAACATCAGAGACACCAAACAAAAAGTTCTTTTTTGTTGGGCTGTGTAATTGTATTACTGCCCTGGACTGAAAGCTGAGAAAATGCACATAATTTTGAGACAGCAAACCAATCAGTTTTAGCAGCATATTTAGATAAGTATTCAGAAGTCATGTCTACTGGGTGTAAATTTGAAGAAGCCATTGAATTTAAGGAACCGATTTCACAATCAGATTAGTTATAATGTTGCTTACGAAAGTCAATATATTTTATTAAAAAAGGTAACAATCGAAGTAGTTTTCCTTGTAACTGGGTAATAAAATAAGTGTTTTATGCCTAATTGTATTGAATTAATTTTAAAAAAAAGACACCTAAAATATTTGAAATGCCAACAATTCTTTCGACTTTACGTCTGTAAAATCCCCACCATGTTGACCTTTACACCTTTCCAACCAATCAACACAGCGGGATTAAAACCTGTTCCAGCTCCAGACAGGCTTTCCTCAATGTACATCCTGGTCTGTTTTTACTTAGTGAGTTCTTAGAGATTTTGCATATACTTCTACCAGAGCGTTAAGATTTCCGCTTCAACCCTCCTAGATATTATATTTCGGTGTTTGCAGATACAGTACTACGTTTTACTGGTATTCGAAACATTCTTAAATGTGTTTGTGTCGTAAGTTATACTCGCAAGCCAGATTAATATGACTAAGCCATTAACGGGAAAGTCATTTAGCTTCTTGGTTAGTAATGTGACATTAGTTTAGCTGATGTTACAGATTATGCCATCGGGCTTGATATATCCTACTAAATGACGGATGTACAGTTTTTGGTGTGGTAACCTCCAAGTTTTTGTCGCCAGTAGTCTGCCAGGTCCCTTGATAATCAAATGGATAGTGAGTACAACTGAACCATGGTGCACAAAATCAGAGGACTACTTATATTTACACAATGGAACTTTGTTAAGGAATTTTTAGTGTTATGTGTCTTATCGCAATGGAATAAAATGAAGGAAATTTTAAGGTAGGTGAAACTGATCTTACAAACGCTGTCAGATTATTTTTAAGAATTTCAGCACTGTTACAGAGATTAGGCCTAATTCATTTTGCATCAATTTGTAACCCACGTGCTTTAATATACTTTTTTCCCTGACATATTTACCTCATTAATATTTCAAGTGCCCGAAATTTTCATTTCCTCAATCAAAATTTCTAAAAGCTTGTTTGCTTTAGACACAAATCCTGACATAATATTTCTAATTTTTAACATTTTGTCCCTTGATATTAATTATCTTAAAATGTTTAACACACGCATATTTTCATTCATAATTGAAAATTAAGTAGACAGAGTTATCGCAAATGACATAGACATTTAAAAAAGCTGTGTTTTATATATTGCAATTAGGCCCGTACACTTCCAAAAACATTCTGTTCCATTTGAATTTACTTTCATTTCTCTTTCAATTACGGTACAGCCTACGGGAGCAGTTTATCTACTCATATTTACAGTGGGCTACGTTTGCGCCAACCAGTATTTAGGAATTCTATAGCAAACAACAAAATAACTAAAGCGCCAACACTAAATAGCAATAGCGACAACGTGAAAGTACTCCTAAGAGAGATTTGGCAACACCGCTTACTTTGAGAGTTGGTAGTTCTGATTTTGTACTTAAATCATTGCATATTCTGAAACATTATTTTATTTCTTATTATTCTTATTAAGATATTTTCTGCCATTTCGGTTAATGATAAGTTTTACATTTCAGTTAATATTTTAGCTTTCAGGATAAATACATCATTAGACAGTGCCATCAACATTGCCAAATTATATATATATATATATATATATATATATATATAATCATCGAACACGAGCTATGCTCATGCGGGGCAAATAATACTCTTTGTAATTGTAATAATTGTGTTTATATTATTTGTATTTGTAATAAATTTTTATTAATTTGTATTTTTAATTGTAATTTGTAATTAAAAAATAAAAAGGCAAAAAAGAAAGAAAGAAAAAAATATATATATATATACCCATTCTCTATGTTTTTCACAATAGCGCTTTCAGCGTTTTGTAATTTTGTCATGGGCACTGAAGTAATCTTTTCTTCCTAAATTGGCGCGTACAATCGACATCTCATATTTATTGTGTTGATAATATTGTGCAGTGAAAGAGCTGCTTTTAAGAAACTGCTTTTAACAAACACACAATTATTTCACACCGCTTATTGATGTAATTTGAAATATATTTTCATAAAATTTCTTTCCACTTCCATAAACATGCAGACACAAAACTATTAATAGGCCCAAGCTATAGGATAAATCATTACAAAATAACATTTTGTGGTGCTTAATAATTGTAATTCTGTAATTCTGAGTAACTTATACTCATTAGTGTGTTCCAGAATGTGTGGTCATCTGTTTTTGTTTATGCTTAGTTGGACTTCGTCAATGTGAAACGAGAGCGGTACCCACTTATGTATGACTGTAGGAGACAGTTAAACTGGTCGGTGATGTCTGCAGTTGAAAGACATATATAATTATTTTAACATTACGCAATTAGTTGGGTAGGTGTTTTTGCTGAATTTCTTTCATCCGTCACGAACAGACTAAATGAACAGGATCGGTTCATTGCAAATAAAAGCCCTGCTCAACATAGATGTCACTGACAGGTTACATTAGGACAAAAGATTCGTTATACTAGATAATTCTACTCTCAACTCTTACAACTCTGTATTTCATTTCATAATCACATCTACTAAACCTGACAGACATTTAAAAAGAATAGTTCCTCCAGAAAAATTGAAGACATTGGAGATATTTTATTAAGTTATTGTTTTCACTAAATTGAAAAGTAAAGCCCGCTTATTTTAATAAGCTGCTTTTTGATCTGATAAAAAAGAAGTAACTTGTTAGTTTCATTAAATCCTTTTTATTCGATCATGCCATAGTACACTTATTACAAATGATGTAACAGTATCATAACTCCTGTAAGGTCTGAGTTAAGAATAGATCTATGGGTTGAATGATTGATTAACTACTATAGTAAACTTGCACTGATTTTTAGCCAAAAGTTTTAATGGAAGATTAAATAATTAAAATAGTTCCTTTTATAAATGCTTATATTTTATTCATTATACTATCTTTAGGCACAAATACAGGCATTTGACAGTTTAAAAATTAAGTACAAACAAAAATTATAACATATTTGCAATCAGTTTTAAGTATAAGAGTTCAGCAAGAGTTCAGAAAAGATGTCTTATTAACCAACTATAGTGTGTTTGAAAACCTCTGTTGTAGTTTTTTCATCAGACAACATACTTATAACGTATCAATATCAGGATATCTCAAATCCTACTGAACTCTTCCAAAATAATAATCCATATCTCATGACTGATTGAAAAAAAATAAAAATAAACAGAACTCATGTATGGTGGTAAGCAGAAATTAAGTAGCTTTAATAAAAATACCACCCTGGATAATACAACCATTATAAAATAAAAATATTAATCCCATTTGAGTTATTAATCCATTCCAATACGAAGGAGTTTAACATTTTCAGCATTTTTTATGTGTATTGTCTAACATAGGCTTTAAGTATAGAGAGGAAGTTTTGTCCTGGTTCAGCAACAAACCACTCGAGCTGAACCATGCAGACCCACTGGATATGGTATAATCAGCCTTTTTCTTTAACTTCTATGCTTAGAAAACGCAGTACCATCAGCAGAATTAACTTATTACCAGGGCCCGGATTTTCAAGACATGTCATCTTTTAACTGGGACATCATGGACGTTGCCCACTATTGCAGATATCCTGATCATGGCACTTAGATTTGTCATTATTTGGTTATTTTTTGTTTATTTTACAGTCATTTTTTCCACAATTCATATTTTTAGCTTATTTTAAAAATACAGTGTCATTACTTTGTGTTGTTTCTCGCATTATATGGAGTATAATCTTGTTACAATTTTAATATGTAGACAGAAAGACGATGTTTACTGTTTGCATTTAACCATATGTAATTAACTAATTACAAGCCTATAATTGGTTCAGCAACGTAAATGTAGAACGGACACAAATATTATGAAGAAACATTTTCATACTTATTTTTTGTGTTTGGGTCCTTTTTTGTATTTTTATAGTCATTTTATAGCTCATTTTAAAGTATTTTTAGGTCATCAAAATCCGGGCCCTGGTTACTACAGTAGCAAAACTACAAGAAAGTTTTGTAATGGCCACATCGTACGCTCATGAAAGACTTATTGCAGATAATGCACATGACCTTGAGTTTATGCATACATATTTGGAGTACAATTAGGGCTACATTGTGTTTACCAGTCTGAGCCTTGCAACACTTGAACTCGCTCGTTAATCGCCTTCGTCGCGCAGTCGTCTTGACACGAACATTTTTACGATTTTGACAGCTGCATTGGAACGATGTTAGGATAGGCAGCAACATCAATATGAGTGGGCACATACTGTGTACAAGAATGTTCGCCCTTGAACCCTTCAAACTGAGAATGTGACGTATGCTGAGAGGTGTGAACCGTCCTAATTGTTACAACACATGGCGCAGCGTGGCAACTAGCTTCGTCAAGTACGTCTTGTACAAACTGCGTACAGTAATATCAAATACTACAAGTATTTTTCATATGAGAAAGCCTTTTCCTTCACCGCCAATCACGTGTACGGGCTAAAGAACTGCCGCTTGCAGTAAGAGTCTTCCCTCCGTCTCGCCGTCTCTGATTGGACCGCGTATCTAAGCAGGAGAAGGAAGAAAGGGCTTGTCATCTGCAAAACACTGTAAGAAAGCTACACAATTGCTTCAATTTCTTAAAAAAATAGTATATTATGCAACGAGCCTATAATGGCATTCATTGACATGCGAGCAAGTTTATGAAAGGAGCATAGCGAGTTTTATAATTTTCATACGAGCGTCTTAATTGTCATTCTAGGCAGGTTGCATACGTCTGCTTTTGTTTAACCATAATAATTATTGTTTTAGGTTTTTAGAATACCTTGTAACTAAAAAAATATGACTATCTCGACTATCAGCTGTTAGTAAGTCCTTGTCTTTCGCA
Organism: Ectobius pallidus; assembly: GCA_964059195.1. Classification (NCBI taxonomy): domain Eukaryota; kingdom Metazoa; phylum Arthropoda; class Insecta; order Blattodea; family Ectobiidae; genus Ectobius; species Ectobius pallidus. The sequence goes on from CAXKWD010000006.1 coordinate 129,073,599, forward strand.
ATAGATGACAATTGATAAAGGCGTGCAGAGAGCGGAGATTCTATTGGCGTTTTATCCTGAAAGCAACTCACATTAAAATACACGAAATGAACTACATTTAGTATAATATTAAAGTTAACGTAAACAGAATTGAGTTTATTTTACATACAGGTTGTTTATTGTGCAGTTTGAATTGCTGCTTTCAAAGTTTGAAGATTGTTCCATGTACGATATTAATCTATAGTGTTATACGTAATGAAATTCTTTACTTTAATGGGCGTACCGAAGACGACTTTAGGCAGGTGGAATGCCCATTTACTCTGTTAATCCTCATATAACCTAGACGTAGGTTTTATAAGTTTTTGAATTAATTAAACTAGAGAGAAAGAAAACTAGCCTATGTTCGATGCTTGTAAAGAAAGGTCTTTGAACGATGAAGAAATTCAGAGGTTACTTGGACATAAAAAGACGGGTATCGTTCTTAATCCAGAGGGTCTAATTTTAGTTTTTTATTTCTTTAATGTGCCGTAAGACTGCAAAGTGGAATCCACGGTTTATAATAACTTCAGGACGACTTCGTGACCAGGATTATTTTCTCTTTAAAACGCGGGTTTGAATCCGCGAATCTCTGATCCAGAGGTAAGCACGATGCCTTTGCTCTTGTCAACCCTTGCACAAGTTCTGAAATTGTGGCAGACGGATAAAAAAGGAATAGTGAGGTTATTACAGTGTGTCTAAGAGTCCCAGTAGCGTATTTCCTTCGCACTGCTTCGTGTGCAACTGAACCAAACTGGACGAATCTCACACATATATTAGAAGACAAGTTGACCTTCAGACGAAGACCAGTGCAGCCATTATGAAAACATAAAAATTCGCCAGTAATACCGGTAACTGTCGCATATAAACTAATATTTACCCACATAAAGCTTTTTATAATACCCACCTAAACTGAATTCCATTCCTTCAGCATTTAGTTCCTGGAATGAAGTTCCATCTGTTCTCTTTACATAATGTGATTAAGAAATCCTGCTCTTCCGGAACTGCCTTGCTTTGCTTTTGGTAGAAGGAATGTTTGTGTTTTAAAATCGGTTAAAAGGTGAGCCTACATTTCTTATTGATAATGATAATATAACATTATTATCTTATTGACAACAATGAAGAACTTCCGAACTTCCCCAGTGGAATTGCTTAATCAGTGGTTTCTAGATTACTCTTGCTGAAAGCACATGATTTTCCTGAAAGCACAAGGTAATTTTTATTATCTTATTGAAAATGATGAAGAACTTCAAAACTTCCTCTGTGGAATTGCTTAATTAGTGGCTTCTAGATTACTCTTGCTGAAAGCACATGATTTTGCTGAAAGCACGAGATAATTTTTATTTTCTTATTGACAATGATGAAGAACTTCCAAACTTCCTCAGTGGAATTGCTTAGTCAGTGGTTTATAGATTACTCTTGCTGAAAGCACATGATTTTCCTGAAAGCACAAGGTAATTTTTATTATCTTATTGACATTGATGAAGAACTTCCAAATTTCCTCAGTGGAATTACTTAATCAGTGGTTTCTAGATTACTTTTGCTGAAAGCACATGATTTTGGCATACTTTCTTTAGCGGAACATAATTTTTTTTTTATTTCTCTATCTGTACCGTAGATAATATAGGCAGAGGAAGTGTTGTGTTCCATCCTAATATCGAGTTTTCAGCATTAATGCATGTTTTGAGATCCCTTAAGTCCAAAAATACTAGGCGAGGAAGCCACAGAAGATAGTTCAGTGACAGTGATTTTATGAGACTTTTACATTTTATCTTATTTTATACAGGTGACGAAATGCAGTTTTTATTTAATTATAGAAGCTCCAAGCCTGCAAAAAATGCCCTGAATATGGCGTAGAGACACCGAAAGGCCTTGGCAACAGATCATAAAATATATTTTAGTTGAGCAATTGGTATCTTATTTATTTTATTACCAAAAATACTAGTTTAAGAAAAGTTCGTGTTTGTGTCTGTAATCAGCATAACTAAAAGAAAAAGATGTATCCAGATAAAGTTTTATATTTATTTGGATATTTTTCTTGAATGTAAAATGAAGAATGGTGACGACTTTCTCTTACACTTACTGCCACTTTCATGGAGAAAACTTTTTTTTATAACTTTCTCGAAAACTGCTGTATCGATTTTGTTTACAATTTGTACATGAGCTAAATCTTTTATTTAAAACTTTTTCCACAAAAATATTTTGATTATTATCATAAGCCTAATAAGGAACGAATGGGAGCATAAGGGACGCCATATTAATTAGTAATTATTTCATTAAAACCAACAAAGCTATAAAACACCAAAGAAAATGCTATCCAAAAAACTGTTAGTCACTGTAGTCACTTAGAAAATGGAATGGGTCTTTAGGTAGTTCATTAAAAAATAATTATGGTAATGATTAGGTCAAGGCATTTGATGATTTTGCATCTTTTTTATATGAAGGTTAGAAGATAGCTTGAATTTTTTTAAATGTCTATCATTAAATAATTGATTAAATAAGGGCAATTTCTATTTGCATTTTTTTGCTTTATTTTGCATTTTTCGTCATTTTGGAGAGATAGGTCATTTTTTGACAATTTTTAGGTCTTTTTAGGCATTTTTAGGTCATGTTTCAGTGGAGGTAGAGAGGAGATTTTCCATGCACAAATTGTTACTTTCAGACAACAGACAATCGTTTTTATTTGAGAATCTCCGCTAAGTGTTCACAGTTCATTTTAATTCCGGTTTATTGTAAACACCATAGTAGTTTGTGTTGTAGCAATAAAGAATTATTTTTCTTTCTTTTTAAATGGCACATATTTGCTAGGGGAAATTTGTTGGGCATGGCTGTTCAGAAAGAATTTCTATAAGTACCGGTAGTACAAATTTACTCATTTCTTTAGTAATAAAATAAGTGTGTTTTATATTGCAAATTCATATATAAGGCACTATCATCCTTTAAATGGCTTTTAACAATTCATTATTTAAGAAAACTAATTATAAGTAATAATAATAAGTAATAAGTAATAAGTAATTATAGTAATAATTTACTGGTCATTTTTAAAAATCTTTTTGTCTTTTTTCATTATTTTTAGGTCATAAGTGCATTTTTTATTTTGCCTTTTTTCACTATTTTATGATCATTAAACGCCTTGCCCTTGTAATGATGAAAGGTGACTATAGCTGTCAAATTTTTAAAACATGGACTCAGTTAACATAATGTCAACATTTAACACATTAACCCACTAAGTACTGCCATTAGAGTGAAACAATGAAGGCAATGTAATCTACCCTTGTTGTTTTTATTTTTGATGACAGGTCATGGTTAGAAGTAAATTGGTTTGCAGCCTTACCATCATAGTTTTGTTTTTGTTCCTCTTCGTTCTTTATAAGACTGAAATTCTTCCAATTAAGATAGTCATCGTAACAGCAGGAAATGTTGGGGTAGGTCACAAACAATTCTGTTGCTCAATTAGTGTTCGACGAAGATCTCCCGCCCGGAAATTCTTGCAACCACACATGTTTTTCCTCGGATTTACTTCCACTTTCTAAGAATCTAGCTCTTCAGCTGTCTTATACAAGATTTTTATGCCGTTTATGTATTAACTGCTTAAATTCTGGACTATAACTAATAAGATTTATATTTGTAATTAGCCTTTTAAGCCGAAAATGTTTAGGCAATAAAAATCTTGGTTTAGGCCGAAAAAGAAGAAAATGTAACATTAAAATTTTAGGAGCTTAAATAGGCATTTTTCACAAAATAAGAACTAACAGTCAAAATACGCGTAATAGTTAGGCCTACTAGTAAAACCGATTCGAAATTTCGCGCATTCAACTCTGATCCCCCCCCTTCCGAAAAATAAATTGAGTGTTTTCTCAACTGCAAAGCCTACATTGATGAATAAGGTATCAGTGGATAGGGTTTTACCGATTTCTGACATATCATATTCGCATCCCACCGTTTGCACAAATTCAGTGGCGTTAGGTTGAGGCAACTGAACATACACTTCCCTTAATACGGCCTCTTATTCTATTGGCCTATCAGAATGTGAAGTGGGAAAATGATATCGACGATGCCTAGGATCTATCACTATTATTTATTTATAGGAATGAATTCTATCGATAAACTCACTAATCGATCGATTACATCAAATTCTAGCATCATGCAATTTCAGTTAATATGCCAATGTCTTAGAAGAGGGTCCTGCATCAGGTTGACCCCTATTTCGGAGAAACCTCGCTTTGCATTTGATTGAATATGTATGAGTTTGCTCCTCTGGGACATACCCTATAAAAACCGCGATAGGGGTGGTTAAATACAAAAATAAAACTAGTTTTCCCATTAATTATGTTAAATATTCTTAAGGTCCACCGCTGTGGCTCAGAAGATGCGTCCAATCCTCTCACGCAGCGGGCCCGGGTTCGATTCCTGGTCGGGACAAGTTACCTAGGTGAGGTTTTTTCCGGGGTTTTCCCTCACCTATGAGACAAATGTCAGGTAACTTTAGGCCCTTGTGGTCCCCGGATATCATCTGGCCGTCATTATCATCTTCATCCTCATCCTCGCCTTGTTCTGAGTGAGTGTGTGTGTGAATGGTGTGTATCGTCGTATGTGTTCGTGTTGTCTCGGAGGTGGCCCCGGCATTGGGCTGATCACTCATCCGGGGAGGCCCTCCATGTCCTTGTCTGGTCAAAAAAGTATGTATGTGATCCAAAGGTAATCCCTCTCCCGACAGGTCGCGGCCCTGTAAGTCCCGGGCGGCTTGGGTCGCTTAAATCCTAAAAAGGGAGAGGTTAAACTACGAGAAAGAAAGAGAAAGAAAGAATATAATGTAGGCAATACTTAATGTAATGAAATCCTGATGAGGAGAGCTACGATGGTGCATTAATTCATTTTAATAGCATATCAATGGTAGCCTATTCCATTGCGTTGCTCTGAATCGATGTTATGTGAAATTACCACAAGGTTATTCTTTTCGATACGGAAAAGAAATGAAGTTTACGACTAACATGAGGAAGTAGGAGAAGCCAAGAGCGACAGATATTAATTGCATCGTTAATCGTTTCTAAGAACCAATCAGATGATACAGCACGAGTTGTACACTGCCTTTCACCTCAACTAGAAATGTATAATGTATATCTTCTGGAATAATTAAATTAATATTGCCGATCGGAATTGGAATACTTAACAGAAGCGTGTAGGTGGTGTTACGTTAAAATTAACTTTGAAACCCATCTTACAGTTACTTTTTTGAACTGAGGAAGTAGAAGAACTAAGTTAACCATGGTTTGGGTTAGATCGTCGATACAGGCTAGTATCGAATGTCAACAATTTTGTTTTTAAATTGTTTGATCACGTGATTTCACTTTGACGTATTTTGTATGAAGAAGTAGGTGAATTCACTTTCTCATTAATAATAATAATAATAATAATAATAATAATAATAATAATAATAATAATAATAATAATAATAATAATAATAATAATAATAAACTGGAATGAATATTGTAACTTAAGTTTGTTAAATATATTTATCCAAAAGTCGCCTCGAACATCAGGAAAATGGAGATATATCCAGGAACTCTAGGTAAATACTAACCCTTGGCTTGAAACGAAATCCTGGTGTTTGGGTATCTACCAAGTAGAACTTTCAATATTTGATATACGTAAATTTTCTCTTTTACTGCTTTCGGATGTTACCAGCTTGAAATATGTTCTTCGGATCCAATTGCCCTCTAATATTATTTTATATCAGAGCAAAATAAATAACACACTTGAAATTCCAGTTAAGCAACGTCCGTATGAAGACGAAGGAATTTATGAAAAAGTCTCATCGTTTTACGAGTTCGTCGACTTCGTTATTGTGATAAACATTTTTTTAGCATGGTAAGTTAAAAAAGTAATTCCTGTTTACATTCTGAGTATTATAGTGCGTTTCTATTCTATCTTAGACTACCACATAATAATTGTAGGCACCAGTAACGTTGAGTGTAAACATTACACGACTTTTTGCATGATTTTATTGTTCCTGAACTCGTGAATAAAGTGACGCTTTGTTGGAACTCATACCATTAATATCACCTAGAAACATAAACACGAAGGTGTTGAGATGGTGACATATTACATGATGTTTTCACAAAAACGCTTTTGCAAGAGAGAGTAAGAGAGAGGGAGAGAGAGACCCTAAAAGAGTTTAACGGACCCTTTTCTGAGGGAAACTATTATGATAACCTACCAATCATAGCGTAAAAGGTAAAAGTGGTCCCTATACAGGCCATGGAGGCCCAGAGGGTTCCAGGAGGTTGAGGCTCCCAGATTGTGGACATTCGGGATTGACGGTGGTAATGTTGTCAGCCTTACGCACCGGCCGCCTTTACCCCCAGGATTGCTCCTGGTACTCATTTCTGTTAGAGGCTGAGTCGACCCCACGGCCATAATGCCAACAGAAGGATTAGAGCAATTGAAAAACTCCAACGACCTCATCTAATTGATGACTCCAAGCCAAACGATAGATTTTTCTTCGTATTGCTGGAATCTTCAGAGGAGATACATTGAAATAACCCGATTTTTAAAGTAATGAGGCAATACCACCCTTGTCTTGTTGGTTATCTCTATGTATATAAGAGGCTTTGTCCTAACTGACTTAATGACTGACTGACAGAGAATCAACGTAGAGCCTAAACTATAATAGGTAGAGACTTGGAATTTTGACAGTACCTTCGTTTCATAATGTAGGTGCTCACTAAGAAAGGATTTTGAAAAATGTTGATTTTAAATGCCAAAAATAAAATTTTAAGTGCACAGAATTATCAAATCCAAATTACATTCCATGTACAGTTCTCATGACAACAGTGTATTGTTGGCAGTGGTCACAGGTAGGTTTGGAAATAAATGGAATGGAACTTTGACAAATTTGAGAAGCTATCATTATAATTCATGTTATAAATAAATACTGCAGAGTGAAATCCACGAAAATAATGCACAATGTGCTGAAGTCACATAACTTTCTCTACCCTGGACATAGAGAATACCATACGAGGTATGGTAATATGTAGGCCTATATATCGCAGGTTTTTGAGGAGGGAAGTATGAAAGTGATATTGAATTTCTTTTTAATTTCATCCCCAAAACGGTTGTATGGTAACATAAGAGTGAGAAATAAAATATTCCGCAAAGTCAATACAGTTTTATGTTCCGGAATTTCTGTTTCTTCTTATTTCGACGCCTACCAGGCTTGGTGTGTAGAAGCGATGGGATGCAAAATTCTACATGCTGTAGAGCCATAAAAAAATATATCAAGCGTTTTCTGAGCGAACAGAAATTCTAAATACCTAAATAAGGACCTATGTATATGTATATAGGTTATATAGGTATGTATATAGGTTATAGAAATATGTATATGCCTATGTATATAGGTTATAAAAGAAGTAAAGCACACTATAGTATTACTGCAGTAAGATGTATGAACGATGGCTTGTGGAATGAATACGTCTGAGCAATTTCTTCGTTTCTAACACAATTTAGATTTCGTCCGTTACATTTCACGGTCGTATGTGACGACTACAGCTTCTGAAAGGAGCTTCTGCCGTGAAGCTCGCGAAGGTCAGTTTGACGAGAACACACGTCTGGAGCGACGTACTCTTCTTTATGCGTATTGAATGTAGAAAATATAGCCCGTGCATAATGATGGTTAATGACCGACTGGAGCATGGCGTGACAAAATTTGGTTCCAGTGCTGCCATTTTTCTCTTCACACATCTGTTTGGACACGTATCCTGTAATTCCAATCTTTATTTATAAATCTTGCTATATTACAAAAAGGTCTGCATGGTGAACCTGGTCCGATCAGGGGTGTCGAGCGTTTTCGTTAATAATCATTTCATGATCACTTGTTGCACCTGTGGCAAATATCCTTATGTAAAAAGTAATGTTTTAATGTATGCCGCAATGTTTGATTCATTGTTGCATGGAAAATATGCTTAATTTTATAATGAACCTATTATTAATTTCTAAGTTGATACAATTGAATACCTCTCTGGAATAAGGGTGCAACCATCAAAATCGTAATTTTTCAGGACGGAGACAAATTGATTAATGGACTATAAATGTAATTTATTTGAAGAGAACAATGGGAATATGCAAGAACACAAGTATATTGAATTGTTAAAACTAAAATCTTATTGTTACATACTCATATCTCAGAGTTACTGTATGACATACAATTTTGGCAGTGAAATAAGAATGTTTCATCATAATTTAAAATTAAGTAGGCCTATTACAGTTTCTTATACTTGATTAAGGACCTGCTTAAGAAACTTATTTATCTTGTATTATTATTATTATTATTATTATTATTATTATTATTATTTTATAAAGGAAAATATTTAGGTTGTTACATCCTTATTCCTCTTATCTCAGTACAAAGCTGTTTTCCTGCTTTTACAGTGACTTTTCTTGTTGTATATTCCTTCTAACTCTGCTTTAGATGCTTCCTTTTTGTATCTTTTCAGACATTTACAATTGTTTTACATATACGGCCATTATTTAACGACTTAAATACGTCTGTTGACGATTCAACACAAGAACTGTCGGCCTTTGCGAATGATGTTACACAAAGCTTAATTCAAATAAAAGTTCTAGCTCTTAAAGTAAGCATCTTATGTACAAAGTTTAAACAAAAATGTTGTATCCGCTTTCGAGAAAATCGGGAAAAACGAAATTTTCTTAATGTAAAGTGGTAGTAAGAGTAAGAGAAAGTCGTAACTAATCTTTATGTCGTCGGCCGCGGTGGTCTAGAGGTAGCGGCCCGTCTCTAGATCTGAAGGCCGCGGTCGATGGATTTTTCAGGACGTAAAAATCCTGGGCACGGAGTCCTCCGGGAGGGACTTTAAGCTGTGGGGGCCCATGTCGTAGATTTACGGCACGTAAAATAACTCCAAGCCTAAATAAGAGCCTCTGGACAAAATTTCTAGGCCCTTTCACGTCCAAGTAATACCTTCGTTTCCGGACGGGGGTTGAGGGGCGAAAGGCTTACCACCTGTCCCTCTGCCCTCTCTCGGAATATAAGCGTAACAAAATTAGTAGGCCTATAGATAATGAAACCTCCACTTGGAGGCCCTATGCCCCACCATAGGGCCACCTTAGGCCAAGAGTCAGTCAATGTTTCCATCACATCCCCAGAACGCTCATAACCCAAATATAAAATTTTATTTTCTTCATTCTGGATGTTGAAGATCTGTGGTTCAAATCCCAGCTATGACGTTAATTTTTCAGTCTGATTCTACCTTTCATCTTCTAAAATATAAAAATATTTGTTCAAGCACTAAAATTTTCATGCCATTTGTTAAAAAAAAAACCTCTTAAATCAATACGCTACGGCGTATCTTATAGTTTTTGTGGGGAAATTAATAATGACGGCCCTTATCTTGGGACACCCCTGGATATTGTACCTGTGGTTTCCCGTGTCTACAGCTTCTGCTGGTCCCTGTGGATTCTTGATCAGATTCCAAGAGCTATTTCTGGATAAGAGAGTGTCCGCAGTTTGCTGAGCATGATCTCGTCATCTAACTGCTTCAGCAGCTTCATTATGTTATAATGGAATCATCACATGGTAGCTGTCATAATAACAAAAACCACCTTTAACGATAAATGGGCTTGTATTATGTAACTAGCAGTTGCCCGCAATTAATTACTCAGCTTCTGGATGTTTTATTCAAATCATTTTTAATAGAAACATAATTAAAATATTATATTATTCTTTTTACATAGATTGGATGAATTACATAATTTTATTCTTATTTGTATTGTTTTACGTGGTAAATATAAATATTGAAACTTGTAAAACGGATCTTGTGCTGCCATAAATGGGCATACTGATTCGAAATGAAACTATTAAAACGAACCACATATTCATGAACCTTAACCAAATCACGCAGAAACAATTAAAACATTTGATAATTAAAAAGTTAAAAACCCGGCTTCGAGGTACATTTCACGATTTCATTCCACCACCCCGGGGGAAAAAAATACCTCAGATTCGAACACAAATACCCCGGCACAGTGAGTTTCGTCCAAATCATTTAATGCTTTCCCATTTCGGCGTGCATTCATGATCCCCTTCTGTCCTCTTGCCACAGCAACCGACAAAATAATAATAATAATAATAATAATAATAATAATAATAATAATATTAAAAACAAAAGAAAAAGCGTAGCTGAAATCATTTTTTTTCATCACACGAGGGAGAATCGAATGAAAACCACAATTAATTTTTTCCCACTACTTTACTGCAGAAAAAATGTTTACTGGTGAGTATGGCGGGTGTTGGAGGCTTCTCAAGCGAATGCCATCGATGGTTTTCATGGTTGCACGAGCAGCATGAGGACGGGCATTATCATGCTGAAGCAAAACACCTGCACTCAGCAATCCCCTTCGCTTTGGCACCATCAGATTTCCACATCTTTGGTCCATTAAAGGAGCACCTTGGAGGGCAGAAATTCAAATCTGATTAAGACGTCCAATCGGAGGTGCACGAGTGGTTACAGCGTCAACCCAAAGAATTTTTCTCATGCGGTATCGAAGCACTTCCTATCCGATGGTGCAAGTGCATTGAAGTGGGAGGGGACTATGTGGAAAAATAATATACAAGCAAGCATTCTTCCTGCAGTAAAGTAGTGGGAACAAATTAATTGCGGTTTTCATTTGATTCTCCCTCGTATGATGCAAAAAATCGATTTCAGCTATTTTTTTTTTTTTTTTTTTTGCCGGTTGCTGTGTCAACTGAGCAAGACCATCTTCAATTGTTCAATTGTGCAATGTTAATAGGTGGCGTTGGATCTACACGGAAACAGCAGCTCTGATATTATATTAGTTGGAATCATCAAAGATATCTGTCATAATAACAAAATCCACTTTCAACGATATATGGACATCTATTATGTAATTCGTAGACAAGTAAAAAAAAAAAAAAAAAAAAAAAAAAAAAAGACATCCAATTGATGTAAGTCAAACCAATTATAATTTATACTCACCATTTTTTACTTTCAGGAGTTATTGATGAGCTTGTTCAGTGCTAATGGATTAGAAGCCGTCAGTCAAAAGAAATTCTTTGAAGTTCCTTTTTTCTTTTATTTCTTTGCTTCACAGTTGCTGAAGTGGCGATTTTTCTTACGTTTATTAGCTTGTTAGTGTCTTTTCAAACAATTCAAGCCACTCCCCATGAATTGTATGAAGAACTTTGCTGTCTAAAGTTTATGACATCACATGTGAGGAAAAACTAGTATTTTTCATGAGGGCACGAAATATTTGTGTAATATTTTAATGCCTCTTTTTTTTTATTTTTTCATCGTCGCCACCACAATGCATTCGCCACAATCATATATTTATTTATTCTTATATTTCATATGTAATTATACATTCTGCTTTAATGCATTATTACTTAGGGCCCAGAAGTTTATTAAAAATCATATTTTTAATAATAGACTCTATTAATCAAGTGTTAAAAAGTGTTCAAGAAATCACAGAAAATTGATGGTTTCAGTGTGTATATTTTGGTTAGTTTTGCAACAATACATCATTTTTTATTGATATTAAAATCTTGTGCCTACTAAGTAATCTGGTGCCTGGCATTAATAGATAAATAATAGTTAAGCCATTAGTTTTCATTACTAAAGAAAATTAAAAGATGAAGCACTGAAAACAATACATTGCAATGTTTCTTTATTCTTTAATAGCTTACAAGCCTACATGAAATTAAATAATTCCAGGGCTTACTACATTACAATCTTGAAGCATCTGAGCGATGCCTCAGCATATAATGGTACATTAAAGAGTTAAACAATGACAAGCAACAAATAAAATTAAAGGCGTGTTCTCTCGACCCACGCTATGTCAAGAATTTTTTATCATCGCAACTTTTGTTTCATGGGGGTCAATGGATCCAAAGGAGTGGCGCCTACTAATAAAAAAATAAAAAATAAACTGCGGACACTACAAATTTCTCGAGCAAAGCCTCGCTCAATTTCTGCCCACATACTCGCTAAATTGGTGGGGGTGACGTCATGTAGCGAAATGTTCCTCGGGGATTGTAAATAAAATTTTACAGGAGTATAAAGCTGTCAAAAGTATGTTAGAGGCATGGTCCGAATCCTTTATACAACACCACTTCTCTTGGTCCACAGTACAAGAAATACAACAGCATGGGTAAGAGAGTATAATTGAACCCCAATGTAATGGTGGGTGCCAGTTCAAAACCAGTTCGGTACAAAACCATTCTTGTTTACTTCAGGGCAGGCACTGTCTAAAACATTTCCGCGCAGACTAGGAGTATAGGAATAGTAAGGCCCACTAAGGCCAGATTGAATGGTTGTTATATTATATCCCACTTAAGAACGACCCTATTCATAGTCCGCACGTGAGAACGCATGACATCACCGTGATATTGGTAGTTTGTTTATTCTCAGTACAACTCACCCGCAGGGTCGTCGTGAACAATGAATCCTTTGTTTTGTTTGCTAATTGATATACTATAATGATGACGATGCCAGTGAGAGTTTGTTATTTCACGTGTAAATGTTGATATTATTGTTGCGTGAACTTACAAACACTACTTCTCTACTATTAAGCCACACCCTGGCAATGGCGCATGCTAATGACATTAACCAATCACGTTTTGTCACACGATGCTAATTTTCCGCGAACTCTCTGTGAGTTCTCCTCACCTTTGTTTTGAACAGGATCAAACTTGAGTGGGATCAATTGTAGTGTATTTTTTAAAATTATTCCACTTTATAATTTTTTTAAAGAAAATATTTTCTACTTCCTGTAGTGCTTTCTGTGCTGTATGAGGTAACTAATGTCAAAAGACTATTTGACTGCAAAGAATCTTCTTACAACTGTACAATTTGTATTTATTATATTTATGGCCTGTATTCAAAAGTGCAGCTCGAAGGCGTGGGCGACACAGTCAATACGGCAATGACTTTATGTGCTTAAGGTCGTGGGTTCATTCCAGCTCAGGTCGATGACATTTATGTGTGCATAAATGTGACAGCCTGAAGTCTTTAGCTTTAAAGGCATGTAAAGGAACTCCTCCGAGACAAAGTCCCGGCACAATGGCACAGTCACACGCCTAAATAGCAGTAGACAATCGTTAAATAACCATAAGCATAAAACCAATCAAACCTCTAGCTCAAGATTAACCTTTTTAGGGTTGACATGGAATAACAACGTTATATAGAATCAGGAAGTTCTAATAATTATTTACTTCTTTTTTATCGTACTTCTGGGGGAGTAGCTTTGCTAAATTTGCTTCTAACACAAAAGTTAAAAATCTGGACAGATGAATGTAGAAACTACAGCCTCAGTAGGCTTATTCCATTGTTGATACTGAATAGATAAGGCATTGACTACAATGCATTCAAATGTTTGTAAATGTACGCCATGTTTTAAATGTACAGGTAGGGGGAAAAAAGTGGACCGACTAAATATCTAAGTTGCCGATACGAGCCACTGCGCATCTAGCGGCATACACAGGATATATTGAAATGTGTTCTAGTGTCGACTGTTGACTTAGCCCATTTCGAAACCCAGAATATGGTTTCTAAACGTATTGTTTTATAACTGAATATAGTATTATTAATATTATTATAAAATACTAACACAAACTATATTATATTCAGCTACAAGAGTCGGTCCGCTTTTTTTCCCCTACCTGTACAAATTTAACAGCGAATATAATATGTTAGTAAGAAATTATAGATATATTGATTTTAAAATATTAACTAAATAGTTGGCTAGAACACACGAAAAGCTAGTATATTTTCTGCCTCAACAAATTTAACAGAAAAAAAAAAAATGTTAAGTTTTAGCTATATTAATGTTTTGAAATATTAATAAATAGTAGGCTTTAGTATAGGCTACGAAAAGCGAATATGCATTTTTCTAACTGTGACACATATTAAAACAAATCATAACATACGGAGCGCACAAGATTTTGGCAGCACGCATAAAATGTTTCACATACCCTGCGACTGAGTCACCGATACATCCTGTCGTAGGCCTAATTGAAAGAAGTAGTAGCCTACTAGTGGCAGCAGCTTTCTTTACCGTTTCATATATAAATACATTTTCTCCTAAGGAGTAGTATAATACAGCACCGACTTTATGACATGACATTAGAAATATAAATCTTGCCTTGCCTTATATCCTCATTATGGTCTCGCTATATGCAGAAGAAGCCGAGTTTCCCAATAAATTACACACTCCTTTTTCATGCCCGCGTTAATATGTTAAGGGTTAATATATTACAAAATGACCTTCTTTTGAACTCAAGTAATTCTTAATGGCAATACGCACGGTGACTAGCCTATTTGTGCACTAGAGTGTCGTAAAGTGACGGCAATATAGACCTGGATGTAATATCCTTGGCATCGTGAATATGGCTGTAAACAAACGTCATGTGTATTTTATTACCCAGGGAAGTAATTGTGAACCTCTCTACAGGTTAAATGTTAAACGCAAGAAGGAATAAAGAACCATAAGTGACCAGCTGATGTGTATTTCAATTTGCTGGTTGGAAAGGTATGTTACTCTTAAGCTAAATATTTCAATATAACTTGATAGCTGTTAAAAATATTGAAGTATCTACAGTGCCGGTACTATTTAACACTTAAATGCTCGATTCTCAAATTATAAATCCATGTCCGGCTCCATAGGAAACTGTTAACACAATGATCCGGCTCGTAATTTATTTCTTGTCCCCTATTATATAAATTTTACTTGAATTTGGACTTTTCTTTCGAGTTATTTTCCGTTATTTTATTACATATTTAAGGAAAACTATTGTATCCTATAGGATAAATTACGTATCTTCTTGTAGCTCACGAGGAAGAAATTCCACATCACTTATGAAGGGCGATGTTGCTAATTTGTGCTGTCAATAATCTGTCGACAAGTCATGAAAATACGCCTAAATTCTTTTACCTGGCCAAAAGAAAATCACTCCTAAACTTGAATACGTGTACTCGCATAGGCCACTAGACGTGAAACTTTTCTTTCTTCTTTCTTTGGAGTTGTCTGTGCCCCCTATAAGTTCCTCATGTCCCCCTTTGCAGGGCTAATACACAGCGACACAAGTACACAGCCCAAACATGTCAATTTCACCACACATCCCATCAGGATGTACATAAGGGCACTATTAGGTAAACACATCAAACAAATGGTTACCAAAATTTGGTTTGACCGGAGGTGATATACTTCATTGCTTGGCACTCCGGGGAGGGCACAAAAAAATGTCCCCCTTGCAGGCGCGTCCCCTATTTTGGGAACCATTGGCTCATCGCAATCTTAACTATGAGAAAAATTTTAATATAAGCTTCTTTTAAAAGTCTAGGCATAAAGATTATTCTGTAGACTCTCTAGCTTGTGAACAACTTCAAAATAAATGAAGCGCTGCATAGACTTCCCTCCGCGCAGTAGAGAAAAATATCGAAAAGTACGTTGTGTTAACATGCATTAAGTACATATTTATTTGTGTGTTTCTTACAAATGAATGTTAAAGTAAGAGAAAATATCATAATTAAACACGCATAATTTTAAAATAGTAAATTATCCAATTTCTGAAATTATCCATATTTCTATGAACAGTAAGTTCAGAGTGTATATTAAGAAGACGAGTTTAATTCAAATTTTTAAACTGTGTGGAAATTTCAGCTTATTAAAAAAGAGTTATAACGGTAGTTTCGGTGTAATTAAATAAAACCACTAAGGGCCATAATCGCTATTTCTTAGGATTATTTCAACGTATGGGTAGCCATTTTGCGTGGAAAGTGTTCTAAAGCAAACGAATTATGAGCAAAATATTTAATTTCTTTAATTTTATCAATTATACTTTATAGATTTATAGATATAAATTATTATAGATATAAATTATCTTGTTGTTTATTTACTTATGGCTCCGCTTGTAGGAGTATGAAGTTCAGTCCTGGTTATTATATTATTATTGTTTAGACGAAGTTCCACTTGAATGGTTACTCGGACTTCTATGTAGACTTATCCAGCATGCAGTATTTCCGAAGTTGCCATGCAACAGATCTCAATAGACTTAATGGCCATGTAACGCCTTACAATATATTTAATTATTTATATTTAATCGCTTATTTCCTTATTTATTTAATTATTTATATTATTGTTTATTATTTATGTTATTATTTATATTATTATTTATTAGTTGTATTATTATATTATATTATGCTATAAATCGCTTAATTATATTATTTATATTTAATCGCTTTAATTATTATGTAATAGTCTAATAATGACACGAGGTAAAGACCCTCAAGTTTTATATCACTTGACGTATCATTTGTTAGCGTTTATTGGCCTTCAGCCTTAGACAAACACATGGCAAAGTTCATGCGTTATAATTAAAATAAAATAAAAAGAAATAGAAGACAAATGCTGATGATCACATCATGCTGTTACCCAGGGTCAATGCAAGAAAACGATTGATGCTTGATTAGGTTAAAATATTGATTCTAGAAAAGAAATTAATAATTATCTACCATCCCTTGATCCTGATGCTTAACTCCAGTTTCATCTAATAATACTAATAATACTAATAATAATAATAATAATAATAATAATAATAATAATAATAATAATGGAAACAAAATGGTCTTGCAGCTTAAGAGATCCCAAGAGAAAATTGTGTTAACTACATTGCGACCCTCTGTTAATGACAAACGTTTCCTAGGAAACTTTTCCCTACATTAAACATGAATTGCCTCTCTCTTATGAATTTGAGGGTTATTCATAAATCGGAATTGTTATGCCTGTAACTTGTTTCTTATAAAATTCGTATGCGTCAATTGTATTTATTAGTGTATAAGCCTTAAGTTAAGTACTTCGAGCAATTTTTACAAGAATTGATATAACCTGAGTTTTCTAGAAGAAAATAAAAAATTTATGGAAGTATTTCGTTTCTCAGTTTGGAAGATGGCTAACTCAATTATAAATTACTTTATTTAATCAACTGCTAGATGTTTTATTTAAATAATTCATTAAACAAAAATACTTAAAACCTATTTATTAACACTTTCTTCGCTTTTACATAAATTGCATGAATTGTATAAAGTTATTCTTAATTATACCGTTCTACGTAATTAATATAAATAATTAAACCAATAGAACGAATCTTGTGCTACAGATTCGAAATGAAACGATTACCACAGAATAATGACTTATGGATGGTTTTCTAAAAGTGCAGACCTCTTTCCCAACTGAAAATACTGGTTGGCAATGCTGTTTTGTTTATGTTTGATCAGAGGATGTAGTACAAGAATGAGACCAATAGATGGCATCAAAATCTAGTAGTAGATATTTAGAACTTTATAACTTTTTTCTACTGTTACGCGGATATGTATGACTCGCACCCATAAAGTAAGTTTCTCCAGGGCCGTTTACACAAGCAAAACAAAATTTCATAGAAGCATTTATTGCAACAGATATAGCAAGTGTTCAGCTATTTTTCAACATATTCGCCGCAGGAATTGAGACATTTGTCATACCGTGAGACCAACTTTTGAACACTTGTGTTGTAGAAGTCTGCCGCCTGAGATTTGAACCAACGTGTGACAACGATCTCCGCTTCTTTGTCATTCTCTGTCATTTATTGAGGTGTAGGAAAAGATGGAAATCACTGGGAGCGAGATCCGGGCTGTAGGGTGGTTTTTGAAACATCTCCTAGCCGAACTTTTTGCAGGAGACTTGCAGGGAGGTGTTGAAGTCTCCACCCTACAGCTCGGACCGCGCACCCAGAGATTTTCATTTTTCCTACCCCTCAAGAAATGACAGTGAATGACAGAGAATTGTAGAGATTGACAGAGAAACGGTTCAAATCTCAGGCGGCAGACTTCTACAACACAAGTGTTCAAAAGTTGGTCTCACGGTATGACAAATGTCTCAATTCCTGCGGCGAATATGTTGAAAAATAGCTGAACACTTGCTATATCTGTTGCAATAAATGCTTCTATGAAATTTTGTTTTGCTTGTGTAAACGGCCCTCGGGAAACTTACTTTTTGGACGGCCCTCATATTACTGAATTATGGTCGGATTTCCCTGGCACGGTCACATAATTGTGTTTAGTGTTTTATTTTTAAAAAGCAGAACACTCGCGTTAAATAGTAACAAAATTTATCCAGTTTGAATGTCTGCATTTACTATGTTTGCATAACTACGCTGCAATTTTAAAGGTCACATTTTTCACTTAATTCTTGAGTAAATTTACTCAGTTTTCCAACTTTGCCAAGTATATCTTTGCATTACTTTGTTGTATTCTCAAGATAATATAAGGATTAACCTTCACATGAAGGAATGTTGATTTGATTCCAACTTCTTGCATATAAAACCTTCTCTACGAGGTTCTTTATGATTATTGTCTCTTTCGTGTAACTTTTTTGCAGTCTTTCCAGTTGCTATGTGCAGTTACACAAGTATATCAAGATATGCCTTTCATAAATTCAATTTCCGATGTGTGACATTGGAAACTGTCTCGTATTTATTGAGGTCTATTCATTGTAAACATGTCTGTTAAAACGTTACGCTTAAATGTAAGAAGTCTTTTTTTCTACTTATAAACCAGTCAAGTGAAACACATAATTTGAATTCGGTTGGATTCCTGTAGCATTTGAATTATTCATAAAATGCTCAAGAATACAATATAATCTTTTCTGGATGTCGGGTATCGGCAAATTGCTACTGTGTTGAGAATGATATCCTTAGACATCAAGGTTGGGCAAATACTTTAACTTTTAGTAAAGAATAAGTTGTTCATTATCTGTTATTCGAAAGAAATGGTGTGATTTATTGATGTATCAAGAAATCCTCTCTCCTAGCACCATCCAAGGGTAAAAAGTTGTATTTAATTATTAAATTAGAATAACCAAAATTCTTTCAGATCAAATCTTAGGTGGAACACTTGTTAAGCATTGGCTTGATATTCCCAAGTTTGAGGGCTAAATAAATGAATAACACACACTAATTGAATTGAATTAATTGAATTGAATTGAAAAAAATACTAAACACTAGTTTGGATTTTTTGCATGGCACCTACTAATTTGCATCAAATCAATAAAATAAGATAAAATAACAAACAAGAACCTTACACAAATTAGAAAAACCAACCAATGCCTCGTGGGAAATTCAAATTACTGTATTCCGATAACTTCCGGATGTTTCCGAACACTTACGAAGAAATTCGAAAATTCAGTCATCTGGTTCGTGTCGAAAGTGACTCCCTGTGGCAATAATAATTACTATTAAAATTATTTTTTGTTGTCGAAACTAAAATAATAAGAGGAAATAAGAGAACAGTTTTTAAAATTGAATCTTTGACATTCGACTCAGAATTGAGTTGCCCAGTGGAAAAGAGGCACATGCCACATATCGGCCAATTTTGAGTTTTTGTTACGATTAAGTAGCTCGTGCCATCTTGTGTCGGTTCCGATAATTATTTACATGGTGGCATGTGCCTACTCTTCAACAAGGAGTATAACAAAATTTCTGATTTCTGAATGCTAGAAATAGCTAATCGAAAATGGGCACATGCCACACCTGATCGTCTTTTATCTCTTGTGGTTGAAGTCCCCTTTTCCGATAGGTTCTAAGAAGTACTCTAAGAAGTGATGGCACTGTGGAGAGGATTGAAGTTGAGGACATCAATGAGGACTTAAACGATAATGTTATGTAAAATGTAATAGTCTATAGGCCTAAGGGATTATTCTTTCAATAATGTAAGATATTAATGTAATTAGGCATGGAATATGTATTTAGAAGTTTTCATTTTCATTTTCACAGTTCCTGTTAACTTGAATTAACAATGAGTTGCATTATTTGGGGTTTATATCACTATTTCATTTCTATAATTTCCTTTCCTTGTGATTAAAAACACTTAATATTAAGAATATTTCATCTAATATTTGATACCATATCCATTGTTCCACCTAATTCATGATCCAGTTAAAAAAAATTATAAGAAGGTGTCAACATTCCACAAAAACTGACTTTCAGAAATATCTCTTTTCTGTAAAAATGTTGTTCTGTGGCATGTGCCTCTATTCCACTGGGCAACTCAATTATGATCGCCAATAGCGATATCGCCACTACACAGGAAATTTAACGCCCTGGTTTATAGACTTAAGATGCAATACACAACCATCGTTAAATAACCTAACAAAAATATGTTTGAACTTTTTTACTATGGATCAGGAGATATCAGTATGTTCTGAAAGTTAAAGAGCTACAAGAAACAAACGAATCAGCTGCATTCCTTCCAGTGAGACAATCCAATTATTCGGAGCATTTAGAAATCCACTTTAATTATTATAATTTAGTTTATAATATAAGCAGACTATGACTTTAACAAATAAATATAAAATCTAATTCCACGATTCGCGAACAGTCTTCCAGATATAAAAGTAAATATAGGAATTTATATTGTACTTTTAAATAGAGAATTATTATTATTATTATTATTATTATTATTATTATTCCTATTATTTTATTATTTCAAGAATTATTAATGGAATTCGTAAATATCCTTGATCTTTTGCGTTCAATGAAAATTTCTAGGAACTGTCGACATAATTATTTAAAACAATAATTTACATCTGACTTTCAATTTTGTTTTTGCTGTAATGAGCTTTTTAATTATTTAGTAGGCCTGCGTATATATGAAATTATATTTAGTACAATCAGAGTTGCTTTATTAGGTTTGTGTGATTTTTATTAAGTGGAAGTACAAAAAACGTTCAAGTTTTCTTTTTACATAAAACATAGGTTATTTTCATGAATTGTTTTACGAGCACAACACAGGTTCCTTAACCCGGCAATAAACGTTAACCGATAAAATTGTTATCGTGGGAGATGATAACCTTGGACATCAATCTTATTATGAGCCTACTGTTGCTTCAGGATTTAAAGATTAGTCCGCATCACAACGTTCAGGTTAGGTTAGGTTGGCCGATGTTTTAGAGGATCAGTCTGCCTGTTATGTCAATATTTATTGCAAACATCTGCCATATGGGAATCGTTATCTGCTATATTAATCTGAGGACATATGTTCAATTCTCTAGCTGTAGTTTGCGTAACATACTGTAGAAACGAATGATTTAAATAAACAGTTTACATCTCCTTTAATATAAAATTAAATTATAAAGTTATTTTTTTAGGGACAACACTAAAATAATCCATGTTCCTGTTTCGGTCGCAAAGCACATTTATTATAAATGCATATTCTAAAAATTTAATGTAAAATATAATTCTCAAGAAAACTCTTGATTGAATATAAGAGTTACGGTTATTGTTAAGTAACGCTGGCTAATCCTGTCAGAGTAAAATTTTCCGGAGGTAAAATAATCCCTCGTTCGGTTCTCCGGGTAGGGACTACGCTGAGGGAGTCTAAAAATCGTAGGAACTATAGATTGGGAACGTGGAATGTTAGGAGCTTATATAGGCCTGGGGCGCTTAACTAGAGAATTAAGTAGCAGTACATGAAGTTAGATGGGAGGGTGAAGGTTCAATAAAGACGCATATATACGTCTTTCTATGGGAAAGAGAATGATAACCATCAATTAGGGACCGGGTTCTTCATACATAGGAGAATTAATTCAGCCATTAAGAAAGTAGTGTTTATTAAAGATAGGCTTTCTTATGTTATTTTAAGAGGACGGTGGTGTGACATCATAGTTATGAATGTCCATGCACCGACAGAGGATAAACACGATGTTGAAAAGGACAGTTTTTATGAGGAAATAGAACGAACATTTGATCAGTTTCCGGAATATGACATTGAGTAAGTTAGAATTACATACAGAATGGCTGAGATGTGGTATGTGGGCTATTTCGAACAGTTTACTGTATGAAAATATGTTATAACCAGGGCCCGGATTCTAAAGACCTAAAAGTGTTTGAAAAATGACCTATAAAATGACCCTAAACTTTAAAGGAAATGACTTAATAATTGTAAAGAATGCCCTAAAAACTTATATTTTATTTATAAGAAAAATATTTTTGTTATAGACTATAGACTAATTTGTACATAATTTTTAAAACTCTAAATGCAGAAAAAGTGTTATTCTTTGTTCATGATTGGAGCATTTGAGAAGAATAGTAAGAAAATAGTTTTTTAAATAGATCGTATAAAAGTGTTAAATTATACTAACCTAGTAATTTATTTAAATATCACTCTATGGAGAAAAAAGACGACAATAAAGTTAATATACTCAATGCAAATGCATGAAAATGACTTAATGAGGGTAATGACACAAAAATGACAAAATAATGACGTAAAATTGAAATAAATGTCCTAAAAATATAAAATTGCATAAAATGACAAAAAAATCATCTAATAAAAATGCATTTCCTTAATTTAGAGGCCATGATTAGGATTTATCTACAAGCTGGGAATATCTATGCAGCATCAATAAAAAGATATGTCATCAGAATCCGGGCCTTGGTTATAACATGTAATTTTTTTTAGGTTCCAGACTAAAAGAAGTCTGGCTTATGGAGATATAGGCTACTGGTTGAGTGGAAGAGAAGGCCTTATGGCCTTAACTCTGACAGGCAAAATAAATCCATTATTATTACTACTACTACTACTACTACTACTACTATTCTACTACTAAGAAGTTATTTTCTTCTTGTCACATTCTATTCACGATACACGTGACTGGTCCTGTTTTAGACTTGCAGCTTCATGCGTGAGATCGGTATTTGGATATTTTTCTGAATGATGATTAGTTTGACCCTCAGAAACTGACCTGCCTGTACGCGAGATACAGATGGGCCTAGTGACGTCATGAATAATAGTAGACAGCATAAAACGAATGATGGATCGATTTATAACCCCATACATCTGCAATGAAATTTTTAACTTCCGTAATGTAAGAAATAATAGTGATAAATGGGATGGCGTTGTAGAATTGAGATAGTTGTTTACAGAATATAGCGTCGGAAAAAAGAGATTCCAGCAGATGAAATAGTCTGAAGTTGAAGACTGCATTAATTTTATTGTACTTTTTTTCTTTGGCATAAAATCCCTCTTTGTTTGACGTAATTAGCATCTCAATTCTGTTTTGAAAGGAAAATTCTACAGGATATAAGAGTTTATATTATTTTGTAACAACTGTTCCTTACGTGATATTATTTTCAAACATTCAAGATTATTCAGAGAATAAAGTTAGCTAAATACATTTCAGTAAACTAGAACTAGAATCTACGTGGAAAACATAAACTGTTAATACGTTATTTCCATTTTTAAACAACATTTAGATGTTTATTTCAAAATTATATTGGTTGAATCTGTATACATTTCAAAGTGTACCCCTGTAGTACCATTACTAAAGGATATTCGCCAGAAGGCTGACATGGGCCAAGAACTTGCTTTATTTGTAGAAGTTTCGAATTGTTTATTTTATGAGGGTAGTAACGTTATACATTTGGAGCAGAAAGCGACCTTATTTCAGGAGTACACGTGGTGCCTGTGTTACCATAAGACACTTTGCATGCTTGCCTTTTCGGGTCGATAGCTTGTTTCTGCTCGTGCTAAGCCCTTTTATTTCCCCTCAACTTTCATTCTGTAGAGTTAATGTATAATCTTAACATTTAAATGAAATTCTCTGTCTTTGGTACATCCATTTCATAATTTCGGGTGGGACATTCTAGCAAATTATAAAATCCGTTTTTGTTTATTACATATCATAAATAATAAATTAGAATTGGTTCTTCACATTCTGTAAACTTTACAATGCCTTCTCCTCCACACTACAGGCAAAGCATTATTTAAAATTTATTTTAAATATTTTAAATTTGTTTTTCAAAATCTATTACGGGTGGGACTGACATAATTTGGACACTGATTGTAATGATGCAAAACAAAAGTTCATTTGCTGTTCTGCTATTACTGTTAGGATCTTAATGTTATTAATAAAGGTATGAGGGATTAAATACAAATTATAAACTGTTTCCACGTTGTCAGAACATTTATTTAACTCATCAATAATAATTTAACAAAACTATCACCATTACGGGTGGGAAAAAAAGTCACTTGTTTGTTATTTTACATAGTAATTAACCACACACATTTTTTGAAGTTAATCTCATACCAAATTGTACCATAAGATGTATATTTTCTCAAATGAAAATGGACGTAGCTGATTACTCTTGACTACTTCGTATTAAAGAGTGTTAAATTCATGCTAAAAATGGCAAAAAAAAGTAACTCAACGCAATAAATAAGTAAATTGACAGATTTTACACATGAAACCACTTCAGATACACCTAAGTCCTTAATATTTAGAGAATTTGAGGTTTTAAACTTAGTTTTGACCACCAATTACAATAATTTTATAACTTCTATCTTTGAGGGAAAAATTCCCATATTTTATGAAATGGCTGGGTAATTAATAAATATACAGTCAACCCTCGATATAATGCCTCTCTTTACAGTGCCACCCTCGAAATGTGCCAATAAAATGCAAGTGAACGGATCTTCTCCCATATAAAATACATAAGAAACCTCGCTACTGTGCCGTTCATTTAGTGCCAGTGAATATAAGACAAGATATAGCTTGCAGTGATTTTTCTTTCACTTGCAGAATTCTTTTAAAACTGGTGTGAACGTTAGGAAGATTGTTTAAGAAATATACTGTACTGTATTTCCAAGAAGTGAGTGTTCACCTGCCACTGACTGTAAATGTAGTGCGTTGGAATGAGGAAGCTAGGTTAAAAAGTCGGACAGACAGCACGCGTGAGGGTGGGGCAGGTAGAAAGAGCCCTTCATACAATGAGACATTCCAAACTTTCGCTTCTTTTAGTCCAGGATCCATTCAGCTGTTAACAACTACACTACAGTTACTCAGTTATAGTTAAGGGAATGCACCACTGAGATTTGTTAAAAATTGTGAAAAAAGTCATTTTTCATTTTTGTACTGATAAAATTCTACAAACATTCTAGTTTCAGAATCTATTTTCGTTTATGACATTCTGCGTGTTTAAAGGGCGTCAGGTGACTTTTAAATGGCCTTGCGCACGTTCCTGACTGCTACCTGCCTGCCCTTAAAGATCGTTTATCTAACTATTTTTTTTTCATCATTTTTTATAATTTAAAACACTCCACACGATGAAGTCTTTATGCAATTTCTCTCAAATTTTCAGCACGTGTTCTTAAGGTGTAGTTATAAAAATCTGTCGTATGAATTTTTGAAATTATGAATATTTCATTAGTTATGAATTTTCAAAATAAATATATTTTTGAAATTTTGAAATATAAATATATATAACTTACACTTTTTTTATCTCAGGAACCATAAACCTTAGAAAAAAATCATATGACAAATTTTTTCTTCATAGTTAGATAAATAAAGTGCATTTGTAAAAAAATAAATTTTTGAAAATTTTCATCGTGTGGAGTATTTTGAAAATCGCTCTACTTTTATACTATGAAAATTAATAACTCAAAAACTTTTCAAGATATTAGGATGAAATTTTAAACCATAAAATAAATGCATGAGACAAGTGTATGGTAAACGTTTGAGCTATATTGCTTGAAAACTTTCGATTTTAGTAATTTCAGTGGTGCATTCCCTCACTTACATGGACCCCACATGATTTTCAACCTCTTTGTATACTGTAGCACTGGACATATACTGTTATAAATTTAGTTACTGTACTGTATTGTTTTGTGATAAAGTTCTCTATTTGCCTTTTGTTTAATTTTCGTTCATAATATGGTACAGTAAATTATACAGCACTGTATTATGCCGTTTTTATTTTAAAAACTAAATTTCGTTTTAGTGCCACCCTCGCTTAGTGCCCCTAATGTTAGAGAACGGATGGTAGCACTATATCGAGGGTTGGCTGTATATATATATATTCTTTGAGAATTGTCTAATGTGTTTTTCTTGTTTCTTTTAGGTAAGATGATGTGACTAGAAAGAAGCTAACGAAGACTACACATTGTGGTATGACATTGCACAATTATTTCAATGCCTTTGTATATAATTATAGTCTGAGAATAATATTTAGGCTCGTAGTTTGCACTCTTTGTAACATTAAGCCTACTACTATTAAGCATGATGCGTGAATGTGCAAGGAAACATTTAGTTTGTAATATCTATATCCTGTATTTCTAAAACAGGACTATTTCTGCACTTGTAAGCACGTACGGTAATGGCCTCGTAATTTTACGTACAACAAAGAGGTTTGTCGAATTATAGGGCTATTCTCTTTGTTCTGTTATTGATAGCGGATGTAGAGAAAATTCCTTAATGAACATATACGACGCTTTGGTTGTTAAATCTACACCACATTATCAATCGCCTTTACACAATCATAATCATAATAATAATAATAATAATAATAATAATAATAATAATAATAATCCTTTCCCATAATCGGACCACAGATAATGAATCAGACATGTAAGGACATTGAGAGCAATAAGATAACTATCAAATTCGATTGAGTTCTCTTAGAAGCATGTGAAAAACTGTATCAAACCTATAACCCACTCTCGTCGAGAGAAGGGAATAATATAATACTACTCTTTCAGTTTTTGATAATTATGGCAAGGTAAAAATTGTATTTGAAATTACGTATTTTAGGTACTTATGTGCAGACTAATAATAAGTCTGTATAGATCAATTTTTTACGAAGAGTTTATGAAACGTTATTCATTTATAGCCTTTCATTCCCTTGCATTTTCAATATTTACGTCATTTTAAGAGGTTTTAATTATTTTGAACTGGCACATTTCGGTAAATGCAGACAACGAAATTGCCCTAAGTAAGAAATATTAAATAATGCCGCCATTAATAAACCTTAAAAGGTACATTATTACATGATAAATAAAGTGTATAATGTAAAATAAGATATTAAATAAAATAATTCATAGGCTTCTCAAACCTTTCAGAGTGAATTGTTTTTATTAAATACCTTATGTGAAAATTAGCCGGGCGGGAATCGAATACGGATTTTCAGCTTTGCACGCTGACGACGAGATTACCCTTTTCTCCATCATCGTGCCAAATCCCAATCCAAATATTCCCTTAGACCAGGCCTGTCCAGCTGGCGGGAATTAAACAGAAGCAAGCTATATACGTATTAAAATATCAAGTTGAAACAGCGCACGTTACCGTAAGCATAAGTTGCAAATCTGTTAACGACAAATTAAGAAAAAGTTATTGTTCACGTTGTCCACTTTATCAATGAAGCTGAAGATTCGATTCTTGTTTCATTTTGTGAGGAAACTGATTTGATTATTAAAGGATTTTCATAGACTATTCCACTCATACGCCGTGTGTTTGAGACTGACCAACAACGTTTAGCAATTCCTCGGATCGCAAGGATGCAATTTTATCTGATAAAACGTGAGCTCGTTACTGGATACGTAAGGCATCAACGTGCGGTGATTAATACGTCACATGCTGCCATTGAAAGAGTGAAAACACATTATTTAATATAACATAACGTTTTTGGAAATGGAAGTCATATAAATATCCATTGACTAAAAAAATAATTTCGATTCGGCGCAAGCCAGTTTGTGTGCTTTCATAGCTTTTTTATGTAAGCAACTACCACGACGCCCTCTATCTTGTGATGCGCGTTATTGGTAGCATTGGAAACTCGAATCGATTCATGGAATCGATTTGTGGACTGTTCATTCATCTAGTATGCCGTGATCTTACGGCTGACAGAATATTGACAGCAAAGTAAGGAAATTGTTATTATTTACAAAATACGTTACATTTTATTCATGGAATAATCTTAATAAATCCTACACATCGCTGTGCCATTATAAGCGTGATTGGCAACGCCATCTAGGTGGTGTTCAAGTAACCGAGATGAAACATTCGATATATCGCGATGGGAACGCTGCCACCAACAGTTTCCGTTAACAACAGTTGGTTTATCTTTTAGATTAACCTCAATGCTACAGTATTTATTATTATACTAGATTTAAATGCTTCACCACACACATAAATAATTGCACATTCTTTCCATATCTTCTTCAGTTTATAGACCTAAGCAGCTTATAATTATATATTCGTACGCAGTCGTTGTGTTCAATGATTAATGATTTTTTTATCAAAGAAGCTACATGTATGAAAATGATTAAGTGATCAGGCATTGTGAATTTACATCAAAACAATTGAAAATAGATGTGATTTAATGAAAGTGATAAAAACAAAACGACTAAATTATGACGATAGGCATTAAACTTGCAATTGGTTGAATTTCCACACATTCTTATTCTGGATTGGTCGTTAATTCATAAGCTAAATAGTTATAAATATTTCCTGCTTTGAAAAGCATAAAGGGCAAGCTGTCTCTTAGCAAGCCCTTGAAAATGGATATTGAGCATCAACTATCAGAGTTTCAACTTAAACTATGAGATTTTCAATTTCATTCGTTTCTTCAAAACCAGAGCATATAAATTGAAATAACTTTTTCAGACTTCATTGAAATAAAAGTTTTCTCAGCTGAGAGATTATGGTTTTCATTTCATTCCTATGTTTGGAAAAACATGCTTTTGTGATGAGCTGACTTTTCTCTCAGCAATTTTTACACAATTTTTAAAAGGGCATGGGAAATTCGATAGTTACTTCTCTGAATTTCGTATAGTCCTACTATCAGCTTCCGGTTACTTGTGCTTCTGAAAAGAAGCAAACAATAGTTCCGACTGTCCCATTTATCAGCAGAATCAATGCTCCTTGACCCATCATCTAGATTTCTGTGGGCCTCAATTCAACACAACACTAAATGGAGTATCGAGACGGAAATTTCACTTCTCCCTTTCTCAGTTTTATCCTTCATATTTTCAAGACTCTTTGTGTGAGACTGTAACATACTTGAGCTTTTTATTGTTACGCATCACAAACTTCTCAGTTTAATTATCCATGTATATAATAAGGAAATAATGCACAGCATACCATAGGCGTACCGAGGGGGGGGGGTTTGGGGGTTTGAACCCCCCCCCCCATTGATTAAAAAAAGGAAAAATGTATAATTTTTTAAGTCTGCCCATAAATTACTTAATACAAGTATAAAGCGTGGGAAGCTTAAAACTCGTTATTTTGCGTCTTAATTTTTAAAATTTTCCGGGGGAAGAGCCCCGGAAGCTTAAAACTCGTTATTTTGCATCTTAATTTTTAAAATTTTCCGGGGAGGACCCCCGGACCCCCTCTTCCTGGGGGGTATTCCATACCCCCCAGACCCCGCGGATGTTATAACCCCCCCCCATATGGTCGGCCTGGTTACGCCTATGCAACATACAACCCTAGTTTGGTGGTTAGGGCTCCTTGTATTGGGTAATAATAATAATAATAATAATAATAATAATAATAATAATAATAAAAATAATACAGATTGAGATTCTACGGACACATTTAAAGAATGAACCCAGACAGACTTACAAAACAAATAGTCGAATTTATTGTACGAAAACAGGAGTAAAGCGAAAACAGGGACTATGAAGTGGATCGCCGAAATCAAAACCGAATTGAAACTGGCAGGAATTACACCTGAAGATGTTCAAAACCGGGAAATCTTCAGGGCCAAAATCCACAAATGGCAAGATGACCAAGAGGAAAAACCAGAGAAGAAGACTGGAACAACGTGGTCTAAAGAGAGAAAGAAAGCCCACAGTAAAAGAAAGAAAGAGAATAGGCACAAAGGAAGGCAAATGCACACTTCTAAGTATTTTGCTTATTCGCATATATAATAATAATAATAATAATAATAATAATAATAATAATAATAATAATAATATTACTATTTTCGTCGAAAACTGGTGTGACAAAAGCTATATTTAGTAATATTCTGTTTATTTATCGCATTATTTTAAACTTGTTTATAACATTTACGAATGGTCATATTTCTAAGTGGTAAGCGAGCTGGTTAATTTCTTGAGAATCAAATTTGAGTAATTTTGGTGCGGCCCTCAGGACGGCTCTTCCTCGCTACACACATTCAGTGTGTGTATATATATATATATAATTATATATATTGCTTCTAACCTCGATATTGTGCATTGCAGGGATTTAAGATAACCAAGACTTTTGAAGGTATTCTTGATTGACAGGTTTTCAATCTTAACTCACTGAAGAAAGTAACTAAATAGAATGTGAAATATTAAATCATCGACAGTAAAGCTATAGCTGTAAAACCACTAATGCGCAGGAAGTTTAACTTAAGCAACACTTTTCTCATAAATTACTTGAGAGGTTAAAAGCGTTATAAAAGTGAGTGAAGTGAAGAAAGTTATTACTTTTAGCTACACAGCATGAAGTATTCTCTCAAATAGTGTGTGTGGCCTGTTTTTCCCTGGTGACTTTAATGGGTCGTATAACATAATATGTCCCATAAAGTCGTCCTACAGAAGAATACTTAGTACGCAGGTCAAGTTCGTGATATTATGAGGCTGTGAAATAATATACAGTAGCCTGTAATTAATTGAGCATAAAGTTTATGTTTTAGACTGGATAAAGTGTTGACTTCTAGAAGAATTTATATGAATGTAAGGATATTTCTTATTCATTCACTTCATGAAGAAAAAGTACACGTTTAACGGAATTTTGGCTCAGCTAAGTCTAAGAGTTTTCTTTGCATTCGTGCGTTTATTCCCTCAGTTTGTGCTATTATATTTAGATCTTTAGCCAATGTTGTAACCGAATCTGACGTAATACGTTACGAATAAGGCTCAGAAGTTAATGCTCTATCAGAGAGCTACTAAATATGCATGTAAATTTGCTCTAAAATTTGTGAAATATTCTCTGGAACCATTATAGTCTCTCTTGTTAACCGAAGTACATTATAAATTACAAAAACAAAACAAAAACAAAAAACAAGAAATAAAAAAAATAGTAAAAATCATATAAATTACATTACAAAACTTAATAAAAATGTATATGCAACAAATTTTAGTAAAATGAAAGCTTCTGAAGTGAAACGTCGCTTTAATGTTATACTGTCAGTTCCGGAAACATTTTTTTTTACAATTACAATTACAATTTATTGTTTCAAATTACACGAAAAATATACATAAAAAGTTGATACACCACCCGAAGAAGCAGAGCTTGTGTTCGGGGGTGGTTCAGTTCTATATATGAGAAAAACTTATACTAAATAATTTCTTAAAACAATACAAAATTTAGAGAAGTATGGCAGAATATTATGTATAAAAGGTTTTGAACATATTCTTTTTACAATACAAAGATACGAGGTAATACAATATTAATACATACCAATTTATTTGTTCAAATTTTAGTAAAAAACAAAAAAAAATTAAGTTCTATCCAAATTTTAAATTTTAATATGAAAAATGTTATAACAGCAATAGTAGAAAACAGAAGTAATAATTATATGAATTTTCTAATTTTAGACCTAAATTGTTTGTTGTTTAAGCTATTTAGATCAGGATGGTTGGTAATAAATGAATTGAATAGTCTTGGGCCAAAACTTGAACAGTGCTTAGCTCCAGCAGTTGTAACATTTTTCGGTTCAAGTAATAAATTAAATTGATTCCTTCGCGTGTTATATACGTGAGATTCTGACTTGTAATTGTCACGATGTTTATGAAAATAATTCAGTATGACATACTTGTAAATTTGGTCTATGGTGAAAACGCTAATTTCAGAAAATAATTTCATTAGGCCCTGTATTTACTTTACGTACAGTCTGTTCTCAAAACATTCGTTCAGCCAAATACGCTGTAACCGGTTGAATTAATAAAGATGCGCTTCTCTTGTCGTTTTAACCTCAATGCAAGGGATTTTAAAACAAGAAATGCCTCATTCTAAGGCATTTTAAAACACACAATGGACTCAATTCAGTATGATATTGAAATTACCGAGTACAGAATTTATTTTATTTTAAATACAGATGTTCATTATGCAGTTTCATTTGCTACTCTCAAGGTTTCAAGATCTTTCCACACCACTGTTAAAATGAAAATCTATATCGTAATGGATATCATTATGATACCGTTACGCCCATGCAATAAGCGTATTATAGTAACAAATATTAATTTATAATACAGAACGCTGAAACAATTTTTCCTATGCTTTGCAGCAGGGGAAGTAGCTAAAAGAATAGTATATATTTTATGATACCCGGAGGTTGACTGCCGCGCTTACATGAGCCCGCCTTTCAACCCTATTCTGTGCTAATCCCATCCAACCATCCCCCGCAAATCCTACTTCCCTTAGGTATATCCTAATATTGTCCTCCCACCTACCTCTTGGCCTTCCTAGTGGTCTCTTCCCTTCGGATCTCCCAGTCAATTTTTTTATGATATGTCATTCCTCTCCCATGTGCGTGCATCATGTCCAACCCATTTCATTCTCCATGATTTTATTACTCTTGCAATATTTGGTGAATATTGTGCAGTTTTCTCCAGTCCTCATTTTCATCTCTCTTAGGTCCAAATATTTTCCTAAGCACCCTGTTTTCTCAGATTATGTTCTTCCCGTAGAGTTAAGAGACCACGTCTCACATCCATATAATACAACTGTCATATAATACAACTGTCCATATAATACAACTTATTTTATTTTTTGTTTTCTAGACAGAAAGCGAGAAGATAAAAGTTTCTGAACTGAATAAAAACAAGCATTTCCTGATTTTAGTCGATACTTTACTTCTTCCTGAATATTATTTGTATTTGTAATTATTGCTTTAAGATATTTGAATTTCTCCTCTTGTACAAATGCTTTACCGGTTATTCCATTTCCCGGTAATTGTAGAATGAAGTTACATATGAATTTCATATAAGTTAGGATTTTATTTGAGAAGTATCTAATACTTTAATAAACTCTTTCAGCTGTAAATCCTCTTTTGTTTGTCTTCCAATTTTATTTCCGTGTCTCTCCGTATTTCTTGCACGCACTCGATAGCTAAAGCAACAGCAATTTGTTCTGAATACGTCAGCTAGAAGCGAGGCGAAGATATATTATCTCCATCCATGCGCACGAGTACCCGGGATCTCCAGACCACCTTAGGCGCCACACCAACAAAATAGTAAAAAATGGCTCCAGCATTAAAGCTGTCCTTGTTATATCTGTCAGTAATTCATTTCAACTGGGCCTCCTTTGTGTATTCCCGCTCCAGACGTTTAAATAAACGAGAGCATAAGAAAATATTTTAAGATATGGAATTTTTAAATTGGCAGTAGGTATAGTTTGTCTTATTCCAGCATTCCTAGTGTTTGGACATTCTCTCTAGTGCAGTTTATCGTTATTTTTACTATATATATATTAAAACCTACGCTTTATTGAACCTTACTCTTTAAAATACCTTCATTGCGTTTTTTAGTCATGAGAGACTAGTGGTGCCTAACAATTATATAGGCTCTAGGTATAGTCCAATTGAAAGCAATGAGAATGTATGTGGATAAAGACTAATGCATTACTTTTGAGATAATTTAATTCATCATTTCATTTCATCATTTAGTACACTTTTATGAAGTCATTGCAATGTTACAAGTATTTTTAATATTTTTGCGATGTAGGCCTAAATATTAATTCGGTTTTAAGTGAGATATTAATTGAAAGTGATAGTGTATTTATCCAGTTCTCGCACTCATTTTTTTTTTTCATTTTTCAGCATAAAACTACCAATGTGTGAACTGAAACCCTACTTATGTTTCACAGTATTAGCTGATTAATAATAATAATAATAATAATAATAATAATAATAATAATAATAATAATAATAATATGATAGTAATATAAGAATACAACATTATTAGTAAGAGCAATTTCTATAAGTATGCTTATGCTATTAAACTGGTTTTATCAGGCAAGAATAAATAATAATATACTGAATATTTCTACTTACACTCTGCAGCTGGTCGAGTGCAGTGATACCAAGTGGCTCTCATTCGTCAGACCCATTTGACACACCGTCCCCGGAACTAGAAATACAAGCAATTAATTCAAATGAATAAGTGACTACAAAATTTTGAATAATATTGACAGTAAACGACTTCGACCATATAATTCCACAGATACACATTCTCAAAACAAAAAACAACATAGCTATGAATATTTGTTCCAAATTGCATATAATGAGCGTTGCTATGGCTATTCTATAAGATTACTTTTGTCCTTAATATAATTAAGCATAGACCTTTGTTTCCGAGTGGGTTTACTATGTTTGATAGGCTATGATGAATAAAAATGTCCTTCCTAGGAATCAAAGCCGATTATTTTTCCTCTATAGTCTATTTAAAATTTAGATTTAGCCTATTTACTATTATATTACCCTATCCTTTTCACAATAGACCGGAAATGAGCCTAATGTCGGAAATAATTATAGCCTACTAACCACAACAAATATTTATTTGACATACAACAATAAACATCAATTATAAATTAAACATCGGAACAAGAAATCTATAAATTGCATTAACTTTAGAAGTCATTAAATCACTAGAATGAGAAATGGTTTCCTAACATCGCCATACGCATGCAAAGTTTCGCAGTCACTGACTTTGGCACATCGGCACATTACTTTTGTCCTTAGAAAACAGACCACCAAAAGAAAATAATTCAGTGTCGTTCTCTTCATCATCACCATCACTGTCTGAAGTCTCCTCGGAGTAAATGAAAGGCAGGTCCCTTGCTCTTAGAAAACAGCTTTCAGCTTCCGAAAGTCGCCGAAAAAAAATACTTTCCCATTTTTTTTTTACTAGCTTTCCCTGAATTCTCAGAGAAAGGGTGCTTCAAATTGTTTCATATGGCTAGTTGTCACGCAAGCCATAGTGGAATTATCGTTCATCCACTGTGAAACAATACTTCACTAATTCGTTTTCAAGAATTTTTGATAGAACAGGACTCCATGATACCGGAGCACGTGTCACAACATCTTCCCTGTATAATCAGCATAGCTATCCAAAGTTTATCGTTTTAAAGTTTTGGAAGCAACATCGTAGCCCTTTAATTATTTTCTCACTACTTCCACATCTTTCATCATAGCGTTAGGGTCCCATTTCTTGTACATGGTTTTGACTGTTTAGGAGCCATCCACAAATAATTAATTACTGGTGTTAATTGACTGAACTCACTTGAAACAACTCAAGATGCCTAATATCGGATATTCGATATCAAGTTATTGCCAATATCCGATATTGGCATTAGCAGCGGCACTAAATGTTTTAATTTCTTTCATCCGCTATTCGTGCAAGCGTAATGAAATACAGCGTACGTGAACTACAATAGAGTATTACTTGAATGAAATGAGTACCCTCCGTTTTAAAATACTGGTCCTCTACTGCTATTTAATTTTACCTCATGTGGAATAAAGTGCATTACGTAAATCACAATGTCGCATAGACCATACTGTCTAACCATCTAATTCTTTAAAATTCAACATATCTATAGCATATTGTGTATCAACATAAAATATCTGTTTCCATGCCATATTATGGAACGGAGGGAGTAAATAATAAGTACAATTAATGAATTATATTATGTAATTTTTCTTAATTTAGCAGATAGAGGTGAAAGAACTAAGAGAAGCACGTTTCTTGGAAGGCAGACGTTCACTTGAGTCTTAGCTCGCTGAAGTTGCATGTTGACATCAGGCAACATACCTGATACAGTTTTTGGAACCGTTCCCATTACGTATACTAGCAAACGTATAAATTCTATTACAATGAAACAAACAGCCACTCTTGGCAACAGATTTACAGCCCACTCGAAAGTACGCATTCTAATTTGATCTTGTGATTCAGTTAATATGATGTCTCATGAAAACTTCGCGTCTATTCAGGGCGTGCAATTTCCGGACGCCAGATCGCGATTGACGAACAGAATTCTGAGGGAAGGCGACAAAGATTCAATCTTGGAAAACTTTTACCCTATTTACTTGATTATTTTAGTTTTCTTAACAATAGTAGATGACATAGACAGTCGGTTTTGAAGTGAAAAATAATTTTGAGAATGAATATTCGTATTTACCCAGGTGCTTTCTGAAATGTCTGGATGTTTTCGATATAATTTGAATTTTCTACACGACTTTGATTGGTTCCCTCCGTTTTAGCCAATCGTTGTTCTAACTCCTCTAGTAATAAAAATTAATTTTTGGGTTGGCTCTTGATTTTTTAGAGCCATTAAAACGTACAATGTGTCGCAAGAATTCCAAATTATTTAATATGTTTTAATAATTAGTACAAAGTTTGTTGGTGTCATGTAAACAAACACAAAGTTGTGTTAGTCTTTCTAAACAGAGGAGATAGATTTGTAAGAGTGAGTTGTTTTATTTATTTACGTATTTATTTGTTTATTTACTGTCTCCTGGAAATTTAAAAGGGATAATCGATGGAAGGATTAAGTTATATGTAAAGAACAAACAGGGGACGGCATAGTTCTTCATAATTCCAAAAGACTGCAATGTAGGCTATAGGTGACTAAAATACTTGGTTGGCTACTGCCTTCAGGGTTGAAATTTCTTGCCTTGATCTATTTCTTTGTTTACTGTGGTTCTGTCAGAGGTATTACTGAAAGCTTAAGGATGTGTGAATGTACAAGTTATTGGATTAAGGTAATCTTTTAATTTGGATGAGACCACTCCATAACCCTGTGGGTAGAGCTAGACGCTTGGATTTCACGCTGGGGACCTTTGTGTCGAATTCTGTTCGTCTTCTGGTATTTGTGACGGATAAAATGACTGACAAATAATTGTCTTTGTGCTTCATATGAACTTTTTTCCTTCTTTTGGTGTAAGGAAACCATGCCCGAAGTTTGTAAAAGTATTTTTGAAACACCCTGGATATACCCAATCGCTGTGTTCAATGAATAATTAGTTTTGGTCAAAGTAGCTACAGCTGTACGAAGATGTTGCAGTGTTAAATCCTTTGTGAATTTGCTTAAGAAAAAATGAAGGTAGGTGCGATAAAATCAAAGTTATCAAAGGAAATTAAATTTTGGTTGAATTGCCACATATTCTTACACTCGGTTGGTCACTGATTCATGAACTTAATAGTCATTATTATTTTATTATTGTTATTTATATGATATTCTATTTCAGATACAGCTCCGAATCCCCCTCCCTGGAGAGTATATGCTCTTAAAACACAGCTGGACATCATTGTTCGTATCCCATGTGATGAATGGTTGATTTTATCGCGGTGTCCGTGAAGGATGGCGGTCATGGCTGCAATCTTAGCATTTAGACTGGAACGTGACCATTTTCAGACATGGCCTTTAGAAAGAGCTGATAGATGATCGGAAATTTGGTTAGTAGATAAGGAATGTAAGACAAACACCGCACAGTGTGTCTCTATTGTGACCAACTTAATATCTGACCAACACTGAGAGATGTGACGTAATGGGCAAGATTCCTCTCACGAGAAATGTGCTCTGCAAGCCGGGTTCACAATGACGTTTCATATGGGGTATGATTCGTTCGCAGACACACTGGCATGGTGAAACCTCCAGTAGCGCTCTAATAGGTCCATTGTGTATCATAAGTAGAGACCGGATTTTAAAGGGAAAATTTTCACCCAAAAAAGGACGAAAAAAGGGAAAATTATTGCCAAAAAAAGGTGGGGAAAAAAGGTAAAGTTATTGCCAAAAAAAGGTAGGAAAAAAGGGATATAAAAGTAAGAGAGCGTAAAAATTCAGCAGAGAGATACATGTTGTGTAAAGCCTTTGCTTGCTTTACAGCTGCTGATTCTGTAACATCTAATGACTGAAGAATTTTTTTGATCTTGTTGAAATTCTCACAGATGAAAATAGCACACGAAATCCACGTTCCCCACCTTGTTATAATGGGAAACTTAGGCAATGGCAAGCCTGTGATTTCCCTGTAGCCTAACGCTTTATTGTGAAGGGAGGAATTACACTGGGCAACAAAAAAGAAACTTTTTTTTGTCTCAGAAAGAAAAATATGTGATTCTGATACCATTTCTTCTCCTGAATTCAAATATGATATCGGTTTTTCTCCATCACGCAAGGTTTCCGAGAGACAGGCATTTATAATTTCAGACACTTTAATATTTTCTACATTCTTAAATACACATTATCCGAACATTCAGACTCACCTAGAAAGTAAGAAATGACGATTTTCTGCTATATTTCGCCTGTGGGGCATCCCTCTTGATGGTCCAACAATAATCGGCCAGCATATTAGGATTCCATTTGCCTTGATATCTCTTTTCTATAGCTGAAATCTCCTGATGAAAGTGTTCCCCGTGCTCATCGCTCACTGCGCCAAGATTTTCCGGGAAGAAATCTAGGTGCGAGGGTAGAAGTGAATTTTTAAGGACATATTACAGCCCAAATTTTTATAAGATCATTGACAATATCACGGTAATTTTCCGCCTTTCGATTTCCCAAAAAACTGTGAGTTACTTTTTTGAATGCTTGCCAAGCTACTTTCTCCAGTGGATTCAATAGTTCCTCAAACTTATCATGCATTTGTGATCGTATTTGTGGACCCACAAATATAACTTCTTTAATTTTTGCTTCACAAATTTTAGGAAACTTCTGTTTTAAGTACATGAATCCAGGAGTATTGCCCATGGCTTTCACGAAATTCTTTATCAATCCTAGTTTGATATGTAAGGGAGGTAGATACACATTTTTAGGATTACACAATGCGTCATGTTTCACATTTTTCTGTCCAGGAATGAATGATTTGCGGTTCAATACCAAATGTCTCCCTCCATAAGAGAAGAAATGTCATTACAAAACACTAAGCCATTTTCTTCAGAAAAATAGCCTTTAAATTGAGAATGACGACTACGATAAGTACATATCTTTGTATTCTTTTGAAGAAGATTCCATCCTTTTAGCCGGGAACCAAGAATTTCAGACTGGTTTTTGGATAATTTTAAATCTCGTATGAGATCGTTAAGATCTTCTTGAGTCAATAAATGAGACTCAGATGAACAGCTTTGTTCAAAAGTTGTATCACCAAAATCTGTTTCTTCTTCTTCCTTACTTCTATCGGAATCTGAGCTCTCTTCATCTAATGTCACATGTTCTGGAGGCTTTGGTATGGGCAATTCTTCGCTGTGTGGAACTGGTCTCATTGCAGATTGCAAGTCAGGGTGCACCACTGTATGTTTTTATTTTGACATAATCCTTTTAATGTTTGTTAAGCAGAAATAACAGTCAGAGGAGTGATCTTTGGGTTCCCTCCAAATCATAGGGATAGCAAATGGCATGTGGCGTGTGCCATTCTTCCATGCAGTGAGAAGCCTACTACATGATAAACAACAGATGTGTGGGGCCCAGGTCCTTGTTTGGTCCCCCACTTTACACCCAAAATAAAGTTCATAACACTTCTTTACTAATGGAGTAAGGTTTCGCCTGTGGGACTTGAGCGTCACTTCACCACATAGGCTATATAACAAAAGTTGTTAGGATGATTTAAACAAGCTCTAGGCATTTTGTAACTAACAACAAATTAAAAGAAATAAATTTGTATATATGTAATATACAATATACAATAATCCAGACACAATGCACTCACAATTACGTGTTTACTGGTTCACTGCTCTCTCACAACTGACATCGTTGTAATGAAGGCATGCATGATCATGTTTGTGCCTGTCTGTACAGTCTGAACTTGCACAACAGTAGCAACGGTACCATTTGAGTTAGCTCATTTGGTTCCATCACATTTACAATGCTCTAGGAGTTTTTATTTTACAATGGACAAATGGCAGTTTATTAAAAAAAAATATTTAAATCCATTAATTGAAATTGAAATTTAAAAAAAACTGTGGGTGATGGAGAAATTCCGAATACTTATTTGAAAACATGATAAAAAACTGCATTAAGTACAACTATTGGTACTCATGAGACAAAAATCATGTTGACCAGTGTTATTTTTTCAATGGTGAATCAGTGAAAACATTTTTTAATGTTTTCATATTACCAAATACTGGGTAATTTACGAATTTTTCAAAATAAATTAGCAAAAAAGGTACTGGAAAGGGAAAGTTCCTAAAAAAAAAAGGGAGATGAGCCTAAAAAAGGAAAAAAAAAGGACGTTAAAACCAGGTCATTTGCATTTGAAACGTACTCAGTAATGTCCTGTTCAATTCTATCACGTTTTGTGATTAAATATAAAAAAAGGAATTCCCTTTAAAATCCGGTCTCTAATCATAAGTTACGAACGATGCAAGGCACACTTGTTCGTAGTGATTTCCTTGATGGTGTGTAATTTCAAATACGATAGAAAAATGTCTACTGAGCTGATGCTTAAAAATGCCTTGTCACAGGAAGTTAATATTATAGTTGTTATAACTTATTTATTTATTGAATATGCAGTTTAATGAACCCTATTTTACCTGAAGGCACATTAGGGTTATAGTTTTAACAAATTTAATTTGTAATTTACATATTGATCTATCTCTCTTTGGCTATGATATACCATTCCGTTCTATGACTAGCAGTGCTGAGCATTATACCCAATCACCCTGGTAATTTTAAACTATAATCGATTATGCACATAAGAAAGAAAATAATAAAATTGTCCAGAACAGCATTTTCTTAGAAATATATGAAATAATGGTTTAGCGTAAGGAAGTTTACAATAATCTAGATGTCCTTTTAAAATGTGTCTTTCTCTTTCAAACACTGGGCAGTTAAATAAAAGATGTTCGACAGTTTGTTGTTCGCCACATATACACAAGTATCCATTTTCTCTTATCACTTTAAATCTTTCGAAATAGGAGCCAAAATTCCCAAGTCCAAACAGAAATTGGGTCAGTATAAAGCCAGATTTAACAACACTTCTT
Organism: Ectobius pallidus; assembly: GCA_964059195.1. Classification (NCBI taxonomy): domain Eukaryota; kingdom Metazoa; phylum Arthropoda; class Insecta; order Blattodea; family Ectobiidae; genus Ectobius; species Ectobius pallidus. The sequence goes on from CAXKWD010000006.1 coordinate 129,114,410, forward strand.
AGACGTACTTCAACCGTTGGAAAGAAAGTATCCCTAGTAACGAATCCTTTTGTGGTACTGAGCCAGTTGTTGTTCCATTTAACTAGAATGTGCTCTTTAATACGCTTTTTAACATTGATACAACGCCCTTTATAGTCTTATTGCTTCGTTGTGACAGGTGATAGTCAGTTGTGCTTATCAACTTACCAGGTTTCATATCAATAACAACGGAGCAGCGGCCAGATAACAAGACATATGGATTTTTATTTTGCTATGAACTGCCGTCTAACGGAACTTGGCAATTTTAACAATAGTACATCATGCTTAGCATTAAGCACCAAAAATTAAGTTTCATTTAGTTCTTACAAAAGTACCACGTGCTGGAGTCAAGAATTTAAATATTCTTGGAACCATATGATTTCTCTCTTTTGAACAGTTTCAAAATTATGAAACTTGAACAAATGTTCTTTTCAATAAATGTGCTGAAATATGTAAACTTACATATATTTTCTTAATGTAAAGTTATATATTTGAATTTATAAATTACTAAGCTATTTCAGAAAGGGGTAAGTCATAAAATCTTACTTTTGAGATGATAAATAAGAACTCTTTCCTTTCTCCAGCAATGGAACAATCATTAAAATTATTTTTTGTAGTAAGTTTATAAATAGTAAAATATTATGAAGTATGTTAGAAGTCAGACTTCTCAAACAATTTTCTAGAAATGTTTTCTATAGAACTAGGACTTATCCCCTTTCTGCGATGAACTGTTCAAAATAAACAAAAAATAAATTAAATTCGGAAATTTTTGAGTACGTAACAATTGAAAACAAACCAAATTGAATTCATTACAATGTATATAGTGTAATTATAATTACTTAGATCATTTGCATAATTACTTTTGTACACTGCATTTGAACAATTACTGTTTTACAGAAATGTCCCAACATATTGTGATAATGACTTTGTTTTAGTTTGAAGTAAAAGTTCACTTGAAAATAAAATACAATGTTGACATATAAGAGAGTACAATAATATACAAATGAAAAATAATTTATTATTATACAGAATCATTTGTTCAGTTTTTACAGTGTAGCCTGCTGTTAGATATCTGAATGCAGGTCCAATACTGATTCCTGCAATGAATGGGATGTCTATAAGCGTGGAGAATGAGGAGGCATTTGGAAATGTGCAGAGAGCAATGGCACTCTTAACTCATTTTCGAATTTTTATTGACTTATCCCCGATTGATTCAAATATGACAGAAAATGTGGACAGTAAAAGTGTCTACTAAATCATTAAAAAATTATGATTCGTAAAGATATTACAAAATTTAGAAAGTAATTTTCGGACTATTTATATATTATATATTATATTATACAATTTCCCATTTAATAAAATAAATTAAATCATTTAAAGCAAAATAAATCCCATTAACATAATTCATCAGATGACTGAAAAGAAGTAATGGTCTCTTAAACCAATTCATAGTAATATAGCACCTACTTCTATAATTTATATATTATATTATATATATCCTAGCTCTGCTTATGTATAATGAGAGGCTTAGCGTCATACCAATAGATCTCCTGGCCACTACTATATCAAGTACCGCAGGTCTGATGAGGCCTACAACAAGCAACAAGGTGGGGACGGTTGTAGTTTGGCTATTAATCCATATTCTTCTGACTTCATTTGCTTCCAATTCCGAATTCTTGTTTGTTGGAATAGAAACAGAACTTTTGTTTCTTAGAATAGAATTACAGGAAATATGCGATTGTTGTATGCTGATTTCTTTGGCTAGCTTCGGTAGTGGTTATAATGGAGCCATATAATTAGACAGAAATTAGGCCTATATAATTCCTCTTTCACGTTTTCATCCGTTTTATTTGTTTTGAACAATAATTAATTATTACTTTTTACTATCCGGTTTTACAATGTACTTCCATTTACATTTTCCGGTAACCCAAGATTACACCTTGCATTTAATTTTCATTCTCCATTTCTGTCTATCTGCCCATAAATTCTCTTCAATATTTCTTCTTCTAATTGATGTCTGAATTCCTTGTATCCATGTGGTCGGCGGTCTCCCTCTTTTTATTACTACCCCATTAAAAGAGGGCAACCAGCTACAGCTGACCCCAGGGCGAATTGTTTAAGATAGTAAGTTCTTTCAGAGGTGGAATATAAAGATATAAGCAATCATCAAGAGAAATCATGAGTGGAGTCTTAAGTTTGAAATCAATGGGGAAAATTTGAGATTACCTGGTTTGTGTGAATGACAGCTATGAGATGCTAATAAAAATCGTTATATTTTGCAATAAAACATTACCGTACTCTATTAATTTAAATCTCTGCTTTTTTATAGCTTTTAAGGTGACGTATTTATGCGTCAGTAGCAGTGAGCAGGTAAAATTCAACATTTTCTTTTCACAATTGGACCACATTCTGCAGAAAGGAACCAACCCTTAAATAAAATGAATAAAAAAAAAAGGAGTAGATCCTAAATATTTGCTACCAAACTATATGTCTGCGTTGTGCATACTAGCAAACCCTCTTCATCCATTTATTTGCCATCTATGGAACAAACAAAAACACACTGAAAAGATGCAGATGGCTTTTTGTTTCCTTTAAATGCTGTTTTTCCTTAGCTTAAAAATCATGTGGATTGGTTCCTTTCTGCAGAAGGTGGTCCAATTTGTTTTTAGTTGCGCTAATTTTTCGTAAATAATGATATGGTTTGAAAATTTGCATGCCACATTCATTCATCAAAATATTAATGTGTAATTCGATAATCAGGTTTCGTTACGGAAACAGAACGGGAGGAAGATACACATATATCACTAGGAAGTAACTTTGCTTATCACCATTTTTGGTGCCTTTACTCTCACTGGCTCCGGCGCAAGTGCGACGGCAGCGTCGACTGGTGTTCATCTTGTGAACATGAGTGACAGACTTTAGAATAGATCAATGAGCTACAATCAGGAGGTTGACCCCAGGTCAAGGGGCATGGCGATCGTTCAACTCGTCATGTTTACAACCATGAACTAAGTGAAGTTACTAAAAGCTAGCCAGCCGGTGGACACTACTTCCACCACATTGGCACACAATAATAAAAAGAAATTGCGTCACTCACGTCTTCTTGCACTTGAGTCAAGGTTGCCAAACAATATGCCTCACTTTTTTCTTCATCACGGTGCGGCACTGTAGAGTTATTTCCTTTTATTTGAACAGAAACCTTTTGAATAGCTAATTGATTCTTAAGCTGAAATACGTGCATAAGAATCCGTATGGTAGAATAATTTAAACTAAGTTTCTGTTCACAAAACTGTAGGAAAATGAGAGTTTGGACTGATATTTTTGCCAGTCGTTTGAGATTAAATTATCAATGCTATGAAATTAAATATTGTTGTATTATTTCAATGAGATTTCTGAATGCATATTACATAACCATCAGGTGGTGCTTTGCTCTAGGACTAAAGGGATTTTGCTCGGAAAACAGTAATAAAACGATGATATAGAAGGGTTGCCATATATCCAACAAGTGAAATCGGGACAACCAGTGGCGGACGCAGAAATTTTTTTCGGGGGGGGGGGATTTGATTTTCAACTTACATATAAAATTAGTTTATAAAACTGGCCACTTAGAGTACATATATAGCCTTTTTTTTAATTTCGGCGGGGGGGGGGATATAACCCCCCTATCCCCCCCTGCGTCCGCCACTGGGGACAACTGTTGGCAGGGATAAGTAAAAATATAAAGAGACGAGTTTAATGTGATTTACCATACCAGTCATATTTCTCTGACTTTGTTATACATCTCCGTAGTAATTACGTTTGAAAATATACTAACTTAATCAAATTTACTACAACTGAAAATTTTATGTTATACTGAATTAACAAGATGCTTTAATTGATGATACTTTCAGTCTATTGCTTTTGTCAGACCACGGAGCTTTCATTAGTTAATTATGGCTAGGAATTCAAAAATAAAATTGAATTCTCAAAACTGCTCCGGAGATTTGCATGATTGAAAAAACGACACCCACTTTCCATAAGCTTGCTTCTTTTCGCAACTTCCAACTTATTATTATCCAAGTCTCATTTTATTAATTACCGCCTATTGGAAAGGGAAACGTGGCAGTGGTTATGAAAAATATTTATTTAATTGTAGATTTGTAGAGATAAGGGAATTCGAAACATTTAGTAATTTCTTGATTGACCATTCACAGTAAATTCTAAAATCTGGATTTTTATAATTCTTATACGTTTCTGGCGGGACACTTTTCTTGGCACACAATATCGAGGCAATCCTGCTTTTACGGGACGTAGGCAACCCTAAATATAGCCATTTACACAGCGTTATGCTGCTGTGCTCTAGGAATATTGAATACCAGACTAAACATAGAATTTTATGAACGTCTGTATACATAAATATAATGCATTGTTAATCTGTGAGTTTAAACAAAGGAATAAAATATAGGGCATGCCGTTTTATGTCCCGGACTATGCAAATATCTTCTATGTAACAGATTTATTTAACTGATTTCACTGTATAGCAAATCTTGGAAAATAACCATGTGAAAGAACTATTTTACTTCACTCATCCTGAGTGCTTTACTGGACAAATTTAATTTACATACAACAGTTTTCGAAGCCTAAGATGGATTTGCTTCGTGTCTGTTCTTACCAATTCAGGTACCGTACCATAATATTTAAGAAATTCGAATCCATTGAGAGATTTTTTCTCTGGCATTCCCTCTGATATGTTTTGTACAAAGTGCTTCCATAATTTTGAAAATATGCCAATGAGACGAAAATTGTCAGCAATGTGTTTAAAGTTTGTTCTTCCCGTTCATGATATAAAACTATTGAAATTCTATTTATAAGAATGTTGATTGCAGTCATCTTTATCTTGCCCATCTCTTGTCGACTTTCGCGTTTCGTGTCTGTCATAGAAAGGTTTCATAATAGCTTCTGTTAGCCAATTTCAAGGAGATAACTTCCATGAATATGTGGATCTGTGTGCTTTCTGAATGAACATCCTTTACTTTCATTGCCTTTTTCATAGAAAAAATAAATAACTTGAAATGCTATACAGCCTATTCTAATTCTTTGCACCTCTAAATGTAAAATACATTTAACCTGCACGTGGTACAAAGCGTCCTTTTTTAACCTCTTCTCTGTGCCAGTTGTTGTGGAAGTTTTATAATGGTGAAAATGCGGTTTCATAATACAAGTTCCCTTGCCAGGTTCCAAACATCCACGTGTGTAAGTTTGTTTTTCGTAATAAAACCCTCAGTTTAGTTCTTCGTGTGTTAAGTTCAAGTGCGAAGGAAGTGAGGTATGAAATGTAACCCAGCGTTTCCATGTTGCCAAGTTTTGATATTATGATAAATATAGGAACAAGGTAAGCGCTAGTAAGGATTATTTAGATGTGAATATTGTTACATATACAGAGTGTCTCATCGTACTTCATGTAGAGACTATTTTATACATTTTAGGATACTAATAGTCTATGGGTTGTACGTCTTCAAACTACTATATTAGAATTTGTGCACATTCACAGAAATGACTTTAGTTGCAATAGTGATTTTCATTTTTACAATACTCGAAATATAAATAAGTTTAGCATTCCTCAGTATAATTTAAACAGTTTCAACAAATTAATCATGGTGTATGGTTTGAAGTTGTACAATGATCTGCCTGTTGGCATTAGAGTCACTAGAGACCTGAACGTTTTTAAAAGACGTATCAAAAAGATTTTAATTCAATTGTGTCCATACAGTATTAACGAAGTAAATGTGGGCAATGTATAATTAATATTTAATCTTAGATATACTGTAGTGACAAGTCTTATGGCTTTTATACTCAAATGGAAGATTATTATTATCATCATCATCATCATCTTATGCACCTCAGTAAATTTTGTATGTGCACTGGTATTGAAAATATTTTTCTTGGAAGTTATTTTATAACAAAGGGCTTAAAGTAAGCATGGAGGTTTGGTACGTGCTTGCATTATTGTACAAAATGCCAATAAAACCATTTTTTAAATATCACCTTGTAATTGAACCATGTCCAATGAATTGGGCTCTTTAATACATGCTGAAAAATGTAGCTTAAGACCGTTTTAATTAAACGACATACCGGTACTTCCAAAGTGATCATTCTAAGTGATCAGAAGTCTTGCACACAGCACCCTGTTTGTAAATGGGTTATTTAAAATTAATTGTTGGTTTAAGGAGCAAGAATATGTTTGCAATTTCATTACAGACACAAATGTTATTTGAAGTGCACAAAATAAATGGGACACCTGTATATTATACTTCTGAGGTAGGGAGGTCTGGCAGGGGTGCACTCAGCCTCGTGATTCAAATTGAGGAGCTACTTGATAGAGAAGTAGCGGCTCAGGTCATGAAAGCCACCATTAACGGCCGTGGGTGTCGGCATGCTAACCACATGCCCCCAATCCTGCCATCTGCCTGTGGTAGATGACGCAGCGGTCGAGTGGTAGGCCAAGTCCCTCCAGGGATGTAGCGCCACGGAGTTTAGAGTATATTATACTATTTCTGAAAGGGAATATTCTCCAATATAAGTAGGCTTAGACCTATAGCAAGTGTTTATTTCATTATTTATTTATTATTGCTACAAATATACGAACTATAAAACGAGTAGTAGGCCTACGTACAGTATTCTCAACATCCCTGAATGAGATTATTTTGTTATTCAGGGAAATTCCAAATACTTAGTTAGAATTATAAAAGTTACAAAAAGTATAGCCTACTTGCATTATACACTAACTTCTTTATTAATATAATACATAAATTATATATTCAATTTAATAACATGCTGAAAATAGAGAAGATTGCTGATAATAAAGTTCCTTACTAAGCAAATTTGTTTTGTTTTCGGAAGTATACAAAGGACGAGCTGATGGCATAATTATGGATAAAACTAGAGAAATTTAACTGGCATATAAAAAAGTCATGTTTTACCTATAAAAGAAGTAAGATTAATTTGGGTAAACAATATTATAACTAAGTTATCCGAGACAGGAAGCCTAGAACTTGCAAATTTCTTACACATGAAGCGGTTCGGGCCAGTCATGATCGGATTCTTGTTTGCATATTTTTTAGACAATGTGAGCAATAAAAATGAACGAGGGCTAGAGATCAGACGGAAAGAGAAAGTGTTTTATGTATTACAACAACAGGCGTAGTAATTGCCCCGAGAGAACAAGACTTAATAATTGAAGATACCTGTGGAGCTGGTAGTCTCATAATTCTTATATATTATTAGGAATCCTTCACAACTTTCACTGACGTTATTATCATAATTGTTGCAGAATTTACCTTCTGTTGGCGAAAGTGGTTCTTTTCACGCCTCTTCTTTCTCAGCCACTGTTTCGCACTGCTACCTTGCTGACCACTAGGCCTAAGGCTATTCAATTGCAATGCATGGCCGCCCTCCTTTGAATACACAGCACGTGTGTTCTTGGGGGCATGTTTCAACTCTTAGCTACAAGTTAAGATATATTTACTGTTTATCTTGATTTTTTCTACCGAGTATTTACCTAGTTTATGATAAATTTTATTTTGTTTTTATTCATTACGTATCGTTTCGTTTCCGCTGCCCACTAACTTTCAACGATCATCTTGTTTCCTTCTGGATAGAGCCGTCGGTTAATATCCTAATATTAGAACCGTAGAAATATAAAGAACGGGCTGAGTGTCAAACGGCTGGTAATTTATCGCGGGAAATTACTGTTTCAAAGAGAGTGGTTCTTTTAAGATGCCATGAGTTAATAGCTTTACTTTCTTTCCAAACGAAGATGCGCAATCCACTCCTCAACTGTTCAATACCATGTGTTATTAACAGGTTGATGCTCTATCAGAAGAAGAAATATGCACGTACATATGCTCTAAAATTTTTAAAATATGCTCCAGAACTGTTTAAAAATGCTTTATTATAGAAAATGATTAAAATACTTACGTTCACGAGCTAGCTCAATTACATTTTATAAATTATATAAAATTTACAAATTCATAAAATCAGCTCATTGCATCAAGTTTCAGTAAATTGACATCTATTTCTCGTAACACCTAAAAAAACAGCGAGAATAAATAAGGTAGGCTATATAGCAGAGTGTATTCAAGGAGATCTAATTGATTAAAGAATTGCCTTAATTAAACCGAATTGCAACAGGTTAAAATTGACATCCGTAGTTGTTAAGAATGAAACTCTTTTCTTGTCTGCCAGCAGAATTGTGTAAAAAATAAAAAAATAAATAAATAAAAACTCTCTACGTCATAAGACAATGCTTATTAATATTAAAATTATTTTAATTAGTTGTTATTCCTGCTACTGCTGCTAATGCTCCTACTAATACCAGTACCACCTCTACTGCATTAGCAATAGATGTAGGCCTATAGTAGCAGTAATACTACGTGAGGCTTGCAGACACAAAAGTACAATTTTTATTAGTGTATTTCATGTTTGTTTCTCCTCCTTTATTCTACGTGCTTGGATACAGTTCATTTCCTAGTGCTATAGAAAATAAAACAATGGGATACAATGGTGGTACGAAAAGTACGATATAAAGGCGATTGGCACACAATAGCCAATACAAAAGGTAATAAAGAGTGCGAAATTTAAAACACAGATTAATAAAATAATACTTAAAATTTAGTTTCAGTTTTAGTATACGATTAAAAGAGAAAGTAGATGTTTTATGTAAAAGCGGAGATACAAAGAAGGTTAATTAGAGAGATAATTCAAAATAAATATTAGTGCAACTAATAACACTGTATAAATAATGAATTAGAAAATAATATATAAAAATTCAGGATTTTATATTAAATTAATCGATATAGGCATTAATCAGTTCGCCATGTTCATTGATTTTATTTATATATTTTATTATTCAATAGTTTCAAATCTGGGTTTGTTTTACTAATGTCATCATACATTCTTGGGCGTAAATAATCTAGGGAATATGACAGTTCTTAATTCAGACCAGTGAGCAGTTATTAGGCTACGGGCGATGAATAGTTAACAGTCGGCGAAAGAAAAATCCAGGCTTTTCTATGTCTGTTTGTCTAGCCCAGGTCGGAAATATAACGAAATTTCTCCTTTTTGGTAATTTCTGTGAGAAGGGAATTGATTTTGTGATACTTCTACTTAACTTATATTAACCTTATAGCTTCTTTCTTTTGATTCCATGATAATACTGTCGTTGACAACAACAACAACAAAAACGTTTTACAATAAATCGCCTCGTAGGGCCTATTTACTTTTGAGATTCTCTGCATCCCAAAATATCATTTCAGAAGAAACGTCTATCTGTTTGTATCTCTCTCTCGCTCTCTCTCTCTCTCTCTCTCTCTCTCTCTCTCTCTCTCTCTCTCTCTCGGTGTGTGTAAACAGGATAGCTCAAAAACAAAAAAATGTTTTCAAAAAGGGGTTTTATATTCGGGTTAGATATTTTCCGGGGATGTGAGCCAAAGCATTGAAACTTTTACATTCATTAACACTTTACATAAAGGAAATTTCTTTTACGAGATTATACCTCAAATATTTCTATCGATTTTGTTCACGAACTGCTTTTATTTAAAAATCTCTTCGGAAGATTTCTTAGAAGGGTAGTTATAAGCCAGTCATCTATTCCGCTATCTAAAATCCTGTCTCGAGAAATACAAGACTGGGTGAGTTGAAGCTGCACTCTTCCATTGCGAACACTAAATATGCCAAGCAAGAAAATAGCTAGATCGATAGCTATTGAAAAGAAAGTATTGTGTTTCACATAAGTTTTTAACAATTAGGATTGTTGATAAAATCGTTACTGATCTTTGTTTAAATAGTTTGCTATGCAATTTTGGTACGTACTTCAGCTTATGTAATGGTGACCAGTAGTATGAGCAAATTAGTATTTAACATGTCTCGGTGCGATAACTCTCAATATGTTTCACGCCCGTGTGCCCACGATGTAATTATGACCGCACATATTCATTAACTGCGCAGATTATGGAGTCGGTCATAGCTAACTTAATATAGCTTATCTTACTCAATGGTAATTGTAACGGAATTGTCCACAGTGCGAGGTAGCAGGATATACATTCATTGGTATAGTGAACTTCATAATTACTAGACCTGGGATTTTAGGCTCTATAAAAATTAGTTTTAGGCACCTAAAATAGGCTTTTAAAACAAGTAAGTAGGCTTTTAAAAGAGAAAATAGCCACTTAAAATATGCTTCAAAAATATGTAGATAGACAGAAAATAGACTTTAAAATAATACAATATAGGCTACACTTAAACTGTAACATAGTCTTTTGTTCATGCAAGAAATGTGGTATACCTATTCTTAACAGAATTAACTGCAAAATTAGCCATCACGAACTATATTCACTTAAACAGATGTTCTTTCGCTGGTGACTTGACACAGTAGTCCTTCCCCCTTAATCCTCCCCCTACCCCGTCAGTCAGCATTTCTTTAGCGACAATTGTTTGGAATAATCATACTTCTGTGAAAAACCCACCTCTACTGTTCTGCTTTTCATTGAGGGATGAAAGATTGTAAAAATTACAGAAGTTGGATTTTATTTTAAATGTACAAAATAGGCATTTTTAGGCAATAAAATAGTAAAATAGGCTCTAAAGGTCCAAATAGGCATTTTAGGGCACTATAAAACTCTATAAATGTAAGTGATTTATCATAAAACGTCCACATATTTAAAAATTCTATGTCATTTCATAAGGAACAAAATAGGCATTTGCTTTAAAATCCCAGGTCTAATAATTACATACAATACAAATAATGTACTAATGTACTAATACTGTATTATTCATCGAATCTATAATGATTTTAAAGAAACGGGAGTGTGTTTAAATACCATTATAGGCAAGCTGCATACGACAATCAGCTGTTAATAAGCTCTCATTTTTTCCGTCTTGTGGCATAGATAGCAGCTGTGGTGTGCGGGGAAATCGAATAAACTCTTGTCGTTTTAACGTCTATCCAAGGGGCTTTAAAACACGAAATGAACTCATAGCATAATATTAAAATTAACATGGACAGAATTGATTTTATTTTAAGTACATGTCGTTTATTATACATGCTCCGTGTTCGATATTAATCGATACCACAACAGTGTTAAAATGAAATTCTGTTCTTTAATGGACATCATTATGATACTGCTGCGTTATGTACTAAGCGTATTAAAGTATAGTAGTACAAAAAAATAAAACCTGCTTGATTAGATTCTGGTGTCTAGGTTTCTAAACCAGGGCGTAGCTACTAAGTTTCATTTTATTCTATGGCCATTTCTTAATACAGCATATTCTACAGTTTATAAACATTTACATTTTCATTCTTTTCTACATCATAAGTAATTCCAATTTCTACCAATACTGTTAACTATTAAGAACAATTTTCTTCTACTGATATGAAGTACACAAATTCTACTACTACTGAAGCCCAATACCGTAGTTTACAAAAGCAAAGCTACTCTGCTAACAAAACTACTAAATCTAAAAGTACTAGTGGATATTGGAGAGCTTAGTCTTTGTGCCGATATGCAAACATTTCATTTTAGAAAAGGATCTTCGGTAAACTGAGATTTCGGCATTCCCTTCCTAGGCATTCTAACATATTACAATTATGTGTTGTTAAATTTGAATTTGATCTTTCATGTCAGTGTCGTCTTGTTGGGTTTGTTTTATTGCTCTGTGTTTCTTAAATTTCTTCTGAGTTTGTTGTTTCTTCCTAGTTATTCTCCATGAGGTTTTCCTCTTCTGGGCAGCTCTACTTCTGAACATGTAGTCCTCGTGTCTTTATCCTCTCAGTCAGATCGGCCTCTTCCATCTTTTACTGGTACATTTGCATTGTTTACCTTTATAAGAAAGTAGAATGTAGGACATTGCCGTGGGTTCGAGTCCCGCCTCGGGCATGGTGTTTGTGTGTGTAACAAGGGAAAAGGAGAACAAGAAGAAAATTTAAAAAATGCATATGTCTTCAGCGTACTTTAGATTATATGAACAGCGCACACAGATTTTTCTCCCCATTTTTGCTTAATTAGGACGCTAATGAGTATTGACACCTAGTCTAGGCTCTATTGATCCCTTTTTCTGTTATACTCTTTCTAAGTCTTTAAAGATGTGTAGTTTATGTTTTCTTGCACTATTTAGCTTTGCATCTCGAATTTAAAATCTATTTTGATGTTGTATGTTGACATCTGAATTGATGGATTTAGATCGTTAAGATTCGGCATTTATGATAAGACTCTATTTTAATAGAATTGTGTAGAACATACCTGAGCAACTGAGGGGAAACGATTTAGTACCCCACCCATGCTGTGACGCATGAAACCTGCTCTTCATGTTCAGTGTCACGTCGAAACTGCTTTATTCTGACGTCAAGGGCGACTGTAGTGGGAGACATTACCCCACCGCACAGTGGCACAATGTGAACCAGTTGCGCACCCGTGGTGTAGAATATCAGAACACCCCACTGCTCAGAGGGAAAGGAAATGTCATGTCTCGTGAGTAACATAAATATCTAAAATCTATTGGGCATACATTATTTTGCGATTTTAAAACACAATACATTTTTGGAAAGTTCGACCTTGTGCGCTTCTTTGTTCTTAGAATAGCAGTTAAAAACAACAACAAATAGTATATCTCATTTGCTGTGTGGAATTGTATACAAACATTATGGAAATTCTCCTAGATATGAATAGTTAACCACCTGCTTCCTATCGTACCGAGCAACCTGTCGAACAAGCACTAAAATGAGTTTCCAGATAACACTAATAATAGAATCACCAGGCAGTCCTTAGAAACAAGTGCGTCTGTACTTACGCAAATTGCATGATTATGTGCAGACGATAGTCCCATATTCATTAAATATTCTGCTTCGCTGTACACTTCGAGTGCCGACTTATATGAACTTCCTTGACCATTTATTTATTATACCGTCTTTTGAGACAAATACACCTATTTTACAAATTACAAATAAAACACAAAGAAGAATAATTACAACTTATTTCTAAGTTTAAAAACTCATCAAGAGTATAGAAGGCATTTCTTATTAACCACTTGTAGAGCATGTTTGAAAACCTCTTTTTTGTTACAGCTTTTTTATTTCATCAGGCGACATGTTATAAGTGATCTAAGTATCTATATGGATTCACTGTTTTTCTTAATCTAAATTTTGGTGTATTAATGCAAATGTTGTATTCATGTAAATTTTTGAAAGATTTTTATCATTAATGTTGGTCTGGGCGAGTACTAAGAGATCTAACAAATAAAGGTTTACATTTGTTAAAATTTTATACTCAACGAAGAGAGGTAGGCCTATACATTGAGATCTACTGGAACATTTTTTAACGATTCTAAGAATTCTCTAATGCTATTATCAGGATATCTGCAATTGGCAAAGAGGCAATAATGATTACCTGGGAATGTGACTTGATCGATTTCTTTTTTTAATTTTGCACACGAAATGCTTATACCAACAACTGTGAGAACTAACATTTTTGAAAGAATTTTTTTTTTCAAAAGGGTATTTTTTACATTCCAGTCATCATTTGCACAAACTCAGGCGTTAAGTCTTGATGGTGTACTGTTTCTTTTCTTTCTTTTCTTTCTTCAGACAACTGCACTCCCTGCAATTCGGCTTCTTTTCCTATTCTACATCAGAATGTAAAGAGAGAAATTAATTTTGCTCATAATATTTTGACAGAAGAAGTTAGGCGAGTGTAACAAGAATTTTTGCAAGTAATCTCGTTTAACGATATAGACAAGTCTGCAATTTTCACGTTAACATGTATAACATCTCCAGTTATATTTTATACGCATGCGTGTTATAGGCATCGTGATAGCGATCAGGAAGGATGCCTAAGCTGTCATATAACTTCTTCTGACGCCTTATTGGTTAATAAAACAAGGGTTCATTGTCTCCATATATACGGGTTTCGTCATGCAACTGCTCCTGGTCTTGTAATATATTTTAATGTGAGGTTACCCTAAGATTATTAAGCATTATTAAAGTCATTTCGTTTTACATGCAGCTACTAATAAAGTTTTAATTGTAATATAGTGTGTGTGTATGTCGTCATAACTCAAACTGGGTTAACGTCGTAATTAAGTTTTGAACTCTTTCGATAATACTATCAGCAGTGATAGTGCAGGTAAAATATGCGAATATAAGTACATGGTTAGTACAATTTAGTATTTGTAGATTCTACAGGCAAATGAAGGTTACTTGGATATGAGCAGTAAATTGCAATATTCTGGTAATGTTAGTTAAAGAGTTTTTTGCTAGATTTTTTGCTAACACTACTGAATGCATTATCTTTTATATTAATCATGTCATCTTTTATTTTCCAGCTATTCCGGCAAAATTTGCAATGATTCTTACATCATTCACCTTTGTTTATTTGTTTTTTTTTTAAACCTAAACAATTCCCCGTAGGAATGATCGCGATTATGATTTACTTGTGAAAATAATTTTAACTATCACCTTAGATATTTTTTTTCTTCTTATTTATAATCACATTCAATCTGAGTTTCGTGTGTGTTAGTTTTTACATCAGTTATCACAAGCCAATTGAAAGCACAGATTCTGCAAATACTATTCAAATGACATTTCGTCCGTTGAGAGATTGCTTGGGTTTAGTTTAGATTTACTAAGTTATTTGTTGAATAAAAGCACACTAAAAAAATAAAGATATCGTATTTCTTTGTTTTCCTTAATAGTCCTGAATTGAAGCATTAAATCGATGGTTTTTAAATAATAGAAGCTATGTAGCAAATGGGTTATATCAGATTTTGGCTGTCATTTCAAGTGTTGAATTGTTACTACAAATTAAATAATTTTACCTACCAGTACTTCACTTATGACAACTTAAATAATTTTACATACTTCACTTATGCCAACTTAAAAATAATTCTACATACATCACTTATGCCAACTTAAATAATTTTACATGGGATGGGATGGGATGGGATCGATGGGTAGGTGCCGACTCTTACGGTACGTTTGCTACTTTGACTGAGGCCGCTCTTCTTCTACATTCAAGTAGCTCCACAATAATTGTTCTCAAGAAGGCTTTATCCCTCCCGCTTCAGACCTCCCCAATTCAGAGAAATTCGAGGAGACATCCTAGGCTCCTTATTCGTAGTTAGCTATGCTAATTACTAGGGAGGCGATCCGTAAACTCTCATTAGGCTATCCCGCAGAACAGTTAAGAGCAGATATTACTTATGTGTCGGACGGTTCTAATGGGGGACCAAATCTCTTGCTCATAAAATCTGCATTAAAGAACATAAATTTGTAAAATGTAAAATGTAAAATAACCTGTCAAATTTTAAGCTATATGTGCACTTCTTAAAGATGTAACATTTGTAGAAAGAAGAAAAATGTATGCCTCATATCTGACAACTTTGACTGTAAAACAGTAGTAACTTAGTATGTCCATCAGATCGCATGCGATCCCTGGTGATAGATCAAGAATTTTCAAGGCAGACGGTTGCCAGCCAATTTTACTCCAACTTTTTACCTAAGCAAGGTCCTTATTACGACTAGCTTTCTCCATTCGGCGCTGTCTTGGACCACGCTTTATTACTTCTTCCCATTTCAGATTCGTGACTTTGCATATTTCCTCATACTATCTTCTTTTTCTTCTTCATCTTCCTCTTCCTCTCTTTCCTTCCATTATGCCCAAAATTACGTCTTTCTTCAATGAATTTGTTTTTCTCATTAAATGACCAAAATATTAAAACTTTCGTCTCACAGCTAGTGCTTCAACAGTCAAATCCGGAAAAATTTCTTTTAAAATCGATATAGGTATTAGTCCTTCTTTCAGACATCTATTTTCTTCTATTTCCCCCCCCCCCTTCCTTAGCGTCCAATTTTAACAGCAATGCAGGAGAGGGAAATTACAGGAAAAACAAAACCAAAATGGCTACAAAAGCTAACGAAGTGCTTTCGCCATGGATTATATGTTGATAATTTTTACACGACCCAAACTTACTAATATTTCTGGTTTAGTTTGGTTTGAATATTTGAATACAGAACTTTTATCTCCAACTTAAACATAATTCCGCATTTACAATGGTTGAACACCGAGAAATAAGGTATTTATATAAGGCAGTACTTGAAATATGCATTACTCAAATTGACCGGAGAGTGTACCAGCGAATTAGCAATTCGAATCGTGCAGCCGCAAGTTACAGCACCTGAGTGTTGAAAATATTTGTACTAATGCAGTTCACTTTTTCTCACAGGTGATATAGATCACTTGCGTCTCTTAGGAGGAAACCTAATCGTTTTGAAGAGAGTAAGAGAGCAAAACCTATGGGGATAAATATAGTCTTACCTGGTTACGACACTCTGAAGAAATATTTTAAAAAGCGATAGCAGGTTCCTGTTTCAAGAAAACATAATATATCCTCATAACTTGCATTTCATTTTGCTATGATAACATTTTCAAACCTTTTATTTATTTATTTATTTATTTTTTCTTTCTTCAGGAAATGTCTCTTCAATCAAAGACTCAGACTTGTAAAATTGGCTCATTTAAATATTTGTTAGACGAAGGAAATTGCTGACATTGTTCTAATACAGTTTTAACTGTGATCAGTGAAGTAGCTTTTACAAGGCAGTCCCACTATATTCGAGGCCCAGATGAAACATCGGGATACTAGATTTGCTCGGATCTGGATTGTTTCTAAATATTATTTAAGGGTACAACATCTAACTACTAAAACAATTTCCGGCCTAAAATATTTAGGATTATCGGAAAAAGAAAAGTAATTCATTAGTATATCGAGAATTTAGTGTATTAGCTAGACACTGTTTCACGTAATAGCTTATAGTTAATGCTTTTAGTGTGTGATTGCATATGTTGTTATTAGGGAGTGCAAATGTGGGCCCAGTATTGATCCCTGAGACATATCAGGCATTTGTTAATGATATTGACTAATCAGTGGGAGACACGCGCCTGCCGTTCGTGCTATCAGGACGCCACACTGCCAAGGTGAAATGTTTGGGCGAAAACAGTCATGAGAAGGCCCTTCACCTCACCGCTAATGAATAAACACAGCGTCCGTCTGGCAAAAAAGAAACGCTGTCATTAAGCTCTCCTTCTTCAGAGGCGGCTCGTACTCGAATAAAAATTCAATGCATCCTTTAATTATATTTTCTCGTTTATGTATTGCGGTAGTTTTGAGATCTAAACCATGATCTGTTATATTTAAGAAGTAATTTATAAACGTGAAAATTAAATTAGGCCTACTAATGAAATAAATTCATGTTAGAACCGAACCTCTCTCGTGAGGAAGTTCGCCTAATTGTAATTACTCAGGGGTTTAAAAATTTAGCGTTTTAATGTGGGATAAACATCACAAAATAAAGATTCGCTTACAAGATTAAAATAAAAAATAATTTTATCTTGTATTAATTAATATTTTCATGTTCAATCCCAAGCGACTTGTTTAATAAATGCATTTTAACAAGTCTAACAGAATTTATTTATTTTTTATGTATTATTATTATTATTATTTTAAAATTCTTCCGTACTTAGTATTTCCTTAAAGTTGGATAGTTTTATGTCTGACCGCTTGAGTGGTCTAGCGGATACGGTTTGAAAGGCCTGGGACCGCCTTTAGTTTTTCTGAGGTGAAGTCTTGAACGGGATGCACTTAAAATCGCGAGGACAACTTAGCAGTTAATTGAAAAATAAATAGCGTGTCTGGTTGCGAAGACCACCGATATGGAGCGTGACTTTTGGCATGCTGACAAATGACTCAATGATCGGGTGGTAGGCCTAATCCACTAATGGTATGTAGGGCCCAGCAGTTAGTTATTGTATCTGATTTGTGGTTTAATGAAGAATAAATATTATCTTGAATTTTACTCTGTTGGTTTAATTATGTAAAAAAGAAAAATAACTAGTAACATTTTAATTTGTAGGGTAATGCGTATTTATATTATTTATTTTCCTCGGTCCCTTTTAAGACTATGTGTACTTTTCATTTTAGAGATATGTATGTAGAAATTATAAAAACTGAAACAGAAGAAAATAAGTTTACTAAATATAATTTGATAAATTTCCTTTAAAGGACCAAAGATGTGGAAATCTGATGGTGACAAATCTGGCGAGTATGGCGGATGTGGGAAGCACTTGAAGCGATGTCATCGATGGTTTCATGGTTGCACGAGCAGCATGAGAACGGGCGTTACCATATTGAAGCAAAACACCTGCACTCAGCAATCCCGTTCGCTTTGGCACCATCAGACTTCCACATAGACTATTTGGTAGGAGCACCTTGGAGGGCAGAAATTCAAGTCGGATTAAGACGTCCAATCGGAGGTGCACGAGTGACTACAGCGTCAACCAAAATAATCTTTCTCATGCGGTATCGAAGCACTTCCTATCTGATGGCGTAAATGCATTGAACTGGGAGGGACTATGTGGGAAAATAATATACAAGCAAGCATTATTCCTGCAGTAAAATAGCGGAAAAAAATTTATTGCGGTTTTCATTTGATTCTCCCTCTTAGTATCAAATTGTAGGAATTCACGTATCAAGATCCTACAAATAGCAACTTTGTAGGAATTCACCTAACCCGGTCTTCACAGTAATTTTCCCTACTGTACTTAAAATAAAAATGTTTCAGAAGAAAACAGATAGCGAGTTACTTCCTTCTTCAATTGGATTTTTTTTACTGAGTCATGTTTGCAACAGTTTATCGGTCAGTGGCACAGTAGGTACTGCAAAATTGAAAACTTGATCTCAACTTTCGCTGTTTTAATGTAATGCATGAGTAAGTTGGCATGACACTGTCTCCCTTGTTCACTTCATGCTCATAATCTTGTTCAGGATCTCTCTCGGCTGATCTTGTCACGATGTTGAACCAGAAGTGATTTCACACTCGCCGAGTTGGGGGAGTGCCGTGTCGAGCCTTGTTTATGTATATGTTTGTGTATAACAAGTTTTTATACACGTAGGAGGAAAATATATTTTCAATTCTGCATTGCTACAAATCACACGAAGTAATTTCACTTTCAACTGCACTCTTTTAAGTTCAGTTCAGTTCACTCGGTAAGTTAACTAAAACACCGTTATAGAATTTGCATCCCTATCATGATTTTTAAATTATAATATTAAAAAAAAATTTATATTAGTGACCACTTTTGTCCACCGCTGTGGCGTAGGGGATACATTCGCTCCTCTCACGCAGCGGGCCCGGGTTCGAATCCTGGTCGGGACAAGTTACCTAGGTGGGTTTATTCTCTGGGTCTTTTCCTCACCCGTGAGAAAAATGTCGGGTAACTTTAGGCCCTTGTGGTCCCTAGATATCGTCTTATCATCTTTATCCCATCCTCGCCTTGTTTGGCGTGTGTGTGTGTGTGTGTGAATGGTGTGTCTCGTCCCATGAGTTCATGTTGTCTCGGAGGTGGCCCCGGCATTGGGATGATCACTCATCCGGGGAGGCCCTCCATGTCCTTGTCTGGTCAAAAAAAGTATGTATGTGATCCAAAGATAATCCCTCTCCCGACAGGTCGCGCCCTATAAGGCCCGGGCGGCTTGGGTCGCTTAATTCCTACAAGGGAGAGGGAAAACTAAGACAAAGAAAGAAAGAAAGAAATATGACCTCTTTTTCAATATCTTTACCATTATTTTTTTGATCATATTGACAATAAACAGTTTTGTTAAGGATATAAGTTGTTACTTTTTCGCTTAGTGTTTGTTCTACAAAATAACTCACGTATGATAGTTTCTCGGGATTCCAACCAAATTGTCCGACCTTCCGGCTGCTACTAGTTCTACAGTCATTTTCTACGCGTAGTAGCAGCCGAATGCTCCGTAATTTAAACTTCACTCAATTTTCATGAATAATTGTCTATTAATATCTATCTAACTTACATTTGGCAAACAAGGCTTAATTGTTTTTCTTATACGCTGCTTTTAGATTGATTGAATTTTTGTAACATCTTTCGCAACTCTTTTATTTCTTTTTGTATTTCCATTGTTTTCTTTTCCGAATGTCGTTTTACCACTGACCTGTCTTGGGAATTTGAACAACTGCATGCACTTTCCCAAGCAAGACCAACAAACAACAGCTCCTGTGGGTCCCATACTCAAACTTCTTCTGTCATTTTCCATTTCTCTCTGCAACTTCAATCCCATTTCTTTCTCCTTCCTTGTTTTTCACGAAACTCGTCTCGTATCTTCTAACATTAGACGAAAACATCTACGTATGTCTGTGTAGCGCAGTGGGTATTACGCTGGCTTTCTCTGCTCAAGGTAGCGGGTTCGTTCCTCGCCCTGGTAGATGACATTTTATATGCATAAATATCTGTAGTTTTACAGGCATGTAAAAGAACTGCTGCGGGACAAAATTCCGGCACACCGGCGACGGTCACAGGCTTAAGTTGCAATACATCCTCGTCTTTAAATAACCAACTAACCTAATATTTGCTTTTCGATTTCAGGACGATAGCCTAATATTTTATGTTATATTTTATTGAAATTCCTTATTACTATTATAGTTACTTAGCTTAAAATAAGCTATATTAATTTCTTTTATTTATTTTCTGTCTGTTTTTTTTTCCTTCTGGGTTTGTCTTTTAGTATATTGCTTGTTTCTTTTTATGTCTTTGCTGTTTTTTGTTTGACTTTTTCGCCATTTCTTTCCTTCTCCATTAACTGGAGAACAAATTTTGTTCTTTCTTGTTTTGGATTTTTTTTTTTTTTTTGTTCTCTTCAGATTATTTTTTTCATTATTTACGTACTCTCTTCCTTCCTTCCTTTCTATCTTTTTCTTCTTTTCTTGCACTCTTTATTTATTTATTTAACTATATCCTTCTTTTTCTTAACGTCGCTGACTACAGATCGGTCTGCCCGGGTTCGATCCCCGGTACCTCCTCGGATTTTTCTGAGATAGGGAGGTCTGGAAGGGGTGTACTCAGCCTCGTGATTCAAATTGAGGAGCTACTTGATAGAGAAGTAGCGGCTCCGGTCATGGAAACCACCATTAACGGCCGTGGGTGTCGGCATGCTCATCACATGCCCCCCCCCCAATCCTACCATCTGCCTATGGTAGATGACGCAGCGTCGGGTGGTATGCCTTGTCCCTCCAGCGCTGTAGCGCCACGGAGTTTAGTTTAAAAATTTATTTTTCTTAATATTTGTTAGTCTGGCTATATATCTGTGTGTCTGGTTTCGTTTGTTTATTTGTTTTTGTTCTTTGTGTGCTGTCACACTTTTCTCCATATTACGTGAATATGCGTATGATGCCTGTTAATTTACCTGTCTGTAATTTTAAAAGTTGAATGCAATTTCTGATCTCTGAAATTGGTACCCTGTTTATGGGAGTTATTATTTTCATGATATAGCCACTTCATCATTATAATAAGCACTATTAAGCTTTAACTGCCTCATTTTCTTTCATAAAACCATTATACTTGTTTTACAAGGTGATCGTACAATTCATTCTTTGCAACCAGAATTTATTGCGTGCGAGATCTTTCATAACAATTTCTGTAAAATGTTTATGGTTTACTGTAATTACTTTCATGACCTAACTAACTGCACTTTAATACAATGGGTTGAGATATCTTGCTACACTTGATGAAGAGTTTAGTTCTCAGACCTCATTAAGGAAGTTACTCCTCTGGGTCGCGAGCGACCCCTGGGGATCCCGTAAGGGGATATTCACAGCGGATTTGTTACCGGGGTGCGCCATTCCCCTACCTACTTAAACCTAAGGACACATACACACACCCAGTCCTGAACCCGGGAAAGAAATTTTTCACTACTGAAAAATCCCCAACCCGGCCGGGAATCGAACCCGGGCCGCCGGAGTGGAAGGCAGGAGCGCTACCGACTGACCCACGGCGGCGGACTCAGACCTCATTACTGATTCAAAATATAGGAGCTCTAATTTGATTGAACAGATTTATTAAAATACATGTTGAGCACCGTTGAGTTCGTTCAATGTAATAAAATAAATAAGAAACCAGTTGCTCAACAAATTTATGTTTTTTTGTGATCAGGCGCCTAGGCTTTTCAGGGCATCTTTTGTTTTTTTGGAGCTCCAATAAATAAAATAAAACTACATTTCTTCACCATAAAAAATATCATCTTATTTTATAATGGTGACGTAGGCATATTATCATAAGTCGTTAAATACTTTTCTTCTTTGAAAATTGCCATGAATTATTCGTATGGGACCATTACAGTAGAGTGAAGCGGACATTAATCCTGATAGTGAGGATAGAATATTTTTTTCGCCTAATCGCTACTAATTGTTTATAAATACAATTCCAAAAAGGCACGTCGTATAATTTACAAGTAATACTCTGAGTGGTAGCTATTATCAGAGTTGTTGAAAATACAGAATAATAGGCCTACTCTTATCTGATCTGTATCTGATATTCGAAAAGTTTCTTTGCTAATGGTTCGTTAAAACAATGTTTTTTTCAAACCCACTTTCCCTTTCTTGAACTCTTAAGGGTAACAAAGACAGTTTGGATAGGTCACTGGCCGTAGATTGCCATTGCAGGATTAAGTTTCTAGCATTAAAACTTTTACTGTCTTCGCATTCGATGGAGGCTTACAGAAAAGTAGATTGAGTTGGTTTTTATTTTCTTGCAATAAATAGTGCAAACAGTCGTTGCCCTTCTCTCTTTTTCTGTTTTTATTGTCTTCATTTTTACGGACTGGAAATAATGTTTATGCCGTACTTTCACTAAAAGTAGTTACACATTTTTGTTGAAACGGTTTCCGATTTCTCTTTCAGTAAGTCTATAATATGTTTAAAGATAGTAACAGTGCAATCGTGAACTATGTTGCGGAGCAAACTTATGCGATACTTTCTCTTCGTATCTAGATGGGTTTTCTTTAAAGGCTTTATAACTTTTATGAGGTTACTACCCTTCCTATAGCATTTCGGAAACTCTTCGAAGTTCTAGTGAAATTGGTTATCGACCTTTTGATGCTATGTAGTTCAACGCTCTAGACTCTCAGATATTATACTCTATCGAAGTTTTCTTATGTGCATTTTAATATCATTGGATTAGTTTAGAAGTTCGTCTATATTTGAAGTATTAAATTCTTATGGAAAGAAATAATCTCTTTTTATCGCTGATAAATTCTGATATTTATGACAAATACAGTATTATTATATTATTTTGTGAAGATTCCTTAAACTACGATAACATGGAGTCAATACATATAAATCAGTGTTATCGAGACAAAAGAATTCCAGACCCCATTCATTACTAAAGCTTTCTTTCCTTTTGTAACTTGTATTCTAAATAGATGTTGGCATGTTCGATTTTAACTACTCTATTTGTTATTTACTTATATTCAATTTTGAAGCCTAAATTGTGTTATGACTGTACAACAGTAATCTTGCCTATCTGAAGTAGGTGTATTTTTGTTTTGTTCTCTGTCACAGAAAGTCTATTGTATCAGGCGGTATTTTTAACATTTTGATGAACACCTCAGAGAAAAACATCTTGCCAAACTAGTTTACATTGCAAAAAAAAAAAAAAAAAAAAAAAAAAAGAGAGAGAGAGAGAGAGATAATGGCTCAGTTTGTAAGAATACGTGTCTTATGAAATTGCTGAGATTAAAAGAAACTAATGTTGACCAGTTAACTACACTGCCCTAATCTTATGGGAGAAATATTTACATGATTTTTGCTGGAAAAGCTATTAGCAATTATTTAGACACTTAACAAATGTTCTTCATACAATTTATTATTTTCTGATATAATTTAATTAACAACGAATTATTTACCTCTTACTGTCTTTCAATACATTGCACAATTTTAGTTTACATTACCTTAGATAATGCATAGGTAAAATTTTAAAGTGCAGTTTCTAAAATTCTTATTTATAACGCTAAAACAGCAGTCTAATATTGAAAGTACCAGAACTCCTGGTATTTAGTTCTGAAACGTAATCACTGTATGCTTCAACGTGTATAAAAATATTAATGCTCTTCAGATAATTTTCTACCCAATTTTTACGTTAGTACGAAATTAACCATAAAATAAAAAGGATTTACCTATACAGTTATCATTTTTAGAGTGATAAATATTCAAAAAGACGCTTAAAACAAGAAATAAAGTGATAGCGTAAACAGTCTGTAAAAATTGACAATTTTGTTTCTTCATAAATTTGTTCAATGAATGTTTAAAAGGGATATGGTAATGTTTTCTAATCCTATTATTAATTTTGTAAAAGTAACCGGCTGGGATAGTCAAATTCTCCTGCTAGTGTCTTAGCATAAATTTGTTAAATTTTTTAACGAGGTGTTACTTTCTTTTCAGATTTGACCCGATTTGGTTTAGACATTATTCTGAATTTTGAATTTAAATAAATTCTTCTCGTTTGTGAGAAGTGTACATCATTTTAAATACCGTATAGGCCTACGGAACAATATTATCTAGTTTATGTGATCTAGTGGAAAAAATGTGTGGCTATTCTGATTAACCCACTAAGTAAAAGCAAGAGTTGAAAATCTTAATAACATGAGCGTTAAAAAACATGCGCCGTGTTTTATTGTAGATATGCGGGGTATGTTGCGTGTTATGAGAGAATTGCAATGGTTAAGATTATGAGCTGCTGCAAGTGTTTATGTGCAGTGGAGTGCGATTACAATAATGCAACAACAGCCACATGCAATTTAGTACGCCATTTTCCATCTGTTTCTAGGAATTTCCCACCTCTTGGTGGCCTTCCCTTCCAATGCGCATCCTACTGAATCTCCTGTCATTTCTTGCGTTATTACACAAATAGTATTCTTCTGGAAATTTCTCATTATGACCTTGCCACATAACGTCAATACTTCCGCACGTTAATGGCAATATCGTTGCACTATCAGCAATAGATTGTTTTGGCACTTAATATTTACGTTTCAAGCTAGTGAAAGTGTCGACTCCAAAAATACAGAATAGTACTCTTAAGTTTTAAAAATATAAATTTAATAATGTAAACTGTGCATTTTTATATGCATCAGAACATCAATTATTCGAAACAATTGGAGATGACGGGTGTTCGGACGACTGACTTTTTCGGATAACCCGTATGAAACAATATGAATCAGGGATGAGCATCGATAGTTAAAACATCGATGTTAAAATCGGCGGTAACCATCGATGTGGCGACAATATCGACCTGAAAACATCGATGTATTTTGACGGAAACCATCTATGTATATATTTTTAAAAAATGTAATAGTTTCAGAAAATTAGGCAAAATCCATAAATAAACTGACGTATTTCCATATAAACCACCGATATAACAATAGATGTTTTGGGAAATTATGCTGCTGGAAATAAAATTATATCTTAGAACCAAGGTAGGCCTATTAGTCCTGTTTTTGTTACAAAAACATCGATGCGCTTGGAGAAACATCGATGTAGGAAAAACGTCGGTTGTTTTCCATCGATGTAGAAAACATCGTACACTAATATGAATAAAAGAAACACTGATATTAAACAAACAAAAAACTATATTATTTTGCATCACACGTCTTACAAATAACACAGAGAATTGACTAGCCTAGTTTGACAA
The DNA here is from genome assembly GCA_964059195.1 of Ectobius pallidus. Classification (NCBI taxonomy): domain Eukaryota; kingdom Metazoa; phylum Arthropoda; class Insecta; order Blattodea; family Ectobiidae; genus Ectobius; species Ectobius pallidus. The sequence goes on from CAXKWD010000006.1 coordinate 129,139,987, forward strand.
GTTCAAAATGGCCATTAAAGTAGGACCAGAGTTTACAAAAATTAGACCAAAATTTTTACTTTGAGACCGGAACGCTTTCGATTGATCGGTATTCGGATAGTAATCAACGCTATACTGTACTTCTCCCCTACATCGATGTTTTTAAATATTTACAGTACTAAATAAGATTAATAAACCCACCTTGGTTCTAAGTTATAATTTTATTTACAGCAGTCTGATTTTCCAAAACATCGATTTCTTACATCGATAGTTTTCATGGAAATATTTCAGTTGATTTGTGAATTTTCTGAATCCGTGACTTTAAAAAAGATATATACATTGATGTTTTCCGTCAAAATACATCGATGTTTTCAGGTCGATATTATCGTGACAACGATGGGTACAACCGATTTTAACTATCGATATTTATCTCTAAATCGCACATCTTACAAATAACACAGAGAATTGACTACCCTCTTTTGACAAGTTCAAAATGGGCATTAAAGTAGGTCCAGAGTTTAGAAAAATTAGTCAAAATTATTACTTTGCGACCGGAAAGTTTTTGCTTAACGATGTTTCGGTTGATCGGTATTTGGATGATAATCAATGCTCTACTTGTCTACTATACAGGGTTGCCAGATCAGAAAAGTAAAACCGTCGTACCAACGACTGAAAATAGTCGTACGCTAGTTAAAATCGTCGTACACTTTGCGAATTGTCAGGATGATGATGATGATAATAATATAATTATAATGATTTCCAAGTGAGGTACTCTATAGCCTACAGACATTTTAGCATAATCCCAATGGCGCGGACCCGTTCAAGCGATATCCACATTTCCACGGACTGTGTGAAGTTTTTTTGTTTCTGAGCGAGGCAGAGTGACCAACTGTCCTTGTATATAGTGATAGCAGACGGTTCTCGCAGCAGACGACAAATTCAGTAGCCTACAATGGCAGGTGCGCTGTGTGCCGGTCACAATGTCAGTTTTTACAATTTTATTGTGCGATTTGAATGCTAATTACTTCCATTGATCACTTTCTATCAAAACCATTTCTTACGAGCAGCTAGTGCCTTGTATTATACCCCACCTCTGCATTAAGCTAAGTTGTATACAGATAGCCTAAATAATGCATAACACCAACCACATAGTTAAGTGCGCGCAGCGGAGGCGGCAGCCGTAGCGAAGCGCCCTTGCATTTTCGAATAAGATACGGTTTTTATATAAATGCAAGCTTGGTGGTTATGATAATATGCTTTTGTAAGTCCTATAACATGCCACTACTCCACCCACGCACGCTGACTTTGCTGTTTACCGCTACTACTCAGCTAATTGGTCTCTCCTACTGTATACATATACTCATTGTTGTTGGTACTCTTTGTCATCGGCAACCTGCAGGTGTTGCAGGAAGAAATCTAATAATAATAATAATAATAATAATAATAATATTAATATATTAACAAATTACAATCCATAAGAAAGTAAGATTTCTAAATGTCATTTATACAGGGTTGCCACCTTTTGGTAAGGCTAAGGCGGGACAATAATCGAATTTATGCATATCGCCGGTCTTCATACCTAAATTTGTACATGGGACAATTTATTAATAAGAGAAAGATGGTATATATTCGTTACAAAACCAAAACTGAATAGGCTATATAACAGTAACAAGAAGTATGTAAGAAAAGACTAGGAAAATAATAATAAAAATATATAATGCGTCCCTCATAGGCATAATTCGGGACACTGAAAATGTTCTTAAAATGGGGGATGTCCCGCCATATTCGGGACAGGTGGCAACGCTATTTATACAGCCACTTTTGATATGCACGTGTCAACATATACTATTAATAGTAACAATATGATTATTATGTTTGGTCAAAATAAAATAAAAACAATAAGACCAGCTGCTCTTTATCGGTATAATTTCTTTAGAGATTTGGATTGCTTCGTTTTGCACACGTGTGGCTAAAATATAAAATGTTTGGAAAAGAATAATGAGAGAAGTAGCAATAACAATACCACAATACACAAGGTTCGGCACCGGCCCGTGAAAGCCTGTAATAAATAAATGGACTTAGTTTTATTTGATATTGGTTATTATAACATTCCGCCATTCATTTAGTGACATACAAAATAAACTACGAAAAACTTCATGTTTATCCAAATTGAAATTCTGCAGTAGATTGCTAAAAAAATAAACACAAAATGGTAATATAAATTGCTAATATTAAAAATAGTCGTATGAATAGGCATACGACACATGGTTGCGTCTTACGTCGTACAAATCTATGATATAGTCGTATGTGTACGACTATAGTCGTACGTATGGCAACACTGCTACTATACTTAAGTTCTGTACGTTTTGTTTTTAATTTCTACACTTTCAAAATTCTTCGCTCTAAGGTGTGTTTTCTTTTGGTAGTTTGACTATTTGAGAGACTAACCAACTTGTTTTGTAAGATTGCTTTTAACCCTTCCAGAGCTGATTTTGTACACCGGTAATAAGACAACCATCAACTAAAAACATCAGTGAGCTCTAAGTTTGAAATCGATGAGTAAAATTCCAATGGAATAGCTCGTTTCTATGATTGATAAAACATAACACTTGAATAAAAATCCTCACATTTGACATAAAGCATTACTATATTAATCGTATATATTTCCTTTTATACACTTCTTGAGGCGGTGCAGTTATACGTCAGTAGCAGTGAAAAGTGAAAAGTGAAAAATTAAAAGTGAATTTCCAGCTTTTTTTTTAACAATCGTAGATTTTAATGTCATGTTTCGTTTATTCTGAAATCTGCTTAGTACACTGGTGATATTGGGAAAAACCAAATATAAGGTGCATCGTCGCAAGAGACATATCCCGCCCTAACCCACCCTTGGTGAAGCACTTTCTTTTATACCACGATCTAGCGAATTCTTCGAGGATAAACAGGCTGACAAACCGTTTGGACAAGGCAAACCTGTGGGTACAAGGCACTTACTCTCGCATTTTTAATATTTGGTACAAGGGGCACTCTCGAATTTTTAATATTAGGTACAAGGGGCACTCTCGCAGTTTTAATATTTGGTACAAAGGGCACCCTCGCATTTTTAATATTTGGTACGGTCGGGAGTCTCGGCGACAATATACAAGGATAGTTTGTCACCATGCTTCGCTGAGAAACAAAATGTCAATACCGAGTGGGCGGAGCTTAAAGTGCACCTTGTATTTGTCTTTCGCCGTGATATTATTTGTCTAGTCAAAGCCTTTCCGAGACGTTAGAATTTATCTATAAGATTGAGTGATGATGCATCTCATTCCGATATTAGAGTTATACGTTTTAGACCAAGAAATGTCAATTAGGAATTAATAAATAAATTTATCAATAACCGGATGGAATCTTTTGAAGTTATAAGATTCTGAATATTAAAATTTTAGCTTGTTCGTTGCCGAATTGAAGATGTTAGGAACATTTAGTATCTTAATTTTGCACAGAATTCCTTCTATTGTCAAATTCAACGACTGAGAAGCTTCTGGTTGATTCTATGCTTATGCAGTACGTAATTTTCCATAATGGAGTATGAATATTTCTCGGAATTTCTACTCGTTACGCTATTCACCTCACAGTGCCATACTCTGTGTCGTTTCCTGTAGCAGCAACGTTGTGTCAGGTCTCGTATTTTATTTAGATTCAAACTACTGCTTTAAAAATTACTAATAATTTAAATTAATAAAAAATTTCAATTTTTTGAAAATGTGGGATCATTTTGAAATTTTGATATATATATAAATGAAAGGTTTGGGTATGAAATCTATTTATGATTCAAATTATGGGTACTAGACGTAGGGCAGTGTAGGGAGCAGACACCCATATACGTGCACACACGACGGCATCGTGTCACTCCACTGTATTGCAGTAGTTGGAAGCATGGATGCACGCATAGCCCAATCTATAAAACCCTCAAAGTTAAGTACGAAAGTTCCTTATTCCCAAAGTTTCCACCAGCTCTTGATGGCATTCTCTAGCATTTTCACTGTAAGAAAAAGCTATTCTGACATAAGAACGCTGTTCACATCTTGTCACATATATACTGCACGGCGGGAGACTCAACGCGTATAAAAATGCCATCAAATTACGTATCTCTATGGACTTTGGACTATGGTCATCTAAGAAATCCGTATCCATGGAGTTCTGGAAATAAATAAAGGCTAAAACATTGTAATGATGAATATATTCAAGTGTGACTTGTAGTCTTGAAGCGGACAGTGAGATAAAGCTACTAGTTTTTCATATTTTATTTGAGTAAGAAAGATTTTCTCAATGTCTCTGTATGCCAGCTATTCTCTTTGACCATTATATTTCTATCCAGAATCCCTGTGTTTAATTTCAAAACATTTGAATGAAACCTTTTGGATATCTAACCAATATCAGACATGTGTTAATTTTAAAACTCCTATTTACAGGATTTTCTTTAAATTACTGTATGTATTTTAAATTTTAAAATTTGTATGCATTATTTTTTCTGCAGCGCAAGATTATGATAATGTAACTACGATTTCTTTACTGAAGATTAATTTTCAGAAACACAAGATTTCATATGTAATTATTTTTCTTCTAACAAGTTTACATTTATTGCCTGCCAAGATAAAAAAAAGTGCACCTACTCATCACATAATTTTGTAACCGTCAGAGGCAAACGAGCATTAAAATCCAGTCCTGTAAACTATTTGTATACTTCATGATCACATGAGGCTTTCGGAGCTGTTTTATCTTACTTTTATTTTAATTATTGGCATAATATAACAGACATACTGTAACTTAAGCAACATGACATACCATTGACCCTTAAACACTAGGGTCATATTCAATTCAACCGTATTATTGCTGTTTTTTTTTTAATATATGTTTTGCAAACTACATTGTGTATCTATCTAATATGAAAGTTGACATTTGCACAAATTAAATTCACCATTGCTTACTTCTTCTCAATTACAATGTGTGTAAAAAGTAACTCATATTGCATCGTCAGCAATATTTGCAAGTCAAAACATCTTTCTCTAATGATTTGCACATGCCTATGGTTGATCCCAACTGTTTTGACCGTGGCCTTGAGCCATGAGAGCAGATAGAGGTCATGTCAATTCGATGATTATCTTCAATTTGCATCCCTCTTTCTTTCTCGCTATCTTCTTTCCTCCTCTTTCCTTTCTGTGTTATTCAGTACACACAACTCAACCTGCTTTCACAGTGAACACAAATATTACTCGGACAACACCCACCATTATTTTTCGGAGTTTCGGGAGTTCATGTGAGAATGTTGATCTAATAATAATGGCATAATAAGTATAGTCACCTTCCTAGTTATACCACGAGTTTTGCTGATGGTACAACAGAGGTCAGGTACTAGGGAGTCTGCGAACGAGATTAGGTAAGTGACTGTTTGTGTAATCCGTATTTGCTCTCTTTATTGTCTCCGATAAAGTAGTACGACTATAATGGTATTTATGAATAAGATACGATTTTTTTTAAACCAGTAGAGCGAGTACTTCAATTACTATTATAGGCAAGTTGCATACCACTGTTCTTGTTCTGCCATAAATTAAAAGCTTTGTTTTGAGTTTTTAGGTTCGTAAAAAAATCGACTGACCGCGGCGATCAACTGTTAGCAAGTTCTCGTAGTTCTTGTTTTCTGCGATAGATGGCAGCTAATGGCGTACGTTCAAGTCGAAGTTTGTTCTTAGCTGTTTTCTTGAAACTAACGGATTTTTACAAAATGAAATGTACTCAGTTCAGTATAATATCGAAATTAACACGTTCAGAATTGTTTTAAGTACAGACTGTTTATTACACAGATGATTTGCTACACTCAAGGTATCGATATCATTCCGTGTTCGATAATAATCGATACCACACATGTGTATACCAGTAGATAAATGGTGTACCTGTATTATAATGAAAATATGTATCGAAATGAATATCTTATGATACCTTTACATCACATCGTCGATCAAAAACTAAAATCTTGCTACAGACTGTTAGATACTAATATCTAATATACTAATTGTACAAATAAAGTAGGCCAAATCAAATTGCAATTATATAGTTTTCTAACTACTTACCAGTACAAGTTTAGAATCAGCTACTCCGGATTTATTTATTTATTTATTGTTACTGCAAGATCACACTCAGCTGTGACCTGACTCTGATGGGATGAACTGCGAAATTTTTATCGATACAGAACTGAACATAACCAGAGTGCTTGTAAAATTAAAGCATCTCGTGATTTCAGTTGCTCCATTTGTAATAAATTATTATATGAAACACCTGTGAGGTGTACGACAAGCCTGACCAGTCGACGAATTCCACAAATTTAATTATAGCATCAGTCTTCATTATTCAAATCTTATCACAGAACTGAAGATGAGGCAACATGCATCGAAATGCATTCGAATAATGAAGGACGCATTTGGGACAAATAAGAAGATTTAATACTGTGACAACTTTGTTTTTAATGAGTGATTGTATCTTCTTTGTTATTTTATATTTTATATATAAGTGGCCCCCAGATAAGTGCTACGACAAGGGTTTAAGGTGGACACTCTTTCAATTTGTAACTAATTTAACCCTGTCTGAAAATGAAATTCATTAATAATTTCCTATATTGTAAATGACCCTCATGTTATTTTGGTAAAAATAATACTTTTTTTGCATTATTGGAATTGCTATGGATTATAATTTTTATGAATAAGCGCAGAATTATTTTAATCCTTCAGTTTGAAATTAAACTTTAAGATTTTAAATTTATCTTATCGGTCTTGTGATATCATAAATTTAGTTCCATAACATTTAAATAAAAATATAATTTTCTCTTAATATATATATTACACGGTACTTAAGCTTCTACTCTACAGTACCAACCTCAGTGATAAAAATTACATGTTATCCTCTTCCAAATGGAACTTACTTAGTTATAATTTTTATTTGCTCTGAAGATTGAGCTAATATAGGCCTAGTATTAATATTGCATCTTCCTCCTGTGAAACCGTTTCAACTTTAACATACAACAGAAAAGTATGTTGATGTATAATACTACGTACATATAAAATTCAGCATCTTGCTGTATTAATTCAATCTGCTGGAAGAACTGAATAGCCATGTTATTATTTGGTTGAACCAGATTATAGTTTGATTTACTTTAGAGGAACAGGAACTGGCACATAAATAATGCAGTATCAGCTACCAGTTCTTAATATGAAAGTTTCGTAGAATGATTTGTGTGAAGTTCGCAGAAGGAGAATTTGAAGTCGTAATTGGTGGTGGAGATATTTCTTTAGGAGGCAAGGAATGGGACTTAAGGGAATTTCGGCCAATTAAACTCCTGGAAGTTCAGGGAGTTAACTGAAACCAGATGCCACAGCCGGGCGTATTTGCCCTCAAGTAATTCAGGATTGTAAGATTTACATTCGTGCCATAACTCACACAACTATATATGATAATGGAATGACTTCGCCAATTGCTTAACAGTTTTGTTTATATCCACATCTGAGTCCTATCAAATGGTAATTATATCCACTGTTGTTTATGTTAAATGGATGGATTATGGATAAAAACGGCTGATATTCTTCCTTCTATTTCGGTGAACATTTCGAGAAATAAGTCAGGCCTGTTTTATAGACTAGGCCTTCTAAATTTAACATTGAAAAAGTTTTGTTCCTTAATTTAGGCCTACATTAATATACCTACTCATCTATAGTGGTGACAGATTCAGCCAACATTATTGTAAAACATTATTTGGCATTCAAAATAATTTTTAATTAATTACACTTTTAAATTTTCAATGTAGTTTATCAATAAACATGTTCGAAGCCAGAAAATTAGGTCTACTAGATACGGAACAGGAGGTAAATATAATTTGTTTAATAGTCTCTAAAATTTGTATTATAACCAATGCATATTATGTATTATATTTATAACATATGCTGTGCATAGAAACATGCATATGTATAGAGAGATATTGTGAGTTGAAACTTTTATCGCCAGATCCTTGGAAGAAACTAGATTTATGCGCTTATTTGTCTGCTTGTTTGTTTGTTTGTTTGTTTGTTTGTTTGTTTTTCGTCCGATTTTTCCCCAGTGGTGGATATTGTTCTTGTTTACAATCTGGAAACATGTTCATACTCTTATGGTGTGTGAGTTTTCAAGTTTCTTATCATTACGTAAGTGGAGTTACGCAAGTGGATATACCTGCATGCATTGTTGACATCTTCTAGTGCACAAAGCATACAAAAGGCATGGCTAAATAAGTCATTAGACTTTACAAATTAATAACCTTGAAGCCATTTCGGTTTTCACACCACTGCACAGCTTCCAGATGGCTTCACAGATGAAGGAATTAAAAGTCACGAGGAGAAACCCCAAGCTTATCTTTATTCAGGAGACCTCCGTGCAGATGCAAAACTGGAGATTGAATATTATAATTTATTGAAAAACTTAATGTTCTAGTAGGACTAAATAGGTATATCGCTAATTCGATTATGACTTCGGTTGGACGAGAATCTGGAGTATGACAAGGGCTTAGATCCAGTCATAATTCTCACCTTTGATAAATTATTCATTATTACTACACGTTTCTTGGGTTTTCTCCTCTCTGCATCCTGCTTCATCTTAGTGCTATGACATGATCCACTCTTGTAGTGTAAAATTATAACTTATTAAAGCATATGCCACGTCTAGTGTCTTATTGAGTTTTTATGAAAAGGACTGTGTTAGGTACACATACTTATACTTTTACTAACTATTAAATTTATGTAAAGAGTTCTTGTTATGGACAAAGCCAGTGCGATTTAATAAATATTCGAATAAATAAACAAAAAGGATGATAATTAAATATTTACATCGATAGTTTATAGTATAATAAATATATTTCTCAATATCTTGAATCAGAAAATAAATATAGGCCTAAGAGTAAATTTGAAATCATGAATTTAAAAACAAATTAGCAACAGTACCTCACTAAATTATTGTTTATCTAATCATTGCATATTTCTATTGTTAACCGTTATACACATGTAAAATGTTATACTATCTTCCATTATAGAATCTCCGGTAGCATAAACTTATTTGGTTGAATTTGAAGCTCTTGAGAGCATTCTGCAGGAGTTAATTATCACTGACCGACTTCCTCCTCCTAATATCATGAGTTGACCGTAATCTTACGTACTGGTAACCCCCGGAACGAGTGTCATTCATGGGAGGGTTAATTCCTAGTTTACATGTATATATTTTTCTTTTGAAATTTCGCATTGTTTATCTTGTAATATTTTCTTTTTGTATTTGTGTTTTGGCATCAGGTTTGTAAATTTATGTGTGTAAATAAGTTTGCGCGCATTTAAATATACCGAAAATGTTTAGAATGTACGCAAACCCTATAGTATAAACAAAATTAGGCGTTGAAATGCCATTAATAGATCTTATTTGGAAGAGAATATAATTAGTAGCACTAACGTACAATTAGTCTTAGTTATAATATCGTAATACACCATAGGAACGAATTTTGTCTTGCTAACGTAATCTAAACAGGGTGTTCGAAAACAGAGTGTTCAGGAAAATATTCGGACCTAAGAGAGATTAAATCGGGGACTGGAGAAAAATGCACAATGACGAGCTTCACAATCTGTACTCTACACCGAAATTAAATCACGGAGGATGAAATGAGCTGGACATGTTGCGCACTTGGGGGAGGAAAGATGTAGGCTAGCTACGAGGGTGGATCGAAAAGTGACGCACAATAATTTTTTTTTTTTTTCAAAAAGTTTAGTAGTTACAATTACAAACAAATGCACACATGAAGGGACAACTTTTTTCTATTTTTCTATATAGTCGCCAAGTTTCTCAACACATTTCTCCCATCGTGATACGAGTTTCAAAATACCCTGTTCGTAGAAGTCCGTTCGGTTGGAGTATAGCCATGTGCGGACTGCTGTTTTCACTTCTGCATCTGACGCAAAACTTTACCGCCCAGGAATTTTTTCAGCGAGGTGTAGTGCTTTCTTTATGGGCTAAAGGGCATAACCCGAGTGAAATTCACAGGGACATGCGTGGCGTGTATGGGGACGAATACATGGACCGTAACAATGTCTCCAGATGGTGTGCACTCTTATAACATGGCCGTGATAACCTTTCATTTGTTTGGTCCCATGAAGAAATTCCTAGGACAATATTGGAATAAATTTAAGGGAAGTAGGGCTTGCTTAGGAATTGCCTATTGCCATTAAGTAGCCTACGTAATCTTAATCTAAAACATCTGAGTTTAAACAAGTTTGGAACTGTTTAATATTACGGGTCATAAAACAAAAGAATCTTCAGTGATGATGAGGGAGTACCATTACGAAAATTAACTAATGAATAACGTAATTATTCTTAATACACTAAATGAGATGTAGGCCTAATTACAAAATTATGTTAGTACTCCTACTAGTGAAATAAACTTTCCAAAGAATATATCACGCCGTTGTATTTAGAATTAAGGGTATGATTGAAATATTTATTTTTTAGAGCGCAGCGATCGTGTAAACTTCAAGAATTTTATGAATTATAAAAGTTCAAAGGAAATCACATTAAACAATGAATACACAGACTATTTTAAGATGTGTTTAGTTTACACAGTCGCTGAACTGAATCGTACATGGAGCGAGCCCAAGGTCAGCACTTGGTTTACATCAAAAGATAATTTGAAAGTGCTAAATTCATTTAAGCTAGAGCTTTAAATGTGAAAGGATTCTATACAATGAATGAGATTCAATTTCTAACGGACGAATATATATATATATATACATATATATATATATACATATATATACATATATATATATACATATATATATATACATATATATATATACATATATATATATACATATATATATATACATATATATATATACATATATATATATGTACATTTTTAGGCCTAATACCTCATAGCTGTTAAGTGATTTAGATAATCTATGGTATAGAATATTGATAAGTTTGTTATTCCTAGTATTGTGAGAATGAATTTCCCGTCCAGCTGAAATTTAATGCATAAAATAATTTTAAAATTAGGACTGGGTTAGGGTACAGTTATCCTATCCCCTAAGCCAAAGATACATCGTTTTCTAAAAGAGTGCAATTTCTATCTTAGGTTTAAGCATAATTTTATAGCGATAGCTGCTGAAATGAAGTATTACGTGTGCATGTAAAACAGCAATTTTTTCGTGTTAAGTATCACTCTATCATCGCGGCACACGCACCGTTTAATCTCCAAAGTTAATATTGGTACACGTCTTAAATGTCTGAAGTTATGTATAAACTGCAAGGTCATGGCCGATTGGGTGATATCTTTCTGTATGTGTTCGTTTAATTGCCAGTTTCTCGGTCAATTACCTCCTAGCAGGATTATATTTACAATAGTATCCAATATACGACTGTTTACTCTGGATGTATTCGAACTGTAAACAGAGAAAAAATCCAAGTTACACGAAGCTATTACAGATTCCTTTCAGCGAAAACGTAAATTGTGTTACTAAAGCATTCGGTGAGTACTTTTCCGATACAATTGTTTGTTTTTCTGCCAGCAGGGAACTGATAGGATGTGGCGCTAACATTTATTGTAGCTGTATTGAGGAAGTGATAAGTTGTCATTCTAAACTTACACAAGTCAATTAAGAGAAAAGTACCTTTATTATAATGGGGAAAAAATATCTTCTCTTCAACATGTAGGTGATAGATAAGTAGTGTAAAAGTCAAGCCAAAGACAACGACCCGGCTTTCTTCCAGAAGGATTTTTGCAGTATTGACGCAGGAAAGCCCATTTTCTTAGGCAGGCTTGTTCCTGCGAAAATTAAGTGGAAGCGTATTATCGACTGGATTATAGAAATAGTTGAAATATTTTTCTGAGGGGGATTAGTTTGCGGAATTTTAATTTATTCTGCAAGATTTATCAGCGAAATTCAGGTGCCTGAATTTTAATTTCCCCCCCCCCTCAAATAAGTGGACTTTAAGCTGGGGGGCACGTAAAAGAACTCCAAGCCTAAATTAGAGCCTCTGGACAAAATTTCTCGGCCCTTTCACGTCCGAGTAATACCTTAGTTTCCGGAGGGGGGTTGAGAGGCGATGGGCTTACCACCTGTCTCTCTGCTCCCTCTCGAAAAATAAGCGTAACAAAATAATGAAACCTCCACTTCGAGGGTGGGCCCTATGCCCCACTATAGGGGTTACAGGAACAAGTCAGTCAGTCTCAAATAAGTACTGGGAAATAGTTTGTCTGGAAGGAGAGAGAACCGAGATATGGAATGAGTCTGAGGAAGGGAATATAAATAACATAACTTAAAGCAATTTGAGCGAATCACATAAAAGGAAAGACGATAGCAGGGGGACTGACCCTTGCATTGGCACACGAGGCAAATATTCTCTCTTCGCTTTGTATCATAACAGCGATCAAAGTTCTCTTTAGGAAATTTCCTTGCATTTTTAGCTGTGCTCCACGTTTAAAATTTCGAATATTAAATGTTATGCTAAGTAATAATAGTGATAATATAATAATATTTATAATATTATAACGATAAATGTTGATCGCGAAGTAATAGGGAAAAAAGTAAAACTTTTATATTCTTGTTTAGAAACAATCAACTGCTAAGATCACTGGGGCTTATTTTATACACTCAGATAATTTATTTTCTCAGGCATTTATTACAGTTTGCGAGTGAGGTGTATCCTGCAAGTAAACCCTGATCAGATTACCAAGACATTTGAACCCACGTTCTACCAAATGTAAATACGAATGATTAGATTTTACGTTACAACAATACAGTACTTGTCCATTTTTTTTTTTTTGAAAAATTGTGAACAGGAGAAAAAGAGGAAGAAAAAAGAAAAAAGAAAAAAGAAAACGAAAGACAGAAGGAAATAAAAACAGATAGAATTATAGAAAAAGAAAACGTAATATGACAAAGAAAGGACGTAGGGAAAAGGAAATAAATCAAGGGAGAAAAGCGAGACAGAGAAAGAAAGAACTAAAGAAAGAGAATTATAAAGAATTTTGAGGTAAAAATTGGGAACAGAAAGTACTTACTTACTCACTCAATGGCAGTAGACAATTCCTCAGCAAGGTAAGGGAATATTATCTATTTTATGGAACCCGAAGGTTCATTTCCGCGCTTACCTGAGCCCGCCATTCAACCCTATTCTGTGCTAACTCCATCCAGTCATCCCTCGCAAATCCTACTTCCCTTAAATCTATTCTAATATTGCCCTTCCACCTACGTCTAGGTCTTCCAGTCAATATTAATAAATTTCATCTTGTATTTCCTTACAATTTCTCATTCTTCCAGTCAATACTTTTGAGATATGCCTTTCCTCCCCCATGCGCGCAACATGTCCAGCCCATTTCATCCTCCGTGGTTTAATTACCCTTGTTGTATCCGGTGAAGAGTACAGGTCATGAAGCTCGTGGTTATGCAGTTTTCTCCAGTCCCCATTTTCATATCTCTTAGGCCCAAATATTTTCCTAAGCACCCTGTTTTCGAACGCACTCAGATTATGTTCTTCTCGACCAGTAAGCGGCCATGTCTCACATCCATAATGTCCAAGTACAGAGGCAAAATAGGTTACCGGAATAGAAGAAAGGAAAATCATAGCAAACTAAAATTCATAGGCTACTCGAAATAAGGCATGTAAAGGATGTAGCATGGCACATATTATGGAATAAGTTATTGTAGTCCAAAGCAAAGAACTTCCCTGCGGGGTGCATTGCTGTTTACAGGGGCGAGAGGAGGTATATCGCTTCGGTGGTGGAAGAGGAGGTGAGGGTACCATCACAGGTGGCTAGAGAGAATCTTATTGGTTGCCGACTTGCATTTGCACGCACGATCAGATTCCTCGCATTCCTCACAAGGAAGTTCTTTGCTTTTGACAACAGTACTTGTACTTTCTTATATTCTCATTACCACAATACGTATAGAACATAATTTTGCACACTAACTACTCTACTAATACTTAATTTGAACATTTTTCGTATAGATTGTCTGAAGGATGATTTGAAGCTAGCCAACTCTTCCTAAAGCTTAAACTTTCATTACCTGTCTCATGAGCAACCGTCTTGCGTGAGGATGAGACAACTGAATCCTCATCCCGCAATGCGGCAATTTAGTAAAATTGGAATGAAAGCGTGTGAATTGCAGGCCACATATTTCATATTACATTTTCCAGCTCCAATTTAAAAAAATCTCTTAACATTAATATCATGCTTCTTAAAAATATTAAAAAGAATAAAGGTTGATAATATTCTTTCTGATTAAGAGCTACCGCAGCAGGAAACAAGATAAAAACCTTCTCATTTCAATATGTCAATAGTCAATTGATTGGGTTTCTCCACCTCCTTGTGATTTCCTTATCTGTTTGGCACAAAATATAAATCAATTATGTTAGAATGTATTTTCGTAGTTTTAAATTCATCTAATTACTGAATTGTCTCTTTTGTTGCAGGTAGGCTACGTTGCACTCTTCATTTTTATCCTAGGAGATACTCTACTTTTCTGTAAGTAGATAAATTATCACATTTATTTTTTCTTCCCCTACAAGTTTAGGCAGCATGATCTTGTGGTTAATTATGCTGACTGGAGCTGAAGGCGCAGATTTGATCCCTAAGATTTTTCTTACATAGGAAGGTCTGGAACGCTGTGCACTCAGCCTTTTGAGGGCAACTGAGGAGCTAGCCTACCGGTACTTGATAAAGAGCAAAGAGTAGGTCTCTGGCCAAGAAGAACCATCAATAACGTCCGTGTAAGTCAGTTTGACAGGTCTCCCGAATCCTGACATCTGCCAGTGAAGTCAGAAAGACGAAGGTAGATTGTGCAGTGGTGGAATTGTAGGTTCCGTATTCCTTTGAGTTGTAGTGCCACAAAGTTTAAGTATGATTTATTTAATGTTTTAATCAACCTTTTTTTATTTAAAAAATACATATACCATTTCTACCGGTATGTATTACGGAAGGGGTTGATAGATTTACAATTTTAACTTTTCGTAGCGTACCTTTTAACTACTGCAGTCGTCACTATGACGGCGGAAGATTATTTTTAAATCGCTTAGGAAATGTTCAATTTACAAAAGCTGTGCTTTACGAGTGATATTTGTAACACAACTGTAAAGATCTGTACTTTTTAAACATAAAGCAGTATTATTATATGCTTATCCTTTAAGAAGATAAGATAAGAATCTTTATTTGCCGTTTAATATATAGTACAATTGGCTTCAATTTTTTTATATTTACAATATACTTAAAATTATGTGTCTGTATAAGAACAGTCATAGAGTGATTGCTGACTTCATATGACCATATGATCACATTAAGCAAATTTTGCTCGTGGTTACGCCTGCAGTAGTTAAAAGGCTGAAGTTAATAGTTAAATACGAGGTTGGATATTAATTTCGTGTTAGTATACAATCATTTACATAAAATAATAAAATCAGGTAAACTGATGTAACAAAGTGCCAGTATGTTTTTGTTTAATCAGTTATGACTGCAATTATGATATGCAGAATATGTTTTTTTTTTTAAATTGATTTCCAAGTTAAGCTCCAGATTTATTCATGAAGCAGGGCTTACGGAAGAGCAAAGGTCTAGTTTTTTAATGAGATTAAAATCTTCCAGCATCACCTGAACTGTACAGATTTGTGATATTATGACAATCGCACACTCACATAAAAATACCAAAAAAAATTCAAATTGGCCGGTTTCGGGTTTTGAACCATGGACTCCAGAATGTAAGGCCAAAGCATTACCATCTCGGCCACCGGGGTCATTTTAATAGTCTAGTTGGATAAGAGCATGTAAATCAATAGTTTTTTTGTCATAGCTACCTGTATTTTAATTTCCAAGGCCTTATAAGATCCCAGTAAAACAATAGGCAGTGTTGTCAAGATAACTGATTTTCATTTTTTTTATAAATTCTTTCGAATACGTATATTACCATAAAATAGGCACTAAATTGAGCATTACTCCGAAACAGGTCAACCGATTTTATCCATTATAAATAGACGTCTTCCCATGGACATTATAAATGCGTATACGAAGTTTCATAAATATACAATAAAGCGTATTTGAGTTATTGCGCCTTTAAAGTAGACACTAAATTGGGGTTTACTCCGGTACCGGTCAACAGATTAGGTTCAAATTCAATAGGGCACATCTCATGAACGTCATAAATGAGTATACCAAGTTTCATTGAAATCCGATACAGCGTATTTGAGTTATGGCGCCTTTCTATTAGAAAGGCGCCATAATCTATTAAAATAGGCACTAAATTGGGCATTACTCCGGTACCGGTTAACCGATTTGGTTCAATATCAATAGGGTTCTTCCCATGGACATTACAAATGTGTTTTCCAAGTTTCATGAAAATACGAAAAAGCGTATTTGAGTTATGGCGCGTACAGACACACGGACGGACGGACGGACAGACAGACGGACAGACATTTTTCGTCCCCACACACAATCTCATAAAGTACCATACTGCCACTTAATAACGGTTCTGTACAGAATGATGAATACGAAAGTGATGCTTTTTTTCGAGGAGGCATCAAACGAGATTGAAAATTTTAAATGATTCGTCACGATATGATATTAGGACATGAATCCATTTCAAATAAGCAAGAAGTCTATTATACTACATTGTATTATACTACATATTATGTAGATCGCTTCTATTTCAAGTTGTGCAACGAGCCTATAATGGCATTTATTAAGACACGAATACGTTTGTGAAACGAGCGATGCGAGGCAAGTTGGAAAGTTGCATACCATTGTATTAATTTGTTCGACCATAATTAAATTTTGAATTTTTAGATTCAACGAGACGGCTGACCTCGGCGATCAGCTGTTAGCTCTCGTAGTTCTTATCTTTTGCGACTGATGGCAGCTGGTGGCGTGCGGGGAAATGGATCGTCTCCTGTCGTTTTAACTTCAAACAAAGGGACTTTGAAATACGAAATGAATACAATTTAATAAGCCTATAGCCTAATACTAAAGTCAACACGAACAGAATTGATTTGATTTTAAATACATGTTATTTATTACGCAGTTTGATTTGCTGCTCTCAGGCTTCAGCATTGTTCCATATTCGATATTAATCGATACCGTACCAGGGTTATAATGAAAATATGTAATTTAATGAATGTCATTAAGATACCGTTACGCCACATATAGCGTATTTTAGTATGGTTGAACAAAGCTATTTATTCAAGGCTCTTCAAGGAATTATGTTATGTTTTATGCATCGTGAATTTATGCGCTATAATGTGTTCATTCTCCAAAGTGAATTTAAATGAGAGTCGGATCATTAATGAAATCTAAACGGAACTGATGAGAAATTCATAAAATTGTACAGCACACAATCATTAATTCTCTTCTATATGGTTAAATACACGTCCTGAACCAAGGAACATAAACATTATGTATCGACATACTTCGTAAATATGAATGTACTGCCGGGTATGCATTGTTTTATTACCAGAACATTCTTGTTGCTTCCTTTAACGTGACTTTACATAATACGTTATTGCTTAATGTTCTAGTAGTTCTATACTCTGCTGATAAGTGTGCAGATGTGATTGCAGATAGGCTACTGCTTTGTTATTTTGCATAGACATCCATTAATGTCTTTCAAAGTTACGTGTATTCGATATATCGTAAAAATTCCTCTGAATTTATGACGGATTTATGAGCGCGTAAAATAACATTAACGTAGCAGGTAGAATGTTTACGATTTACGGTATATGTAAACCTAAATATTTAATAACACTTACAGTAGTATACTATCTATTTTAAACTTCTTTTTAAGGATTTTGTAGCTCTGAAATAAAAAATCTTGAAACTATAGCAGGCCTACTAATGGATACTATATGCAAGTTATACAAACTGAATGTGTAGGGCATACTACTATAAGGACGAGGAATGGGGTGCACGGCTAGCACTAAATAAGTACTGTAAAGATTTTGGTCGTAGGTGAGCATAACTCTCGAATAAACAGGAAAAAATAGTGCCTTTTTAAATACCTGCTATCCTATAATAATGCAAAAATCTTATACTGTATGTCCAAATAATATGGAACTTCATAATTATGAAATATTACAGACTCGATCAAAGGTAAAACAGCCTCATCCGCTGGGAATCGAACCTGAAGTGCCGAAAACAAGGTTTATAGATATGCCATTATAGGAACGGGCCTATCGTTTTAAGCAGTCCATCTCTAATACATGTTAGCTTTATAAATAATTATTTTTTTTTAATGTCAACAACTGACCGAAAATATTCCATATAACTTTGAAACATAGAGGTTAAAAGTAGTAATTTTTGTATTAATCATAAATAAACATTACTCTAATAGTAGTTCCTTTTACATTGGATCTGCAAGTAAGAACAATATTTTTTTTTATATTACGTATATATATATATAACCCCAAAGAAGGGTGACATACATACATTGATTCAAAGAAAAAAGTACATACAATTTATCTTAAGGCTATAAGAAAAATTTATTAGTAACAAATGTAATTATATACCAGAAGAATAAACAAATCACTTGAAATGCACTAATACATTTTAGAGTATAGATACATTTTTAACGACTTTACAGAAATATATTATATCTATCACATAAACATCTAAAAAAGATGATAATGCTTTTGGTTTAAATTTTCTAAGAGAACCGGACACACTTTCGGGTAACATGTTATACAATTTTACAGCATGAGGTATGAAACCGGACATTTCCTCATACGAACCGGCCTTTTTCCCCTATATTATAGTAAAATTCCTCAACTTCAAACATCAATAACTCAATAAATAAAATAATGACAATAAAACAAATTATACCAATAGAAAGAGAAAAACACCCCCTTCAATTTCATATACTACACTAAACTTTTAATTAACCCCTTCAATCATTTTAATCGGACATTATAATTAACTCCCATAGTTTTAATCCGACAGACTTGAGACTTAGATCATTCGATTCAGCTAAAATCAGCCCACAAAATGGAAATAGTATTAACTCTGATAGCCTTCAGCTATCACAGTTATTATCACAGATATATTTAGTAGGAGGAGACTTCCTGTATGACAGACATTCTGACGACTAGGTCGAGATGTCACATAAAATTAATGACCCAACGAACATTAACGCATTTTAACCGAAGAAAGATTCAAACAAGCTAGCAGAAAACCAAGATCTCCTCCAATTAAGTAAAACCCTAGGTTGAAACCATCCAATAGCAACAATTCACCCCTCCACCTACCCAGGATATATTATCAAAGAGCCCCGAAGTCACAGCATCTTTTTGGATCAGGAGACAGACGACGAACCTACGACACTAAGACAGAGCCTTCAGCTAACTTTTATAACATGGACTAAACTACAATATTCTATAAATATTCAACTTCAAAGATATCGAATCCGCGCATTATAAATAGATCAATTTAGTATAATATAACATCGCCGCGCGTCAGTATTAACCTACGGAAGTAGAGATTGTATAAGTGATTTTTGTTAAAGTAATTAAACTTAAAACGTACCCGGTGCATAACTAGTAAAGTTGCCCGCGAGATAAAAAGGAAGTATTAATAATCCGCGCCATATAAATAGAATCGACGGAATAATTATAGTGAAGAAGCGCGTAAGAAGTGAATATTATCATAGTCTTAGACATTGCAACAACAACTTATAATTACTACGACATCACCCCTTTGGACTTACATCATCTTATGAAAAGACTCAATAATACAACTTTTACCTTTCAGAACAAACCTTTTTATTTAGAATATAGATAGAAATTGAAAAGATCACAAACATTTTATTTCACCTAATTCATCCTGATTTGCCTATTCGTTCCCTCGGACAATTTCTCTAGCCACCGACCCGTTATTAAGAATCTCGTGCATAAATCTATCAACTGAGCTACTAGCCGGCAATAACCCCTTTTCGACAACCAGAATCGCCCAACACCAGTACTCCCCGGTAGGACTGTGGTATAAATGATCTCCCAACTTGGCGACAACTAACCCGAATTAAAGTACAGCTATAAAATGGCACCCAACTCTTTTAAATCAACTAAAGAACTGCTATAAAATGGCTACCAACGTGATTGCTTGAATTTGAAATTCCCGAGGAACGAGTAACAAAAACACTTTAAATTTTCGATATAGTAAAACTTCAGAAACAAACACAAATTAAAACAGTTTCAAATCAGTGTTAAAAAAAAAAATTTAAATTAGAATCAGTGCAACATCATCTGGATTACCACAACATCAAAGCCCTCCAACTGGATATTCACCTACATCAATTACCCTCAACAACAGGATCTTCAACAACTGGACCCCGGATCAACCCCCAACAGCTGGACACCCGAAGCAACAAAAGGGTATCGTTATCCAAACTTATAGGTCGAATCCGGAATTTTGCTTCTATTATTAAAGTAAAATCTTAAGCAATTTTTATTCAATTTGCATTGTAATTTTGTCATTTAATTTTTGTTAATTTTTATTTTAATTTTCAAATTTTTATTAATTCAGTAACTTAAAGTTATTTTTCAAATTTTTATGAGATTGAGAAGCCACAAAAAGTTTCATACCATGGAGCAAAATTCAGGAACTCGGACATTATATTCAGATTCGAATACTCCTAACAGTGAAAGTGAAAATCCACCAACTTGTACAGAAAATAAAAATGTGAACCCACATGAACAAGAAAGTGATCTTGCGGTCAGTTCCACGCCTCTTACAGACGACACACCGGACCCAATAAGCTCCCCCTCAGAGAATAACAATACGCAACCTGCTGCTACACCGAACACTATAAATCTTTCACAAGACACGCTAAACCCTAATACTGAATTTTTACTACAGTTACAAGCCATGATCGCAGGAATCTCAAACCAGCTGTCTTCACAAATCACGGAGCTAGCTACACAAAACTCCACTTTAAATGATAATATGAATTCACAGATTTCAACACTAAACACCACACTTAATAATCAGAACCAACAACTAAGAAATGAAATGAATACCAACATGGCTACTGTGAACACAACACTTAAAGATAAAATCACTACACTGAATACACAATTAAGAGCAGACATGACACAACAAACCTCAGAATTTAAATCTTTAATCAACGAACACAGAACTCACGTTACTGCGGAGTTGCAAAATATGGACTCCCGTGTAACGGCACAAATAGCCAACACCGAACAAGTGCTCACCAGCCAGGTGGACTCCGTTCGATCACAGGTTGGTACTATAGAAAGAAACACAGTGAATAACTCCACGAGGTTAATTTCCCTCCAGTCCGAAATTGACAGGCTCCAACAAAAAGTCCGTGAACAGGAAACCATTATTGACCAATCAAGGGAAAATGCAATAATGCCCCATGCCTGTAATGCCCCCTCTACCTCAGCCTCTACGTCATCAACCTTACCTGATCCAGTGCCAAATGTACCCGAACTACCAGAACCCTCTGTAACTATGCAAAGAATGAACAATGGTTTGGACCAGCGAGTTGCCAGTTCTAGCCGCGAGTCCCCACAAATTCCCATTAACAATTTTTCATTAAATAATTCTGACTTTCCGCTTCCTTGCTTTGAAGAGACAATTAAAACTAACCCAGTAAGATACTTAAAAGATCTCAAGACATATTTCACTCTACGAGGTGTCCCTGAACATTTGAAACTAATTTTCGTGGCGCAATCGCTAAAAGGAACAGCAGCTCGATGGTTACAAGTGATCAACCCAGATAATCAGCTGTCCATTAGTCAGTTCGAGGAAATGTTTTTATCAGAGTTCTGGGGCGAAACAGATCAACTTCGTTTGAGAGCGAGAATATTTCACGGGAAATATGATAGAAGCCAAGGACAATCGTATCTCGAGTACTTTATCTCATTATGCGAGAGTAGGCAATTACTCAAGCCTGAGATAAAGGAGATAGATTTCCTTAATGCCCTTCACTCACACTTCCCTTCAATGGTACGAAATTGCCTCATAATTGCCTCTCCCCAGTCCACCACTGACATGTTAAAATTATTGAAATCCATGCAGGATACTTCCTACCAATCTAACAAACAAAACGCCCCCATAGTGTCTGCAAATCAAATGCACAGAAAGAATATCAACTTAGTGCAAACCGCCCTTAACCACACTCCTTTTGAAAACGGGTTGCGATCACCCAACCCTTCTAAATCACCTGACAACACTGAAAATAGACAATATGATGGTAAAAACAACAATGAGTTTCGACACCCTGACTATTATTGGCCACAAACTGAATTTTCGAGAAATTCTAGGAGTAATTGGAGAACCAGAGGTTATCGTTTCCGCCCCTATGGCAATGGCAGATATAACAATAGCTACCGAGGACAATATAGGCATAACTATGCTGGTTATCGACCACACTGGTTCAACCGAACCCAATACAACCAAGGCTACTTCAGACCTTACTATAGAGGTAGAAACAATTACAGGTACGCCCATAGTAATAATAATCAATACACAAGAAACAACTCACATGACCATGCTAGAAATAGACCCAACAACAATGACCAGGACATTCAGGAACAAAGAACGCAGTCTCCCACTCCCACCGTGACTTTACACGAGTGAGGGGTCAACACACTCTTCCTGTGGTAACCCTTGCAACCCTTTCAAAAAAAAAAAAAATAATAATAATAATAATAATAATAAAAAAAAAAAAATCTAAATTTCAACTCGATGACCCTTATTTGGCTACCGTTCAGAACGAGTTGCAGGAACTACAAATACCACCTTCTAGCCCACCAGGTGAAGCTAATAAGCAAAGCACGTTAGCTACTTACAACGGAATTATATATAAATTCTGTGGCAAAGAAAATCCCGCTTGGAGAACTTACATCCCCCAATCTCTTGAAACTGATATTATAGCAAGCTATCACGAAAACCTTGCGCATAGTGGAACCGAAAAATTGATCGATTCTATTAGTGAGCATTTCTACATAAAACAACTTGGACGCAAGATTAGAATTTACATAAGAAATTGTCACCTATGCCAAGTAGGCAAGAGTAAGAACACAGCCTATGAAGTGTCAGTAAATATTTAAAGCCCATCCATGCCATACTTAACGAAACAAAACATCACGTTACGAAGGAAATTCCCTTAGAAGTAGTAACACATTGTAAAGTGAACCCTCTTTTCAAGAACACCCCCCCTGTGTTACCGACCTGCAATAAATCAGACTTGGACATATGCAATGCTATCCTTAAACGCCTACAGAGCAAGTGGTCGAAAAGGAGACGACAACCCAGACGCCCTCGTCCTAGGTGGGATCCTTTGCCGGGAGATTATGTATTGCTTAAATCACATATAATTTCAAGTGCATTACACAATCGCCAGAAGAAATTCAGTCTCCTTTATTCTGGACCATTTCAGGTAAAAGCAAAATTTAGTACTGATACTTATCAACTCACCCACATAGAGAATCCAAAGAAAATTCTCGGCAAGTATAGAAAACATTTGTTAAAGCCCTATCATGTAATGGCTAGCAAGCCTTAGCCTGGTATTTGGATTGGAAGAAAAAGGAAGTGTAAATATAAGATGACCGGATCTGAAAAAGGATTGAATTGGACTGACTATGTAAAATAATTAGAGTGATTCCTACTTCACAAATTAATGTTTTACCTGACATCTAAGGATGAATGTACAATTTACGGTTGAGGGACTATAGTCTTTAATTGATTTGCTGAAAGACAATTCTCCGATACGAGACTTATTATATCAAATATGATGAGTATTCGCAGCAAATTAATCCACTACAAATACAAGTGCACTGTATTATTTTTGTAGTGATCTCAATGTGTAAATAGATAATTTTAAGTTATAAGGCTACCTCCCCTCTAAATTCAATGCTGAAGAGATAAAACATTCATTTGACCAAAGGAATCACACTATTATTTGACCTAATGATTAATTAGACACAACCATTTTCGGCACATTTTAATTTTATTTATTGGAATAGTATATAACATAATATGAACAAAATTTTAAATAAAAAAAAAAATAAAATAAATTATTTTACATACAAAAGTATGGACAGCACATATTATCAACCCTTTCCCGAAAATTAACCAAGTAAAGTTATTTTAGAAGTGAAGAAAATATGGTAAGATTGAACAATGAATATGCTAAGAATATTGAAAAAGTGTATGCAAACAAGGTAAGATATTAATAAATTACGTATACGAGAAGAGTATTGAAAAAATATGATGAAAAAGAATAAAATAGGAAAGTCAAGCAAAGAATAATAATGTATACCGTATAAAATTACGATGAAAATATGTAGCGACGAAATATGTGACATAAGTGAATGAAATACGATAATAAGTGAGATAAAGATTGATATTGAAAGAAATGAATAAGTTGATAGAAAAACATAAAGAATATCGAGAGTAATGGAAGGTAACATAGCAAAAAGTACTTAAAAGGTGAAATTGGAATAGGAGTATAATATGTGAAATCTGGATATAATTTAAGAGTTATTTAAGACCATAATAAGGAAAGGAAAGCGTACCCCAACGTTTCACTTCAATTAAGCATCAGCATCAAAATTCAGAAGAATGAAGATAAAATTAATAAGACTAGGTTATGAACACAAACTTTAATCATAGTGTGTATTTTATTGATAAGATATAATGAATATTTTTATGATTTACTAGTGTAACAGAAGGACAACGGACTGAATACAATATGTACGACGAATAATAAGAAGACAGACTACGTTAAGGTAAAATAGTATTGTAAAAGTGCATTTTATTGTTTATGAATTTATGTATGTGTATGTATAATTAACTAAAGAGTCAAGGTGATGTAAGGACACTAATTATGGAGAAAAACGTATCAAACAAAGATAATTAATTAAGAAATAATATCACGAAACTATTTCAAAACAAATTTAAAAACCGAAATTAAAACAAGACATAGGACTATTTAGGACTTTGAAAACGGGTATTATAATGACTGTAAAATCTCGCTCGTATTATTCTTGATCACCCTAATATATCGCGTGATTTTCCACTCATTATGCGATCATATGAAACCGGACATTTCCTCATACGAACCGGCCTTTTTCCCCTATATTATAGTAAAATTCCTCAACTTCAAACATCAATAACTCAATAAATAAAATAATGACAATAAAACAAATTATACCAATAGAAAGAGAAAAACACCCCCTTCAATTTCATATACTACACTAAACTTTTAATTAACCCCTTCAATCATTTTAATCGGACATTATAATTAACTCCCATAGTTTTAATCCGACAGACTTGAGACTTAGATCATTCGATTCAGCTAAAATCAGCCCACAAAATGGAAATAGTATTAACTCTGATAGCCTTCAGCTATCACAGTTATTATCACAGATATATTTAGTAGGAGGAGACTTCCTGTATGACAGACATTCTGACGACTAGGTCGAGATGTCACATAAAATTAATGACCCAACGAACATTAACGCATTTTAACCGAAGAAAGATTCAAACAAGCTAGCAGAAAACCAAGATCTCCTCCAATTAAGTAAAACCCTAGGTTGAAACCATCCAATAGCAACAATTCACCCCTCCACCTACCCAGGATATATTATCAAAGAGCCCCGAAGTCACAGCATCTTTTTGGATCAGGAGACAGACGACGAACCTACGACACTAAGACAGAGCCTTCAGCTAACTTTTATAACATGGACTAAACTACAATATTCTATAAATATTCAACTTCAAAGATATCGAATCCGCGCATTATAAATAGATCAATTTAGTATAATATAACATCGCCGCGCGTCAGTATTAACCTACGGAAGTAGAGATTGTATAAGTGATTTTTGTTAAAGTAATTAAACTTAAAACGTACCCGGTGCATAACTAGTAAAGTTGCCCGCGAGATAAAAAGGAAGTATTAATAATCCGCGCCATATAAATAGAATCGACGGAATAATTATAGTGAAGAAGCGCGTAAGAAGTGAATATTATCATAGTCTTAGACATTGCAACAACAACTTATAATTACTACGACATCACCCCTTTGGACTTACATCATCTTATGAAAAGACTCAATAATACAACTTTTACCTTTCAGAACAAACCTTTTTATTTAGAATATAGATAGAAATTGAAAAGATCACAAACATTTTATTTCACCTAATTCATCCTGATTTGCCTATTCGTTCCCTCGGACAATTTCTCTAGCCACCGACCCGTTATTAAGAATCTCGTGCATAAATCTATCAACTGAGCTACTAGCCGGCAATAACCCCTTTTCGACAACCAGAATCGCCCAACACCAGTACTCCCCGGTAGGACTGTGGTATAAATGATCTCCCAACTTGGCGACAACTAACCCGAATTAAAGTACAGCTATAAAATGGCACCCAACTCTTTTAAATCAACTAAAGAACTGCTATAGGTAATATTCCTTTTAAGCCATATCTAATGAATTCGCTATGAGTTACAAAGAGATGACTGAAGTACCCTAAGTTTTGTTAGCATAAGTTCTTGTTAATAATCTTTTTTGAAAAAGTAGCAATATTTCTTATAAATTGCTCTATCTCATGGAACATTATATATTAGCTTCGTTATAGCAACAAATTCCTTGTACTCCACTCTAGGAAATGCGAAATTTCTTATATTTATTTCATGCCTTAATCATAAATAGGGGGAAACAAATCATAGCGTACAACTTCTAGCAAAATACTATCATTAAATATATAGTTGTTAATTTGCACACGCTGAGCTAGCTGGTTGTTGGGTAACACAGACTGCAGAGTGTGAGAGCAGGGCTGTGTGTGTTTAAAGTTTGTTTGTTCAGTATTTCAAGGTCGGCTAAGTCGGGCCCGACTTCTTTCTATTGCACTGATGCTGATTATGTTAGCCAGAGAAAAATCCGGTTGTCGAACCCGCAATATAAACAAATCAGAGTTTACACATCCTCTGTCCAACATCCCGATTTCTTAGAATCCAGGCTTAGAAGAAAATTACAGTCTTCAAATGAGACGCCAGAGCTTATACATTAAGAGATTAACAACGAGAAAATTATAGCTTAAACCTAAAAAAATGTTTTTCCTGTACTGATTTGTATTGTTCAGCTTCAATTTTTTGTCCTTCTTAGAGATGAAATGCATTCTTCTCTGCATTTATTCTTGTAATATAGCCTACGAACTGAATAAGACAAGGCATATGGCTTAACTACACAAAACATTTATAATGTTGTATATTCCATGTCTCTCCATTACTAAAAAAGCGTGTATTAAACCATGATTGTATACATGTTTGACTGTCTATATTTTTCTGCTATTTGGAGACAGTTTCAAAACTTGTAGTAGGCCTACAATTATTTTTTTTAAGTTTTATGCTTTTTTATAACATGGATAGGTCAAATATATATATTTTTTAAATTCTTGTACAACAATGTCTTTTAATTTGTGTCCTATTCTGTACCCTAAATAGGGGAACTGTAATTTTTTTTTCTTTCATTTCTTGTACTACATAGATTTTAAAATTATATCCTATTGGAAGATCGATAGGGAACTATATTTTAAAAAGCTCAATTTTCGATAATTCTATGAATCCTTTGCTCAGATGGCTGAAAAAGTGCATTTTATAAAAGCTGTAATAACACATAGGTGAAGTTTTATGACACTTTAAGGGAGGTCGACTGGATATACTGTATAAAATAGGCACTAAATTGGGCATTACTCCGGTACCGGTCAACCTATTTAGTTCAATAACAATAGGCTTCTTCCCATGGACGTTATAAATGCATATACCAAGTTTCATGAAGATCCGATAAATCGTGTTTGAGTTAGTGCACGTACAGGCACACGGACAGACAGACTGACATACATTTTCCGGTCCCCCACACAATCTCATAACGTACCATCCTGGCACTTAATAATTAAAATAACATATGTTTAGTGGAGTTCAAATAATGGTTTATAGAGTAAAATACATGTGATGTATGACATGGTGTGAAACTTGCCATTTACAGTCGGCGTGACTCACAAGTTGGGAGCCTCCTACAAGTTTGCAATTTGCGGCTTTCATTCAAACTCAACTGGGTGGGAAGTGATGTGAATTAGCCTGTACATCTGTAGCAAACTGCGTCGTTGTTGTTACAGCCATCTCTTTTACTCTCAACCATAATTCCCTGATATCGTGTCACAACTCCTAGGCCTAGTGATCAGACCATTTGTATGCTTTTCTCCAGATTAAGAACTATTTGCACCGGACAATCTTAGATGGATAACCTCTGCTTTCACCTGTGAACTCTGATAATTCCTAAATTAAAATGGACAAGTGATACCATCAGCCAAATAACTCTTTTTTTTATTTTTTATTAATGCCTTATCTTGAGACCATCTTACTTAGGTGAACATGCGTGTATTAATAAATAGATAATACAGATAAATCGAAGGACCTACGCATTATAATAATGACATAATTATGATTATACTAAATATCTGTTATAAAAATAACTAAGGCCTTGTATAGAAAATCTGATTAGCAGTTTAAATGCACACGTTACAAAGTACATTATGAAAAAAATCATAGCTCTATCTCTATTTTTGTGGGAGGAGATAGATTTTGAATTTGGCAAAATAACTTGCAGCTTGAAGCTGAGAAAACAGGCGATTATAGTTTGCTGCAGCACTTTAAAAAATGGCGGCGGCAGCAGCAGCTGTTCCGTGCCCAAAATTGCACAACATTTTGCAGAGTTATAGTTTAGTATATGCATAATTTCTTTACATTAAAATAAAAAATCACATTTTATTAAAACCAAACTTGCTAAATCAGCATCTTCTGTCCATCCCTTAAAGACTACATTCAAGAATTTGAAGATTATAATCCGTGAGCCGGCAAGTGATACTTGTCTTTTGTCCACCAAAGGATTTTGTTTTATTCTGTAAGTCATACCCAACTAGTTTCTTAAATTGCTATTTTTCATTGGAAGAGGCCTTGAGTCAGACCGATCTCTGAGAACTATTTCCGCATACTTCCATAAGATAAATAGACTGAAGTCTTACTGAAGGCTGAAGATTTCCTTACTAGCATAGGAATTACAAAGGATAAAATTTAACAATAAAAAAAATAACATTATCAAAGCATTAAACCTGATTGGGAAACAATGTGACCATTAACTACAACTTTTCAGTAAATGTTATACCTTTCCCCTGTAACCTAGTTTCATAAGAACATAAAACATTGTTTGTAGTACTCTCGTGCTGATTAAGTGTTGGAGTACATGTTCAAGAAGTTTATCTCAGTTTAAGAGGCTATTTAAATCTGACCAAGCATAAAATACTTCCGCTACATAAACCTCATTTAGACAAAGGGAATGTGAATCGTAAAATTACGATAAATGCTTTCTGTGACTCCTTATCGAATTTTGAAGCTGCTGACCACATTATGCACACCTTTATAGGTATTTGTAATGTCCCAGTTTAGAATGATTTTATACTTTCTTGGTGAGGCGATACACAGTAGTTTATTATACTTAATTTTGTTTTATTTTGCATCTCTTATATTCCATCCAAAGATAGAATTAAAATATGGTATATCAATATTAAATAGCTATAACCCTAACATGCCTTTTCTGGCAAAATAGGGTTCATAAAGATTTGGAGATACAATAAATAAATAAATAAATAAATATTAAATTACCCAAATGCAATGACAAAAATGTTAGTTACACACCCTTAAGCATCGGCTATCTTTAAGTTACCCTAGGACTGCTCCTGGAGCTCATTTATGTTGAAGGCTGAGTAAGCATTAGGACTAAAGCCAGAAGAATTCGACCAATTGAAAAATATATTAACCTGTATTTATTTACCTGTACAATTGTTATACTGTACTTATTTTTAAAAATCTATACACGTAAAAAGTAGTTTCTCAACGGGCATGACAATAGTACAATATGCAACGAGACTATAATAACATTTATTAAGACACGAGTAAGTTTATGAAACGAGCAAAGCTAGTTTTGTAATTATCATACGAGTATCTTAATTATCATTATAGGCAAGTTGCATACGACTGTTTTTGTACGACCATAATTAAACGTTTTTAAGTTTTGAGATTTTAGTTTAACTCAAACGGAGTCTGCTGCCTTTCACAATCAGCTGTTCTCGTAGTTCTTGCCTTCTGCGACAGATGGCGTCCGAGAAAGTCGAAACTTCTTCTATTAGTTCTCCTGAAACCAGAGGATTTTGACAACACGAAATTAATTCAATGTAGTATAATAAAATTAACGGGAGCAGAATTGATTTTATTTTAAATGCAGGTTGTTTATTACGGAGTTACATTTGTTATTCTCAAGGTTTCAAGATCATTTCGCGTTCGACAATAATCGATAACTTCTAGCAAAATACTATCATTAAATATATAGTTATTCATTTACACACGCTCAGCTAGCTGGTTGTTGGGTAACACAGACTGTGATATGCAGAAGAAAAGTTATTTTTGTAATCGATCTCAGAGTTAAGCTGCAGATCGATTCATTAAGCAGGGCAGGAAAAACAAAAGTCTAAAGTTTCATAAGCATAATGTGAAGGAATATGTGGGGTAACGTTATTTGTCAAATCCCAGTGTATTTGCTACTTTCAAAGCCGTATACGAACATTATTGTTGCCATGAGAACTGAATCGAATTTGATGAATATTTTCACAAATTAGGTCCCTAATTGGGCATTACTGCGGTACCGGTCAACCGATTTGGTCCAAAATCAATAGGCTTCGTCCCATGGACGTTATAAATGCGTATACAAGTTTCATGAAAATCCGATAAAGCGTATTCGAGTATCAACGCGTACAGACACACGGAGGGACGGACAGACATTTTCCGTACACCATGCAATCTCATAAAGTGACATACTGGCACTTAATAAATCCACAAAAATGATTTTATTGGCTAAAATTAGGGTCATTTTCGATGTTACTTTCGATGTAGCGTTTAGCTTCAGTCTCCATAGTTTTTTCAACTGACAGCTGATGATGGGAAATTCTGTTGCTGAAGTCGTTTATCCCCCTTTTTTTTTACATACTTCAGTATATAGTATATTGCGATACAAGTGCCGTAAGCGGTGCATAGGGATCGAGGAAAGAGTTTGAAAAAACGAGCCGCTTGCGCCGAGTTTTTTTAATTTCCGAGATCCGTTATGCGCTTACGGCACGAGCATTGCATGCTATTTTTTGCACGATGATTATTTATATAAATTTAACTATTTTAATTGAGATATTAGCTGAAAATATTATGTATATACATTATTGAAGAAAGATGTTTACTACAGAAAGTGATTCGCATGTGTTGGTTGTTATGGGGACTGAATATTTGTCCTGTTAAAGTCCCCACAAACTAGGGGACTTGGTTCCGTTTTTCCATAAAGGCATATAATTATGATGATTTTACTTACGGCACTTGTGCTTTTTGTAATTTTTACCGCACGGAGATTTCTTTTGTTTTCATAGAAACCAGATTGCGTGCGGGAATGTCAGGTTACGATCCACGGGAACAATATTCGTAAATGCCACTAATTAGTTACGTCGTGCAAAAAAATCTTTAGGCTTTTATTCGCAGGTCGGTAAGTGTGAAGACAAACTTGGAAATGACTGTACGGAGTTGCGGGAGGGGACTTTTCCCTCCTCTCCCTTCCCTCTGTACAGTCACGAGGGTCACCTTCAAATACATTTAGCTAAGGCCCTCTTCGCCGCAAGCCTGCCACTGCCACTCAGATTCGCACCGGGCTATTCATTCGCCCTTCCCTACACCTCGCAGCGTCCGATTTCATGATTGTTACACGGGAACTAATATATGGGATTCTACAGGAATAGATATTCTATTTATAGTCTTTATTTTCATCAATTGAATTGTGATTTTAAAAAACTCCACACGTCCACTTCACAAAAAAAAAAAAAAAAAAACGGAACGGAACGGAAATCTTTCTGAAAAGAATACTTCAGCCATAAATAAAGTATTGTAAGCGAAGTATACTAGCATATGTTTTTATTTGTAATAATCATGCTTTGCTATATAATAAAAGGTTAAACCTATTAGGCAGGTGGTGTTTCTGAAATTCACGAGAATTTTTTTTCTCCAAACTTTGTGTAAATAAAAGTGGAGTAAAAGTGAAATATTAATTAAATTTAAAATTTCTCGTATAAACCTATTTGAAAGAAAATTCTTTCTCGATTCCACATCCATTATTTCAATATCCGACATTACTCAACGATATTTTAGTTGCCTATAACATGAAGCTATTTTTAATATTGTAACAACAATGTATCATAAAAAATTGTGGTAAATGGCAAAAACAGGCAGGGTAACAATCTAAACTTATGATTTTGGCTCTCTTAAATTGAATGTGTTCTGAATGATGTAGGACATGTGGGCTTTTTGCAATTCACCCAGATTCGCCTAAGACCTATGCAACGTAATGGACTTGTGGGATTACTGTACTACAATGTCATGATAGGCTGATGAAAGAAGATTGCAAATTCAGAGAAAAGTAATTTTGAGAAAAAAATGGACATTTGGGAATTCATGCTTCAATTGTACACTCATATATTGGAAGCAAACATTTCTATAGAAAATTTAAATGATATATTGCCTATACAGATTCACAAAATTACACAAGCTCATCACGTCTTATCGATTAGATTTTCCTGTTCTCCATATGCACACGTATAATAAAGGTGATTATTTGTTAATTATTTTCTGAGACATCAAAATTTTTAGGCAATTTCCACTCTTCTCAGTGGTCCTAAGAGGTTACATGATACAACTTCTACAATTAAAAATATAACACATTGTTCTATAAATCCTAAACACATCCCCAAGACCTATTACAATGTTCAAGGGTTGACAGAAGTATTGATTTAGCTACTTTCCCCCCCAAAATGTGATTTTTTAATTTTAGTGTAAAAGAATCAAGAATACGCTAAAGCAAAACTGTGCAAAATGATATGCCTTTTGGGGGCATGAAACAGGTACTGCTGACGTTTTTAAACTTCCATGCGTTTCAAACTGCCAGTGTCGTTTCCACAGTTCACGTAATATTCCTGTAGCTTTTTATAAGACTTTTCTTCAGAAAGTAGCAAAATAGAGGCTTATATCGCAGTTTTAATGACTGACTTACGATGTCAGTTGACTTATTTTAAGTCAACTCTTTTTATTACCTTTGTATCAGTGCATGTTTTTTGTTTAACATCACATTGCGATAAAGAATGTATTTGATAAAACTAGAAGTAAAATGGCTATATAGGTCGAGATAGCAAAGCAAATTAACTACGGACATAAACATAAAGTATGTTGAAAGATAATTATGATAAGAGTGATTGAAAACATACTAAAGATTCATTTATTGCACCAGTTCCTTCATCTTCAGCAAGATATGGGTCGTATTTAAAAGCATAAATATTGCAAATAAGCCAAAAACGTCATTTTTATGCCTTTACCTATCTTCATTGTTAAGTAGCCTACTCAACCTAACCCTGATGAATGTACGATATGAAATTCTTGAATCCTTTTGTTATTCTACTGAATGCTGTAACTGTCCATGTTTTAAACGAATCTTCTGAATTTAAATAATTAGATAGGTAGGCTATCCAAATTTAATATATCAAATTGTTACAAAATTCATAGATCTATAACATTACTACAAGGAAATGTTCATACTTCCATCACTAAGGCTAGAAGTTTGGAAACCGAAATTCCGAAGTTAACTAACATTTTTTTTAATGGAAAACGTTTAAAAAAATAGCGATATCATTTTTAAAAGCAAGAATAATGAAATTAAAAAGAGAAAGGTGCAATTTTATTCAATTATAATCCATAGTAAACAGTAACAAATTTCTTGATAGTTTAACCCATAAATGCGCAAAGAAAACAGCTGACGTAATGATCAGTCTCATAGTTTATTCGTTGTACCCTATTCTGTAGACTTTAATATGAATCTTAAATTTTCTTTCGAATTATTTTAGCTATTTTAATGTAAATTTAATTCACAGTATTGTATTCTACAGGGGAGAGAGAGCAAGAGAGAGAGAGAGAGAGGGGAGGGAGGGAGGGAAGGAAGGGAGAGAAATAAGAAGCAGCTTATGGACCGAAAGTGTAATGATATAATATGAAGGGACTTACCAGTCATCTAAATAGGGGTTGTTATTTCACCCACTGGAATATTTGAAAGGCATTCAATATTTTGAGACCATGTACCGTAATACTTCATAACTGGATTATCAGTAAATAGAAACATACATTTAAAAAAAAAGTGTGCGTGGAACGCCACGCGACAGAAGTGAAACTTGTTTTTATTGTTTATTTTTTTCAGTTATTGATTATTGGATTTTTCAATTTTGCATTATTGAACTTTTTAATATTGGGTTTTTGGACTTTTTAAATTTTGGATTTTTATTTTGTTAAAAATTTGGATCTTTGAATTTTATAATTTTGGATTTTTTAAATTTTCGATCTTTGAATTTTTTGGATTTTTTAAATTTTGGATTTAATTATTTTTTTAAGTTTTGGATTTTGGATGTTTTAATTTTCTTTTTATTAATTTTGGATTTTTTATTTTTAAAATTTTGGATTTTTTAAATTTTGGATCTTTGAATTTTTTAATTTTGGAATTTTGGATTTTTTACTTTTGGATTTTTTAATTTTGGATTTTTTAAATTTTTTATCTTTGATTATTTTTCTTTTGGATGTTTTAATTCTGATTATCGATTTTTTAAGACTCCTATAAATACCCTTATTTTCCTATCTCACTGAGGTGAAAAATTGTCTTATTAACATTTAATTTTCATCATATTAGATTACTAGAATAAAATAAGGTTAACAAGATTCTCTGCCCATAAATATTATAATCACAGGCAAACCGAAATATTTCTCATTTCAAATTGAAAAGAAACGAGGCTTTGGAAAACAAAGTGATTATTGTTAGGGCATTATTTTTTCAAGTACAGTAATTCCGTTACTGAATTATTTTACAAATTAATTATTCCTCAGAGAAGTTCATCTTAAAATTCTGACCTACAGTATATTCTTCTTCTGCTTTCTCTATTACTTGCAAAGAGGTTCCAAAATAAATAAACAAGTAAAATTAACACTCATTATACTATAAGTAAAACTTTAATCTTTGATTTATATTTCAAAGCAGAGCAGAAAAGAATAATGAATATTTTATGTTTGAACTTTGAAGATATATTCTCTATTGGACTTCGCCTGCTGAGGTGCGATGCGGCTTCACGCATTACACCAAAGTCGGAGTTGTTGCTGCATGCTGCAGGCGTCCCAAAGATTTTACACATTTTATCCCCGTATCAATGTTTATCAAACCCTATTCAGCAAGGTTTACTAACGTACAAAACATAGTTTTCCTAACATATTAGGACAACAAATAATTAGGAAAGTGCAACTATATTATAATCATTAAACTGCTCCACATTTAACAAGACATCAAGTCCTTATACAATTTTTCATTTCATAATGCAGCAATTAGAACATGGTGTGTGCATATCCCTTATTGGAAAGTAATTAATATACTTGAGTATTCTGTATATATCTAACGTTACACATTGTAAATTAAATATTCAGTTTTATATCCTGAGGTAGGGTTCGTATTGCTATATGGTACGATTACTTTGTGTAATTTTTTGTAGAAATAAAACAAAATATAGAGGAAAGTTAACTCGCATTAAAGGCTCTTAAAGCATCCTACATATCGTAGTTACAATTATAACTAGGGCCCGGATTTTACGGTTTTAACTAATTTTTTCCTCAGCTTCCTAATTAGAACATTTTAACGTATTTTTCCGTTTCATGCCTCTTGCTTCCGAATATATGAATGTTATAGAACCCAAAAAGGGCTAAATCATACAGACGGGCCTAAAAGGGGCTAAGGTTGACTTTTACTGAAAACTAGGGGCTAAAGAGGACTTTTGCTGAAAAACTAGGCGCTAAAGAGACATTTTGCAGAAATCTAGGGCTAAAGAGGAAATTTAAAATACTTTTACTAATATGCATATGAGGTTCAAATGAAGTTTACATTTTTCATGAACAGATTATTATTTTTAGGTAAATTTCGAAGTAAAATCCACCTATTGGGATCGGAACCATGTCATCATTTTCGAAAAATTCTTTCATATCTTTACGTTTCATGCCTTCCTAAGTACGAAACCACCGCCCGTTCAAAAAAAAAAAAAAAAAACCTTTGTGATATATATGTGTGATATATTATGCTAGCGGCCGTAATTTTGAAGATATTTGAACCAAGTATTATTTTATTTTATTTTTAGTTATTAGGCCCCATAGTTCGGACAAGTTCGTTAATGAGCAAAATTGGCCCAAGGGGGGTCGGGGTTGAAATTTTGAAAAATTCATTTTTCGGCCCCTATGAAGTATAGAGGGAAACTTTGTTTGAATAAATTAGAGTATTCCCTATGGAGTTTACAGTGACACCAAAGATTTGGGTGTTTTGGGGGTACGAGTGGGGGTGGGGGGATGGAAATTCAATTTTTTTGAAAGCACGTCTTGTGGGGTATCGTTGAAAAGCTCTTGATGAGTACTCTACAAATCAATAACTACAGTATTTTTCAAATAAGAAGCCAATTCCTTCACCGCCAATCACGTATACGAGCTAACGAAGTACCGCTAGCCGTCTCTGATTGGACCGCGTATCTAAGCAAGGCGAAGCACAAACGGCTTGTCATCTGCAAAACACTGTAGTTTCTCGATAGCTCTCGTATAAGGCGAGATTTGAATGTTTTAAAAACAATAACATTTAAAAATAAGTTATATCTTAGCCTGAATGCCTGCCGAAAGGAATGTGTGAGGACCGACAAAGGATAAAATTACCAATGTAATAGAGTTTAAAATATTAAAAATAATAACAATAATGCATGGCAGAATAAAAAAATATATATAATATCAATTTAAAACATAATAAACAGCTCTCTTTTTATAAAACATATTTCAGATTTATTTATATTTCATCTGGTGCATGCATTGTACACTTTGATATTGGTTTCGAAATCTACCTCAGCCTGTAGGCCTGCCTAAAGGGATTTTTTAAATTATTGCCATCTTCTTAGAGTTCTTTCGTTGAATTACAGACTTTTCAATAAAATACTATAAAAAGAAAGAATAATTGTATCAGGGTTAATATCCCAATTGTTTATGCTATTTTTTTAGTGCCGATATAAGAAATAGTTACTTGTTTATTTTCTAAAAAAAGTAGAAGAACTGTGTCAAAATTATAATACAGTTTTCTGTGTTATTATTAGTGTTTTATTAAGACTGCTAAAATCGTTTGTTTAAAACCTAAAAGGGGCTATTCCACGAACATAAAAGGCTAAAGTCCTTTTATAAAAGCCTACTGCATTCGAGGTAAGTGCTAAACTATTCTTTCATATGGTATAATCTTCCTTACTCCCTTTATTCCACCTGTCACAAGATTAAAAGAAACCACTCGCATATACACGTGCAGATTATAGTTCTGCGGGGTTGAATGTGGACTAATGCATGAGCTAGACAAACACAAAATCGTATAACGAGGATGTTATTTATATCTTAATAAGCCAATCACTAATCAGAAAGTCATTCATGGTAAAATAGTTGTATTAGAAAATCTCAAGATATTCTTGATTAAAAGTGCGGTTCATTTTTTTTAACATTACTTAGCACCGTTTTCATGAACTTTTACTTAGGTTTT
Organism: Ectobius pallidus; assembly: GCA_964059195.1. Taxonomy (NCBI): domain Eukaryota; kingdom Metazoa; phylum Arthropoda; class Insecta; order Blattodea; family Ectobiidae; genus Ectobius; species Ectobius pallidus. The sequence goes on from CAXKWD010000006.1 coordinate 129,177,768, forward strand.
TCTTGACTAGGAAAGTTGCGAGCAATTTTATCTTCAGGCAAATACAATGCTTGTTATTACGAAATAACGCCATGTTGAAGGAAACATGGTTTGTTTTATAGAAGTAGCTATTTGCCTTACACGTAGTACGCCGTGGCACAGTTTGGTTGAGGAACTGCGCTACAGACTGGAAGGTTTCCGGTTCGAACCCCGATGAGGTCGCAGAGATTTTTCGGTTGGCCTAATCCTTCTGGGGGCACTATTGACCTGGAGTAACCTCAGTGAACAGATTATTAACGGAACTATTTTTATTTATAAGGAAATTTAGAAACATAGGATGCAACATATTTACATTTAAATTTGTGTATAGGTCTGAAGCTGAATCCTTTTTTGCGTCTTACATATGAAGGATACAAGTAAATACTGTAGATACTTGTACAAATAGTTGTAATATTACCATGGGTTGTCGTAGTTGTATCTACCTTGTACGTATCGATCCGGCACTTCTTTTCCCATATGATAGAATTTAAATGTGTATTTTGGCCAAGATTGAATCAGGACATTTTTGCTGCAAGGTCTTCAATTATGTTCACTACTCAGCATGTATCATGGCGCTAGTGTTTAGGGCATGCATTCGGGAAGTCCCGGGTTGAAATCCCTTGGCCTCTCAATTTACTTAGGGTTTCTCCGGATTAATTATTCTTGTACTATGATACATCGCAGCTACTTCATTCAGTACCTTTATCATTAATATTAAATATCAGTCAAAATGAAGAAGCCATCAAACAACGATAACAGATCCTACTATACCTGATCAGGCACCAAGATGAAGTGTAATGTACCATTATCTTTAGGATTAGTTGAGAATAATAATAGGTTCGGATTAATGTCAATGACACGGCCTACTGGTAGGCCCTACACCACAGATCCTAGCCCACTATATACGACTTCTCAGTTAATGCGTATATAATTAAAATTTAAATATAAAATATATCGAGTGTTGCCGATTCGCCATATGCTTCTTGAAGTTACACGTCGTAAATGTGCATGGTGCGCTGGTATTGTGGGTGTTTCAGGGGTGATATAGGAGTACTGAACGATATTACTACAGTACGTGTGATGCCGTGGTATAACTGGGAAGACGAGGCAAGAAGCTTGGTTCGAAATTGCGTGAAAGCAATATGAGCTTGTGGAGTGGCTTAGAAGCGGCATTCTCGCGTAGGTCATGATTCATTCTTATCTCATGAAAACCAACACTTTAGAACCCGAAAGGAATATTCTGGAAACGTATTTCGTCTAGATTATTAAGATAATCTTTCTTGAAACTGCTCGAAATGGGTACAGAATTGCATAGGAAAACAAGCAGACCGGAGTGAGATTCGAATTTAGAACCTCTTTGTCAGATACCTGCTACCCTAATCATTCGTACACAAAGCACAGCTGCGGATATGAAAGTCGAAGCTGCTACCGAACAGATAATCTCCAGATTTCTGATTCAAAACGGATGAGAGGTGTCACTATCATCATCATCTTCATCATCATGAAACGGAAAAATACGTTAAAATGTTCTAATTAGAAAAAAGGTTAAAACTTTCAAATCCGGGCCTTAGTAATGATGCACCATAGAGGTATTTTACTATTTCTGATGTTGTCATTTGGCTTGCCTATTCAAACAAAATGAACGACGACTCGGGAACACGCTGTGTATACTCTTCTTACTGTTACTTCGCCTTTCTTATGTAACGAAGCTTTGAACCTCTTTTTCCTAATTTCACACACTAATGAAAATTGCTGCTGGGAAGTATTTCACTTCCTCTTACTAGTTAGCTAAGGCAATGAAGCCTGAGAGAGAAGATGTTTACTATTGAAGCACTCGCTGCAACTCATTATGCAGTTAGCAAGTAGGTCAATGAGTACTATCAACATCACGACCTTGAAAGTTATGACCTTGTCCACTTAAATAAGCCACCCGGCTAAGATTTAAATTTGAAAATGGAGGGGTCGTAAACCAATTACTTCGTTTGATATCATGTTTCAACCGCTGGGCGTTGACTAGTACAAATTATATACAAAGTCGTAAAGCTTTACAACTATGACTGCATATTAAAAGGATGTCCATGCATGAGGCAGATAATTTGGTCTCTAATTGAGTTATGTAACATGTAGGAAGCAATGTCCCTGCTCCTTAAGGGTATATGTACGCAGGGGCGTATCCAAGATTTCTTTTCGGGAGGGGCTGTGATAAGCCTAAAACTATTACTGTATCACTAGGACTCAGAAGTTCATGACATAAAAATACCTGGAAATGACCTTGAATTTATGAAAATATGACATGAAAAATTGAAAATATTACTTAATATTTCTACAGGTATAACAATAAATAAAAGTATTTAAGTATTTTATATTACTACTTTAATATTATGTTTTCTATTATTGCTATATTGACTAGGCTATATTAATGAATGCCTCATAGCTAAGGAGTTATGAGATTTCTTTATAATGCTGAAAAAGCTCATTCTGAAGACAAAATAGGGAAAAATGCAACGAAAAAATGAAAATTTCCTAACAAATACTAGTAGAGAATAAAATGAGTCAAGATGTGCAATTAAACTGTCTACTATTCGAGAATTTAAAGTTCCCTTATGTGCAACAAATTAACATGACTTAACGTTTCGGGGGGGGCTGTACCCCCCTCAGCCACCCCCTGAATACGCCCCTGTATGTACGTGAACAACCACAAAAATATTTTAAAAAAACGCAGGTTCTAAAATATTAAAATTTTACAAGAAAATGAACTCAGAAGTGGACAAAAATTACAGGATCCTATAACAAGGCTTACTAAAACATAACTAGCAGATAAAAGTATAAAAAATTGACCAAGTTAATTTTAAATTACACGTTTTATAGGAGCATGAAAAAAATTAATTCAGATGCACTTATCACTTCCTATAGGCATAACATTTTTCTAGTTTCTCTGACGCCTTTTATTTTTTAATGCATATAATGAATATATTTTTCTACAAAGTAGACTACTTTTAGACAGCTAAAGTTAGTATTTTTAATGCAATGAATTGTTATATTTCGCATATAAAATATCTTGAAATTTGATCAATATTTCATGACAAATTTTCTTTAATTTTATACCTATGCGCATCATTGTAGTCTACTTTATGCATATATGCATGTAAAATTAGTGTAAAAAATTTCAGCCTTCTATCTCTAATGGTTGTGGTGCTACCTAACAATTTGTGCGAAAAAAAGAGTTACCGGGAAATTCAATTTTCAGTTAATAGTGAATAATAGCTCAGAGCATGTAAACATATTTAAATGTCCATTTAAATGGCACGAATAATTTCTAAACCTATATAAACTGTAAGTTATATCAATGGAAGCAGAAAATCAGCACACTTTTTTAGTGCTATAAACAAAAAAAAAAAAACATAAATTTCAAAATAATTCACGTTAATTTGCATGAAGATTAAAGATAGTTTAATTAAATGTATATCAGAAGTAATGTCTGATACTGTTAGCTTATTTACTCTTGAGATATATTACAATATAACAAGCTGAATTTTTAACAGGTTACATGGAAGACAATGAAAGGATAGTTTCGCATGCCAATCTTTTATCCACTTCACAACCCTGACCTTGCACCTCATTACATTCATAATGCTTACTCATTAGGAAGAGGAAATGTAAGAACAGACCACAGTTAAATTTAGATAACATACTTAGCTGTAATTAATTATCATCAGGAAGTAGTGTCATATTGGTCCACCAAAGCTTACTTATTATTGTAATGCAGGAATAACTTAAACGCGAAACTGAATAAATATATGAAGGAAATCACTTGAAACCATACCGGAAATATAGATTAGTTCACATGTTAAAGCTACTGAATGATAGTTAATTCTTGTTCTCCACTTCATCATGTTCGAATTGAAAAGTATTGGGTTGTACTGTGGAACTCGATCGATAAAATAATAACATAATATATTTCTTCTCAACCTCTTTTATTTTATTTTCCTAGGCCTTTCTGTTACATTCAACCATCTTCAGGGAGTCTTGCTTGTAGGTTACTTTCAGTAAGAATAAAAATGCGTTATCACAGGCGTCATGTTTAATTAAAACTATTTAAAAACTGAAAGTGTTCTTAAACCATAAGTAAAATTAACTTCTTGATGCCTCTTCTACGATGTAGAAATATAAATTAAAATATAAGTGATTGACAAGAAAGGTATTATATTATTTTTTTATCGGTAGAATAAACTAACGAGAGGTCAAGAATTTATCTAGACAGAATCCGGACTCTTAGTTATATATTTTTTTATTATGGCTATTTAGTGAACAGTCACAGAACTAAGCAAGTAACACATCATTAAAATCACGAAAAATAAATAAATAAAACACATAGCTATTTGTGCCATTGCAAGCGAATTAGCCATGGCGATAGTCGCTCTGCATCAGCTGTTATTATATTTGTTTAGAATAATCTCCTTGCTACTAGGCTACTAATGATATTGAATTATTCATAATGCAATTATTAGGCCTACTATACAAGATTTTAAATGTATCACCACATGGATATATGCATTCATGAGCCACAGATTATTGTCTCGGTTGCAAATTACATGATAATATTAAAGGATAAAAATTCCTCTGACAGTGGGATTCGAACCCAGAACCTTATGCTATCCATGCCGCTGCTCTAACAACTGAGCTAGCCAGAGTTCATTTCACAGCGCCAGATTGAACCTCTCTCCTAAGACTGATTACCCATAATGGTCTACCTGACAGACAGACAAGTTATGTCAGATGCAGTACTGTGAAACACACTAATTAGTTTTTTTGTGAGCGGGCTTCCTCTGTTTTTGTACAGTAGCATTCAAGATGGGTATGAGTATGTGAATGAATTCAGATATCCGTAACCAGTTTCGTCCCCAGGAAGATTGTAGCCTATATGTTGCAGGAATTCCCGAGACAATATTCTCCAGAAGATTATTAGTGGCTAATAGAAAGTAGAAGTGGAAAGCCACCAATGACAACATACTATAATACGACCTCCACCTTTATTACTTACTATAAAACATCAGCCTTAATAACAACTGTGTTTATTGCGTTAAAGTAGCACTAAGTAGGGGTAATAAAATCTTCCTTAAAAGTAGTATTAATTTCATCTGACATTTCAACCGCTTATGTTTTTGTAGTCCAGTTTGTTTATTTCTTTGTTATTTTAGTAGCACTTAATAACATTTTACTTTAAAAGTAAATGTTTGTTACATATAAATAATGTTCATTTCGGTTAATTTATGCGAATATTGATACTTTTTATTGGAGATTCTTTATTACCTAATATTTTTTTTTAATGGAAATGTTCTCTATTTTAAAATTTAAATGATCTCAACCCGAGTAGGTCACTTTGCAAGCAAAATGACAACTCTAAATACGTATTGTGGAATGCCTAACTTTTTGCTTAATAACAAACGTTCAACATTATATCCACTGTGGTGAGAAAATTGCACTTGAATGACATTTCAAATGCCATCGATATCAAGAAGGCATGTTGATTTGTTTGTTGTAGATAGTTTTGATATGCTTACAGTATAACTGAGAGCATAACTAAATAATTATGATAATCAGCATGACATTTCAAGGCTTTCTGCAAATAGACTTTGCAACTAGATGTATTTTAATAAAACGATGATATATTGGAAAACTGTCTGTATAGTATGTCTTGTTACAAAGAGGTTGGACTGATTGAGACTGATATAAGTTACATTTGGAAAGAGTCTGCGCTTTGTAAGGTGGCCGGATTAAAAAAAAATATATATTATTATTCATAACGTAAAATTAATAATCTTCCACGTTTTACTTGTGTGAATTGCATTTGGTCTATGTCTCTTTAGTTGCAGGGTGACCAATTATCTCAGTAATATGACATTTCATGCAATGTTCAAATTTAAAAAAATGATTGGGCCTGATTACTGAATTATTCAAAGCTGTTACTTATTCATATACCTGTAGATTAAAGTGCCACTAGCAAGCAAGTAAGCCACAGCTCTCTGCTAAAGCAAAAATCAATTCTTCGCTACACGTGCCGAAGTCCATGGGAATATGTGTCACTAATGAGAGGCAGAAAACGCGATCTTGCTATAATAACATATATGATCTTTTTTATATCCTGCAGTAATTTACTTTTCCTTCCACAACAAATCAGAAGACATGGATTGAGAAGTTGTGGCCAGCACTTGTGAATGAGGTTTTCGGGACTTCCGTCCTCGTACAGCGAATGCCTCGTCAGAATTTATTTACCCTTTATGTTAGAAAATTGTTTAATAAATAGAAATGGGCTTCAATGACCTGCCTTTATGGAGAAGTATTTATATTATGTTACTAAGCTAATGTATGTTATATGTATTGCGTATAGCTGTGTAGTTCGCTCAATAGGAGTTTAGTATTTCGAAGAATTGCCTTCTTTTTATTCTTTTTGTCATAAAATTGGGGGAAAGGGGTTTAGTTTGAAAATAAGAATATAAAGTCGTCGATATGTTTTGTACTACATCCCCGAAAGAAACTTAACCGAACTATAACATTTCGTTTTAAACGATTTGAAATTTTCGAGCTACACAGCTCAAAGACAGGCCCAGACATACGCACATACAGAGGGGAGAGAGAGAGCGAGCGAGAAAGAGAGAGAGAGAGAGAGAGAGAGAGAGAGAGAGAGCGAGAGAGATGAAAGAAATAATAGAAAATTGATGGTTTCGTTTTGCATGCTGTGGCATATATTGTTTGTCTTACGATAATGCAACACATTTGCAAGATATTAAAATATTTGTGTATATTTTATTAATTTTAACAGCATATTTCTGACAGATTTTAAATATTGTGCATTTCTCTCTTAATTCAAACGTACTGCATATGTGAATGTTTTGAGAACCGACGGTACTATAATTGACAGTACATAGCCTAATTAATTCGAAACAGATTGCATAATAATTAAGCGACGTTTCACTTCATGAGTTTTCGATTTACTAAATTTGTTTGCATTTATCTTGTTTTCTTTAATAATTTATAAAGTAATTTATAATGTAGACTAATTTATAATGTAATTGAACTAACAAGAGAATGTAAAACATTTAAAATTAGTAAAATGATGGAGGATACTTCATTGGTTACACAACTCATTTTACAGATTTTAGACCATATTTGTTTCACCGCTGTGCCGTTGGGATGAATCTCATGAAGCGGGCCCGGGTTCGAATCCATATTCCCCAGATATCATCTGGGCGTCATTGTCATCTTCATCCAATCCTCGCCTTGTTCGGAGTGAGTGTGTGTGAATGAGGTGTCTCGTCGTATGTGTTCGTGTTGTCTCGGAGGTGGCCCCGGCATTGGGCTGATCAATCATCCGGAGAGGCCCTCCATGTCCTTGTGTGGTCAAAAAAGTATTATGTGATCCATAGATAATTCCTCTTCCGACAGGTCGTGGCCCTGTGGGTCCCTAAAGAAAGGAGAGGTAGAGAGAGAGAGAGAGAGAGAGAGAGAGAGAGAGAGAGCATATTTGTATGCGTATTTCGTCCTGATAGAAATACTTCCGGGCCTTAATTATGAGGAGTTTCCCATATGGGAAAACTCAGTTTGGTCTATAGCCCTACATCGCCGGACTCCAGTTACCTACTGCAAAGTGCATTGAACCCGCACCTCTATCACAAATGTTATACTTACCTACTAGCCAACAGGAGGAGAAAAACTCATTAAATATATGGCTTAGATATTGTACAGTAGATAACATGAACAATGCAAACGACCTTAATGGGTTCATCGATATTTTACTTCGTCATTGCTTTTAGTGAAGCGCTTACGCTTTCTAAATATATCTAAACAGCTATTCTCTTTTGCTTAAATTCTACAAAACTTATGGGACGTTAAAATGAAACCGTTACAAGATTTTCTCATACAAGAACGAATGAGTAATTTTGAAATTGGACGTAATACACTTTTCCACTTTAATTAAGTAATAGCATATGTCCATTAAAAAAGCTGTAAAAGTTATTCCAAGAAAGTAAGTGGGATGTTCATTAATTAATTTTATGAAAATAGAGGATTGGTAATATATCTCTTTTTTCATATACAAAAATGTTTATACAGTCTTCCTTATATTACTTGCTAGTCTAGGATAAAACTTTAACATGTCATTATACATTAGTTTTTGTACATAATCTGTAGGAGAAATTGGTTATTTCCGTCAATTTTAAAACTCAGTGACATTCTAAGCAGTGATAAAGCTATTTTCGTTGAAGCCCACCCCGACAATAGCATTGCAGCAATAATTTGACTCTGTTGAAATGTGCCCTTATAACGTTCGTGACGGAAGAAGGTTCTCGCGATACTATTTTGGCTTACAACTGGAGAAGATTCCCCTTTAAGAATAGTAAAATGCACCTAATAATATATTTGAATGTTGCAATATTACAAGAAAAAACAAAACTTCACTTTAAAATAAAATATCATGAATTAATACTGAAATAATATAGACATTGTGTGTGGTTAATTGAATCTGTGCTTGTTTCGTAATATTTTATCTTTTTAGGGTCACATTGAGCTAGTTTTAAGGTCTTCCACAATTTTTGGTTTCTAGGATTATAAACATCAGAACCGTACGTAAAAGATATACTCTACGTAGAAAAAATGCAAAAAGACTTACGTTTCTAAATCATTTACTTTCTTGAATACTATGCTACCAAAAGTGAGGTTTAAAGCAATAAATCATTTAGGCCTATTACTGCCTCTGCCCTCAGCATAGGTAATGTAGAGGAAGAATTGGGTTCAACATCGAAATTCGAAGTTTTTAACATAAACGCACATTTTGACGTCCCCTGAGTAAAAAAATGCTGTTTTCAGAAACATGTTTGTGTGTGTGTATGTGTGTCTGTGAACAGCCTAGCTCCAGAATGAAAAATCGTATGACAAGAAATTAATTTCGTTAGGTACCTTCTAGGGATGTGACACGAAAGTTGGCGACAACTTTCTCTTACTTTTGTGCCAGAAAATTTGATTTTTCGCGATTTTTTCGAAAACGACTCCAACGATTTTGTTTTAATATTTATAAGAGCTGAAACTTTTTAGAAATGTTTCGTAAAACTACTCTGAAGAGTAGTTATAAGCCACACATTGTTCGTATAAACTCAGTCTTGCTTTGTGAACAATAAAGCTTTGCGTCAGATTGAAACAACTGAATACGCGCTCTTTGCAATGTGTCAGAATGTGAAGTGTGAAAGATGTATTGCCCAAACTTAGGGTGAAGAAAGTTACGTGAGTGCATTTATCAGATTTTATTTGGGCTGTATATCCTTCGAGGATGTGATGTTATGTGGTAACAAGAGGTAAAGGAAGTTATGTGTTTTCACAAGAGATTTCTTTTTTATTTGTTATTGCAGGAAGCTTGATCCTCATAATTAAAATGCTTAAGGCTGCATGAAGATCTGTAACATTGACCTGTAGGAAAAGGATAGTTTTCTTGCCTATAATATATTTTGTGCGGCTGATACAAATGTTTGGGAGGTTGGCGTTCATGCGGTAAACCAAAAGTAGAGAAAAATAATGATCCATGTATCCTTTCGCCTTGCATACGCATCCATTCAAGGCTAGCCATGTCGGTTACATTCGCCCACATCGTTTTTAATATACCTGTACTTGAAAATTTGGCGGCCTTCTAGCCAGACAAGCAATGGGCGAGCACAAAACGCGCTTTTTTTCAGCCGTGGGTTTTCAAAGAATGCGATAAGTCCACATTAAGAATTTAACCATTCAAATAAATGCAAGAAGGGCTGGGCCACGAAACGATTAAATATTTTGATCTGCATTCAATGAGACGCATTAAAAATCTGAAGGTCAGCTATTTCCAAGCTGAGAGGACAATTGTGCCCTTGAACTATTGAGTTAAATTAATAATAATAATAATAATAATAATAATAATAATAATAATTCTAGTAATTGGTACGTGTTGCAGGATCGGTCCTTATTGTAGTTTCACAGGATACTTTAAGAATTTATTCAGACGATAAAGAAGGCCGATGGTAAGTTAAGTACACGTAATCTTTGAAATATTTTTCAATTATCCTATCCCAAAGCATCGGTAGATCTAATGTTTATGTTTAGGCAATTACGTACATACTGTCATGCATAAACTGAATATTGAAATTGTAGATGAACCACCAATTTAAAACGGATGCAATTGCAGGTAGCCTACATGCAGTAGCTTATATGAACAAAAATATTCTTTTTAGGCTATTTCAGGGCACACACAAAGCGTACTGATTATATTCTGGGAAAAAAAGCATTAACACCATATGGCTGAAATTTTCAAGGCTTCAGCAGGGGAAAAAGAAGAAAATTAACGATATTGTTAGCACTATTTTACTCAAAATCAGTAAAGGTTATTCATACATTGAATGTTATTGATATGTTCCGCCTATATACCACTATATATTACAACACTCAGCTGAAGTCTATATGAGGTAAGGAGCAATTAATTAACAACACGTGTTATTGAATTTGATTTTTGTTGTGTTCTTCTAAACGTATTTTTATTATATTAGATTTAGTAGATGAAGTTAACTTCATAATTTTATTACTAATTATTGTAAATAGCTAATTTGACAACACATTGAGCTCAATGTTATTTTAATATTTTATATCATTATGTGATAGACTAAATCTAATATAATAAAAATACGTTTAGAAGAACACAACAAAAATCAAATTCAATAACACGTGTTGTTAATTAATTGCTCCTTACCTCATGTAGACTTCAGCTGAGTGTTGTAATATATAGTGGTATATAGGTGGAACATATCAATAACATTCAATCTATAATTATACCACTGGAAAATATGAAGCTAATTAACTTATTCATACAGAATATAATCAGTATGCCCTATGTGTGGTAATAGCCTAAAATGCTTGTACCTGCTTGTACCTGCAAGTGTCATTTTCTCAACTAAGTTACTATTAGAGAAGCTTACGAAGCTGATTTATTTTTTACTGTTTTGCAATACACTGTATGGATTTCGACTAAATTACGAGTTGAAAAGAATCACAACATTAAGTAACTTAAAATGTATGATATTATTTACTTAATATGGATTATACTGCCATCTTTTATGAAAAAGTGTGAAACCCCCGAAATTATTCAGGTTTGAACCGCGAATCTTGGGTCTATGCATGATTAGTTAGGCGGTGAACTCATTCTGGCAGTATTTTTTTCTAAAATTCACATCATATGCTCGTTGACATTAAAAATACTGTTTATATTCAGAAGAATAATTAGCTATGTTTTTCCATGGGATTTGGATCTTACGTAGGCCTACTGAAATATTTCAAATAGTTGGTTTGGAGAAAAGTTTCATAAGTAGAAAAGGAAAGTTTCCTGTATTAGCAAGCTTTCTGTAGTTATGTAAATTTTGCGTCGTGTGGATGTGAATCTGTTTCCAGTGATACCACAATAGTCCAGTCATTTGGTGCACAAAAAGGGGGTTACCTGGAAAGTTTTCCGGGAGTTTTGAAAATTGGTGATTTTATAGATTTCGACGTGCTCTTTTCGAATTTTCACTTTGCTACCTCGTATCTTTGCCGCTCGCGCCGCCATATTGGAAAAATGGCGCGCAAAAACAGTTTTTTCACAATATCTCCATTACGACTCATTTTACGATGAAAACAGTTATGTAATAAATTAAACTAGAGAAAATTTCCTATAATTTATGTCGTAACGATTTATTTTGTAAAATGAATAGTTTCAGCGTACGAGCGCCGTAAAGTCTACTCCGACACGCGTTATGGCCAAAGCCACGGAAGATGCGGATACGCTAATAACAATCAATACGGCAATCAACACTTCATCTACATTTGATTCCGTAATAGTTGTCGGCAAAGATGTAGATCTTATTTTTTTGACGGCTCTATCTACGCGTTCCGAGACACACACACATATATTATATATATATATATATATATATATGTATATATTCTCAAACCAGGAAAAGGGAAAATTTCGCAACGAATATATTCAACAAAAAGTATCGTAGATACAACAGCCGCAGATAACATAATATTATTTCTGCACGCCTTCAGTGGCTGTGATACAACATCAGCACTCTTTAAACAAAGGAAAATAAAATGTGCTAATGTATTAAAAAACAGAATTAAACGAGCTTGTCCAGGTATTCAAAAACCAAAATGCAGATCCAAAGATCATTGTTGAAGCTTCCTCCTTGCATTGTATGGTTACAGTGCAGTGAAAAGTGTATCGTTAAACAACTATAGATATACATGCTTCACAAAATCAGCATATGAAAATAAATTTAATATTGCATCGCTACCACCGACGGAAGCAGTAGCACGACAACATTCGTTCCAAACCTATCACCAGGTTCAGCAGTGGTTTGGTATTGAATATATTCGTTGCGAAATGTTCCCTATTCCTGGTTTGAGATCATATAGGCTATGTTTGAACGCCTAGATAGAGCCGTCAAAAGAATAAGAAGATCTACATCTTCGCCGACAACTATTACGGAATCAAATGCAGATGATATGCTGATTACCGTATTGATTATATCAGCCTAGAAAAAAGACGAAAATTTCTGCGGTAAAAACGAAAATAGGTGTGTTTGATTAAATTCGCTGTGCTAAATTCGAAAATACATTTCGTTTTTCTCTATCACATCTTGTTAATTGACAGTTATAAACAATATTATTTTACATTTTGTATAATAAAATAACTGTATGCAGTTTTGATGCTGGATTTTGAAACTTTTTCCATTGCGGTAAGTGGTGTGATAGGTGATCTTAACCAATTTTGGGTCACTGAACATGAATCCGTTGACCGTTTCTACGTAACACGCCATATTTTCTTGCAATAGGTACTTCACAACGAGAGATATAAGTTATTGCTTAGACTAGCTTACAGGATAAAAAATACTTAAAAATTAGGATAATTTTGATAATATTTTTCGGGGAAAAATCAAATATTTTCAAACAGTCCAAGACGTAGCCTATGTATTCCAGTATTTTTTGTGAGTGCAGGCCAAATAAATTTATTTTTGCCAAATAATCTGATGCCGTACAAATGCTCAGTGACAAAAAAATCGAATTTTGTTTGGAGGGGGAAATATTAAAGATTTGAACTTTTGGGAATTTTTACATTGGTTATAAGCTAAAATCTATAAAATATATTTTAGTTGAGCAAATGGTATCTTATTTATCTTATTACATTGATCGAGCTGAACGGTTTTGAACATGTATTTTAATAAATCTAAAATCTATAAGTTTGCCAAATTTCAAGTTTCTAGCTCATATGGAAGTGAATAAACATCAATGTTAATAAGTGGAAGATTAGACTGTCGTAGATGTGAATGATGTCACGGCTATCCAGCAAGTTTTTCTATACTTATGGGGCAGCTAGAAACACCAAATTTAGCACGCTGTTGTATGACTGTTGTATGTGCCCAAATTCCTACCAAATTGTATGATTCTATCTTTCATACCATGTGTGCCAATATTACATAGGCCTAATGTGAGAAAAATATACAGAATTTATTTAAAATAAAAAATCTAACTCAATCTAAGGGATAATCGATGAAGATACGTCAAAAAGTCATAAGACCTAACTTGTAGATCCATAAATATCCGTTACTGCTTCTGCAACATGTTTTTTTTAATACGACTTACCGTTTAGCTACTATAAGCCCCCAAAAAAGTCTACACAGACCTTAAAAATTGCGTCCGCCATAACAGCAAACACGAAAACTAGATGTGAAACTACAAAAATAATGACATTTTTGAAATCAGGAGACCTTATTTAGTTAAAATCGCTCATTAAATGCTTTACCGCAAAATGATGCAGGTAGGGCCTAGTGGCGTATCCGCATCTTCCGTGGCTTTCGCCAAAACGCGTGTCGGAGTAGACTTTGTGGCGCTCGTACGCTGAAACTATTCATTTTAGAAAAAAATTGTTACTACATAAATTATATGAAATTTTCTCTAGTTTAATTTATTACATAACTATTTTCATCGTAAAATGAGTCGGAAAGGAGATATTGTGAAAAAACTGTTTTTGGGCTTCATTTTTCCAATATGGCGGCGCGAGCGGCAAAGATACGAGGTAGCAAAGTGAAAATTCGAAAAGAGCACGTCGAAATCTATAAAATCACAAATTTTCAAAACTCCCGGAAAACTTTCCAGGTAAAACTACCAAATGACTGGACTACAAGCTAAACATACCTTACTCACAAAGCTGCTTGTAACTATGAATGATAAAAGCGTTTTGGTGTGAGGGAAGGTATAAAAAAACAGCAAGGAGTTACTGACAATACCTCAATGTAAGGCCAACGTCCGGGCTGAAGGACACTCTGTACTTCCAAGAGGAAATTCAAACAAAACCGTATTGGTTCACCTGCCATTAATCTTTCTTTTAAAGTCGAAATCTTAAGAAAGAATGTTGCAGCATATCTTAGACCTCTCCTAGCTCGCTTACAACATTTTGAAAGAAGTTTGTTCAATATAACCATGGTTAATATAAGGTTCGTTAGTTTTTCTGTTCATGTTTTGTTAACCTGAAGTATTTTTGGCGTGCTATGGCTTTCGCGTCATTAATGGTACAATCAAACAGGCCGAATCATTGGCATTCACTGTTTGATTCCAGCAGGCAGCAGTGTTTTCATTTTTAGTGTGTTTGTTTAACCTTTCTAGTACCATTGGGGTCATCATGACCCCAAAAACACTTTTGAAATAAATACCTCCGCTGGTTTTAAAATTATAATTTTCAAAATTCGTGACTTTATTCCTCTGTGTCAACTGTATCCAATAACGTTTTATTCATTTTTATTATATCCATCATATTTAAATATTTTTTCACTGAATACCATTGGGGTTAATATGACCCCATTCAATTTCTTTCTTCTTCTTTGAATTTAACATATAAAAATGCTTATATACATACTTTTCCTGTTTGAAAGGTAAAAATGTAAGTTTTTACGTCAGTTACTTAAAACAAACTGCAAGTCTACCGATATATGCCATGTACCTTACTTGGGGTCTTTATAATCCCAGTAGTACCCAGTTTAACAAAGATAACATGGTGTTAGAAAGAATAAATATTCATCAAAATGGCCACTAAAAACTTTATCTTCCGTGTAGGTTGTATCATAATGCAATTTTGGCCATTATCTCGAAAACGACGAAATATGTAAGTAAAATAAAAGTACTGATTTAGAGCCTCTAATTGACTCCCCCACTGTCTGGGCGGTAAATGTGCCCATTTTTACTCCCTCAAATATCTACTCCATATTGTACCGTAGACCTATAGACCTATTGCCTGATTACGAGAAAAAGAATACACAACCCGTATAGTATGCAACGAGACTTGAGTGAATTGTGATTAGTAAATATACAGATTATAAAGTAAAATAGAGTTACGAGGGGAGAAGATTATAACCGCCCTCAAGCTCATAGCACCTATTCTTCCAGTTGCCGAATAGTCTATTGAGTTCCGTAAGTGCACGTTTAGATAATTCGCTTTTCTTGACAATGACACTATGCACTTTACTTTCAATTGTTATGGATCTCTGCATATCATCAGCAAATTACTAAATTGTATTTACCCACACTGGATCACCACAAGACCGCTGGCGTGGTCTTGTGGTTAACATCGCTGACTACAGATCCGTCGGCCCGGGTTCGATTTCGGTATCTCCTTGGATTTTTCTGAGGTAGGGAGGCCTGGTAGGGGTGCACTCAGCCTCGTGATTCAAATTGAGGAGCTACTTGATAGAGAAGTAGCGGCTCCGGTCATGGAAACCACCATTAACGGCAGTGGGTGTCGGCATGCTGACCACATGCCCCCCAATCCTGCCATCTGCCTACGGTAGATGACGCAGCGGTCGGTTGGTAGGCCTTGTCCCTTCAGGGCTGTAGCGCCATGGAGTTTGGTTTTTGTTTAGGATCACCACAAGCATGGAAATTAAAAGAAAACTATTGGATCCAGGATCTACAGATGTCGTACAAATCTGGGTAAACTTACTATAAAACCGGAGAACCAAGAAGTTGTAAAGGATTTTTATTTTTGTGCGTATTGCTTATAAATATTAAGTAGGTTTACTGTGATATTCAGAAAGATAGTACCCGTTGGCAAAGTAAAATAGTTGGACACCTACGTAAATAGATTCATTTTCCCATACCCTACTTCCGGATCTCAAGAGAACCTTCTAGTAATATTAAATGTTGATTTGTGGAATATTCAGTGTTTTGAAGGAATAATAATAGAAACACCATTCCATAAATTACTATAAAATATAGATTCATCAACACTTTTCCAAAATTTGTATTTGTAATGAATGCATTGTTATCTCTTCCTACAGTTCATTAACCTATCTTCAATCCAAGCCGTGTTTTCCAAGCCTTTTACTGCTATTGACTCACAAATGAGTCACCTAAAAATTGCATAATAGCAGCAGAAATTTCTGTTCACAAAACCGTAAGTTCGACTCCTTCAACAAAGGCGAATTGCCATCGAAAATAAAATGTAAAGTGCTCAGATTCCAACTGATAAAGTTTATTTTCAGAAGAAACCTTATCTTCCACATTTCGTGCTACCGATTCCCACGCATTTCATTTGATATCTTCAGTCAAGAATGAGAGTTTTGATAAACACAAGTAGACTACACTCTCGTGTTATCTGTCTGTGTGAACGCCCGATATACCTCAAGTGTGTGTACTTAGGCTTATCAGGTTTAGAAATATCGGACACGCAAATTGCGATAGCTTATAATAACAAAAAAGGATCACAGCTTTTGATAAAAATACGCCAAACATTGTTCATAAAGACTGCTTTGTTCTGTTACTGACCTTATCCATGTAAAAAATGTTTTCCTCCAACATATATACGGGTTGATAGAGCCCATTCAAAATAAATTTCTAAAATATACGTATTTCAAACAGTTTAACTACTACCCTCAATTTGAATCATATTCAACTATGTTACAGTATTTCAATATTACCTCTGAATTATCACACAGACGAAATATTCATGCATTGTTGTTTTTATACAAATTAATTAATAATGAAATAGATGATATTAATATTCTCAAAGAAATATATTTTTATGTTCCACGTTATAGATCTCATAAATTGCATAATCTTTTTTCATCCCAAAAGTAAACACTGACTCTCATAATAATTCTCCTCTTTATAATGTACTCCGACTATACAATCAGTTGCACAAAATTGACAATATAGATATTTTAATACTAACAATAAGCGGTTTAAAAATATATGCGAAAAAAAAATTAAAATTTTAAAATAATAATTGATAAATTTTGCTCCATGTCATTTTCTTTACTTGAGTCTTTCTGATATGTATATTTTCCTCCAAAACTATTACATTATTATTTGTATTATTATTTGTTTTTTCATATTATGTTCCCTTGTGTAATTGTCATATTGTTTGTGTTTCTGGTTTTCTTTTCTGTGTGTTTTTTTTTCTTATTGTTATAGCATTAGCTTAATTATTTTGAATATCACTTTAAATATTTAATTTTAGAATCTGGTGTATTAATATAAGCGAGAATATTGTAATTTGGCATTAGCCTGTAATATTATTAGTACAATAAATAAATATAAATAAATCAATAAATA
The DNA here is from genome assembly GCA_964059195.1 of Ectobius pallidus. NCBI lineage: Eukaryota > Metazoa > Arthropoda > Insecta > Blattodea > Ectobiidae > Ectobius > Ectobius pallidus. Next base: position 129,195,435 of record CAXKWD010000006.1, read on the forward strand.
AATAAGAATTCACTTAACGTCTTGGATTCGCATTCGGGAGGTCCCAGGTTCAAATCCCGTGGCCGGCCAATTTGACATGGTTTTTTCATGGTTTCCCCAGTCGTAAAGGCAAATGCCGAATTGGATGTTTACATACCATGAATCATCCTCACCATTTCATCTTGTATCATATCCGTTTAAATTAATATCAGTTGAAATTTACTCTATAAAAATACACCAGTAATAGAAGCAATTGACAATCAATAGTTCCATGGCCTACTCTATTGTATAGACACACATCCCGAACTCCTGATATGACCTCGCAGCTAAAAGGAGTATAAACACAGCTGATTTTTAAAAAATCACTATTTGTCACAATCTGCAGGCCCTAGGTTTAAATCTGAGTAAGGATTTCAGAGTTTTCTCCAAGAGGTGAATGCGGCATTGGAATGTACTTACCAATTAATTTTAAAAAATACATTATAATACATGAAAGTAGGCCCCTAATGACTTATTACTGTCGATTGTGCTGAAAATATGTTTAAAAAAGTGCTAAATAAGTTTACTAATTCACTATTTCACGTTCGTATGTGTCATCCAACTCATTATAGTAAAATGTACTATTCACGAAGACAGAATCCGGAAGTTGACGCACTGGTAAATCATGAACAACTGGACTCATTTCCAAATTTTAGACACTACTTGAATAATGTATCTCCGTCTCCCCCTTCCCTTCCTCTCCCCCTCCGTTATTCCTTCCTCTGAATTTATTCGTCTTTTCCACTTTCACTTTTTATTATATAGCCTAAATAAATTGGTATTAACCAAATTTCATTGCAATATGCTTCGGTTAATATCACTGTTCTACATTCTTGTGGATTGTGTATGGCAACGCATTATCTTAATTTTTTTTATTTTAGAATTTAGGGCTGTTTGACCTTATAGTCCAAAAATATTCAAATGATTACCCTATAACCATTAGCGGTAAAAGAATTAAGCAGGTGATTTAGATGTGACTTTGTCTACTTAACTTATGTAATAATCTTTTCTGTAGCCGAGCGAGGTTTCCTGGGTTCTGACGTCTTAGACTCGCATTCGGGAGGTCCCAGTCTCAAATCCCGTGGCCGGCCAATTTGACATGGGGTTTTTCATGGTTTTCCCAGTCGTAAAAGCAAATAAGGAATTGGATATTTACATACCAAGAATCATCCAACTTGCCAGTTTAAATTTACTCCATAAAATACATTAACAGTAGAAAATAATTTACATTCAATAGTTCCATGGCCTACCCTATTGTATAGACACAGAACCCGGACGCTTGGTAAGGCCTCGTACCTAAAACGAGTATAAACACAGCTGAAGTTTAAAATAAAAATAAAAATATAATTAAAAATGTTACCTATGTTTATTAATTAATATTAGTTTAGCAAAAGACAGAAAATTGAAAAATAGAAGGGAAAGGAAAGGAAAGAAAGATATTGTTACATTACTTACGAATGATTTAGTTACAAGATTTTATTAATATGTTTGTGAAAATTTAGTGTCAGAAAATGGAAATCATATCTTTATATAATAGGTGCTGGTTAATCTTTATCTGTTTTCTTACTTATTAGCAATTGTTTCTAGTATTTTATACTTTATATTTGTTAACAAATAAATAAATAAGTGAACTAATTAATTAATTTAATTAAATAGCCCTAATAGCATAAACAATGCTTTGATCAGGGGCGGATCCACGGGGGAGGAAATGGGGAAAATTTCCTCCCCCAAAATTTGTAACATTAAGCACAGATTATTCAAACGGTCATCTTTCTTATAAATTTTGTAAAGACAACATAACTCAAATACTTAAATTAAGGCAACGACATTCATTATTTTGAAATACATTTGTAATAAAATGGCAAAAATGTTCATTTTAATTTCAATTGTGTATTGGGAATAATTAATTTTTATGAGTAAAAACGTCCCTCTCTCTTCGGTCCCCCCCCCCCAAAATGTCTCTCTGGATCCGCCCCTGGCTTTGATATTCATATACACCAGGCCTAAAGCAATAGTAAGAAATAAACACTATAATTCAAAACTGTCAGAGGTGTCAAAAAAGATGGTTTTAAAAAAGAATAATATATTATCAGTGTAAAGGGGATGCTAAGTAAGTGACATATCCTTCTAGATCCCTGAAGGCAGCTGAAGAGACGTGCCGTTTCCCTTGGCTTTGTGTATATAGCCTACAGTGTGAATGTGGAAGAGGCCGACAGTTCATTAGAGACGTTTCCCGTGCCGTTTCTTGTTGATACACTAGACACTGTCAACACGAGAGGTGACAAATAAGCGTATGTGCTTTCTTGTTTTCAATTACACGCCACTTCGGTCAATGAACACCTTAACGAACCTATGTCAACTAGAGACGAGAAAAACAGGGCAAGTCTTACTATTACAATGTAATTTACTACTATATCATTATCATTAATATGTAATAGGTAAAAACATGAATTGCAATAAATAATAAAATAATAATAATAATAATAATAATAATAATAATAATAATAATTATTATTATTATTATTATTTTGTATTTGCTTGTTTGTTTGTTCGCGCATGAGCCCATATAGGACTACGCAAAGTACGTAGAGGCGTTTCTGTGTTTTCCTTTGACTCCATATTGCTTTCATCCTTTGGTTGTGAGCTTCCTTCCTCTCGTTTGTCCATGTTGTTCCAGTTTTTTTTCTTCGGTCTGTCCTCTTGGTCAGCTTTCCATTTATGCACCTTAATTCTAAAGCTGTCTCTTTTCAAAATTTCTTCTGGAGTAATTTCTGCCAGTTTTAAGTCTTTTTCACTTCACCAATCCATTTCATAGTATCTACTTTTGCTTTACTTCTACTTTCATAGAATTCCAATATTTGTTTTGTCAGCCTATTTGAATTCATTCGTTTAATATGCCCATAATTTTTTTATTATTATTATTACCATCGTCAGCATTGCTATTAAAAGTCCAAGAGCTTTGCTCATTTGAAAGCTTTCAAATAAGGTTAATGTTAAGATTTATATCGTTGCAGTACAAATTAATTAAAATAAAATAAAATACAAAAATGAATTAACGAAATATAACAGTTATCATCCATAAATAAAAATGTTAATAAAGCTCAGACAATTGAAAACTAGTACAATATTTAAAAGACGTAAACTCTCCCGTTGACTATATTTAAAATCTAAAAATAGTCAAATATACTTCCGCGCATTTGGACTCATTCCCATTCAGTCTGGAATTTTATAACAAAGATTAAGAAATGTAAATATGAATTTTGTCTGCTAAAACATGATAGAGAATACTAACAATTTCATAGAGTCACTTAAAATGAATATTCTGAACTTACTACCTACTCTGTCTGATATTAACTATTTTAAATAATATATAAACTTTATATTCATAGCTTCAAAAAATTAATAATATTTTGATTCAGGTTTTAAAAAATTTAAGGAAAACATGTTCAGGTGTCCTCGGTTTCCTAGTAATGTGCACAATGTACTATAATATACTTACTTAAAATACTCGAGGGGGGTATATTGGTTTGGGTGTAATCTGATGTACTCTTTCTTGAATATGTCTACAATTACATAAGTTACTGTTTTTATAATTAATAAAACTGTTATGTTTAGGGTAATTATCGTTACAAAATGGCAGCCACGTTTCGTGCACTGAAATGCCGTTTCCGTGACAATTTCCACAAATGTCAATATTTTTTAGTGATTCTTTTGTCTATGTATTTGTAAATATCATACGAACAACGTATTTTACAATCTTGGGAATATCTACAGTAGGCCTATAGGTACCGATATTTTTAAAAAATCCATGGATTAAAGAAATATTTTTTAATAAACTAGGAAAATGCATTTCGGTGCACGAAACGTGGATGCCTTTTGTAACAATAATTACCCATAACTGTGATAGTTCCATAAATTTTGAAAACAGTAAGCATAAAGAAAAGTCGGACGGATTACGAGGTTGTAGAACAATTCATTGCTGAGAAAAAAAATGAATTTCACCTATTTCTGAGCATCCTAAACTGTATGCTACTTATCCGCCTTAATATAGTGGGTACGATTTCCTCTACATTATATTAAAAACAAAATTCATAATGCAAAAACGCTACTTATAAAATAAATTTAAAAAATAGCCATTTAAAATAACTAAAAATAAATAGCCAGCTAAAAATAATAGCCAGCTTTTCAATTATGCGTTAAGATAAAATTTGTAACCAATTACCTATCGCAATTGATTGAGCTACGGTGATGTGTTATCAAGAGAACAATGGCTGCGTGCAAATGTTGGTGGGTTGTCAAGTCATTGCATTCAATTGACAGGAGTTCCCGCCCGCTCCTTAAGATGCCAAGGCTGCTAATGGCACCCAGTTAGCAGAATTACATACACTTTATGGTCCATTGCTCCTCACCGATAATTATATGGTTTCCTTCTACATAAGGTGATGGTGATTTCACAAGTCTGTATTTATACTGCCAAAGGAATAGATCCTCACTTCAACATGGCGATTCACGCCCTACAGTTGAACAGAAATAATGTAGTCGAGGCCATTACCATTGCAAAACAAATAAGACGAGTTTCAGTGTTACATTGCAAAGACTCAAGTAAAATTTTAGGTCTAAATTATATTTTGTATTCAGAATTCTTTCAATGGATATTTTTCCTATAAGCTGGATTATGATTTATATTATGTCACCAGCGAAGTTTGAAAATAGGCACTCTATAAAATGACTAGGCATTGTATAAAATTCCAGAATTGAATAAGTGAAGGATGAGATATTTTTTACAGCATGCTCCATTACAATAATATGTAATACTACATACACTAAAATTAACTGGGAAATTTTCCACAAAGCTTAAAAATTTCAAAGGTTGTACCAATTTACAAAAAAGGCGATAAAGGTAACTTGGGTAATTATCGTCCGATTTCATTAGTCCCTATATTCAGCAAAGTTTTGGAAACAGTAGTTAAAGTACAGTTATGCACTTTCTTTGAAGACAACAATTTGTTGACGGAATTTCAGTATGGCTATCGAAAGGGACATGATACAATAGATGCAATTAGTAATATGGTCACTTATATCTTGGAAGGTTTTGAAAACAAGAACTATGTAAAGGCAGATCTATGCGATTTAACAAAAGCCTTCGACACAGTATCACATTCCATACTAATAAATAAATTGAATTTTTATGGCATAAAAGGAGTTGAACTTGAATTTTTAAAATCATATTTGTTTGAAAGAAGGCAGATAGTTCAAGTAGGAAATAATGTGTCAGAAGCTGCAATAGTTAAATATGGAGTCCCCCAAGGTTCAGTTTTTGGACCTTTTTTGTTCTTAGTGTACATAAATGACCTGGTTATAAATTGTACTACTGCCTGTACTTTATATGCGGATGATACTTGTCTGTTAAATAGAAGTTCCTGTTTGAATGAGTTAGAAATTCTTAGCAAAGATACGTTGGATAATGTGCAACTATGGTTTAATTCTAATGAATTATTTTTAAATCAAGAAAAAACACAGTCTATTCTTTTTAGCCTAAAACCAACTAATAATGATATTTCTTCCACCTATAATGATGATGTAAAATTTTTAGGAGTCTGCCTTGATAACAAGCTAAACTGGGACAAGCATGTAACGTATCTCTGCACAAGAATCAGCAGGATTGTTTTTTTATTAAGAAATCTTAAGTATGTGTTACCAGTATATCACTTGCGAAGTACTTACTTTGCCTTCTTTCAGAGTGTAATAGCTTACGGTATTATTTTCTGGGGAAACAGTTGCCAAATTTCCAAGATTTTAATTTTACAGAAGAGAGCCATAAGATCAATCACAAACTCAGGACATAATGTTCATTGTAGACAGCTTTTTAAAAACTTGCAGATTATGACAGTTATTAATCTATACATTTTTGAATTAATTTTATACATTAGACAAAATCTTAATCTGTTTGATGAAAGGAATGTTATCCACTCTTACAGAACAAGAAATGCCCATTTGCTACAGATGCCTCAGGTTAGATTGCACAAGACTGCTCAGAATTTTATGTATATGGGTTGTAGGCTTTATAATTGTTTGCCACCACACCATATAGCTCAGCCCAATAGTGTATTCAAGAACAGACTTAGAACGTGGCTTCTCAATAATCCTATGTATGAAGTTAAAGAGTTTTTTAATGTTGATTTGTCTAGTATGTAAGTTATGTGTTTTTATATAATTATGTAATGTTTGTGTTTTTATGTATTGACGTAGCCTATTGTTATTTTACTTAATGGCTCAATAATAATAATAATAATAATATACAAACTTTTTAATACATAAATTAAAACAAAGGAACCACGTTTCAATGTACATATTTTCCGTTATAAATACAGTACTATGTCTTCAATGAGTCGAAATTGATTTTATTCGTGAATTTTTTTTTACTTCTTTAGCGTATTTTTTCTTAAGTTCGTGATTATTATATTAGTACTCTATGCAACGAGCCTATAATGACATTTTTTAAACACACGATCAATATTTTTATAGGAGTGTCTTAATTACTGTTGTGGGAAGTTGTATACAACTGTTTTTCGACCATAATTAAATGTTTAGGTTTTGGGTTTTTAAGCTCATCACACAAACTAGACGGGTGACTTCTGCGGTCAGTTAGAAAAGTCTCGTCTCCCTCGTCGTATGCGGTAGATGGCAGGTAATAGCGTGCGGGAACTCGAAGCTTCACTTGGCGTTTTAACCTCAAACCAACGAGTTTGTAAAACACGAAATGAACTCAATTTATGGAATTAATTAAAAAATAATCCAACTAATTCTTGAACGGAATTCATACAAATTTAAAAATTCATCTGAACCATTAAGTACATGTTTTACTAGCCAGAAAAAAATAATAATGAGAATAAATTGTTTTGTTAAGTTTTATTAAACTGAGATTTGTAACATGTTGTGTGTAACTCTTAAGGTGTGCATGTATATATGTGTGTATATAATAATAATAATAATAATAATAATAATAATAATAATAATAATAATAATAACGGCAACAGCGATAGAAAAGGAGGGCATGAAAGCACGAGTTTACAAAATGGAAAAAGCATACCATGCAACAATGAATATATACAACAAAAAATCAATATCCAAACATGCTAAATTGAGACATTATAAAACTGTAATCTTACCAGAAGCTCTGTATGCAACAGAGTGTATAAACACCTTCTCAGATAGAAGAATAAGCAAAACAGAGAAGGGAATCTTAAGGAAAATTATGGGACCATTTTGGGAGAATAACATATACAAACTGAGACCAGAAAAGGAGTTATACAAACAAACAGAAAAAATAGGCCATGCTTTCAGGAAAATAAGATTAAGATTCTATGGTCATATTTTCAGAATGGAAAGAGACAGACTTACCAAACAAATTTTTGATCACTATGTAAGTAAAAAAACTAAACCCACATTTTTTCAAGGAAGTTGAAGAAGATTTGAAATTACTCAACATCAAAAAGGAGGATATTGCAAACAGAGAAAAGTTTAGGAAAGCAATATTTGATGGCGAATTTCCAGAGAAACCGAAGAAGAAAACGGGAAGTAAATGGACGGAAGAAAGGAAACAGCAACATCGCGAAAGGATGAAGAAGTTTTGGGAAGACAAGAAGAAGACAACTGTTTCACGTGGTCCTAAGCTGGCCTAATGGAAAGGAAATAATAATAATAATAATAATAATAATAATAATAATAATAATGGGATTGCATGGTCTTTGATAAACTGGAGATCAGCACGTCTAATCTACAAATAAATGTTCTATATGTATGCTATTAATGTCTAATTATGTGTAGCCGTTAATAATGTAATGCAGACCATAATAAAAGTGAGTGATTTACACTCGTGTCCCATTTGAACTCTGAGATAAGATGTGGGAGAAGTAGCTTGGAATATGAATATACATTCTAGGTTATGGGTTCAAATCTCTGGTGAGATAGCAAGTGTTATGCCCTGGTGTATACCTGGTGTATACCTTAAGTATACCACGGATATACTGAATATCATTGTCATTGTTTATCCCATATTGTAACAGCAATGTTATAATTTAGGATATGGCAATGCATGGGTCAAGGAAATTGTTATTAAGTTGTTGAAAGTTTGAGTTAAGAGAATTGCATATTTTTATGGATATTGTTTTGAAGTAACATTAAAAAGGCAAAGATCACGTTTTATAAAGGAAGTGGAATATTATGTTGCATACATTGTCAGAACATTTGCACAGCAGCATTAGTGTAAATATTATTGCAAATTGCTTATGTAAGGTTAAGAAGAGCAAGCTTTTGATTGGTGGAAAATGATGTCATTATCTTTCTGTTGTTTTGATGTAAGTTAAGCCTTTATTAATTTAAGGAAACACAGAGATTCTTATATTCCGTAAATGCGAATAATAAGGCGTTTGCAAGCATAAAAGACGTATAGTACTTTTATAAGACGCATTACCTCATTGTGACTTTTGACCATGGATCGGGCGTGGCAGACGCTGGTATAAATACATGCCCAGCGCAACTTTTAGTGCCTTTTTGATTATTGTCTCCAACCTAGTGGATTCAAGTTAGTCTACGTAACGGTTCTCTTCAGGGGGAGAGAACGTAGACCAGTTGAGATGGCGGAAAACTTCATAATATGTAAGTTGTAACAAAGAAACATTTACACTCTTATTTAGAATAAACATGTAGCATTTATTCATTGTTTTATTCCAAGATCATAAGACATAGCAGTCACTATAAATCCTTTACCTTTCAGAAAGTATTAATTTGAATTTAAATATTTTATTAAGAAGTAAAGTAAATAATGGTGTCAGAAAAAAATAAGATAGTTGTTGTAGAAGAAAGTTAAAGTTGGGTAAAGAAGATTTAACGAACGCACTGCTGACCGCAAGATTTTCCTGACAAGGGACGCCCCTAGGCGGGCCCCCAACAGTGGTGTCATCGTGTGGGATACTTACCGCGAGTAAAATTAATGTTTTGGAAACGACTCTATGATCTCATGTTCTTGGAAAAATGTTAGGGTATGTGTGTAGGTGTAGGTAGAATATTTTTTTTTGTGTTGTGTGTGAAATTTGGCTAGAATATTGTGGGCATTATTTTAGTTGGGGTAATTAAGCTTCTTGAATATTCTCTGGATTCCAAGTGCGTGTAGGTTAATCGAGTTAGGATTAACGAATTAATTAATTGCCAGTGACAATTAAATAAATCAAAATGCCGTTAGACGAAGAGACTAGGCGTGCGTTAGAGGAGCTCAATAATAGAGTAGCAGCATTAACCGCAGCAAACCAAGCTCTGCAACAGAGACAGGTAGTACAGGTAGCTCGACAGAAAGACTTAACGGTTTGTAGTGCGATAAAAGAGTGGAGTGGCTCAGCTGGTGGGTTACCAGTTAAAGAATTTTTCAATAATGTTGATGCAGCAGCTAGTATGGGGAATCTCGAAAATGCAGATAAAAAGCAAATTGTAAAACTTAAAGTGGCAGGTCCCGCAGCCGAATTTTTGCATTGCCGCCCAGATTTAATTGGCGACGAAACCTCATATGATCAGTTGAGGGCAGCTTTCGAGGACAGGTTCAAAGAAAAATTACCTGATAATTATTATTATACTCAGTTGCAAACGGCAACGCAAAAGAAAGGTGAAAGTCCCGAAGCATTCGCAGACAGAATTAAAGCATTAAGCATTAAAACACTCAAGCCAACTGATAATGCACAGGAAAAGCGTATTTTAGCAGAGGAAGCTGAAAGAAGATTATTAGCAGCTTACGTTTCTGGATTAAGGGGAGAAGTCGGAAAGCAGGTTCGACTTAGATTACCGCGTACAATGCATGAAGCAGTGCAATTAGCAGTTACTACCGATAATCTTGAGCAAAAAGATTCAGGATCTTCCGGTGTAAAAACCGAAGCCCAGCCTAGAAATGTGTTTACTATGTTTAATGTAACATGTTATAATTGTGGGAAGAAAGGTCATACGTCCAGGACTTGTCGTCTTAAACGACAACAGAATCAAGGGAATTCAAGCAATTCTACTCAGCAGAAAGCTAATGCTAGTGGTAATAATCAGCCGAAACAAGCAAAGAGACAAGTAGAATGTTCTTATTGCAAGAAAAAGGGGCATGTAGCTAGGGATTGCAGGAAAAAGAAGTACGAGAATTCTAAGGAGCAGAATGTCTCGTCGGGTTTTCAGAACGCCTCGTCGGGAACCCCGGCGGCGAGGTCAAATTGGGCGTAAATGAAACAGATTTACCCGCGGAACTCATGGTCACGGCTATGGTCGATGGTAGAGCTAAGGAATTCTTAGTGGATACAGGAGCGACTGTATCAGCGATAAAACCAGGTGTTTCACAGGGAAATTTATTAGAAACTGACGTCACGGCTAAGGGGGTATCAGGAAAAGGACTTCAAGTAGATGGGTCCCAGTTATTAAACTTAGAGTTCGCGAATGGAGAAATATATTCGCATGAGTTTATAGTGTGTCCAATTGATATAGAACAAGACGGAATATTAGGTCTTGATTTTATGTATCAAAACATGGTTAACGTAGATGTTTTGAACCGCGCACTTATCACGCGAGAAGGGATGATAAATCTGTCGCAGCAGCCGCCGTGTACTGACACTAGAAGCGATGGAATCGGATTAGCTACCCGAAATAATCCACTTACTTACCATACGAATGGGAATAAAAGTAACTTCTGTGATATCTTACACGGGCAGGTGGAAACGTCAGAGAATAGTTCTAGCAACAGTCTCAAATCTCAAAATGATAATCGTGGTGTTTGTCCAGTTTATACTGCACGTAAACTGACAATTCCTCCAAGATGTGAAGCTATGATCGTAGCGCAAACAAATAGGAAGTGCACAATTACCTATAATTTGTCCCTAGAACAAGGAGAAAGTATTTTTGAACCTGAAGAGCAAGGTATAAATGGGATTTACCTAGCTAGATCGCTTAGCGATAAGGAACAGAGATGTAAGAATAAAATTCCTGTGAAAGTAATTAATTGTTCCAGTGAAACAATAGAGTTACCGAAAAATAAAAGAATAGGTTACATCTCAATCTATAACCGTGTAGATGCAGGCACGATGAGTACTCCGGATGCTGTGGGTACGAATAAACAAGATGACGTCAATTCTCAGAATAATGAAACAGCACGAACAACACATACGCATATAGATTCAGATCTAGAAAGTCAGATAAATGTGTTGACTCCGATGAGTTCGGAATGCAACTTAGGCTTACTCGAAACAGTGAAATTAGATCACTTAAGCGAAAGTGACGGACAGATAATACGGGAAGTATTAGAAGAATTTATAGATGTGTTTCACGACCCAAGAGATAGTAAAATAGGATGTACAAATAAAGTGAAACATAGAATAAATACAGGGGATGCGCCCCCAGTAAAGAAAAACCCTTATTCTTTACCACATAAGTATAAAGAAAAAGTAAAGAGATGATAAACGATATGTTGGATAAAAATATTATTAGGCCTTCAGCAAGCCCTTGGTCAGCTCCAATAGTGCTAGTTCCGAAGAAAAGTCCGGATGAGGAAGACCGGATAAGGTTTTGTACGGATTTTAGAGGTTTAAATGCCGTAACGCATGGAGATACTTACCCTCTACCAAATATCAATGAAACATTAGAGAGTTTGGCAAATACAAAATATTTTAGTAAGCTCGATTTACACTCAGGGTTTTGGCAAGTAGAAATAGAGGAAAAAGACAAAGAAAAGACTTCGTTCTGCAGTCCATATGGTTCCTACGAATTCAACCGAATGGCTTTTGGTCTAGTGAACGCACCCTCTACGTTTTCTCGGTTGATGGACGGTGTACTAGCAGGGTTAAAAGGAATATCCTGTTTTGTCTACCTAGACGATGTCATTTTATTTTCCACAACCATTGAGGAACATGCAGACAGACTGCGTGAAGTTTTATTAAGGTTAAGAGAAGCTAATTTAAAAGCTCATCCTTTAAAATGCAAATTTGCATTGGATCAAATTGAATATTTAGGTCATATTGTAAATCGTGAAGGAATTTTACCAGATCCAAGAAAGGTACAGGCTATAAAGGATTATCCTATTCCCAGAACGCCAAAAGAAGTTAGATCATTTTTAGGCCTTGTAGGATATTACCGTAGGCACATAGCGAATTTCGCTCATATAGCAAAACCTTTAACAGAGTTAATTAAAAAGAGTACAGATTATGTTTGGGAAGAAAGCCAGCAAACCGCGTTCGATACTTTAAAAGATGCATTATGTCGCGAGCCGGTATTAAAGTACCCAGACTTTAAGAAAAGATTTATCCTCACAAGCGATAGCTCTGGTTACGCAATCGGTGCCGTGCTGTCTCAGATGAACGGTGACGTAGAGCATGCCATTGCATACGCGTCACGAGTGTTATCTAAAAGCGAGCAGAATTACTCTACAACTGAACGAGAGCTATTAGCACTCGTATGGGCTACTAAATATTTTCGCTGTTATTTATATGGTAATGAATTTACTGCAGTAACAGATCACGCCGCATTGAAATGGTTACTTAGTTTAAAAGACCCTAGTTCGAGACTTTTGCGTTGGACTTTAAGACTTTCAGAATTTAAATTCACAGTCCAATATAGGCCTGGGAAGAAGATAACCCATGCCGACTCGTTGTCTCGAGCGTATATAAACTCTTTACACTTTAATAGTGATGTAAACATGGTAAGAAGCAACCAGATAGCAGAACCTCAGTATTGTAAATGGTTAGAAAGTTCAGAAAAATTCCAACTAGATGATAACGGAATTTTGTTTTTAGTAGAAAATGGGAAAGAACCAAGGTTAGTTGTTCCAAAGTGTATGAGGAGAAATATATTAAAGAATTTTCATGATTCACCGATAGGTTCCCATCAAGGTCAAAGAAAGACAATAGAATTGTTAAAACGCAGATTTTATTGGCCAAACATGAAAGCAGAAATAGAAGATTATATTGTTAAATGTTTTTCATGTAACAGTCGGAAAACAGGAAAACATCCCGTTGCTCCATTATGTAATTTTGAACCAGTTTTACAACCTTTTGAATTAGTAAGTTTAGATGTTGTTGGTCCGTTGCCTAAAACTTCAGCAGGTAACATATATTTACTAACATTTATGGATGCATTCAGTAAATATACTGAAGCGATTCCTATTCCTGACCAAACCGCTGAAACAATAGCAAGAGAATTTGTATATAACATCATTTGTCGTCACAGTACGCCATTAAAATTATTGACGGATCAAGGCCGAAATTTTACGTCGAATTTATTCAAAGAAGTTTGTAAATTATTGCAAATTGAGAAAATACAAACATCGCCATATCACCCTATGACTAATGGCATGGTTGAGCGTAGTCATCATACATATGCGGACATGCTTTTGCATTTTGTGAGAAAAGATCAAAAAGATTGGGATTTGTGGATACCTATAGTACAGTTAGCATATAGAAGCACACCTCATTCTATAACTGGATATTCTCCTTATTATTTATTACATGGAAAAGAAATGAACCTTCCGTTTTCTTATAATATATCTCCTAAATTTTCTAGAAAGGAAACAGGGAATGATCATGTAGATACTTTAGCAGAAAAGTTAGAATACGCGTATAAAATTGTGAGAAACCGTATTCAAAGGGGAAAAGAAACTCAAGCAAAACAGTATAACGAAAAGGCAAATGTTCGTTATAGGTCATTCAAAGTAGGAGACAAAGTATTGTTATACTCTACAGCCACAGTTAAAGGCGTAACAAAGAAGTTATCTAAACCGTGGTTAGGTCCATTTACCGTAGTAGAAAGATTAAATGAAGTAAATTATCGTATTATGTCTAAAAATGGAAAGACACAAGTGATACATGTTAATAGGATTAAACTATGTCCTATAGGGGAAGATGTTGTTTCCGGGAAAGAAACCAGACAATATGAAGACGGAGACAGTGATACATCCACGCTGGAAATACTTCATGAGAAGCCTAATGTTATGAAAAAAAAACAAGTGAAAGAAAACCTACCGGAACGGCTAGGACACAGCAGCAGCAGCAGCCGGTGGAAGAATATTGGTCGTCAGATGACGAAAAACCTCTTAGTCAGTTTGTGTACCGCCACAGGGACGGCGATGGAAAAGAAGACAATGACAGTCTTTACAGTGAGGAAGATGAAATCCCGTTGATGAAGTTACGAGACAGGATACAACGGAAGAGCGCTCAGGTAGATATATCTCCCACTAAAAAGAAATCCGACCATAAGCACGTGCACCACGACCATGAAACCGCAGAAAATAGTAAGACTCCTAAAAAGAAAGAAAATGTTAAAGTTACAGGAACTCCCGAAAATAAACATAAGTTTAGTGTTCGTAAACCCCATGTGAGGTACGGATTCGAGAACGATGTGCACTGGAGTAGTGAGGACAGGACTCACGGGGAGGAACTCCCAAGAAATAGCGAAACTCCAGTAAGAAATAAATCCCATGAGATTAGGCAAGGTGGGTCACGCATAAATACGGAACCACACAATTTAGGTCGCGGATATGAACGCGAAAACGATGATGAAACAAGTTCGCAATCAGAATCGCGAGAACGTACGGAATCCCAGGGAAACAGAGAATTTCAAGAACGCACTGAAAATGAAATTAGTAATAATAATGAATCAAGCAACTCAGGGCAAATCATAACAGAACCCAATAGCAATAACGTACCCAAATGTCGTTATAATCTCAGATCGAGACAAATATTTTGACTTGTTTACAGGGAACGTAATATTGATGACAATTACGTGTGGACAAGGACTTAGTAGTTCAGCAAGAGAAGAGACGACTAAGCTTAACAAAGGATTGGTATTCATTAAGGAAAAAGATATTTTTCTTTCAGGAGATAAGTGGACAATTGTTATGGATTTTAGTTTTGATATTTATTATGATATTTTGAGTAATGTAACTGAAGATGTTAATTATTTTCGAGAAACAGTTAACGATCCAGATTTTATAAAGATAGCATTGTTTAATACATTAGCATTTAAATCTCGCAATACCATTAGAATTGCGATACGCAGAATTGATCAGGAAATTCAAAGGATAACTAATAAGTTAAATGAAATCAGTAATGAATTATTTTATTCAGAAACTCGAGTTAAACGAGGTTTATTTAATTTAGGAGGATCAATTTTAAAGTTTTTATTCGGATCAATGGATAATTCAGATCTCGAGAGAATTGATGCTCAGATAAATATTATTAGCAGCAATAAAAATCAAGTAACAGAAATTGTGCAAGAACAACTTTCGTACATGCAGAAGATGGACGAAAGGGTTGACCAAAATAGACGCGATCTTCAAGAATTTGTTAAATATGTTAACAAAACATTACGCGCTTTGGATAATATAATAGATGATGCTTCGCTTGAATTTAATGTAATCACTAAAAGCATTAACATTCTTGCAAATTTACAATTTATCGTAGATACGTTAAAAGAGTTAGAACATCATTTAATGCAGTTTAGGGAAGCTGTAGATCTCACAGCTACAGGTAAATTAAGTTCTTACTTATTACCACCCCATATCTTTTCAAATATTTTGAAAAGAATTGCTTTAAAATTACCTGAAGGAATTTCCTTATTGTCAGTCGTTGAAACTAGTGCTATATTTTTATATTATTCGTTAGTGGAGGTACATGCTCTTGCAACTAAGAATAAATTACGTTTATTTATTGACATACCATTGAAGTCATTGGACAGGTATTTTGAATTATACAGAGTACGAGCTTTACCGTATTGGGACACGACAGCAAATGTCAGTACTCTGGGTTCTTTTGTGATAAATCCCGATTATGAATACTTAGCAATAACTACTAATAGATTGTATTATGCTTTGCTTGATGAAAATGATATTTTCAGATGTAAAGGTGATATTTATACCGTATGTCCAGCCGATATAGTAATATTTTCAGCAACTCAACCGAACTGTATTCCGGCGCTATTCACAGGAGGGCCGAAGGAAGCCATTGAGACATGTGACAAGAGGATAATTGGAAATCAACGAAATCCTGTTTGGTATCGTTTACCTAATAAGAATTTTTGGATATATAGCCTTCCAACGGAAGTGCGTTTAACTAAAGCTTGTCATTTTAGAAATGGGTCACGTGTAGAATCGTCTACCATAGTTTTGTTTAATACTGGAATATTAGAGGCAACTAATGACTGTTATTTTTACTCTAATAATTTTAAACTTTTACCTCATACAACAGGTAATATTTATGCAAATTATGATCCAAGCGATATTTTATTGCCAGAAATAAATAAAGATATATTTAATGCAGATTTGAATATTTCAAATAATGAATTGAGTTTATTAATGAATGAATTACCTGATATTAAAGATTTTAATAAAAATGGATTAAGTTTTGAGGATTTAAAAGTTAAAATAAAATCATTAAGAAATGATTCCAGTTATTATGATATCAGTAACATTACGCATTATGAAATGTTATTATGGTTTGTTTTGTTAATCTTGTGTTGTATTCTTGTGATACAGATAAGAACGTTGCTTATAAGAAAAGGCTATACGATGTCGTGGGTGAGGAACTTGACCTTACCAGGAAGACGTCACGGGTCCGAAGGTCCGAGAGAGCAATCGGCCTTGCGAACACATGGAGATGCAGTCGTCACTGAAACAGTATCGTCAGCTGATTCGACTATAAACACAGCCAGCCCAATATTATTTACTGGCTCTGGAATTCAATTTGCGTAGTAAAACAGAAGCCAAATGATTGTATTAATTGTTTTATTTAAGAAAAGAATTATGTAATTATGAAAATGTAAACACACACACATACACACATACATACACATAACGTTTATAACTAAAGGAATATATTACCAATATATATATAAAGTATTTAAAGGAAGTTTCTCAACTATCACAACTGGGAAATAAGATATAAGATATTAAAGTAAATTTCAATTTTGTTTAAGTTGAAACCGAACAAGGTCAAAATGTCGTATTAATAGATAAAAGTAAACTCATTATTATATAATGAAAGAAACATAGAGACATCATAATTAAGCAAGTTAATTAATAAAATTTGATTTAATAAAAGAATTGAATATTAATTTATGAAGACCATAAGAAAAGGCAGACATTGAACCCTTATCAGTTCGCCGACTTGTTAAGACTGTAAGTAGATATTTGAAGGCCGCTGGAACGGAATAACACTCCTGTAAGCCTGATTGTAGCCACTGCGGAATTAAAACTCTGCATGCGATAAATGTTGAATGAATGAGTTTTACAGATCTCAACAAGGTCGCGAGACTTTTGGAACTTATTACAAAACGAGTGTTCCAACGAACAGCTCGTTTTGAAAAAAAGGAGGGAGTAATGTTATGCCCTGGTGTATACCTGGTGTATACCTTAAGTATACCACGGATATACTGAATATCATTGTCATTGTTTATCCCATATTGTAACAGCAATGTTATAATTTAGGATATGGCAATGCATGGGTCAAGGAAATTGTTATTAAGTTGTTGAAAGTTTGAGTTAAGAGAATTGCATATTTTTATGGATATTGTTTTGAAGTAACATTAAAAAGGCAAAGATCACGTTTTATAAAGGAAGTGGAATATTATGTTGCATACATTGTCAGAACATTTGCACAGCAGCATTAGTGTAAATATTATTGCAAATTGCTTATGTAAGGTTAAGAAGAGCAAGCTTTTGATTGGTGGAAAATGATGTCATTATCTTTCTGTTGTTTTGATGTAAGTTAAGCCTTTATTAATTTAAGGAAACACAGAGATTCTTATATTCCGTAAATGCGAATAATAAGGCGTTTGCAAGCATAAAAGACGTATAGTACTTTTATAAGACGCATTACCTCATTGTGACTTTTGACCATGGATCGGGCGTGGCAGACGCTGGTATAAATACATGCCCAGCGCAACTTTTAGTGCCTTTTTGATTATTGTCTCCAACCTAGTGGATTCAAGTTAGTCTACGTAACGGTTCTCTTCAGGGGGAGAGAACGTAGACCAGTTGAGATGGCGGAAAACTTCATAATATGTAAGTTGTAACAAAGAAACATTTACACTCTTATTTAGAATAAACATGTAGCATTTATTCATTGTTTTATTCCAAGATCATAAGACATAGCAGTCACTATAAATCCTTTACCTTTCAGAAAGTATTAATTTGAATTTAAATATTTTATTAAGAAGTAAAGTAAATAATGGTGTCAGAAAAAAATAAGATAGTTGTTGTAGAAGAAAGTTAAAGTTGGGTAAAGAAGATTTAACGAACGCACTGCTGACCGCAAGATTTTCCTGACAAGGGACGCCCCTAGGCGGGCCCCCAACACAAGTTACAAACTAGCTGCTGTTTGCTTATACCGGAACTAATCTTATGGTGCTGGAAGTTTGAAGGAGAGAAAAAGAAGAAAGAAAAGCAGCTCTCTATGACTCGCTTTGCTGTCGTCAGGGTTGGCAGACTTTCAAGCTGTCAAGACATAACCTGGTAGAGTGTAACGGATACCACTTACACAGCTACTTCAACACTTTGAATGCTTTTGCATTAACTTGTTTAAAACGATGTCCTAAATCTTAACCAACGAGGGGTGGTAAAGATACCCCTAAAGCCAAGTGACTTAATTCTACAGAATTAATTATACAGTATAATACTTACTCAATGGAAATTCATAAGCAAGCTAAAGGAATGTTATCTATTATATGAAACCCGGAGGTTCACTGCCGCGCTTACGTTAGCCCGCCATTCAACCCTATTCTGTGCTAACTCCAGCCAACGATCCCTGAAAAATCCTACTTCCCTTAAATATATTATAATATTGTCCTTCCACCTAAGTCTAGATCTTCCAAATGGTATTTTCCCTTCAAGTCTCCCAGTCAATATTGATATTTAATTACTGTTACTATATTCAGTCTTATAAATTTGTATTTTTAGATTTCTGGTCAGAAGACGAGAAGAGAAGTTTCTCAATTGCATAAAACCAAGCATATCCTGATTTTAGTCGACACTTAACTTCTTCCTTAATATTATTTGTATATGTAATTATTGCACCCAGATATTTGAATTCATCCACGTGTTCGAATGCTTTGTTGGCTATTCTAAAATTTTTAGCGCATTATTTTGACGTTTCAGGACCATCCATATACTTAGCTTTTTCTGTATTAATTTCCAATCCAACATTTCTGCAGGCATCGAAAAGACCGTCTGCATTTCTCCCGATTGTGTTCATGTCATCGCCCAACAGACAGACGTCATCTGCATAAACTAAAATCGGGTGATTGCCATTTAATTCTAGGCCAGGGTTGTTTTCCTGAACTTTCCTAAGGGCATATTCCAAAGCGAAATTAAGAAGTGAAGGAGGTAATGCAGTTCCTTGCATCGAGCTAGGCTACTTTTAATAGCAAAGAGCGTTTGCTAGGCCTACGCCTAAGTTCAAACTTGACTCTAAAGATCCGCAGTAAAATAACTCTATAATTTGAACCATGGATTAACTGATGTCTGGAATAATGTAGATGGACGTGCAACTATTCAACTGAATCAGCAAAGTGGATAAATATCGGAGAAGGTCATGGAATATCTTCCTCGGGCAAGAAGAAGAAAAAAAGATTGCTAAAGAATTATGACAGAATGAGGTCACCGATTTCATTTCCAATAGAGGACAACCTCAAAAACCAGACTGGTAGAAAACTCTGGGTGACAAGTTACTAAGAAAAACACAGCTGATGGGTATTTCCTCGTATTTTTCTCGTAGCTTCTTTACTTCAAAATAATGCAATTCTCCATAAAAAGTTTAGTTGAAAATCTTTAGTGATAACATTTAATAAAATTAATATACTCGTCATCAGACATTGTGACTGTTGTATCTCAAAATTCTGAACTGAAGATGATGCAACTTGCATCGAAATGCATTTTCAAGTAATAGACGCATCTGGGACCAAGAAGAAGTTTTAATAATATGACAACAGTGTTTTTAACGTGTGCTTGTGCCTTCTATGTTGTTTTATATTTTATAAAAGACCCCAGATAAGTGCAACGACAAGGGTTCTAAGGTGGACAATCTCTCTATTTTAAAACTATTTTAACCCTGTCTGACGATGAAATTCATTACTAACTCGTATTAAGTATTGGCCTCCAAAATATAATTATAGTCTCTATTATATCGGCCGCAGTGGTCTAGGGGTAGCGTGCCCGTCTCTAAATCCGCAGGTCGCGGGATCAAACCCGGCCGCGGTCGACGGATTTTTTCGGACGTAAAAATCCGGGCGCGGAGTCCTCCAGGAGGGACTTTGAGCTGGACACGTCAAAGAACTCCAAGCCTAAATTAGAGCTTCTGGACAAAATTTCCCGGCTTTTCGCGTCCAAGTAATACCTTAGTTTCCTGGGGGTTTGTGAGGCGATGGGCTTACCACCTGTCCCTCTGCCCTCTCTCGGAAAATAAGCATAACAAAATTCACATAGGTATCAGAATCCTCCAATTGGAGGCCCTTCGCCCCGACACCGGGGATATAAGACAGAGTCAGTCACTCAGTCAGTTCTCTATTATAGTGCTGTATTAAACAAAGGGCAATTCAAAATAGAGCAGAGCTTATCAGCAGTTCTGTTTTTTACCTTAAATTAAAGTATCCTTTGGATACAGCTGTTAGATCAAAAACTTTCAATGAATTATATTCAGCCTATAAGGATAATAAGATACATAATATTCTTCTAAAAATAAAAATAATAAAATATAAATCTCTATATATATAAAAGGCTTTGTCCTGACTGACTGAATGAATGACTGACTGACTGATTAACTGAATGACAGGAATCAACGTACAGCCTAAACTATAACAGGTAGAGACTTGGAATTTTGACAGTACCTTCGTTTCATAATGTAGGTGCTCACTAAGAAAGGATTTTGAAAAATTCTGATTCTAAATGCCAAAAATTAAATTTTTTTGAAAATACTTAATCCCTTTTTACATAGAATTATCAATTCCAAATCACAGAATATATTGTTGCCAAATGGTATCAGGTGGGCTTGGAAAAAGACAAATGAAATGCACTTTTGACAAATAAGAGAAGTTATCAAAATAATTCATGTTATAAATAAATATTACAGAATGAAATCCACTAAAATAATGGAATCACATAACTTTCTCTACCCTGGACATAGAGAAAACAAAACGAGGTATGGTAATGTGTACATTATTATATTATATCGCAGGTTTTTGGAGAGAAAAGTATGAAAGTGATAATGCTTTCTGTTTAATTTCATCCGCAAAACGGCTTTATGGTAACATAAGAGTGGGAAATTTCCCGCCTCGATATTACAATTTTATGTTACAGGAATTTCTGTTTCTTCTTATTTAAACCTCTACCAGGCTTGCTGTGCACTGTACAAGCGATGGGATGCAAAATTCTAGATCCTCTATGAGCCACAAAAAACTATATCAAGCGTTTTCTGAGGGAATAGTTTGAGTGTAATAAGTCGTTCTTCCTATTTCAAATTATAAATGCCTATATAAGGACCTAGAATTTAAAATTGAAAATCCTTCATAAGTTAATTTCCAATTACAAAATACAAAACCCGGGCGACGCCGGGTCTTTTAAGCTAGTAAAAATATAAATGAGTGCACCAGTCACCAGAAATATTTAGATGAACATAAAGCAGTTGTGAAAATAATTTCCTGGAAAGAAAAGGGAAGTTAATGTTGGCCAAGGAATTCTTTATTAGCAGTTTTATACAATATCTATGCAAACAGGACAAGCATAACACGAGCTATTAATGTAGGTGGATAGATTTATAGTAAAAATATAAACGAGAAGTTAAAGTAGCAGAGGTTAGTGAACTGGTAGCGGGAATCTAGAGCATTGGGTAGGCCTAGTGCGACTTGCAGGGTGGAGTCAGTCTGAGAGCTTGCATACTAAACCAATCAGACGGAACTGATGATAAGCTTTCTATGCGGCCTACGTGATTCCATTCTGTTCTGCCTTATCCTATAATTAACATTTTAATATAGCTGATTTAGCCTATGGAAAGATTTCTTGCTTAAATAGCTGTTACCTAGCAGTGAAGTAACATATAATCAGATGTGAGAAAGTAGACGGCCTCCTGAATCACATGGTTAATCGTGATTTGTTTAATCTAGTAAAAGTACTTGTGTGGAATTTGAATGCATTTATATAGGTGCATTTTACTTCAGGCCTTTCTTGTTCAAGACCGTTTTGATAAATTTTACATCTGGTGAAATTGAAAAGGCCCCTGATTAGGTCACTTTTACCCTTCTTCCTAGGTGTGACTTAATGATGCTACAAATACTTTGAAATGACTCATTGCTGTAATTTTTATTTAAACTTAATTATTATTATGATGATGATGATGATGATGATGATTATGATTATTATTATTATTATTGATATTAATATTATTATTGCACTTTTAGAAAATATTTGTATTGTCAGAGATGGTATGTAGCCACGGGCCTACAGTTCTAGAATTTCCTTCCTAGTCCACAGCGGTACTATGTCATAAAAGACAAGCTGCGAATATGTTAAATTAAGACAGTCAAACAAGAAAACGAAATAAAAAATTATCAACAAGTAGACCTTTAATAAGATCTTACCTGGGCGGCGGGGTTTCGCTAGACATCACTAAATTGCGATGCTCGGTCTTAAGTATATTTTCACTCTACAGGGCCTAAATTGAAATGCAACGTATTAGTATATACCATTTCAAGTACCTTCAGCAATTTGCGCAATTCCATAAAAATGAAATATGGGTCTGAAACTGAGTTAAATATCCAACATCAAATTCGGAATTCAGTTTTACACGCAACTCCCATGGCCTTATATTTTGCTTTGCCAGGACTTCCTTGTCAGCTAGTTAGTGATTTAACTGCTTCTCTATCCACCAGATGGCCAAACCAGATGAAATTCTTTCAGATTACATTTAAATGGAAGTCTTAGTATAATTTCCAGGCAAACTTGCGATTTGCCAGTAGAATTTTATCTAGAGTTATCACATAGTTTAAGTCCTGAGCAATATTTAACAAAATATTATCAACGTACGAATATAATTTAAATTAAGAATTATAATTGTTATTTCCTCATAGCATAGAATTATGTGATATTACCTGGGTAGAAAAAAAATTAACACCCATTATGCAATTTTTGCGACTCCTTTCTGATTGCGAAATTAGCCTACATTGACACCCCTGATGCAGTTCTACAACTCTCTCTACTTGCATGACCTGACTGTTACGCTAGAAAGTTCGCAACAGCACCGCTTTAGATCAGATTTATTTAAACAGATAGCCCAAGTAGGCCTAATCGGTGAAGTGGATATTAAATAGGTTTAATTATCTAATTTGTAAAACAAGATATTCAACCTGTATCACTCCACTATAACAATGTGTGATAAGTTGAATTTAATATCATAGTATTAGACTTTACCGTTTAAATTATGCAATTAACTTTGTTCCGTTGTTTATTGATGTTATGACTATGAGATAACAAGGGAACTCGGTGCTAGAATCTTCAAGTTAGTACGACTAGAGTAGATGCTGACTTGCTATTGTTTGTCCCATTCTAGTTTGATCCTAGTCAAAACAAAGGGGAGGAGAACTAACAGAGAGTTCGCGGAAAATTCGCATCATGTGACAAAACGTGATTGGTTAATGTCATTAGCATGCGCCATTAGCAGGGTGTGGCTAACGAGTGTTCGTAAGTTCATGCAATAATAATATCAACATTTACACGTGAAATAACAAACTCTCTCTGGCATGGTCATAATTATAGTATATCAAATAGCAAACAAAACAAAGGATGCATTGTTCACGACGACCCTGCGGGTCAGTTGTACTGAGAATAAACAAACTAACATAAACACGGTGAACAAGTGCGTTCTCACGTGCGGGCTATGACAGCCACGCCTCTTTGTTTTGAACAGGATCGTTCTTAAATGGGATAGAGAATAGGCATTTGTATGTGTTGAACTCTGAAGTAAACAAAGAACAGAAATTGACAGCCCGACTCTGACGCTTTCTGGTATTAAACAAACGAACTACGTCAAGGACACCATGTAATTTATAAACAACATAGGCTATAGCCTATACCTATTTAAGAAAATCTAGATTTTGCATTTGTTAGAAGGCGAAAGATTCTAAGGACATGAGAAAATGTAATTGTACATATATTTTCAAAGGGTGGATAATGCTCTATAAATAAAATCAGGTAAGCTGATATAACAAAGTGCGAGAATATTTTTGTTTAATAAGTGATAATATTGCAATTATGATATGCATAAAATAAGTTATTTTTGTAATCGATTTCCGAGTTAAGCTCCAGATCGATTCATTAAGCAGGACTTACAGAAGAACAAAGATCTACAGTTTGATAAGCATTTGTGAAGGAACATGTGAGTACTGTTATTTGTCAAAGTTAACTGTGTTGCAACTTCCAAAGCCGTATATGAACACTGTAAAACAATGTCATGAGAATTGATTTGCATTTGATAAACTCTGCCTAAAATATTAATAATGTTTTATTTTGCCTGGCAGAGTTAAGACTATAGGCCTTCCACTCAACCAGGATAAATACAAAATACATTAAAGAAATACCTACAAAAAACATTAAATATAATAGATACTATAATAAAACAATTCTGGCGATAAAATACTAATAATACTAGCAATAAATAATAATGCAATTGGTATGCCTACAATGAAACATGACAAAATTGCATCCAAAGAGAAAACAGGCACTAAATTGGGCATTACTCCGGTACCAGTCAACTGATTTGGTCCAAACTCAATAGACTTCTCCCATGGGCGTTATAAATGCGTATACCAAGTTTCATGAAAAATCAGATAAAACGTATTCCAGTTATCGCGCGTACAGACGGACGGACGGACAGACAGACATTTCCCATCCATTACACAATCTCATAACGTACCATTCTGGCACTTAATAAATTTATTCGTTCTTCCGAATATTTTGCAGACATTACCTCAAAGTTTGTCAAATTTCTGATATATTTCTAATGAACATCCCATTGTTTCTATGTTTTAAGTTGTTCGTAATGAAATTCCTACAATATTTCCCATGTTTCTAATAAACTCATCTAAAGCGGATATCATTTCACCGCTTCGGTATGTTGATGCTGTATAATATACTGAAAGCCGATTTGAAGATTTACAGAGTTGTATCATATATAAACCTTTGTAACGTTAGCTCATCCTGCATTCTCGGAAAAAGAATGGCAATTTTACGACACAATTCTCGGAACCCTTTATCCTATTTAAAGTATTAAACAGTAGAATTTGTCAGATAAAGGGAATCCTAATGTAGGCGTAATGTATAGGCGTAGGTACTTGTTAAGAGAGGAAAATAATGGCCGGAATATGCAACTAGACTTTTCAAAGTTACTATATTGAATAGGTTTATTGTTGATATTTCTATTCTCAATTGACCCATTCTCTTTAAATCAAGGTAACAAATGAGATACGATATTTTGAGTTTAATGTTGTTGTTCATATTGTTCTTAACTGGTTAAAGAGGTCGAATCCATGATTTTTCCGAAGCTAAGGTGTTTCTGAAAACAGCATTTTATTTGTATTACAATTAAATTTCAGCAACAATTTTGTATTTAACCTGTTTACGGCTATTGACATAGGCCCTACATTTGCGTCGCCGCAAAAAACTGTTTAAAGGCTGAGATATAAGTTTAATACATGGATGTATTTTTTAATATGAAGAAATTTATTCACTTTTAAAAATGTCACTTATGGAAATTAGCTAGTGAGTTTATTTGACAAATGCTTATAAGCTTATTAAAATATAAATTCAGTTCTTGAAAGAGTTATTTTCTTTACAGCTTATACTGCTGCGATTGCACTTTAGGTAAAATATAACAAAATTTCGGTTTGGTTAACAGTACTTAACATCATTCTCTGCATAAATGTTCATTGCAGCTCATTAGAAGGTGAGCATTCTTTATTTACAGGATGGAGAAAAGTTTCTTATGGCAGGCTTGCAGGACAGGATAGGATAGATAATCTAGTATATTGAGTAATTAAATATGAACATAATCTGCGTGCATTCGGTACATTGTATTTCATTGTTGTGGTTTAAAATAAACTAAATAATACACTTGTTTGTAATCCATTATTTACATACCAAGATGGATAATAAAATACATTTAGCCTTATCGGATGTTTGTCAGTTAAAGGAAGAGATTTTGATTCAGAGCAATAAATTGATATTGACGATCTTACATGTTATTATACTGTTAGGTATATGTTTTTATTGCAGAGCTTCTTCACAAACCTTGTTAATGCATTTAGGTCATCGTTCATGTATGTTCAGGATAGCATGAAATAAAACTATAAGCCTAGTGCATAAGGTTACCTATTGCACGTAAATCTGCAATTGAGGTCGAATTTTCTGTTTTTGCAGCAGTATCAGTTCATGGCCATGAATGAAATATAGGAGCCATGGTGGCTCATGACCCCTTGAAACATTTATGACTGTTTATTGATTTCAGTTTTATTTTTTCCGATAATTTAATATGCAAGGCAGTAATTCTAGAGTGATAGGGAAAAAGTGAATAAGTCAAAAAACCGAAGTTTTAGGAGAGAAGAAAAAACATTTATTTCCACAGCATTGTAACAATATTTAGTTCAGCCCGTCCAGATATTTTACATAGTATAAGATACTATTTTAAAATATCTGGTGGACTGAACTAAATATTGTAACTATGCTGTGGAAATAAAGTGTTTTTTGGTCTCTCCCAAAGTTTGGTATTTTGACTTATTCGCTTTTTCCCTATCACTCTAGAATTACCAAACACCATTTTGCTCTTGGAATATAGGTAGGATAAAATAAAGCCTATGTAGGCTATTTCATCCAACAATATTTTTTAGAACAACAAAACAGATCAAGAATCTAAATAGATCAGGAGAAAAATATCATCTATACAAGCTGGTATCCCATACCTGAAGGAAATATATCAAGATCGGTACAAATTCGTATCTTTGTTGTACGTGGTTTATTGTTTGGTGCCCGGGGTACTATTTACAAGGAAATTGCGCATTTCCTTCCCAGCCTTGGCATGGAAGGGATCATGGTGTTATCTTGCTGAGGGCATAATTGCCGTTTCTTTGATCATCTCACAACATCACATATACAAACAATCTAAATAATATGGACACGTGAAGTCAGAATGAAAAATTCAATGCCATAACCAGGATTTGAACCAGGATCTTCGGCTCTCCGTGCCGATGCTCTAACCAACTGAGCTACCATGGCAACGTGCCGGTACAACATTAAATTCTGCTGACTCTCAATCCCAGAATACCACCGGCATCGGCACGGAGAGCCGAAGATCCTGGTTCAAATCCCGGCTATGGCATTGAATTTTTCATTCTGACTTCACGTGTCCATCTTAGCCTACACACGGCCAGTGTGAAAGAATTATCATTCCAATCTAAATAATATGTTTGCACTATAAATATTGTAAATGGTGTAGTGGTTGAGCCACTGCACTACAAACCGGAAGGTCGCACTTCGCTTTATCAGTTTAGATTATTATTGATAAGGAATTTAAATACCAATCTTAAATAACAGTTATTTGATGTTCACTTCTCTAAATTCTTGCCAAATATGATGAGTGGTTGAATGAAAATGTCTATCAATTTAAACAGTCTTAGTTTGTATCAAATAGTTAGTAAGTTGTCATTATAAATTCAGTATGAATGAAGTGTTTGCACTACCGTGTAAAACAAGATTAAAGCATTAAGATGTTGATGGCTGTGGAGAATTAAATAGCATCAGTATTAGAAGTTATGTACAGGTTACAACACACCATGCCATCTGCTGGACGATTAGCTAACTACATGGCAACATTCTTGCAATTTTTGTTGAACAAATAAACTAAGAAATACTGTTAAAATGTAAAGTCAGGTTAGTCAGCATGTTTAGTCAATTAGCATAATTCATGCCGTACAGATATAGCTAAAATATGTTGAGATCCTAAATTATTTATTGATCTTTCCCAGCATAGCAGTCTCTACATCTTCAATGCAGTGTTTATAGTACGATAACTTGGAGACAAGAAGATACAAGAAAGAAAGTAAGACCAACGTTCAATGTAGTGGCTTTGAATGAAGAAAGGGCGAGAATTCTGAAGCATTTTTTCTTTACATACCTCTATTTAGTTGTAAATGTAGTCTGTTAATTCGTATTCATAATTCATGAGAATTAACTTCAAATGCGAGGTACACGTTGAATATTGCCTGCCGGAAATCTTAATTTAAGCTCCTGTATAAAAATATCTCATTGTTAGTAGACAGAAACATAGATGCAATTTTTGAACATGTTAGCCCTTTATTTTATGGATTAGAAAAGTTCAGAGATTAAAATACAAGGGCAAGGCGCAGTAAGTACTTGCACACAATTGTTATAATTCATTTAAACAGGAGTTAGCCTAATACATTGTATAATCTTCAGCATTGTCTCGTGCTTTTCAATGCATCTTTATGCCTTCAGGAACAAAAAAAAAAAACTTGAATTAATCTGCAAACCATCGTGCACTTCCTTTTTCACACAGTTCAAACTTTTGAAACCGGATTTTGAGGTATTGGACCATCCTGCGTACAGTTCCGATCTCGCTCCATCGGACTATCGTCTTTTGAGTGACTTAAAGATGCAGTAAGGGGTCGACGAAGAAGAGAAGGAGGGGGCATGAATGACTCTGCAGGGCATGCAGGGTTATTGAAAATGCTGGGGACTATGTTGAAAAATAACACAATTGTAAGGCCTATGCTGCTGTTTAAATAATTAAAAATATTTTATGCAGGCATTTATAGACTTGCCCTTGTGCTACATGTTTGGAACATTTCCTCAAAGATATAAAATGGGACACTTAGCTTTTTTGTGCATGAAACATTGATTTTTAAACATGTAAATCTATTTTTTTGCTATATTTGTCATTGTAAATTTGGCCTACAATGCTTAAAATCATTTTAAGATGATCCAAAATATTATATAAAACTTCCTATGTTACTGATTGTATTACCGTATGCCTAAAAATCACTAAAATAATTTTCAAAAAAGAAAATGCTATAAAATTGAATAGAATTGAAAATGTTTGAAGTGAATTTTTTTTTTTTTTTTTTTAACATTTCTAATGCATTACGAAATATGAAATTAATTAATTTTGTCATACCCCAACCCCATACCACTCCATGTACTTAAATTGTATAAGAAGTAGGGATGGGTCCTCGATACTTTCGATACCTCGATACTCTCGATACTTGCATGGTATCGGCATTGAACGATACTTCAGAAAACTCGCTCGATACTTTTTCGATACTTTTGTAATTCTGCAATTCTGCAATTAAGTGAGAATGCTAGTTTTTTAACAAAAATTTGTAAGTGGACTGTTTAAAAAACTAATTTTAGTTTTAATATAGAGTTTAAAAATAATTATAGGCTACTGATGTGATATTAAATTTTGTCTCATTAAATACACAGACTTAATTAATTTAGTTGGTATTACATAGTTCTCTCAAATTTTAATTTTTAATGTACCTATTTATTGAAACTGGAAATGTTGAAGGTATCGAGTATCGAAGTATCGAGTATCGAGGAAAAATTCATGTATCGGTGTCGAGTATCGAGAAAATCTGGTATCGACCCATCCGTAATAAGAAGATATGCCTCAGGTACCTTATTGATTTAACAATGAACTACTGATGGGAATCTAATGTTAATGACGACTACAGTATAATGAATCATAAGGAAATGTAAGACTGGAATAAACAACATTACGTCCGCATTCTTAGCTTGAATATGATATTAAGGTCAGTGGCTGGATGATACAGAGTCGCAGAGAGAGAGATTCCGAGTAAGATAACCTCTATCACATTCTTCTTATGCCAGCCTCTTTTACCCCCTCCATTAGATCGTGTGAGAATGAAGGAACGAAATAAAAATGTAAATTGCAAGGTGGTAAGTAGAAAGTAGCTGACTTTTGACATGTGTGCTTGTGTGCGAGCCTATCCTTAATCATTTCGACATGCATTGACACAGAAAGTTGAATCGAGCTTCTTAAATGACATCGGCAGGACTCGATCTCGGCATAAAGAAATAGTAATCTGCGAGATCGCTTTGAACTCCAGCGCACATCAGTTTTAATAAAAATATTTATGATTGCGGATGCTGGTAGAGGTAAAATATACGTGGGCCGTCCATAAAGTAAGTTTCCCTGAGGCCGTTTACAGAAATAAAACACAATTTCATGGAAAAGTTTGTTGAAACAGATACAGCAAGTGTTCAGCTATTTTTCAACATCTTCGCCACAGGAATTGAGACTTTTTCATTCCGTGGGACCAACTTTTGAATACCTGTGTCGAAGAACTCTGCCGCCTGGGATTTGAACCACTGTGTGACAACCATCTCTGTCTGTCTGTCATTCTCTCTCATTTCTTGAGGTGTAGGTAAAGATGGAAATGTCTGTTAGCAATATACTTCCATAACGGATCATAAGAATATAGCTCATATTATGCAATATGCACACTAAATTTCCTGGATTTCATAACGATTTTTACTTCCTCTGCTCGTGCCATAGCTACTATAAGTAGAGGAAGTATTATTTTCGGCCCTCAAATTCAAAGTTGAGTTTTTGACATAAATACGTTTTGAAATCCCCTGAATCCAAAAATACTATTTTCAGAAACATGTCTGTGAGTGAGTATGTGAACAGCCTAGCTCCAGAACGGAAAATCGTATGAAAACAAAATTTTGTATTTGGGTTACGTAACATTTTTGGATGTGAGACGAAAATTGGCGACTATTTCCTCTCATTTTTAAGGGACTTTACATCAGAAAATGTCGTTTTTTTTGCGATATTTTTGAGAACGTCTTTAACGATTTTGTTTAAATTTTGCACATGGGGTGCTTAAACTATGAGCTAAAACTTCTATTTGAAACTTTTTCTCGGAAAAAATCTAAAGGGTAGTTATAAGTCACCCACTGTTTGTATAAAGTGTCATCTGGTGAACAATGAAGCTTTGCAACAAGTTCAAATAAATGAATACGCACTCTTTGCAATATGGCCTCGTATTCTATATCAGAATGTGAAGTGATAAATATGCATTGGCCATGCTTAAAGTAAAGAAAGTGACGTGAGTGCATTAATCAGATTTTATTTGGGTTATGTATCCTTGGGAGATGCGATACGATGAGGTAACGACATTCGCTTCAGATTTACAACCAATTTGTAAGACGAGAATTTCATACATAATTTATTATTCTAAGAGGCAAACTTTTATTTGGGCAGAGGAAGTCATGTGAGTTTTACATAAAAATTTTCTCATCGCTTTGGCGCTGTGTTCGCTTTCCTCGCGCAGCGGGCCTGGGATCGATTTACCATCGAAACAAGTTTCCTAGGTGGGAATTTTCCCGTGGGTTTTCCTCACCTGTGAGAAGAATGTCTGGAAACTTCTTATGGTCCCCGAATATCTTCTGGCCGTCATTATCATCTTCATCCCATCCGCGCCTTGTTCGAAATGAGTGTGTATGCGACTGGTATGCCTCGTTCTGTGTGTTCATGTTGTCCCGGAAGGGGCAGAAGGATTGGACTGATCACTCATCCAGGGAGGCCTCCATTTACTTGTCTGGTCAAAAAAGTACTGTATGTATGTGATCCCAAAGAAACTCTTTCCCCGACAGGTTGCTTCTTTAAGTTTTTATTTCGTTTCCTTTAAGCTTTTTCTAGTCTTTTGACTTTTTAAACACTCTGAATATTTTCTTCTTGCTTGATCAAGTAATTAATATATGTATTTACTGTAGTGATTTCTATGTTACCGTACTTGATTTTTATTCATTTTCATATTCCATTTTCTTCTGGTTTCAATAATTTTGTTGTCATATTTATCATCATTCCCTTAATTGTTCTTGTCCCGTTGAACATTTTTTTAAATATTGGATCGCCTTTTACATGATACTCTATTCCCGCCTCAAAATGGTTTATAACGTGTGATAGGACAAGTGCTGCCTGGTACCTCCTTTCCAATAAATTGTAATGTGATCACAATTCTTGAAGGTCTATTGCAGCGTTTCTCTGGTCCGCGAAGATGGTGCAGATGGTCCGCAGACATAATTTAAAAATATCATAAAGCAAGTGGAAAGTACAGAAGTAAAACTCCGGTTTTAATATTTTTCCAATTCAATAACTGTGTTTCCGTCAAATTAAAAAAATGTATTTAGATTTATTTAGTTATAATGACCTATAATTAATACCCCAAATATTAAGAATATAGGGCTACATATAGCCTACTTTTAAAAATGGGGTTAAAATTTGGGGTCCGTAAATTTTTTTAGACATTTTAGAGGTCCTTGGGTTCAAAAAGGTTGAGAAACGCTGGTCTATTGCAATCCTCTGCATAACATTTTGTAACATATTGTCTTGTCGAAATTTTATAAAATAGGATATAGGTCTAAAAGAAAAAAAAAATTAGGCAAATTTGAGATAAATCTGAAGATCTTCAATAATATTTCAATTTGCGCATATGCCTACTTTTGTTTTCTGACTAATATTTGATAAGTTTCTTTATTTCAGTACTTATTTATTTACTGGTAAAGTGCATAACAGCAACTGCCATTATAATAAACTGACAATGTAACATATCCGTCACATTCATACTTAGGCGTGGTGTGTATCTTACATACAGTTTTTTGCACACATTTTTTAATGGCCTGTACGTACATCAATCTTGGATCCATCTCAATGAGTCATAGTACTTATGTAAGTTATATTAAAATGTGTTATTACTTCTTATTTATATTATTTCTAAGAAGTGTGTTTCTTCCTTTTGCAGGTGAGTGCAAGCTACTTAATCTTCGTTTTCCGAACAAAGAAGAAAGGGGTGAGTCTGAATTTGAATAGCCTGGACCGGTTTTGGACCTCCGAAAACCATGCAGCTTGTCAGTGCAGGGTGGTCTTGCTACTTAACAATTGAGACAGACTAACAAAAGCTCTAAAGTTGCAGCGAATTAAACCTGTACGAGTGCTAAATGGAAAATCACTGAACCGAGTTAAAAAAAAAATCGTGACCACCCGGTTGGAGTGTTACGTCGAGGTAACACCCATTAGTTTTTTTCTACACTAAATTGACTCGTAGTGCAAAATACCTGTACTCTATCTTTGACACACTTACAAGCAAAATGAATAAGCTAGTTTATCTGCAGTATTTGATAGCGGCCTTTTAAAACAACTCTATTTATTGTAATCAGAAAATACAAAACTAGGCTAAACGTTACATGGGTATGCGAAAATTGCTTGTATCTTAATATTATGTAAGAAAAAAATGGCAAATTAATCGAAGGTTTAAGTTAAGAATTCCCTCTGTGTCATATGTAGGTCTATATCGTTTATTGCTAGTATTATTCTTATTACTACTCATTTATTACCTTACCAGACCCGGAAGAATAATTAGCGTAAAATGTTTCCAATGTAATGTAGTTCGTTCATTTGTCTAGTGCTTTTAGGAAGGTAACTTTTAAGGACATCTGTGGCTTGGTTCTAAAACGGCCAATGTCAATTTCTTGCAAAAATGAGATCTATGCATTATTGAGTTCGTCTAGTTTTTATCTTTCGCAGAATAAAAGTGCCAATGTATGTTGCTATTAATAGACAATACAGAAACCTTAGAGACCAATGTCGGAAGTTCTCAGCAAAAAATGTTATATTTATCTCAAAAGCATGTTTTATGACATTGGTCCTTTTAGAACCAAGCTACAGGTAAGATGAATACGAAAATACTGCGTTTTTATATAAAAAAAATGATTTAATGGTTGTAAATTTAATTTAAAAAAAGGAAACCAGATAGGGAAGCCTTTTCAAATTTTCTTGTATTTCCTTACTAAATTCTAATTCTAAATTCTAATGAACAACACTATTAAAGAACTTTCTTCCTTTTTATTTTTGTTCTTGGAATACTATTTATGTACAAGGCTATATGTTCATTTTTTAAAAATCGGAAAAATTAAATATTTAAAAAAATATCAATGTAACACCAAACTTTACATAAGTGGATTTCAAACTTCCATTCATGCCGTACTACAATCTCTATGTAAAATTATATTGCAGTTTGTGTGATGCCTATTGCAGCTCTAATCTTTACTGCAGTTCTAGTATTTATGCCTTCGGGATTGCAATAATCCTGTAAAACAATGGTTCCCAACCTTTTAAGTATCACGGCCCCCTGAGATATTTATTTTGTTTTGGATCCCTCATAACATTTTTGCAAAATTTAGGGCTTTATGGCATTTTGTTGTTTTAAGTAATAATAATAATAATTATTATTATTATTTCATGTTTTAAAAGTAAATGAATTCTCAAAAATAAATAATTTTGCATAACATAAATCTATACTTGTACTGTTGGCTTTGCTTTTCTTAAAGCTGTAGATCTATACAATTCAGTTATCAATCGATATTTACTGGAAACAGCGGGAATAAAGACAGAAAAATTTAGGTTCAGATACTAGAAAACAGCATACCACAATTAAGAACCACGAAAAATGACGTACTATTTTTAAAAGAAAGAAAATGTGTGTTGTGGTAATTATATTTATTTTTTATGTGTGTTCCTAACACAGCCTGAAATAGAATAACTGAAAATGTTGACAAAACTAGAATAACCTATGGTAAGTTAAATGAGCATACTTCACGTACATTATTGTATCGCCCCACGGAACTCCAGGGGTCCGTGGACTGAGGGTTGTGAACTATTGCCCTATAAGATAAACATTTGTGCATCTGAAATACATTTATGCATTATTAACATTCTTGGAAATCTTGTTTTGAATTTCATATTTTTCTGATATTATGTGCGGTAAAAACATAATGGATATGTTACTGAAGTTTGGTGTGATTTACTTTGTAAATATTATACATTTTATATTTAGTCTTAATCCTCTTCGGTCAATTTCGTTTTGTTCTGAGTTTTCTAGCCTTTTGCTTTTTACCCAGTAATCCCATTCAAACAGGATAACGTTTTTAAATTGTACGTAAAAACAATCAGGCTTTAGGAAAAACTAGTATTTCAAAAACATGAAAAACTTTAGTTCTTGAAACAATCCAGATTAGATTTCCCCTCTGCTACTTAACTGTAGGGAACAGTGAACAATAGGCGGCCCTCATTAAAGGGTTAGAAGCAACACAGGATCTCTCTTTTCTGCAGATTGCATCGTGTTGAATAGTTGCATCCGTTGTGTTAGTGTAAAATAACCATATGATCTTTTTTCCGACCTAAGTATAAAAATGGCCATTTTTGTAACATCAGAAGAAACCGTGTTCTCTAAATGCACCTACTCCAGGATTAGCTGACAAAAAGCGACCCTTATTAAGACGGGACACATTGTAAAACCATTTCTCAAAGTCCTCGGGCGGTGGAGTGAGGCGAAGCCTCATGTTCTCAAAAATACTAGATTATAACTTAAAATTCAAGTTAAATTTCGCGCGTTAGACTTCTGAGATACAGGATGTTAATGAATAACACCGAAATATTTTACCTGTGTATAGAGGGGACATAGACAAGAAACTTTTATTCGGAGATTTTTGCTCTATGGATTCAATTTTTCCTGTTACAGCCTAAAATCTCCCTGGACATGGCCGCCACTGACTTCAACATTTGAAAACAAAATGCGAAACAAAGGATCTTCGTTGTTAACACTGGTGTTATGAATGAAAAAAAACTAATGCAGTGGAGGCCAGTTATTTGATTAGTCTGTAAATTTTGTAGATTATGAAAACTCGAAATTATAATATAGCTCTTGATGAATGATTACGAATCAGGTTTTTATCGATCACTAAGAAGTCATGAAACCAATTTAATGAAAAATTTAACCCTATTTCGCTTAATTATCGACTTATGAGCACCAAATTGCAATGACTTGAATGCCCTGTAGCATACACATTTTACGTCATAGAGCAAAAATCTTCCAATAAAAGTTGCTTGTCTATGCCCGCTCTATACACAGGTAAAATATTTCCGTATTATTAATTAACACCCTGTATATGTACGTAAGGTGCACCTTTCTGTATTCTAACAATTAAAAGAGTTCTTTATTGTCTCTCTCGGATTGCGAAGGAATGACAGAACATGAGACGAGTGGAAGGGGGTGTCTGTGGCGCCATAAACGGGTTCAGTGACCCCTAAAAAGTTGCTTTGTGTACCGTGGTCTGCCTCAATGTGCGTTGCTAACCTTGAATCGTCCACATTGCGAAGGAGGAGGAGGAGGTTTGGATGCTGTATGTTGCTAATCTAAGCGGAACAATCAGTTCGGCTGCACCAGCCTCACCTGCGAAAAGTTCAGTCACCTCTCTCTCTCTCTTTCTCTTTCTTTCCTTCTCTATCTCTATATCTCTTTATATACCTTTGTGTACTCTGTCCTCTCTATTTCAGGTGCAAGAAAATACACCTGCGTGCAGGAACTGCATGCGTTGAATCATCCGCCCGATGCACTTTTGGTGTAATGTCAATGAACTTGCACTTTTTTTGTGGTCATCAAAGCTGGCAGTACCATATTCTTGACTTTCAGTGCAACACCTTGGAGAGTTCTTTTAATATTCGTAATATACATTTGATCTGCATCAATTAACTTACTACACTTAATGACGGTATAACATTTCGAACGGGGAAATAAAATAAAAAAACTATAAATTCAACTTTTTTCGACAAAGCTATAGTGCGACAAGTTAAATAAGAAGCGTGTGAATATTCGGGCTGCGCATCGACCACGCCTTTGGCTTTACTTCCACTCCTCCCCTCTACTCCAAGAAACAAACCGAACACCCGATCGACGAGCGAATATGCTCGACTGCAAGACTTCGTTGGTGCCGTGGCCTAGTGATGGGACAGGTAAGCGGGGAAAAGAGGGTTCTGCGCCAACCTCCCTTCTGCTTGTGCTTCTGCGCAACTTGTTTCTTAACTTGTCACGCTATAACCTATAATTTTGTGTAGATTCTTGTATTCTTGTAAACAACAAATTTAAATTAACAACGTTCCTCAGCATTGTTCCTCAGCGTCCAATATCATTACCACTTACCTAAGCTTGAATTCATTTTTAGGAGATGGCTATCTTTACTATCCCAACTGACCCTTAACTCCTCTTCGGATAGTATCAAAAGTATAAAAAGATTCAATTAGACGTTTCTCGTAATATGTAGGTCTACGAATGAGTAAAGAGTAAATATTCCAGACAAATTTTTGTGCGTCTATATTTGAAGAGCATGGTTCAAAAATGAGAAGTCCCATAGAACCCAATTTCAGACTTATTTAACATTCTCCAAAATGAAGGAATGATGCCTATTTTTTGTTACCCTAACCTCGTTTTCGGTTGAAAAATATATTATATTTGGGCGGGACATTTTGGGACAAATGTTTAAGTCACCCAAAGACATGACCGTGTACATACCAAGCCATACATCCTCCACTGTGTTTGTGTGGTTTTTTTTCTCGATATTTTCCCGAAAACCTTGTTTTTTTATCTTTTGGTACCGTTTACTCACTACTTAAGATAGAGAGATGTAATTTTTTTGTGCTAATGTAAACTTTAGAGTTCTTTAAAATAAGCGGAAAATTTTCTAACAATATTGAATTCAAGTAGTTAAAGTGCAGAACCCCATGTGTTATTTTTATATAAAAAAATTTTAAACAAATAAATTGTTCCTACTTAGCTTCAGGTATATGAAAATTCTGTTCGGAGCATTTTCTTTAAAAGTATATTCTTTACATGTGAAGTAAGTTTAAAACTGTAGGATGATTCAACGCATTCAGTTCCTGCACGCAGGTGTATTTTCTTGCACCTGAAGTAGAGGGGACAGAATTACAAAGGTAATACGTGTACCTAACTGTTGATAATCATAGACAACATTCTTTTTCGATATCCTTCCTTCTCTATATTAAAAGAGAGGATGGAAATTTATTTCTGTGATCTGCTCTCAACTCACTCACAACTGTTTCTTACTTGGTGTAAAGAAAATTAGTCTGTGATTGATAGATGCAGAGAAAATAAAAAGTTTGTAGCCTATGTTACGTATAGAAAAATGGAGTCAGCAGCTCTTTCTAATACCGTATGTTCCTGCACATTATACACGCCTTAAACTACATTACAGCTTTGCTGTACCTCTTACTATATTAGACTTTATATTTAAGATTAACATTAACTTGTTTTAGGTATTTGCACCACTTTATTTTTCTAAGCTACAGAAAATAATTATTTCTAATAATAACAGTAACAGTATATATATATATATAATATGTACATGTATCTAAAAGGCTTTGTCCTGACTGACAGAGAATCAACCTAGTGCCTAAACTATAATAGGTAGAGACTTCGAATTTTGGTAGTATCTTCGTTTCATAATGTAAGTCCTCGCTAAGAAAGGCTTTAGAAAAATGTTGATTTTAAATGCTAAAAATCAAATGTTTTTTGGGAATACTTAATCCCTTTTTACACAGAATTATCAAATCCAAAATCACAGTTTACTTGACAACAGTGTATTGCTGGCAATGGTCTCAGGTATGTTTGGAAATAAATGATTCGGGAAGAAGCTATCGATATAATTCATTGGTGTAAATAAATTTTGAAGAATAAATCCACGAAAATAATGCACAATGTGATGCAGACACATAACTTTTTCTATCCTGGAAATAGAGAATACCGTAAGAGGTATGGTAATAGCCTTATATTATTATATCGCAGGTTTTTGGGGAAGGAAGTATAAAAGTGATATTAAATTTATTTTTAATCAAATATTCCGCAAAGACAATACAATTTTATGTTACCCGGGCGTGGTGTGTAGAAGCGATGGGATGCAAAATTCTACATCCTCTATGAGCCATAAAAAAGCTATATCAAGCGTTTTCTGAGGGAATAGTTTGAGTATGATAAGTCGTTCTTCTTCATTTCAAATTCTAAATACCTATATATGGACCTATAATTTGAAAATCGAAAGTCCTTCATAAGTTAATTTACAATTATAAAATACGAAACTCGGGCGAAGCCGGGCCTTTTAAGCTAGTCTGTACATCAATTTCGTTCTGCGTTTCTTTCTTTTCCATTCAACTTATTAGATAATTATCATAAGCTTACAGCACTTCTAACCTTGATCTTCTAATCTCATTGAATATTTTTGCTGTTGCTTTTATCTAACTGTTATAGCTATATGATTAGCATATATTAGTAATTAGAATTACACATAAATGTACTTAAGATTCCAGAAATTCAAGGTTAATGTTTTAAAGATACCTAAGTGGGTATCAATGACTAGTAGCTGGCCATTCATTGTCTCGTCGATGACATTGAGCAACCAACCTTACCACCGAACCTGACCGCAGAAGACACGGAGTATGTGAACGTTTTATGATGTGTTGCATTGCTCATAATAATAAAATAAGGCGTGGCATTCAAGAAAGCAAGTTCCCCACCAACATAATAATGCATCAGTAGTACCGGGATGCTATGAGTCTCTTCTTTTACTTCGCTTGAAGCTTTCTTAATAATGTTACAATATTCGTTGTACGACTCCTTACCTTAATAGATCTTCCGTACTAGAGTTGTGGTGTAATACGCTGTTCGTTCATAGACGTCGTTTATCCTGCAACAGTAATAATCCAGCTATAGCATA
Organism: Ectobius pallidus; assembly: GCA_964059195.1. NCBI lineage: Eukaryota > Metazoa > Arthropoda > Insecta > Blattodea > Ectobiidae > Ectobius > Ectobius pallidus. The sequence continues at coordinate 129,235,156 of CAXKWD010000006.1, forward strand.
CTGAATATAGTTGGATCACACTCAATAAACATGTTTCTCTACTAATAAAATATTTGGAAGTAGTAATAGTTAATAAAGAAAATGTTATGTGAAACATGTAACTTCCTCTATTCAAATACAAATTTTAGCTCTTAATATAAACACCTTATGTACAAAATATATTCGTGACAGGTCCCCAGAAGGCACTTAAACCTAAATTTAAGATTTAGTTTTATATAATTTTTCGTTCTCAATCTGTGCTGCTTACAGACAGACGTGTTCTTAAAAAATAGCTTTCTTGGATATAGGGTACCTTAAAACAGGTATTTATGTTCAAAACGCGATATCGAATTTCGGTTCGAATACAATAGGCCTACTTCCTGTATGTTTACCTGTAGTATCTATAGTGAGGATAAAGGAAGTCACTGGTAGTTACCCTCTCCTACTGAGTATGCTGTGACATTAAAAGATAAGGGAGCACTAAAGTTTAAAAACACCAGTTATTTGCTTCTTTGAGGTCCCCACAGGCTAAAAGATGACAAAGGATATTTATTTGTAGAGAGGTCCTAAGTACCAAATTTATGAGCAGTTAGGCCTATCTATTAATGCAATATATCGATTACAGAATTTCAATAATTTACTTTTCACATTTTAATGTCAGCCACAACAATGAAAAGTAAGGTATTGTAACAACATTGAAACTTTAGAATATATGAAATGGGGTAAGTCCATAAGCATTTAATTGGTTCTCCACAGACCAATGGTTCATTACACTTTTCTTGTGAAAGAGCTGCAAGTCTTACCTTCGGTGCCATCTTGCTATGCTCTCGGTTAACTGATTACAGGCTAGTCTTCTTGATAGAAATTCTTCTTCACAGTTTGCACTTTTCTACAATATTTAATATTTTCTACTTAGCACCTTTCTACAGACTATTATCAAATTTGTTTTTCTGCCTGTGTCGGACATTACACTTTTCTATAAATTATTCATGTCACTACTATATATTTTTAGATGAGGGTTTTTAATTTTGAAAAAAAGGGCAACGACCACATAGTATATATGGAGTTACGTTTGTCAATACTATGTCGATCTGCACAGTGAAAATATCTGGACAGGAAGAAGTGATTACTGTCAGTTTTAAGTGACATCACTGAAGAGATTTTCATTATATCCTTTAGAAGAAGATTGTACTGGTGGAAATCGAACCAGGGATTTTAGCTTACCTCACTGACGCCAATACCATCTCAACTCTGTAGAAATGTTCCTAGTCCCAAGCCAAAGATTATTCTAAAACCAGTTCATTACCAATTCAATTCTGCGATTCGATTTTAAAAAAATGAAGATTTGACAATAACTGTATACAGGTCTATATAGACCAGTAGTCTCCTACTGTAGCTTAAACCTTTCATAATAAAACTGAGCTGAACGAATTTTCGCTTCATTAAAGGTCTACCCGTAGTTGTGCTAATGCCTGTGGCAAGCTCTGAAGTGGTCCAGAGAAATCTTTGAAATGTGACTGGGTTCGTTCCCAGAGATCCGAGCGGACTGGGCGCCAGTGTAATAACATGAAATCTAGGGGTCAATGCCTGCCTAGGGCAAATTGTTGTATCACGAAGAGGAGGAGGAAATTTGTTCGAATAACGGATTAAATGACATATATGTAATTCACCTGTTCGTGGAAGAGGAATTGTAATGGAAAATAAAAATAATATCGTGGATTGGGTGGGTGGAAAGAACAGTTGACGCCGGCTTATGCAACTATGTATACGTGATGTAAAACAGTTTTGCTCTGCACTGATGGTTATGACCTCAAACCGGACAGGTCCATAAATTTGTTTTCAACTGTAAACAGCTGGGCGTTAACCTTTTCTCCAAACATAGTTCAAATCAGCTAAGTGCACTAGTGACATCACATTTATGTAACCCCATTTTTGCATAGTACTCTACTTTTCATTTATTGCCAGTCCTAATAGAGATTTAATTTCTTGCCCTAAGGGGGAGTATCTGTAAAATGTGTGTAAATTTTCCCACCATGTAGGATCAGGGGGAATAAGTATGTGATAGCGGACTGTAAGAGTCCCTAATACCTACACGAGATTGAAAATTTAGTTGTGCTTAACACTTTTCGCGCTAACCACAACTAATGAGATCTCTGGCGGAGGACCACCTCCATTGTATTGGAGGAATTGAATTGAATAAGCTTTATAGCATACATCACTCAATGAAACCAATGATATAAGATATAATATTTAATTATAAGCTAAAACACACGAACGAATACACTTTCACTTGGTTGAAAAGCGTTGGAACGAAGATAGTAGGTCTTCAGCTGAAAGTCTTCTTGAAGATCGCATTTACAGATCAATACAATGGTTGACAATCTTCTAGTATGTAGTGTTTGTGTTTGATGTCATATGTGAATCCATCTTAACGCATGTGATTAAAGTTATGATTCAAGGATGTGAACATTGTCATCATCTACCATATAAACGATTGAATGAAAGTTTGTAGATAATGGAGATGAAAGTTTAATCTTGATGTCACATATAATCACATTTGTGAATAAATATACATCTGTCCGTGAAGCGTGACACTTGTAGAAATAGTTTCCACGACTAGAAACTGAATGTCAAGTCTGATGGATAGGCTATTTAATGATAGCCAAATCGCAACAATCAGATCAATGTTTAAAGCGTAGATGTATGGAAATTGGAATCACTTCTAGTAACACTAATGATTACTTACTTGAAGCGAAGTATATGTCCTTATTTAGATTGATGTTAGCAGAATCTTTATCTGCTATAAGAATGAGAATATGTGTCGTGATGTCCCAGCTATTTAACAATTAGCAAAACACAACACAGAAACGCCATTTTGCCAGGCATAAATTGAATGAATGATTAAATACATTTCTTGATGCACTAGTATTGCTTACTTGACGAAGCATATGATAAAGAAGTGTAGAACTTGTAGGATATATTATCCACACAAATAGTAGAATGAATGTTGATGTTCAGACTATATCACGATAATCCGAAGCACCAAAGAACATGAATCCTTTCATGTCTGAGTAATGAATTGTCGATAAGAAGAAGGAAGTCAAGTCATTGAGCAATATGAAATGCATATAAACTGCTCAAGAAATGTATCCTGAAGATTGGATACAAAATATAATAATCAAAATATGAATAATAAAAGACAATGGATAGGGATAATAGCTTACAAACTAGAAAATGTATGTTATTTAAATAGTAATATGAGTCAAGTTGACTTCAGAAACAGGAAGTGACAAAGAAAGATATCCAAAGCCAACATGATAGGCTAAATCTAATATTGTAAGTAAATGAATAAAGAATGTAATGCAGTAACCTAAAAATCTAAACTTATAACAATAAAATTAGAGAAAAATGATGAATAGCATATACTGCTGTCAAGTTGGCAGCAAAATAATTAAACTTGTACATAGTTTAAAGCTATGATTGAACACACCAATTTTATTATTTTTTTCGGTATTTGTTATATTTCGGTCTTACGCCTATCGGAAATTTAAGGTACTTAACGAGTCTTTTTGATAACCATGCACGAGCTTGCGTATACCCTAAGTAAAATTTAAGCTCAACTTTCCGGGAGGCGCGCCTAATTTTGTCACATGAGCAGGCATGCGTTGTAAAGTTTACAACATCGACATTTTAATATAATAACAAACCTGTGCTATAAAAATTGGTTAATATACTGAAGAAAACAAACAGTACATGTCCACTGTTATCAGATGCTGTAACAAAAATTTCAGCTATTTTAGTTGTTCATGATACCATTTTGTCCAGGTATTCTGAAACGTGCACTTTCATAACAACTTTTACAAATTTGTATTTTAATGTGCTTTTCACAAGCAGTTTTGGCATCTATTACGTTTAATTGAAGTCGATGAATTTTTTTGACGTCCACGGAGATACAGGTCCCGCGCTTCTTTGCCGCAGGTTCAAGGATCTGATCTTCAGAAGTCGATGATTCAGCTCAGAACTGCATAAGAAATACGGTGGCAGTAATTTGAGTTGACCTGCTAACTTCTTGTGACTACATTGACTACAAGATGACAAAAGCTGGAGTTGACGTTGGAGATAAAATGTGTGCCTCTTATTCTATTTCAAGGATTACAAGTTGATGGCCATTGGCTATATTTTTCACATTCTTGAACATTGCTGGAATAATTTCACAAATATTAGTTCCCTTCACAAAGTCAGAGGCAATTTCATGAAGATTTTTTTTTATTATTGGCTGCTTGAACTAAACATGCATCTGTGACAAGAGCAGGCGAGCGTTGTATTTTTTACAACATTCAACACCTTGTTGCTCAGTGCTTTAGTTGGAGAATATTTTTTAGGGGTACTCATCTTACTTCAAAATTTTCCATATCGCCTCATACTGAATGTAATCCTTCGGTTGACATTTTCTGCATGCAGTTTCTTCTGCTGACCTATTGCCTCCTTGTAGTCATGACCTGACGTATGGAGTAGGATCAAAATCGTCTAGTGGTGGTCCCACACATTTTATGAAAACAAGGTGGCTAGCCAACATGTGATCTAAGGAGAAAGTAACTGTAGAAATGCGCACGAAGGTGAAGATTAGAACGCATATATGTGGAGAATTTAATAGTGCTTGTCATTTTTGGTATTGAATTAGACATTTAATAAGTATTTTAGGACAATCTTGTTCCTGTACTGCCAGTACGACGTACCGGAGCACATATTTTTCCCGGTATGGTAGAAGGAAAATAATTTTATACCGGTACGCAGTACCGGTGCGTACCGGCCCAACTAAAGCACTGTAATGTTGCTTAAAATTTAGAAAATCAACTGATAAAGCTAAACGAGGAAACTGGAGCAGTAGTAACATTGTTGAGTAAGCATCGACAATGGAATAAATTGTGGGTTTGGTGCAATAGCTCAAGGTTAAGGCATTGATAATGCACAAAAACTGCTGCTGTTGTACTTTTTACAACAACCCTGCCGTAGGGTTAATTTTCCCCGCTTTAATATTGTCTGACAACATTTGCATTTGAGACTATTTTCTTAGTAAGATTTATTAGGGGTGGGTACAAGATTCTCAGTCAAAAATTTAAATTTTGTGTCTTGCATCGAGAATTCTAATGCTTGGAATGAGACTTTGACATGAGACTAAATCCTCATTCTCGCAATGCGGTTGCTCACTTTTTTTCTGAATAGAAAGTATTATGTTGCATATAAAAAACAATTATGGAAATAGATGTACAACTTTATAGGTATGTAGCTAATAACTTTCATTTCATCATAATTTTATAGTGATGTTTGCATTATACTGAACATTGCTTTTAGTGTGGAAGTAAGTTTCTGGGTCATTTAATTGCATTTAACGTTCGGAAATTTCCCCTGAGTATGCGACCACTTCTTCGGCCGCCGTGTTTAGCTCCGACTCTGGAACTGGAAGACAAGGCGGAAGACTGTTTGCTATTAAATCTTCAAACGCTTAATCTTCGGGTCGCCCTGAAACTTGAAACTTTAATGCCGCTTTTTTGTTGGTATTATTGTAAAAAACTTACCAGTTCTTTTCAAGAGAAAACCGGTAATTTCCTGCGCAATGCACTGAAATGATATAAGATAGCACTTCAAATGAGTTGCAGGAAAATTATTTCCTATTCTTCTTTAACTCATAATTGGGGGCTATTAATAGCCCAACTACTTCCTAGGTTGCCATTTATCCAAAAAGTGAAATCGGGGCAAAAATTGGCAGGAATAACTCCAAATATAAGGATATGAGTTTATTTTTGGCATTTGGCATGATATTTTCTACCAGTCGTATTTTCCTGACTTCGTTATACATCTCGATAGGTTCTTATTTTTCAAAATATGCTCATAAAATTCATTACAAATGAAATTTTTCGTGTTATGCTCTAACAACTAGTGAAATTTTTCACGTCATTGTAATAACTCGATTGCTTAAATTGATTATCTTTCAATCTATTAGGCGTATGCTTGCCAAACCACTAAGTGTTCATGTGCGAAAATATATTTTCCTATACAGTATTAGCATTGTGGCTAGAAATGCAAAAAAAAAAAAAAAAAAAACTCAACTAATTTCAATAATTCTGAAAACTGCTCCGGAGATTTGCATGATTAAAAAACTTTTGTAACTTTCATTTTCAATTGAAGGGTTGGGGAAGGATAGTACTAACTTTTTTTTTTTTTTGTAAAAGTTGAGATTGGCGCACTATTTATATATTTTTCTTATACACTATTTATTCCAATGTTTCTGAGCATAGGCCTAGGCTAATCTGTCAATAAGTCTTGTTAGTAACATAATATGTAAAAAAGAGATAAAAACAAGATTAGCAGATTTGAGCAAACTTGAAAAATGTAATATCTAAACTGAGATTTCAGTGGGTTAGCACTATCTTCCCTGACCCCTTCAATTGCTCCTGTCATCTTAATAATTATCGCCTGTTGGAAAGGGAAACTTGGTGGTTGGATATAATATTTATTTAACTGTAGATTTGCAGAGATGAAGAAAAATTAAACATTTAGTATTGTTCTTGGTTTAACCATTCACAATATACTCTAAAATCGGAATTTTTATATCGTTTATACATTTCTGGCGGAACACTTCCTTCGCACACGAATCGGGACAATCACGCTTTTCTGGACGTATGGCAACCCTACCAGTGGCGGACGCAGAGGGGGGATAGGGGGGATATATCCCCCCCCCCCCGAAATTTGAAAAAAGGCTATATATGCACTCTAAGTGGCCAATTTTATAAACTAGTAAGTTAATTAATTTTATTTAGTATTCTTTCTACCTATTCAAATCCCCCCTGAAAAAAAAATTCTGCGTCCGCCACTGAACCCTACTGCTCCCTTTTGTAAAGGTTAATAGCGTCCGTACTTTTGTCAATATATCATAGAGTATGAGACTGAGATAAATCAAACGGATTTTTTTTTAACGAAGTTAACGGATTCTTGAACCAAAGCCTTAACCTGACGACTTGTCAGATTTTTGTGTGTTCGTGTAAACAGGATAGCATTCTGAGTCGCTTCACGCTTGGGCTGCAGCATTTAGAATGTTTCGTCATCACGAGCCAAAGTAAGGGTGGGCACATCCGTTAACTGCAATTTAGATAATGGTGTCATGGGTTTCATTCGTCCAGAGCCATTGATCCCGGTGTAAATGGGTTTGTTCAGAAGTATTTAAAACCCCGTTAATCTATACGGTATTTCTTCATAATGGCCTGGCATGCTTGATTGTAATTTATGTTCTAAAAACTTCACTAGCCAGTGAAGTCTTTGATTAAATCATAGAACCGTTTTATACAATTATTTTTTAAATTGTTTTAAGGCTTCAGGGGACTAGCTGTAGACCTATACAAAGAAAAACTATGAGACATCACAGATATGTTCTGCCTCGACTAGTCTGTTATGAAATTACATATGAATATATGACGAAATAGGTGATAATAGTAATAGTAATAATAATAACAATAAAAAATGGTATGGCCCTAAATATACAGTACTAGATATTGCGCAGCTTTCATGCGCATGTCCGTTCATTGGCATATTGTTGCTTCAGCATTATACTTTCAGTGTCAGTTATGAACACTGCCTACAGCGCGAATGGCGCACATTTTGAACCTATTAATTATCGTCCCGTTGATTAATAAATAATAGCTCCAGTACTGCATATTTTGGCGCAAACTATAATAATATTAGCAATAATAAGGATAGTTATAATAATAATAATAATAATTCTTCTTCATTGGACGCTACAGCTCGGTGTGAGCCTTGGCCTCCTCCACTAGCTGACTCCAAACATCCCTATTCTCTGCCATAGATCTCTCCATCTTCGGATCCTCATAGCCACTAGGTCTTCTTCCACACCATCCATCCATCTAGTTCTAGGTCGTCCCTTTCTTCTTCTTGAATACAGTTTTCCCTTCCACATTTTCTTTGGGAGGCGATTATCGTCCATTCTTATAAGATGGCCTAGCCATCTTAGTCTTTGGGACTTTATGAATCTAACAAAATCTTGGCCATTCGTTAGATCATTCAGCTCCTGGTTATTGCGAATTCTCCATCTATTTTCATTCTCCTTCAAGGGTCCAAAGATTTTTCTCAGTATTCTTCTTTCAAAGGATCTGAGGGCATTAACATCCTCAAGAGTTAGAGACCATGCCTCTGAACCATACGTAACAACAGGCCGTATCAGAGTCCTGTAGACTTTTAGTTTAGTGTTACGAGATATTAATCTATTTTTGAATAGGTATGAATTTGCACGATAGGCTCGTATAGTAATAATAGTAAATAATAATAATAATAATGTGCATAACTTTAGGCTTTCCCGGTGTTGATAATGTATAATGGTTTTTTCCAACCGGGTGAACAGGAGGATTGATTCCGAGCTTCCTGCAGCTTGCTCCACTGCCATATTCTGGGAGAAGTGAGCTGATCCTTCTACTCCTGGTTGGAATTTCGAGAAATCGTCATAGAATAATAGTAATAGTAATAATAATAATATAAGTATTATTATTTTATAATTATACTATAATCACCATTGAGTTGCTCATTAGAGGAGAATCATTTTTATAAGATCCTTAGGTTCTAAAAGAATGTTTACGAAAGAATATTTGTAAGTTTGAAGGTTTTCTTAAATTTAAAAAAGTATTTGGTGGAAGTACTTTTCACACTTGAACTACATAAATAAACTCGTAAGAGTTATTCACGGAGAAAATAAAATAAAATAAAAAATGGCTTCACAAAGAAAGCATACACACATTATCGAGTCACACGATGTGCCTAATGTATGACGACAAAATATATTAGTTTTTAAAACATCCAGATAGGAATTGCTAATGCTGTTTTTAATGAAATAAAGTTAAATTTTTTTTATTATTTGCAGTTTTAGTGAGCTGCTTTTCATAACCAGCGACAAAAAAAAAACACTTGATCTTATACAACCCTGCTACTCTTTTGACGGAACTGCAGGAAAAAATGGAGAAAAAGTCATGAATAATGATAAAAACATTGCAGACCTTTTCAGCTGTGGATGAGTGGTAAAAAAAGCTATTATGACTTGTACAATGGTATTCATTTAAAAATTAATTACAAAGGGATACAGTATATTTCGTTTGGTGTTGGGGAATGTAATTAATTTAGTATGAACAACATGGGCTTATCCTGTGCAAACGCGTGTTCTAGGAGCAGAGAGATAGCTGAAATAAAGTGGAGTTCAGCTCTATCTTCTCTGAGTGATCACCATTTCCTGGTTTATTTTACGACTATCTCTGAAACGTGTCCTTAGCGCCGATCCTGGGAAATCTTCAGTGAACTGCAATTGCCAAGTGATAAGGAAAGCTTAAGACCCGAGGACAGTACACGGTTCATTGCCCTTTATTTCTTTTGTACACGAACGCAAAACATTTACTTTGTAGAGTAGATTAGCAGGGACGAACGTTTTGGCAAGATGTACTATTTTATAGAGGATTAAGAGACACAGTTTATAGCCTAAGAACGAAACAAAGAGATGAGACAGGACATGCTAACTAAAAGTCAGCTCTACATAGACCTAAATAAGACTTAACTCTAAAACGAATCAGTGGTAATAACAGCTATGACATTGTTGTTAATAACGTGTATTCATCATCTTCGTGGTCTTCCCCCTCCTTTTTTTCTCCTCCCTAACCAATTTGTATTTGCTTCTCTACAGTCTGTTTTTTTATTCTCCCCTAACTCTTTTTATTTTATCTTTTTATTCTCCTTCATTTAGGTATTCCCCTTCTCTTTTCATTTTATCTTTTTACTCCCCCTTTCTTTAGCCATTCACCTTCCCTTTTTCAGGTTTCTTTATTTGGCTTTTTACGATTGTCATGTCCCTAGTGAATATAATAGTAACGTCTTCGGTTACTTCACTTATTTAGTTAAAGTTACTGCATTAGTCAAATAATACTAAACTACGGCTTATATTACTGCTTCAATTAGATTTACTGTTACATCTGCTCATTCTGTTTCCACAAATTATAACTATGTACTTAAAATACCTGTCATATGTAATACCAATAACGTTAAACACCTTAATAATATCTTTGCTAGTTGGTTTTGTATATACCGGTACTATTATATTGGAACCGAGTGTCACTTGAGTCTGAATAAAAGATTATATAGCTTGTTTTGAAACATCAAAAATATAAAGAGAGAATTACTGAATATAAAATACATATAAAACGTATATTTTTAAATTCTGATATGAAGTAAGTTATTGTTGACGACGTCTAAAGAAAACTTTTCTAATAGGCTAGTAGTTACAAATGGAAAAGAATTACAAATATATAAGCCTTTGAGGCAGAAACCAGGAGTAATAATTATTTAAGTAACCCTGCATACAGTAGACTCCTACTAATACGGTCTTGATGGGACCCTACTCTATCTGGATCACCGAAAGTCCGTATTAAACGGAACTTGCCTTAAAATACACGTACTGTACCGTAATACACATTTTAGATGAGTAAAACTATAAAAGTCGGCGTTTTTTTCATAAATATGACTTCAATTTCGTAACTTAGAACTTAATTTTAGTTTCAATGCTATTGTATACGTAGATTTAAGTTTTAACCTATGAACTGATATAGGCTTCACAAAACAAAACATCTTTGTGATTAAAATTCAAAATTAAATCCCTTCCGGATTATCCGGATGTCCTGATTAGTGGGACTCTACTGCAACTTGTATTAATATTCGATTTTACCTAGTACTATTTTTCATTTATACGCTATATTTCATTTTCACTCATTTCTTAGAACATTTAATTTAAAAACAATATAGTCCATATTAGAATTAAACAACTTATATGTCTATTAGCAGATCCAGAATTAAAAATAACCAAAACCTCGCTACTCGTAGAAAATAAAATACATACAATTATTCGTGGCAATAGCCCGGATTTTAGTTTTTGACACTTACTTTATCTTTAATTCTAACTAATTACCTTAAATGCTATAGTATATTTGTTTACATTCTATGGTTTTAAAATAAATTAATATTACGTCTTATTTGCAAAAATCAGTTTAGAACAATTATACTAACTAGTTTTAATATTATTTGATCACTAAATGTGATGTTTTGAAATTAATTCTATGTATTTTTCAAGTGTTTTTTCCAGTACATATTATATTATTGCTTTATTAGTCTAATACTTAAATCTGACACAAGTACTAAACACCTGTGACACAACCCGGATAGCGTTGCCCTAAGTCGTCTGAATCTAAATTCAAATAAATACTAAAGACTCACCCGAGGTGAGAAAAAGAAATGCAACGACCCGACGTAAACGAGTCTTAGACTTGCAGACTGCTCTAACCCAGTGTATAATGCTCCGTCAATATATTTAAATCTGATGGGTCAAAGGATTACGTAGGCAGCGAATACCGTTACTCCAGCTTCACTTAACAGAGCGCAAATTTTGTACTCGCTCGTGCCGTCTACAGACACCGTTAGGTACCATCAAATTTATGTTGAGACCAGGGTTCGAATCAAACTTTTTGACGAGGAGGGGAGTCCAAATTTATCAATGTTATGAACTAGAACATCCACTCTCTGTAAAATACATACTTAGGGGGCGGATTTCTATGACATAAAAAATAGGAAATATGCATGCATTTATGACCTAAAAAAACATTAAAATATGACCAATAAAAATTAAAATATGACTTTACCACTTACAAATTGTATATATACATTGTATATATTTTAAGTTTCATTACAACTTATTTTATTAAAATTAGGGATGGGTCCTCGATTCTTTCGATACCTCGATACTTGCATGGTATCGTCATCGAGTGATACTTCAGAAAACTCGCTCGATACTTTGGTAATTCTGCAATTCTGCAATTAAGTGAGAATGCTAGTATTTTTTAACAAAAACTTGTAAGATGACTGTTTAAAAAACTAATTTTAGTTTTAATGTAGAGTTTAAAAGTAATTATAAGCTACTGTTGATATTAAATTTTGTCTCATTAAATATTCACACTAATTAATTTAGTTGGTATTACACAGTTCTCTCAACTTTTAATTTTTAATGTACCTATTTATTGAAACTGGAAATTTTGACGGTATCGAGTATCGAGGGAAAAATCATGTATCGGTATCGAGTATCGAGTATCGAGAAAATCTGGTATCGACCCATCCCTAATTAAAATATAATGTTAATTATTTGAAATATCTGTAAATTCTCAAAAAATACCATAATAATGCAAAATTTACAAAATATGATATGAAACTTAAGAATTTCTTTAATATGCACACAAATATGCCAAAAATATGACCTAAATATGCATAGTCATACTAAATATGCTACAATAGTTGAAAATTTCCTAAATATGCAGTTATATGCACAATAAAAGCCGTTCCATTTCCACCAGGATACTTGGAATCGGGTTTAAATTAGTCGGAAATCTGAAATAATGCAAAGAGGAAAAATATGACATGTCATAGAAATCCGCCCCCTATACATACTCGACAGACTACCACGGAACACCAATCACTACTGCACTCATTGTCATAGCAAAATTTTTTAACCATATTGTTGCCGGAAAATAGAAACCAACATGAAGCAGTAATAATATAAACCTTATGTTCAATTTCGGGCTTCTGTTACACTGTGCACATGCTTGTTAAATAAATTTTGTTGCTACGCATTGTACTCATAATACCATTACGTTCAAAAACGAGTTTATGAAGAAACGTAACTGGATGTTTCCGAAATTGCATTGGAATTTTAAATTGAAGTTTATAAAATGTAGAAAAATTTATCCCTGGCAAGGAAGGAATTTTTATTTGACGAGCCAAGGCCATTTTTTGACGACAGGTGGAAATCCCCCCTTCCCCCCGTTAATTCGAACCCTGGTTCAGACTGTATAAATCACTAGAATGTGCCCGCGGCTTCTGTGTTTATTAATTCCATCGCTAAACTTTTTTAAAAATAATTTATTTATCAGCAAAGTAATGAAAGCGTTATATTTAATTGATGCTTACATCAATTCATAAATAAACAATTAAAACAATTAATAATTGAAAAGCTAAAAATCCGGCTTCGAGGTGCATATCACTATTAGAGTGTGCCGTCCGTGGCCCAAAAACCACGCATACTTAGTTTCGTCCGAATCCTTCAATGATTGTCCATTTAGTCCTACATTCATGATCCCCTTTCATAAAGTTACAAACAAATGAATTAAGCAGAGCGGGCTATCAAAATAGAAACTAACGACAATATCAAGCGTAATATTGAAAAAATCTATTTTAGCGAAGCCCTTTCTTTCCCGGTTGCTATGGTACCAGAGCAAGGTCATCTGAAATGAATTACAATTGAAAAATATGGCCGAAAATGGGCGGTTCAGTAACTCAAAAAATAGCTTTTTCTGTCATATTTTCGCTCATAACTTGCGAACAAAGGCTAAGATTAAAAATCCGGCTTCGTTATGCATTCGGACACCCTTCAATCCATCTAGTTAAAATTTTCAGATCTCTGCATGTCAGTAGATATGGCTGGGCATCGTTCACAGATAGGTAAACAAACATGCCATAATGCCATAATACTTCCTCTTATTATAATAGAATACTCTGCAGGACAGAATTTATTTCGGAAGTGTCGAAGTGTTTGAAGTAACACACAATTGTTTATTCTCTTTCGAGTAACGTCTTTAAGCACCTTAATCTTGAAATAAGTCGTCTTCTGTATCAGAGTAATGCCCTCAGAGTGCACACAGGAGTCTACTTCCCCGTTCGTTAGAATAATTAGACAAGTACATGTGTAACAACGTAAACTTCGATAGGAATGCTGTTTATCACTGTATTAATGACTTCGCTATAAATTTATAAGCTGAAAAACAGGATTTATGTCGTAATCAGGTATGACATTTTCTGTTAAAGAAGAAAATACCTTTTACCTGATTTGTTTCTTATGAGAACGAGTCAAATTGTTTAATAATGAGGCTTACTGCTGGATGTAAAAATAAATAAAAAATAAAGAGCGTAAATTAACTAATAAAAAGTCCACACTTAAAGTTTCCGTAATAAAGAACAGTTGCGAAGCGTGGGTATCTTCGTTGGGTAGGCCGAGGTTAATGAATATTTCATGCCATTCTTTAATTAGAAAGACACAATTAAAAAAAAAAAATTCAATATTATTAATACATTGGTAAATGGTAGACCAGCATTGGTAATAAGTTGTATTAAAAATCCTATGAATACACATGGTGCTTCTAATAAACTAAATCGATTCAGTGCAGATTTCACAGTGAACCATAATTGGACGACATTTTGCAGAAAGGAACCAATCCTCAAATTTAAAAAAAACCGGAATAGATGCTAAATTTTTGCTACTGAACTATATATTTATGTTGTGCAAACTAACCAACCCTCTTCATCCATTTATATGCCATCTATTAAGCAAATAAAAACACTGAAAAGATCCAGGTGGCTTTTTATTTAACTTTAAATGCTTGTTTTTTAGCTTAAAAATCATGTGGGTTGGTTCCTTTCTGCAGAATGCCGTCCAATTTTTAGTGTTCTCTTTCACTTTTATTGAGTCAGTAAGATGTGTACAATATCGTAATTACAAAATTGGGATGTTTTCATTCATAGATAGATCTAGTTATCTGAAGGGTATATTGTAGATCTATCTCATGTAGCTACTTAAATATTTTCCACACTACTTTATTCTGCTTATTAATTTGCTAAATTAATATTTAGATCACAGAGTGACTGTAATATATTTACTGAACTCATGAATCTTCTGAAAATCTCCATACGGTCTTAACATGTATTTTTGGCAAAAGTTGCTTATCCATGCCATTTAAATTTGTTTCTGCCATCCAACATAAAAAATTCTCCAGGGCATAGTCAATTCAGTCCTTGATATGTCGACACAAAAGCCAAGTGGCATTAAATGGGGGCCCTTTCCTACTCCTGGGAAATTTGACTGCTCTAATTTCTCTAAGTGACTGCATCAGCCTACTGTAAACTAAACTTTTATTAAGTCATTAAGTCAACCTTGTCATAGTTCAGTATTATTCTTTGAGAAGAAAAGATAAAGTAAGCTAAAAGATGGCGGAATGATGGCCTTAAATTTGTTCAGTTATTTTTACTCTGTTGGTATATTGCTACTGAATAAAGCAAGATTTTGCAACATTCCATTAAATGGATTGACAGCAATATTGTTTGTGTCTATCTATATATTTAAATAAAATAAACTTTATTATAACTGAAACTGAATTTATATTAATATAAGCATTCATAAAGTGAAATTAGTAGGTTTATACGTTTCAAATCAATGCAGAAATTTTTATTTAAAAAGCTGGCTTTCATAAATGGAAATCCTATCACGTGGATAAAATTCCTCACATTTTAACATAAAGCACCACTATATTAATTCTATATCTATACCTTTATGCAAATTTTTATGGTGACGCATATATACGTCAGTAACAGTGAAAAGGTTTAATGGTCAAATGTTTGGAAACTGACTGCAACACCAGATTACAGTACCATAAAGAGAAACAAAATTAACGGATAGCTAATGGACAGACATACAAAGTGGTGAAAAAGGAGCAGAGAGTTACAAGAAAGAAGAGACTTAAGAAAAATATTTAGGCCTATACAAATGTACGTTCACATATATAGAGGGGATAGAGGATGGAGAGGAGTAAATGATATATAGACTAGATAAATACTATATATAAACTTACATGTATTGAATATATGTTTGGACACAAGCTATGTATGGAAAAAACAAGAAAATCGTATAGAAACTGATAAACTGACAACACTGTAGAAACAGTAAATGAATTAAACTGAAGATAGTCAAGAAGAATAATTTTTTAAAAATAATATAAAAATGAGTTACATACGATAAATTACGTGAACATAATATTGTTAAAAAGACTAGTTTCAGTTTTCCTGTCTCGATAAAAACATTTTATCTAAGGAGTGCCAATTATAGCTTTGGAAAATTACTCACTGGACTGTGTATACATACGTATCCATGGTGAGTTTTGAGAACGTTAAACTCTGTAAAGTTTGCCCGCTGTTTCGTCTTGATAAGCTAGCGCCAGTGAGCTAGCAAACATCAGTTAGTTAGCACAATATAAATCATTCTGGCATGTCGTAAACAATTACAAGAGGGTAATCCACAAAGACCTTTGCAGCAGTATACATGGCATCTGTTTGGACAGGCCAATTAAATCGGGTTTATTTTCGGTCATTTTTATTGTCAGCTGGCCTACTTTTTATCGAGCTTGCGTATGCTTATTTGCTGAGCGAGCAGAAAAAAAAACAGCCCTCCATGGTATTTAATTCGCAGCACTTGAATGTAACGGGACAGTGTCAAATACTGATGAGTTGTGTGCCAGAAGAAAAGGCGGAAGGGCGATCAACTTGAGCGGGTCAGGCTACAGGGTCACCTGTCAAAATTCGCGAACGCATGTTTTTTAAGCAATTAGACTCGTATTACAGTGTCAGTGTGTTTAAAAGTTCGTTCAGTGGCCTGAAATGGCTCCTCAACAGAAGAATCCGGAGGTATAGGATACGTCATCTTGGCAATGAATGATACGTTTGTTCAAGAATTTGGTTTTCAGTGAAACTGTTGTATTAATCAAACACAGTGAACATTTATTCAGATGCTTCTTTATCATATATATTGTCGTTCTGCTGCTTATCAATCCAAAGTGGATCTAACAATAATTGTCCAAGAGTTGAATATATTTGGCGAGGATATTGCCTTTTCGTCAGTTCATCTAATCTTTGTTCAAATGTTGGTTCTCGTAAAGTGTTACCTTTAGTCAGTTTGTCTAGAATGATAATAACTTTTTCCTAGCTTCAAGAGCTGGATACATTATAATCTGCGCAATGAATGATACGTTTCTTCAAGAATTTGGTTTTCAGTGAAACTGCTGTATTAATCAAACACAGTGAACATTTATTCAGATCCTTCTTTATCAAATATATTGATGTTCTGCTGCCTATCAATCCAAAGTGGATCTAACAATAATTGTTCAAGAGTTAAATATAATTGGCGAGGATATTGTCTTTTCGTCAGTTCATCAAATCTTTGCTCAAACGTTGGTTCTCGTGAGGTGTTACCTTTAGTCAGTTGATCTAGAATGATATAACTTTTGCCCTAGCTTTTGTTCTTTAAGGACGCTTTGCTGATCCGTGAATGGATTTGCCCAGCAGAAGCAACAACTTCCCAGATCTGTCATACAAGGTGTGGCTTTTTATTCAAACTTCGCCAGCAAGAAATGCTTGTTCAGCAGTTAGAGTCTCTGTGGAAGCTTTGTATTTTCATCAGTTCAACAAACCAGCATGTGTGAAATATATCCATTAACGTTGTACCCTTTGGAAGCAACTCTTTTGTAATTGTCCATGAGTTTTATTCCCCTGTAGAGCCATATCCTCGGATATTCATTCATTTTTGTTATTGTTAAACAACGAGTGTTTTAATCACTAATACTAAATAATTAATTAATTATTCAAGAATTCCGTTCTCAATGGAAACTTGTTTTTCATACATTCTATCAGAAGTTGAGGTATTAACTCAAGTTTTTCTTCTCTGTAATAGTATAGCCCTTCTCACTTGATTCGTGATATCAGAGTTACATTTCTTCCCGGCAGAGGTGTTACGCAGAAGTGTGTTTTCTGTGGAAGAAGTTAGTATTTGCAATTGAACAGAATATTGTTGTAACATGTCTTGAACACTTGTTTCTTTATGTCCCTTTGTGATTTCGTCCTTTTTACTAAGCATTGGTTGCTATATTTCTTCAAGTTTCTTTGTGTCCCTTTGTGATTTCGTCCTTTTTACTAAGCATTGGTTGCTATATTTCTTCAAGACTGTTGTTCAATGTGAACATTTTCCCCACCAATTCAATACTTGTACAATGGATCAAATGTTTGATTTAGGTTTTCGGTGAATCAAACGACGATATATCAGTTTCCATATATCTCTTCTCTCCTTTCTGGATATAATTCGACCTGTATCAGCAATGAGCACCTATGAGCGTGAAAACGAAAATGATCACTCCAAAATGTTGCGGATCTTAACAGCATCGTGGGTTAATTATTTGGAAATTCATGGAATAACAGTCCTCTGGGATTCCAATGATTTGCCCAGGTAGGTGATAGAATTACACAAGGCTGATAAAATATAAACGTTTTACTGGATCTATAGAGCAATACTCCATTTATTGGATATCTTAAAATCCGTATGTTTTAATGTATGTACTAGGGATGGGTCGATACCAGATTTTCTCGATACTCGATACTCGATACCGATACATGATTTTTCCTCGATACTCGATACTTCGATACTCGATACCTTCAGCATTTCCAGTTTCAATAAATAGGTACATTAAAAATTAAAATTTGAGAGAACTGTGTAATACCAACTAAATTAATTAAGTCTGCATATTTAATGAGACAAAATTTAATATCATCAGTAGCCTATAATTATTTTTAAACTCTACATTAAAACAAAAATTAGTTTTTTAAACAGTCCACTTACAAGTTTTTGTTAAAAAAATACTAGCATTCTTACTTAATTGCAGAATTCGGAATTACAAAAGTATCGAAGAAGTATCGAGCGAGTTTTCTGAAGTATCGTTCGATGCCGATACCATGCAAGTATCGAGAGTATCGAGGTATCGAAAGTATCGAGGACCCATCCCTAATATGTACTCTTTATCACGATATATTCCATATTACCTTTTACGATTTGTGTATAGCCAAAGAAATGTTCCATTACTTCAGGAACATTCAGGTAATTATAATTTATACCCTACATGCATTACGAAAATGAATAAGCTAATAACATTGTATGAAATAATGTTGAAAGGCAATATGACGTTAATTGTTTGTGCATGTCTGCATTTGAACATCAGTTTCCCCTTTCGGTCAAGATGTGGGACGAGGTCGGCAAGGCAATAACAGTAAATAATATTTTACAACTTCCTCTAAACTTCCGGTTGTGAATTGTAAGAATATTCAGCGCTTCATATGTAAGTTCCGTTGTAGCAAATTCACATTTAGCTGATGTGAAAGAAACTTATTTTAAAACACTTGATTTGAAAACGTGATCAATTTAATATATTATTATAGACACGAAAATAGCTGTAGTATTTGAATTTGTAGCCATATTCTCTTACTTTCTGATGTGTAATGTAATTTAAAATAGATGACAAGTGTAGTTACTATTTTATCAGACAAGTACTTCTTGCTATAAAATTAGATTTCATAGTGTAAAGTTGCATACATTAAATTAAGTTTATTACAATGAAATATGTAGCATTTATTTACTTATTTATTTATTTTGTCCATCTGAGACACATCACGAAACACAAATAAATATAATATATTTTTTTAAATAATTAGAAGTACAAACTTCACCTAAATAAACCAAACTTACACAGATCTTACTTACTCCATGGCAATAGACAATTCCTAAGCAAGCTAAAGGAATATCATATATTTTATGGAACCTGAAGATTCCTATTATGACAGTGTGTCCATATATCGTGTCTCTCTGCTGCCTATGAACTTTGTAATATATTGTCCTACTCGGAGTATTTTATCTGTTTCTCTTATTACGAACTTCTGTACCGTGCCGTTTTTGTTTTAGTATTAGTAGGTTATTTAGGCTAAATATGGATGAACATTTACTCCCTCTTCCTGTTATGTTTCAAATAGACAAACAAATATTGTCCTGTAGGCTATCCTTATTTCCCGCACTATAGCGTCTAATAGCTAAAGACGTAACAGTAAATTAATTAAAGATGTACTGATGCTAAAGGCAATCCCCTTCCTTGTAGCGACCATCGCATGGTGAGCATGCATAACCAAGCAAATAACAGTTTGGTTGTGTGTGTGTCAACAGATTGGAAGAGGCTATTGGAAACTGAATAAATATAACTGAAGACACTGACATATTTGACTTAAGTTTGCCCATTTTATGACCAACTTAATTAACTATACTGCTAATATATTGGATATGACTCTTGAAGAGACACCATCGAAGCCCGGAAACTAGCAATTTGTGAACGCTGGTTTTGAGTAGTTCCTGTGTGTTTTTGAAATAATAAGACAGAGGTCCGTGTGTCAATATTATGTCCAGGACTTAAGTGACGGGCCTCACAAGGTTTTGGGGATAAAGTTAAACAAATTGTAAATAATGAGCAAAAAGCAAAAAAAAATTATAAAACATAAGGCCTACATCTTTAAGACATTTTTAAGGAGGTATTGAAGCGATGTGATTTTTCTTATACATATTATGTACCAGTATTTCATATAAATATTCTGGGTTACGCACTTTAACTAGACCTCAATTTCTTAAATTTGATAATAGGCCTGAAAACAATGGAATTACGAATTAAAATTATATATAAAATGTATTTAACTAAAACATAATATTTATAATAAAATATATTTTAATGAAAAATATATTCCATTTTTCGAACTGACTTCGCAGGCAGTGAAAAACATCTCGTGGACTGCAATTGGCTCTCGGGCCACCACCACTAAAACAATATAATAAATATTAGGTTTTAAATATTAATAAATTTCATCTTTTTTCTTTGAGGGAATTCACATTGATCAACTAAACTCTTTTTTACGCCTTGTACCCTCAAATAGCAATAAAAAGGCCAATAATTGTATATAGAAATTTGTGGACCACCTTTACAGTGAGAGAACAAAAATTATTTTTTGTTTTTATGTAGTATGTAGTAATTTGTATATACAATTACTGGCCTTTTTATTGCTATTTGAGGGTATAAGGCGTAAAAAAGACTTTAGTTGATCAATTATGTTTTAAATTTTTTAATTTCAAAATTAATAATTAGACGCATAACGAAGTGCTTTTTCGTTAAACATCGGATAAAATATTTTCATCAACTTTTGGATTTCATAGTTTTTGGCAATTTTTATTTATCCCGTTGCTGTTTACCAGCCCAATTTCATCACTGGACTTATCTTTAAACTTCTGTGGCTCTGGCGCGCAAATCTATTGGACGTGTAATTGACTCATTTCTTCTGTTTGTCTATAAATTTGTGCGTTACGCAGTTAGACCAAATGCGTGTTTCGATTTTTTCCAATTTGGTATAAATGCTTCTTGAAGTATTTGTAAATAACATATGTGTAATGGTTTTTATTTATTTTTTTTATTTCCTTTTAAAATGGGGGCCGTTTTTATCTGGTTTAGAGCAGATATTAGGTTTTTTGAACTACTGTTCACAGACTGCCGGCATGAAAAGATTGTCAAGCCCTGTATTGAAACAGCCGAACAACAAAGAAGAATCGAGTTAAAGAAGAAAAAACTAATAAAGAGAAGGACCCGATGAATAACTGTAACAACTAGGGTTCGAGACCCCTTGTGTAACTCCCTTCTTCAAGAATATCATTTTTTTAATCGTTCATAACATCCTTCGGAACGACTCTGTCTCGCTCTGTTTAGGAGTTTAAAGAGAGGTTATTGACCGCGGTCGTATTACCCCATACTTACATACGTACACAAAAAGAGCCTTGAGATATAGGCAAACCCTTGCAGCAATTTCCCCCTCCACACTCACTCTCTAACACCGTTCTATTACCGTAGTACTTGAATCGGGGGTGGGGAGAGAGAGAGAGGTTCAATCTGGGTCAAGGACGCTGTGGAATTTCTGTTGCTATAGCTACACTAGAAACATTGATGATGATGTTTTTTGTTGCCTCAGAGTTCGTTGAACTCTCAGATAGGGAACGAGATTCCCAAGCCTTTCTTCTGCTGCTTCTTACATCGTTACATTACAAACTAGCTGGGTGATAATTGTTCCTTCGCACGGATGTACTTGTATGTAACAGCTTTGGGAAAAGGTTAAGATGCTAGTACTTGATAGACTAATAACTCTTTTTCTACATCCGTAGAAGATTTTATAGGAAAACCCGCACACCTGTAACCGGGTAGGTGAATTCCTACAAAGATGCGCTTTGTAGTATTTTGATATGTGAATTCCTACAATTGATAGACTAATAACGCTTTTCCTATATCCGTAGAAGATTTTATAGGAAAATCCGCACACCTGTATCCGGGTAGGTGAATTCCTACAAAGATGCGGTTTGTAGTATTTTGATATGTGAATTCCTACAATTGATAGACTAATAACGCTTTTCCTACATCCAAAGAAGATTTTATAGGAAAACCCGCACACCTGTAAACTGGTAGGTGAATTCCTACAAAAAATGCTGTTTGTAGTATTTTGATGTGTGAATTCCTGGAATTGATAGACTACATCCGTAGAAGATTTTATAGGAAAACCCGCACACCTGTAATCGGGTAGGTGAATTCGTACAAAGATGCTGTTTGTAGTATTTTGATGTGTGAATTCCTACAATTGATAGACTAATAACGATTTTCCTACATCCGTAGTAGATTTTATAGGAAAACCCGCACACCTGTAATAGTGTAGGTGAATTCCTACAAATGTGCGGTTTGTAGTATTTTGATAGTCTATGTGAATTCCTGCAATTCGATACGTGAATTCCTGCCAAAGACAAAATTTTCCCTCCCGCATAACACATGCTTGGGACTGAGCAACTTTAATGCCAGCTGGTGTGGTTTAACTTTTATCTTTGTTCACTGTTTAGTATTATAACATTACCAAAAGCTAGACAATAATATAACATTGTGAAAGCTAGGCTTATCCTTATCGTTTGCGTTCTTGAACAGCGTTCTGCTCTATGGAATTCGTATTTGGGGTAACAGTTCCTCATGTATCAAATTGCTCTTACTGCAGAAGAAAGCATTACGCATTATAACGGGCGCATCTTTCGATGCACATTGTAAGCCCTTGTATAAAGAAGAGAAGATTTTATCAGTCGTAAATCTTTATCTATTAGAATGTTTAATAACAGTTTAGAAGGGATTTTGAACTTATAACAGTGGTCGGGTTATGCATAGCTACAACATAAGATTTAACTATCTCTTGCCTGAGCCTCTGGTAAGATTGTCAAAATCGAAAAATTGATTTCATTCAATATCCTTGAAGCTATTCAACAAATTACCTCCAGACGCTTACATTGTAAACTTTACTAAATTTAAGAATATTTTAACAGTCAATTAGCTGACAATCCTTTTTATGATGTGAGCGAATATTTTGAACATGAATGTTCTTATATTTTACCATTTGACAATGTCTACAACGTACTTCTGTATGTTGATGACTGCAATTGATTAAATGATTAACTAAATAAACAATATGCCAAATTCTTAATATTTTATTTCTGTAAGACACTTTCTTCACGTAATGAAATCTTATTATGCGCCCACATAAATGTGAATTTATCACATATCTTGTTTGTATCTCCAGTGTCTTTTTTTTTCTTTTTTTTTCCCCTTTTTTTTTCATAAATGAGACATTTACTGCACTGCATTGTTTTACGTATGTGTATCTTTTCATTCTCTTCATCCCTAAATATTTGAATATATGACGGTGTTTATGATAAAAAAATCTGATGTGAAAGTCACATAACTTCCTCTGCCCAAATAAAAGTTAGCAGTATTCACATATCCTTGTACAGAATCGCAAGACACAATTTTACGCTAATTATCCTATAAATACCTTTCTTTCAATAATGCGACTAAAAGCGCAGGCTATATAACAAACTTAAAAAAAAAAGAACAAGTGACTGCAGACGTTTATTGAACTTTCCGCCGTAAAGAATAATTTCCGAAATTTATCGAATATTTCACTCAGATACTTCTTTACTCTATACCTGGCCAACAATACATCTTTCTCACTTCACATTCTTATATAGAATAAGAGGCCGTGAAAGAGCGCGTATTCAGTTGTTCATCACGCAAGACAAAATTTCTACAAACAGTGGGTGAACAGTGGGTGGCTTGTAACTACCCTCAGAGAATTTTTCGAAAAAAAGTTTCAAATAAAAGTTTTAGCTCTCAGTAAAAGGAACACATGTGCAAATTTTAAAGAAAATCGTTAGAGCCGTTTTCGAGAAAATCGTGAAAAACGAAAATTTCTTCATGTAAAGTCCCCTTAAAAATAAGAGAAATTTGTCGCCAATCTTCGAATCACATCTTCAGAAGGTACCTGACCCAAATACGAAATTTTGTTTTCATACGATTCTCCGTTTCGGAGCTAGCCTGTTCACAAACTTCCACACCGACAGACACACACACACACAGACACACACACAGACATGTTTCCAAAAATAGTATTTTTGGATTCAGGGAGCCTTGAAACGTGTATATATGCTAAAAACTCAACTTCGAATTTTAGGGTCGAAAACAATACTTCCTCTACCTATAGTACCTATGGTACGGGCAGAGGAAGTAAAAATTAGCATTAAGGACTGCATGAAAAGCTTCACATGTATTGATATGTAAAGGGAAATGGAAAAAAGTTTGATTTTATTTTAATAGGTTTGATTTCATTTCTAACATAATACAATTTTCCACGATTATTGAACTAGAAAAAAAAGCCCTCTACCGAGTTCAAACGCTTCATCCTTTGGACTAACGACACACATGATAATCACTTGACCACAAAAAACTGTTATAAAATAGATTAGTTTATTTTTAATATGTAGGCATATTTGGTACAAGATAAATAAATGGCTTATATCTGTATGAATGTTTGAAGAGCATTTCTTGTACAAGCCGAACAAAGACGTGCTTCGTTGTTTCAAGTGTGTAGGGATCTTCATAAAATTGGTATTTAATACGAGCCGGATGTAATCTATGGTGATTATGAACATCTTCCTGACTTCACCGTGTGAAAACATCTTGCAAACCTTGTTGGAATGATAATTCATTCCTTTGTGGCACGCAACTTGCTTTCTATTCAGCAGACCTGATTCGAGTATTGGCAGGCTATAAAATTTAAACTTATATTTACGTCGATGGCACCTTCTTCAATCTAATGCTAATACGAGGAAAGAAAATGCAAACTTCAATTGAAAGGTTTTCAGTTCTATCTCATTGAAAATATTTATATTCTGTAAATGATAATGTGACCGTCTGCGTGATATCGTTAGCATCGCTGGCTACGGATCCGCAGGCCCGGGTTCGATCCTCGGTACCTCCTCGGATTTTTCTGAAATATGCTAACCACATGCCCCTGAATTCTGCCATCTACCTGTGTCAGATGATGCAATGGTCGGATGGTAGACACAGTCCCTCCAGGGATATAGCGCCATGGAGTTAGTTTTAGAAGAAAATGTGTCCTGGGTGGGAGTCTGGCACAGACTTCACGTCACAAGTTCTCCCTCTTATAGCTTTGCGAGAATTCGTCTAACCTACTGATAATGTCAATATAGTGGTCTAGTTAACCAAGGATTTAAGGGAGATCATACACCGCTATCGTTTATGTAAGACATTTCACTAGAACAGTGATACATTCTATACTATGCAACGTATTTACATTAAATTATGCACAGTTATAGATTAATTCATGCTTTTTTAATGTGTTGTTTAAGAAATTTAAATCTGTTTTCTATTGAACCCAGTAGTAAGAGAATATACATTTTCACTCTTTGAATAAAATCATATTAAAAAAAAGAGATTTTTAAAGAAATATTGAGCTAATGAGCTTCAATTTTCCTGCACGTTTGTGTGAGATCTTAGGCTAACAGTTAAACCACACCCAAACTTTGTAGGTACAATCAGATAACTTCTACAATAATTTTTTCAATTTACATTAACCAGAAAAATTATCCAGACTAAAAATGCCTATTACAAAATGTATTTCCGTTCTTTAACATTTAGCATCTAAAGCATGATAACCGAATCGAACGTGCAAAATTTAGTGGAAATTGGACCGATAGTTTTAGAGACATCATGTTTAACGTTGTATAAAACAAAGGGAAAATCGAGTTAAAAATTCGACAGAAAGTTAAAATGACGGCATATTATCTGACATAAATGTTTTTAACCCCGCGAAAAGAGCTAATTTTTATATAAAACTTCACATACCGGTTCAGAAACGAAAGAACTGTTAAGTTCATTCCCGACTGTAAAAAAAATTCATCTATAGAGTATATTATTATTTTAATCTGGAAAGCTTTAAAGGATACAAAATTCAATATTGTAATTTACTTAAAATGCTGTATGTAGGCTATGTATATGCTTATAGATGTAAATTGATGCATTATGCACTGTACCTATTCATATACCCGTAATTAAATGTGAGTATTTCATGTAAGTAGACTGCATGAAATTATTTTTCTCATTAAGTCAGTTATATAAACATTCGATTTATAAACATATATTAGCATGGTATGTCATCAATATTGTTCATGCTTGTTGAATATGACATTACATTTAAAAGAGGAATACGTTTATAATTATAGGCTTGAGCTAAATAAATGTGTGCTCAATAAAGAGACCTAGAAGCATCATGTTAACATCAGCGAAAAATGAGGGCAGATTTAAATTCGACACCGAAATACCTTCCAACATCTTTCAGAATCAAGAACAGATGTAGGTAAGAAATAAAATCTAAGTCTGAAGTAGGACTCAACTTGGCAATTAGATACCTCTTACAGCAGGTCAGTGCATTCTTTATCATATTAAAATGAGAACGCACTATAACACCCGTGTAGTTCCGATCGTCCTAGATTTCAAGTCGAAAACTAGATAGATATACGTTCGACATTTGCTCATTCGATCGGGAGTTTTCTTACCTCTAAAGTGAGAAATAAAATCAGGTAAACTGATGTAATAAAGTGCCAGAATGCTTTTGTTTAATCAGGGATAATTGCAATTATGAATTATACAGAAAATAAGTTATTTTTTAATCGATTTCCGAGTTACGCTCCAGATCGATTCATTAAGCAGGGATAACAGAAGAACAAAGGTCTAGTTTGATAAGCTTATGTGAAGGAATAAGTAGGTAGTGTTATTTGTCAAAGCTACGTGCATTGCAATTTCCAAAGCCGTGTATGAACACTATAAAACAATATGTTGACATGAGAACTGTTTTGCATTTGATAAATTCTTTCTAATATATTGCCATATAATAGGCACTAAATTGGGCATAACTGCGGTACCGGTAAACCGATTTGTTCCAATATCAATAGGCTTCTCGTAATGTATAACATAAGATTTTCTACGAATACTCACAATACTCGTAATATTGTTAAAATAAAGAGAGCTGTTGTTACACTTGAAGAGAAACGAGAAGTTTGTGAATACAGTGAAAGATTTCCAAAAACTAGCCAGCAAGCTATTGCATCACATTTTTCATTATTTCGAGGGAAGATGCACAGGCAATATTGTAAGTGAGGGAGAAAAATTATTTGCCTTTTATTTGATTTTTCTTTCATAATACAGTACAATAAATTAATACAGCACTGAATTATGCAATTTTTATTTTAAAAATTAAATTTCGTTCTAGTTCCACCCTCGCTTTGTGCCACTAAATGTTAAAAAACGGATGGTGGCATTATATCTAGGGTTGGCTGTACTTAAAAGTAAGCCCTACATTTTACTTGTTAATAATCCATTTTACTGTATTGAAGAATTGTTTGAACTAAGTTATTTATCGTATTAATGTACGTTATGTAGTGATATTACTTACTACGGATAAATGACGTCTAACGTCTCAATTATTCTAGTAGGTTTAGTAAACTAGATGTAACCTTAGACATTGTCGATTGCAATTAATACTTAATAACAATAAAATCACCATTATTATTATTATTATTATTATTATTATTATTATTAGGCTATAATGATTACTGATTTTTATGTTATATACGTCCAGGAGTACATTTGAATCTCGGTTTAGAATAAAGTAGTAATTAGTGTTTATTATTCTCTTGGCTGGTGAATGAAAGTAGTAGCAGTTCCAATAAAGCTCTTGAGAATTCCGGGAACTTAGTGACAAGTTGTCACAGTGCGTGCCCAAGCGAAAGGAATTCTGCGTTTCTTATAGCGATGATGATGATAAATGTTGCAAGTAAAGTTCAACACGGAGGCGGCATCAACATGACAAAGCTTAAGCACTCCTCATTTCCGAAAGTCCCTGGGCACTTGGAGAGAAATCTCTTATGTAACAGCTACAAATTTAGAACAACCATTATTTCATTGGAAGGTGCTGGTGCTGCTGCCGAAGAAGCCCGGTTTCTCAATAACCCACGTCTCATTTGCATTTTTTTGTTCTTTATCTATGGTTCACTGACTTCCTTTTCATAAGTCAACCTTGGTCAAATAAGTGAAAATATTTAAATTTGTAGGGCAACATAATCCGTGTTAAGGCATATTTTGATGTCTTTTTCATCTTTCTTCCAGTTGGGTATGAATGCTCCCTTATATTATTAAAAACATGTGCTTAAGGTCTTTATATTTATATTCCGTTTCAAGATGTTGGCCATTTATGTATTCAGTTTGTTTCAATGATTCTAGCCAAACGGTTCAAGCTATAACAATTTGAAGACTACAGTACAGTCCCGCTATTCCGAAAATCCGCCTATTCCGAACAGAGTTCAGAACAATACCGATTTTTTAAACATAAGAACAGGAGAAATTAAAAAGACGTTCGTGAAAAAACGTACATTTATTATACAAAGAAGTTCAATGGAGACATACATAGAGCCTAAGCTTGATGAAAACGCCTGAAACCAAATTGGAATGAAAGCTGGCACTTTATTTACGCCTTAACAAGTCAATACATTGATATTATTCATGAAATCCGCCTATTCCGAATTCCCGCTTAACCGAATAGTGTTCGGTCCCAATTAGTTCGGAATAGCGGGATTCTACTGTACTTCTACTCTCGAGTGTAAAATTTTCTACAACTTTCTTCCAGTACATTTTTTACGCAATTAATGGTTTACCAGTTTGGATGGAAACATAGTATTTATTAAATCTTATTTTAATAACATATAACCATTATCGTAGAAATATTAATAAATTATTGGAATATATGAATTGCGGAAGAGAAAGAGTCTTTGGTAACTACAAGAATAAAATATTGGTTTGGATGAGAACATTAAATACAACTATTATGTTGCATCTTTTCTTTTAATCCGTGGGACTGTAAGAAGAAAAATGATTAGTAGGGATAATTTCTTGTGTATTAATATAGACTATATGATTATGACGATAACTTAATGGAAATAATAATAGTAATAATAATGCTAATAATAATAATAATAATATTATAATAAATAATGATAAATTAAAGCATATCTTTAGTATGGGACATTGCAATATGGAAGAAACTTAAAAGAGAAAATAGTTTCTTGGAAAGGAAAAAAATAGCCCTTCGTTGTTGATAAGAAATCCATAATACAGAAAATCGTGAATATAGGTCGTCTGTTCCAGTGAAGAAAAAATGTGGGTTGAAGAGAAAGAAATGAGCTATGATAAATGTATTCAATTGTTTAATAATTAATAATATTTATAATAAATTTAAAATAATTAACAATCAGTAATAATAATTTCATACGGATTAAGAATCATCCGTCGATTAAAGTTTAAAGAAAAATAATGAGAAAGGAATGAATGGCTGATGCATGACAATGTAAGGTATAATAATCAATGACTACAAATTATACCGGAAATAGTGAATATAGGTCATCTGGTTAATGATCAGGCCATGAAAAACAAGAAAGATCCTGTACACGCATGTATTCTCAAATTAATTCTCTTTTCCATGGGAAACAGTCTTCAGTATGACACCCGTTTGTGCTGACAAGAGAAATTCAAATGACACAAGATATAAACCGGGGAACGTAAAAAAAATGCAATATCAAAGAAAGTCTTTGATTACACAAAGACATGTCCAATCGTAAACGAAGTATCATAATCCATTAGGTTACGAAGAAGATAAATAAGCGATGGTGGGGGATTTATGTAAAGAAAAAAAAAGTCTTAAAGAGATCGGACAAGTAGGCAAGGGAAGGCAGTCATACAAAACCGTACATAGATGGTTGTGTGTGAAGCGAAGAGAAAGTGTGGCGTAATGTAGCTCGCGAAGAGGGCAATGGCCTAGCTCCCACCAGACCTCAGCGCTGCAAAGCAAAGGGATAGCCTACAGAAACTATGTACTTCCTACACTGCCTAATACGTGCAAGTGGACATCAACTCCCTAACCTCAGGTGTGTGTGACTTGAATCTCATTTTAATTACCTGCTAGCATGAATTTAGTCTTCTTTATGCGTAATGATTGGCTTGCACTGTTTGTATTTCCTATACTGCCTAATAAGCAACAATGGAAAATATGTACTGCCCAATCAGAAAAGTTTGTTGCATTTGAAACAAGCTGAAGCAATGAAAATTTGCTTATATTTAAAAACACTAGCAATAAAAAATATAACGAAAATAAAGCATTTAAGTAGTCAAAATATAAAATATGTATCAGAAAATAGTTCGCGAAAGGATCAATCCCAGAGCCTTTGCTCCATATTTAGCTTCTTCATCCAGTGAACTACCAAGACTTTCTTAATATCGCACTATGAATTGGGGCTTCTTTTCCCACATTTAAATATCAGTCTGTTACCCTTAAACTGATACTGAATCATGCAGTAATTTGTCTTAAATTGATAATAATAATATAGGCTACCGTAATATGAATTGAAATAAAATCTTAAATTTCACGTAAAATTACAGAATAAGGTGCAAGAAATAAAGTTCGGGCCTAGTGATTGTGTTAATGTTATTTTGTTTTATTTATTTTTGAGTCTCGTGAATCAAAGAATTAATATCAACACGATTTTCTTATCTATTATAATTTCATGAGCGAGGGCGAAATAATAGCACTTTTCTAACCTATACAATTTATTAGAACGAATTTCCTACCGCAGTGGTGGTACAAACATGGAAGATCGTGGGTTCGATCCCGATGAAGTCATTATGCTTTTTAAATTTTCCTCTTCCTTCTGGTGGCACTATGGCCCTTGGAATATGTTATTCTCTAACCAGAGTATCAAGAGCAATCCTGGGGTAAAAGCGGCTGATAGACAATGTACACGTAATTACAGTATAATGTACTCGGAAAAAATACTGTAGTCCAATTTAAAAACATCCTTTAATTAAATTATTGCTATGAATTTTTATATAGGCCCCAAAGATGTAAAACAGCATTTATAGAATATAAAATTACAAATATTTATTATCATTAACTCTACACCCTGTATAGGAATCGATGTTCTTATTTTGGTCTGTTCTTTTGGCGTCTGATTATGCGTTATACTATTATTAATCTAAATAGATGTTTCAAACAATCGAAAATAATGTATTTTGAATTCCACAAGATACCGAGTACCGACTTAAATTCATCAGTAGCACAGACTGTGAAATTCCCTATAGTGACCAATGTGTGGTTATTATTATAGACGATAATTTTTATTTAATATACTCTTTAAAAATGTGCTTAATTGAAATATTGTTTGACTAATACATCCATAAGCATAATATGTATATAAATGTTCTAAAAGAAAAATAATTAACCTACATTTTGAAAATGATGTTATTTAAATCGAACAATTTCTGATACACATTCTAATTATGAAATTATAGTTTTACCTGAAAGATATTGCCTCAGTCATTGTTCAGTTATGTTGTGATCTTTTTAGCTGTTAATATTTTTATTGCTAAATGTTTAATTTTATTATGATGGATGGTTGGTTTGATTTCTTTCTGCTTTTCGCCCGTTTTCAGGGGGCCTTGCATTCTCTTCATTATTTTTAAGGACAGTTGAATTTCTCTACAATATGTTTTTTATATTGTTAGCTTTCTTCTTTTCTTCTTGTTTCAAACATTCCTTCTTCGTCTTCGCCATTTTTAAATCCTCTTAAAGGATCATTGTCCATATCTGGACTTAACTAGCAGTGGTTTTTTAACGTCATAATTCCTTATTCTTCGCTTCCTGCAAGTTAAGGCTTCTTTATAATTGATATTAATTGCACAGAAGCAATTTTTCACATTTATTCGTCTCAGAAAAGGCTGGATTCGTTTAGTGCTTCCACCAGGCATTTCTACATGAATTGACTATCTTGATTATGACCTGATTTGGACTTCAGGACTATTTTTGAGGTAATATTAGCTACGAAAGGAATCTTATTACCTAGTGAGTGCATTAAAGCTCTAAAATTATTTCATACAGCTAATAATATTAAATTGATTTTATTGCAACGTAGCTGTATCTACTTTAACACGCAATATAAATTCAGTAACATTATTATTGCGTATTATTTGGTGAATTAAAATATCACAAGATTGACTGTGAACCTTAATACGGCATATAATTGGTACATGTGTGTATTTCATTGTTATTCACGTAATTTTATTTGGAATATTGACTCCAAAGGTCCTCCGGAATTGTTATTAAATATATTTTTAAATCAGCAAGCTCTTTCATTTACTGGCGGAATCAATCATCTCTGCTTATAAGAAGACTTCAAGACGTCGATGAAATTTCCAACGAGTGTTTGTGATTCAAGAAGATCAAGGTGTCAGTGTTATCTCATCTATGGTTTATTTAGCTTATAACCTTGTTATCGTTCATTCTAAGCGAAATGTATAGCGTGTGTACAATCTTTGTCACCCTTAATTAATTTAATTGTTTTTACAGTCCACTGTCTACGCACGTTATACATTTTTTGGTACCTCCGAGGCCGGATAGAACCACAATATTGTAACACGCATTGTAAACCTACACTCGTTCTATTCCGCCCGTAGTAAACTTTATTGAGATAATTCAAGCTGTTGGTGTTCCGCAATTCATGCTGTTTGAACACAAATATCATTCAAGCAAATAATTGACTTATTTGAAGCACAATTGACATTCCTGACTTAAGTCAGTTTGAAGTTTCTTATTGAAAAGGTAATTTTAATCTCATATTAAGTGCTTCTGCCTCCGTGTTTTAATCTGCACGTGTGAGGCCTAATATTCAGACAACAGCTCTTCAAACTAATTTATTAAAAGGGTTTGATATTATTTACATAATTGCACTCACCTTTGTGAATCCATGTACACACACATTATTGTCACATTTTGTCTAACCGCGGGCAACTAACTTTAGTGCTCAATAAGCTCTCAGTGCGGTCAATTTAAGTCATAAACAGTGAATCACGTTAAGTCGAATACTATTTGAACAATCAATTGTCAAATCATGACTGACGTAGAAGGCACCCTTAAGACTTTAAAGGCAAAAAGAACACCTATTAAGTCGAGAATCACTCGCAAAGTTAATTATATTCTAGACTGTGTTATCAATGAGGAAACCTCTCCTCAAGACCTTCTTGAGCTTAAGATTGATTTAAGCAAGCTTGAATCTGAATATAACAGAGTCCAGTCCGAGATCAATGAACTAGCCTTTTCTGAATCCGAAGATGCCTATATGGCAGAAATTGAGAAAACCATACAAAAGGCCATCTCCCATATTAGCAGGCAGATTAATGCTTTCAATAAGTCTGAAGCGGCTGAAGCTAAAGCTAAAGCTGAAGAAGCTGAAGCTAGAGCCATGGCCAAAGCCGAAGCTATTTTTAATCTTCTAAAAAATCAATTCATGATTCAAATTCAAACAGTATCTGAATTTGAAATTCTGGACAAAATATCCTATCAAGAGGCCATTGTTCTTAAGTCGGTGCTAGAAGAATTGTTTAATAGGTATAAGGTTGAAAGTCTTCAGCATCGTAACATTTACGATGAAGAGGCTGAGTTTCAAGAGCGCCAGCTTCAGTCAGAATGTTCAAGGGCTTTAGCTTATATCAATTCTTCAATTGCAGATGCAAAACTGTTATATGAGCCGAATCAAGAGCAGAGCTCTAATCACAACTCTTCTTTGTCTGCACCTTTACCGAACTTACCTAAATTGCCTGAAATTAAGCTACCAAGTTTTTTAGGCGATCCTAGAGCTTGGCTTGAATTCAGGGATACATTTAACTCATTAATTGTTCAGCACAGTCATATATCCAACATGGATAAATTTCAATATCTAAAATCTTGTTTATCCCCGGAGGTAATGACTGTAATTCAAAATATCCCGGTCTCCAATGCCACCTTTGATGTAGCTTGGAAGACTTTAGCTGAAAGATTCGATAATGACAGGTTAATTGCCAACACGCATTTGGATAACCTTTTTTCTCCACCCCCCCTTAAAGGAGATTCTGCAAGCTCATTGCAACAATACTTAGATCATTTTTCAAGTACGGTTCATGCATTGAACGTACTAAATACTGATGTTCCTCTGTCTGACTTAATTATTTCACGTATCATTGTGGATAAGCTCCCAGTAGAATTAATTAAAGAATGGGAATCTTCAATTAAGTTAGGAAAACTTCCCAAGTTGCAGGAATTATTCAGTTTTTTGGAGTCTAGGGTTAGGGTGCTGCAGATGACAGAATCGGTTCTGAAAAGTCAGTCCGTCAAGCCCTCATCTGCTCTTTCTGTCAAGGCTAACCTCTCCTCTCCTAGAGCGAAATGCAATTATTGTAGTAAATCGAATCACACTATAATTTATTGTGACGCCTTTAGATCGCTGAATTATTCATCCCGCGATCAATTCGTGAAAAATCACAAACTTTGTCGTGTTTGCCTTAGCTCAAATGGTCACACTTCGAGCTGTAACACTTTTAGATGTAGACAATGTCAAGGCAGGCACAGCAACTTATTGCATGACCCTTCACGGCCAAGCAATTCTCAAGTCATAAATACGGCCAATATCATGTCTGCCAGCCAGTCACGGCAGAAATGTCTTTTACCTACCGCTAGCGTGATAATTTTAAGTAACAATGGCAGCCCCGTACAGGCCACAGCTCTTCTTGATACTGGATCAGACTGTAATCTAATTACTGACAGGTTGTTCAAGCAGCTTGGTTTGTCGCCATTATCTCAGCGTACTTCTCTCGCTGGTATCCTTTCTACCAATGCAAGCGTCTCAAGGCTTACAGAAGTCTCTATCAGATCTCAGGTTACGAATTGGTGCTACAATACAAAGGCCATTATAGTGCCTGAGATCTCTGCTTCTAATTTCCCTAAAAACTTTGTTAATACTAGAGGTTGGAACATTCCTCCTAACTTACCCTTAGCAGATCCCAGCTTTAATTCTCCTAAGCCTATTGATTTGCTATTGGGAATTGAGATATGTTCTCAAATCTTGGTATCTGGACAGATATCTGCTCCCAACTTGCCTACTATACAGAACTCCCAACTAGGCTGGTACTTCTCTGGCAAGTTGCCTTCGTCCCCTCTTAAGCATCACAATATGCCTCCAATGCGTCGAGGGAGATGTTCAGACTTGAATAGGCCTTCATCAGGTAAACCCTTTAATTCTACTGAGTCTTCTGTGAATTACTCAGCCTTCATTACGTCTGATGAGGGTATCAGTAATCAGCTTACTCATTCACCCACGACTTTGAAAACTCTTGTGGTCAATAGAGCCGCTGATATTCAGGAGACTACATCTATTGATTCTTGTTCTCATGTCGCCTCTAAGGAAAATCATGCAGATCTTATTTCAAGAGGATCTTCTTCTTCAAATCTTTCTTCCTTGCAGAGACATTCTAAATGGTTGAAGGCTATGCCTAATGTTACCATAGGTACGCCAGTTTTAATCATGGATGACAATATGCCTCCCTTAAAATGGGTTGTTGGCATCATAACTCAAACTCACCCAGGCCCAGACGGTCTTGTGAGGGTTGTCACGGTCAGGACTTCTACAAGTTATCTGAAACGACCTATCATTAAACTAGCCCCAATTCCCATATATGACTCTCTCGACTAAGGCAGTCGTTCATTTTTTCTTTGTTTAGTTACTTTTATTTCTCAACTTTTAGGATTTATTGGTGTTTTGGAAGATCCAACATAACTTCGCATTTCTGTTTGATTATTCCCTAGTGAATAATCGCGGGCAATATGTTCAGTTATGTTGTGATCTTTTTAGCTGTTAATATTTTTATTGCTAAATGTTTAATTTTATTATGATGGATGGTTGGTTTGATTTCTTTCTGCTTTTCGCCCGTTTTCAGGGGGCCTTGCATTCTCTTCATTATTTTTAAGGACAGTTGAATTTCTCTACAATATGTTTTTTATATTGTTAGCTTTCTTCTTTTCTTCTTGTTTCAAACATTCCTTCTTCGTCTTCGCCATTTTTAAATCCTCTTAAAGGATCATTGTCCATATCTGGACTTAACTAGCAGTGGTTTTTTAACGTCATAATTCCTTATTCTTCGCTTCCTGCAAGTTAAGGCTTCTTTATAATTGATATTAATTGCACAGAAGCAATTTTTCACATTTATTCGTCTCAGAAAAGGCTGGATTCGTTTAGTGCTTCCACCAGGCATTTCTACATGAATTGACTATCTTGATTATGACCTGATTTGGACTTCAGGACTATTTTTGAGGTAATATTAGCTACGAAAGGAATCTTATTACCTAGTGAGTGCATTAAAGCTCTAAAATTATTTCATACAGCTAATAATATTAAATTGATTTTATTGCAACGTAGCTGTATCTACTTTAACACGCAATATAAATTCAGTAACATTATTATTGCGTATTATTTGGTGAATTAAAATATCACAAGATTGACTGTGAACCTTAATACGGCATATAATTGGTACATGTGTGTATTTCATTGTTATTCACGTAATTTTATTTGGAATATTGACTCCAAAGGTCCTCCGGAATTGTTATTAAATATATTTTTAAATCAGCAAGCTCTTTCATTTACTGGCGGAATCAATCATCTCTGCTTATAAGAAGACTTCAAGACGTCGATGAAATTTCCAACGAGTGTTTGTGATTCAAGAAGATCAAGGTGTCAGTGTTATCTCATCTATGGTTTATTTAGCTTATAACCTTGTTATCGTTCATTCTAAGCGAAATGTATAGCGTGTGTACAATCTTTGTCACCCTTAATTAATTTAATTGTTTTTACAGTCCACTGTCTACGCACGTTATACAGTCATTTATCCCAACGCCTTCCACTTATAGTTTTTTTTTATATGGCAAGAACAAGTGACAACTCGTGTCTACGTCTGAGGGGTAATCTTATCACTGCAAACTGCCGTAATTAGCAGTAATTTATAGAATAATTAGGCTTACCCTGAAATAATTAAAACTGCTGCATAAATTGGCTATAGTGAAGTTAGTTAAGACGTCTGCTGTTGATCATTTTGAATGTCTCACTATCCCTAAGTGACAAGACACTTTTTTTTTTTTTAAATATGGTTTTGTAATTTTTTAACTGGAAAACTGAGTTTTCATCCAGGCCGGTTGTATAATTTTCCTGTAGTTTCCTCATTCGTAAAGTAACTACCGGATTGGAATTTAGGCTACTTATCAAGTGCTCATGTTTGATATCGTAGGTCTTGCCTGGTGCTGCTTTGTTTTGTTTGAATGTAGGCCTATATGATCCACCTATGAGATCCATAAAATTAACTCCTCCCTTAGCCCTTACCCACCTACTATGGCTTGTACGTTCAACTAAAGGGGTAGACAAATAGCGAAATATGAAGAAGTGATTTGGTTGTACAACGGAAAATAATAAGTCAGCAATTTCAGGACCTATTGAATGAATTATAAACATGGGTCGAATATTTGTTCAACTTTATAATTCTACCAAATTGGTGTTTTATAAACGATCTAATTTTCTGCACTTAACGCTTCTCTGTCCTTCATGGTGTCACCACTGGAACAAGAATTAAATTTATATCAACTCAATATTTAATATAATGCTTTAGACGGACGAATTTAAAGGAAACACTTTATCGGTAGGATATATTAATTAAAAGGAGAAAATTGTGCCACTAGGTGGTTTAAAATTATAACACTTCAGGGTAATCAACTTTGATTGCTTCACATGCTAAATACTCTTTTAGTTAAAAACATTTGCATTTGATTATTAAATAGACTCAGTTTGCTAAGATTTTAAAATTTTAAAATTTTAAAATTGACTACTCCTTTTTAAATGTGAAATTTCTCACAGTGATTGCAAAAGTCTTCATACATTGTGGGTGAAATGCCTTGTTCTTAAGTTGGCAGGCCTGTTCTAAAAAAACAATAACAGCTGTCTGTGCGCTCTTATATGGCTGGTAAGTATTTAATCACAATAAATGAAACATTTAATATTAATTACCAAATTTTAGAGACTGTCTTAAGAAAAAGAGTTTGATACACAAGGTAAAATGAGTTTATTTTGTTCCTATGATGATTACACTCGCCCTTACGAACTCGTTTTGCTTTATAACCTACTCGCAAAATAAAACCTCACTTCTAACACTTGGATCATAAATAACTATTTTATATTATAACAAATTATTTCCCAATCATGTGAGACCCGGGCGGCATGTGTCGCGAGAGAGGTTAAACTAAGAGAAAGATAAAATATTTTTCATAAAGGAGTAGCCTATAGGCCTAGTGTTAAAGAGAATAGTCCCTTTTGCTGAACAAGTCATTGCCCTTAGGCAGAGGACCGATCTATGGCTACCATATAGTCATTAACCTACCACAGTTCCAGTTGGCGTTCCATAAGCATATGACATAACCGCTGTCTCTGCCTAACGATTTTATGTCCAAATTCTTGCCCTAGTCATCACAACACACTTGGATAGGGTCGTTGCCCGAAAGAGACAGAGCACCCGCAATGCAATATTTTTACTCGTGGAATTCTGAAGAAAGGAATTCTGATATTTACATAATCCTTTGTGCAGCGGTTAGCAACTACCATTATTATCTGAGTAAACAGAAGTAAATATACTATTTATATTCGCTGAGGTGTTTGCACTTAATATTGACCAGACAGCTATGTTTTATGGCAGCCTATTAACCGTAATAATAGTGTACAGTTAAAAATTTCGTGATAAAATTTAATCGGCTGGACTGGTGTAACACAAGGTTCAGTCAACCGGGTTAAACTAGTCGTACATAACTAGTTGGTGCAGTCGTTCAAGCACAAGTTAATTGAAATTGTCTGCATAATGCTTACGAAAATGTCTGCATAATGCTTACGAAAATTCACTTGGGTTTTCTCTTAGGCCTATGCTATCTCTAGAGCTCGTAAATTACATTTTTTAT
Source organism: Ectobius pallidus (assembly GCA_964059195.1). Classification (NCBI taxonomy): domain Eukaryota; kingdom Metazoa; phylum Arthropoda; class Insecta; order Blattodea; family Ectobiidae; genus Ectobius; species Ectobius pallidus. The sequence goes on from CAXKWD010000006.1 coordinate 129,274,216, forward strand.
TAAGACTCCCCATCATATGCATAGGCCTATGTTAAAATGTGTACAAGACATGAAATAAATAACGGAAAAATAATGGTTTCATTTTGTATAGTGTTGAACATTTTATTCGTTTCGAGATATTAATATGTGTGTGCATATTTTATTAATTTGTCACATTTTTAACGAGTATTTCCGAAAGATTCTAAATATTGTGAATAATCTCTAATAATACACGCAATTAAAACAATTATAGTATATTTGAGAACCGACTGTACAATAACGTACAGTATATAGCCTAATGTTTTTCGGAACTGATTGTAAAATTTTAAAGCGACGATTTACTTCATTAGCTTTCAGTTGATTAAAATTTGTTGCATTGGGTTTTTTGTTTGTTTGTTTGTTCGCTTTTTTTGTAATATAATGTATCCAACTTTACCATATATGTAAATTTACTATGTATTTCAGCTAACAAGAGAACTTACAGTATTAAAATTACTTAAATGATAGAGCAAACTTCATTGGTTCCGGAGCATATTAAAAAAAAAAAAAGCATATTTGCGTGCATTTATTGTCTTCTGATAAGACTGGTCCTTAGTTAACACAATCAATTTGTTTTTTCACAGCTCCTATTTGCCTGCCTATTCTTGTGGAGGAATTTTATGAAAAATACTCGTAATAACAAAATAAGGATTATTCGTTTAATGAGAAAAACTTCAGGGAAACACTTTTGTTTTGTTTACCTAGAAGTTAATATTATTTAAAAAATAACTATGAAATAAGTTTAAAAAAAAATGAGAGCAGAATTTATATTTTATGGGAGAAGATAGATTTTTAATTTGACTAATAATATGAAAATTGAAATTGAGAAAACGAGCGATTTTAAAGTTTGCGTGCACTGGCATTTTAAAGCGGACGTACAGCCTGTGCATTTAGACGTGAGCACTTGCATGCACCGCAGAGATAGGGCGGGACGGAAGGGGAGTGTGTTGCTAGTATGGATCACGTGAGACTGATACCACTGCGCATTGTGTTTACAGTGCTCTCGTCTAAATGCACGGACAGTACTTCATATAAGTTATGGCTTTAGTAATGCCTTTCTATGCGCCCAAAAGGCATCAGAATTTACACAGCCATACTTTAGGGTATGCTGCATTTTTCTACAGTCTAATCCAGAAACAATATATATATATTTTTTAGACCAATACCCTGTCATCCCTTATCTGTGCAAGAAATAAATAAATAATTCAACTTTCGGTATGTTTGAAAAAACTAAGGAAAATAGGACGCTAATCTATACTATCTTTAGCCCTTTACATGGCTCAATAAATAAATAAATATTATAAATTAAGTGAAATTACCAGTGGGCACTATGTTTTAAATCAATGGGGGAAAATTTCACTGGAATATGGTTTCCCAGAATAAAATCCTCACATTTTACCTAAGGTAATCACTCTACTATTCTTCTATTTATGCCTTTATACGATATTTTTAGTGACGGATTTATACGTCAGTAGCAAAGAAAATTCTGATTTTATTGACACTGTGTACGGGATTAGGCAGTAATTGCACGTAATGGCATCCAATGCTGAATGATAGAAGCGCAAAGACAATATTGTGTTGTGAGGAGTGTGCGCAATAGCGTAGTGACTGTATATATTGTTGTGCTGCACAGGTCGTTGACCCGGCGTCCTACTTCCCAGACGAAGCAGGCAATATGAGGCACTCAGTCACTAGACACAATCATCATCCTCAAACAAATCATGTGGGCGCTACAAAATAAAAACACTGTTTCCAGTTGTTCCTTTCAATCCTTGACGGCTTCCTTTCTTATGTTACACAGGTCATATTTACTGTATACACAGACGACTTCCGTCTGCTCTATTTACATTATTTGTAAAGGTAAATATGTGATGGCATAAGTAGATTTAAAGCTCCCACGTATATTTAAGCACCATCCTCTTTAACCCTAAAGGAAAATTTTGAGTGCACCCCATGCGATGAGAATTAGGTATCGGGGATCGAATCCAGGCCTATAATGTACAAAGAAATTATGAAAATAAAATTCCAGATGTCCGTATATAGTTGTTTATGTAAACTTATGATAGTTTCAGCCCACTCCAGTTTATGTAAATTACGAAAGAACCCCCCTGTTATTTGACCCTTGATTAACAAGCTGTCATAATGTTATCCGAATTGTATCTACATACAGCAATGCTTAATAATTAGGGCTGTATCGATTAATCGATTAATCGAGCCGATTAATCGATTAAACATTTAATCGTCGATCAATTACATTTTTTGATTAATCGGTTTAGTCGAATTCTGAAAAACGTTTTTCGAGAAATGGGTCAAATGATCAAACTCCTTTCTCTCGCTTCTCCGGCCTTGGCACATCATGTGTCATTCAGCCTATTGTGTCCAAACAATTCCCGTTATTCAGAAACCTGAAGGGTAGTTTAGTCAACAAACTCGTGTGTCTCAAGTCTTGACTGAAAAAGTAACCGGAAATGTAAGTTTTGTATATATTTTTTCATTAGTTAACTAATTCAGGATTTCTTCTGATTACCTGTAGTGTAGTAGTTATTAAACATGTAAAACAATATTAAATGTACACTTTGGTTTCGTTTAAAATACCGACCTGTTTGTCGATTAATCGATTAAAGTCAAGCGTTAACTCGATTAGAAATTTTAATCGACTTTCAGCCCTATTAATAATACTGTATATTATATAGCAATTAATAACAAATTACATTTTGAGCTTGTATTCTTCTAAGACTATTCCACTCATACGCCCCGTGTTTGGTATTGACCAATAACGTTTAGCAATTCCTCGGATATAGACCAATCACGGCCGATCATCTTACAATATTCTTGTAGGAATCGCGAGGATGACATTTTTATCGGGTAAAATCGTCTGCTCGTTACTGGACACGAAAGCATAAGTGTGCAGTGATTAATACGTCACATGTTGCCTTTAAACAGCACGAAAACAGATTATTTTATGCAACGTAACTTGTTTGGAAATTGAAATAATAGAAACGTACATTGATTAAAAATACAATTTCGTTTCGGTGCATGGCAGTTCGTGTGCTTTTATTCTGTTCTGCTGTTAGCTTACCTGAATGAAGTTAACTATCTCTTATATGTACCATTGGTAGCATAGGCGTAACCAGGCCGACCATAAGGGGGGGGGTTATAACATTCAGGGAGAGGGGGGTCCGGGGGTCCTCCCCCGGAAAATTTTAAAAGTTAAGATGCAAAATAACGAGTTTTAAGCTTCCGGGGTCTGCCCCGGAAAATTTAAAAAATTAAGACGCAAAATAACGAGTTTTAAGCTTCTGGGGGTCCTCCCCCGGAAAATTTTAAAAATTAAGACGCAAAATAACGAGTTTTAAGCTTCCCACGCTTTATACTTTTATTAAGTAATTTATGGGCAGACTGTAAAAAATCATACAATTTTCCTTTTTTTAATCAATGGGGGGGGGGTTCAAACCCCCAAAACCCCCCCCTCGCTACGCCTATGATTGGTAGCCCTGGTTACAACATGGTCACTCATGGATGGTTGATTCATAGTAGGTCGTCATCTCAAAGCTGTTATTTTTGTTTTCATACAATAAAGCACGGAAGTAATTATTATTTGTATAATCCGATACATTTTTATTCATGGAATAGTCTTAATAAATACGCTCCTGCTGCGCAGTCGTGAATCTATCGATAAACTCATCTCTCATGGGATTACCTATGACTAACCATGTAGCTTTGTCATAAAACAATACAATATTTTATTATCAAAATATCCCTAGCCCGAGTAAAAATATAATAATTTATTTATAAAGATTTGAGGTCTTAATGTTGTAGGTGTACTTCTTTAGCTGTTTTAATGAAACTGTAACACTTTTTACATACTACATACATTTTAAACGATACAGTAAAGCTCTATCCACAATGCGCAGTCGGCAGTTTTTAGTCGGTAGACGGTAGTTTGTAGTCGAAGTATAACGTGTGGTGAGCAATGGACGCCATTCACAATGTGCAGTTGCAGACGATCGGCAGTTGGTAGACAGTAGTCGGCAGACGAGAAATTCATCTCTGACTACCAACTGAACGACTGCAAGTAACATATTACGAGATTTAAAACTATTTACTAGTGCAAATACACAGATTAGCATACTACGAGAAAGCAAGATGTGTTTATAACATATATTATGCAATTATAAAGCGATTCCTCCATCTTTTTTATTCTGTAAAATGTTTCCCTAACCTCAATGTCGACAGCATATTGTAGACGACTCTAGTGCTGCTCCCAAGAGGCCGATTGCAAATGCAAACTGCCGACTACCGACTAACAACTGCTGACTGCGCATTGTGGATAGAGCTTAAGTCTTAAAAGTGCGACTTTTGTAGTTTTCTTTAATTCTATTGTAAATTAAAACATGGCATTTACGGATTTGCTATTGACTTATGTTATCCTTTTCACTGCTACTGACGTATAATTGTGTCACATTGTACAATTGTTTAAGCAAATATTTAAAATTTATAGAGTAATGCTTCATGTATAATGTGAGGCTTTTTATCCACTAATTAGGATTATTTCTTAAGGAAGCCACCTGTTCTACAGCAATTTTAAAAATGGGTGCACACTTAGAACTCACTGATGGTTTCACTTGAACATTGCTTATATACCCATAACAAATTCGGCTCTTAAAGAGTTCAGTAGCTTACGTTTTTGCTTCGTATGTATGAAAGAAGTATTTGCAGTTTTCTGTATTATCCTGGTTTTTATTTATACGGACTGGGCCTCATCCTCGGATAATCGAGATTCTATTCTACTTGTTTGCGCCATAACCTAAGCAAGGATGGTGTTTTGTCGATTTCTCTTTTACCTTTATTTTTTAATACATTTATTTATCGCACTGTGCAGTTTATAATCACAGTATAGTATAACAGTAGCGAAGCTCTAATGAAAGGAAAATGCATCCTTTTGACAGATCGGTGCGACACTAGCACCCCAAGCGGCCGGCAAGATTGAACGAGCAAACAGCCATTTTTAGCATTGGAAAGATACGAATATATGGCTGTATTTCTTCTTATTTTTAAAATTACTAGAACGAGATTATTACCGGAGAGGCATACTGGTGAACTCACCAAATCATAGACTTTATGGTAATATAAAGAAGTTGTAGTTTCAAGATCGATGACATTGTATATCTTATAAAGTATCAGACCGGTTTCCCGATGTGGTCTAGTATGGATGCAAGCGTGATAATCACAAATTGGCAATTTAATTTAACAAATAACTGTTTTTGCTTACCTCTCAGGATCTTTAGGGAACCTGAAGAAAGATAAATCGAGAGATTCCTTTGGTTCCTTTGGCTGTTGGTGCAATTTATAGCACCACAAGCATTTCCATAAAATATTGTTGACATTTTTCCACTGCCTTCTAGATTGTGCATTTTTCATAAGAAACAATGTAACAGATTGTGTTATCTCTCGCTCACCGCTACGAGAGCTGCAGTCGCGCCGGTTGAAAAAAACTGTATGGAGCTTCGCTACTGTTATACTATACTGTGTTATAATTCTAATGGAAAAATTATATAAGAATAGTATTTGTTTATTTTTAATATTGAAAGTTGTTTTAGTGTCTTAAAAAAGTGTTATGTATCAAGATTTGTTTACAATTTTTTCATAAGACGCCACCCGAATGAGCAATGGCTCATTGTCGGAGGTAGTTCAGAATTGAATATAAATACATTGAGTAAAAACACATATTATTTTAAATATAATCAACTAGGTTAATTAATTTTAAGTAGTAATAGGAATGAAATTTTAAGATTCAATAACTGGACGATTCAAGGCATCGTTCAGTTACGCATTCCATTCAAAATGTTGTAACAATAAATTGCGTATAAACAGCAACATCATTTCTCATTGGATGACGTCACATCTGTGCTCTGACAAGATGCTAGTATTTGGAGCAGCAATGAATAATGAACAACAAGCAGATCCGCTTAAGGAACTATCCCAACCTAGTCTTGAACATATGAGAGATCCTTATCAAATATTCAAGTTCGCACACAGCTGCTTGGCTGCACATTTAAAAAAAAATTAAAAGCGTATGTACACAATTCTAACAGGATCCTGCGTATCTACTCTTTTACAATTCAACGGCCTAAATAGCGTCCTTGCTCGCCCGCTTCGTGAGACATCGGGTATACTCGGCGATGTTCGTCTCTCGCAGTCTAAACTTTCATGACGACTACAAAATTAGGAAGGAAAACCGTTTCTTTATTATATAAGGCCTAAGTGAAATGAACACAATGAACAAATATTCTAATTTTATTTATACTTACAATTTCCATAGCTCTGAACCACAAACATTTTTAATAATCTACCAGTGTAATTTTCTTAAAAGTCCTGGAGTCAATGAATAATGGCGGGCGAAGCCGGGGGCAACAGCTGTAAAATATTGATGGTTTTATCTCTTGAAATATCGCTGATAATAATAATCCAAACAAACCATTCCTTCCCTTGAAACATTATATAGTTTCTGAAAATTACACTGAATTGATAAAATAAAATTCACATCATATTCATGTCAATAAACAGCTGAGAAACAATACGTATTATGTGTTCACAGGTTCTTTGGAACTGCATAATCGATTCTGATATAGTTTTCCCAGGGGGCGCTTTCATGTCGTGGAATGTACTCTAAAGCAGGAATTTTAGCTGTTTCATTAATTATTAATGGCTTAGTTTATGAATGATTCGCGTGCAAGTGTTAATAAATATAATGCTTTAATAATTATTATACTCTTAATTTTTAATTTTTAAAAGAATTATCGTGGCGAAGCCACGGGCACCTCCTAGTGTAATACATTAACATAAACTCAATGTGTCACTTTAGATGCTAACACCTAAGTTTGGCTTTTGTTGTCAAGAATGAATTAAAGATCGATTAATTAACCAGTTAGTATTCTGTTAATTATTCTTTATGCCTCTCTTCTTTTATCTTCTTCTGTATTTTCTCTTATTTCCTATTTTCTTTGGCTATTTCAGGTTTATTTTAGACTTCTTTTGATACTTTAGATTAGAAAGTAATTGATATAAATCATTGTCTTTCTTAGTTCGCTTGCCAGTATTTTGTTACTTTCAATTTCCCAAGTATGTAATTTATTTTCAGCTCTGTTTGCCCTTGATTTCTTTCCAATTATCTGTGATCTTCATTTAGCTTGTTCAATACTCGTTTATTCGTTCGTTTTTCATTCAATCGTTCTGTCTTCTTCCTCTTTTTTTATTTCCTTTATTTTTATTCTTTTTTGCTTTCTCTCTTTCCATCTGAGTATATTTATTTTTTTCTTTTCATTAAGTGATCCATCCATCCCCTTTTCGTTCATTCTTTCCTTCGATTTTCTTGTCATTTTACTTTCATGCAGTCTTGTTTAATGTGTCTCTCAAAATGTATGCCTTCCTTAAATAATCTATTTTTTTTTTGTATTTATTTATTTCAATTTTATTTATAATTATGTACTTAATATATTGATGTACAGGGCTAGAATATTTATGTACATACATATTGGTTTTGGTTAGTTAAAGTTAAAATTTTGACATATGTTTACGAATCGAGATGGATATTTGGAATGGTTTAAGACACATTTGATTTTCCGTATTTGCCCATATTTCAAGGTGTAATAAACATTTTATATATTTAAAAAAACTCATATATTTACATAATTGAACTTATATTTCTAAATATGTTCCATATTTTATTCACATTCATTGCTGTCAGATAATTGAAATTTTATTTCACTAGCATCTGTATTTCAAAGCTGGATTCTTGAATTTGTATAGAATGTTGAAAACCAAATCTAGAACTAGATCTCCTAGATCTCGATTTAGCTCCTGAAGACGTTGCAAGGTTTAGGATAGTCTCTGATAGGTCTTGTGATGATAGGCTAATAGACGCAGTTTCAGTTTTGAAAATTTAACCCACACCTTCGAAATAGGCAAGCCTCCTAAAAATATTAAGATGTTCCCCCAGGTTGTAGCAACAGGTAAAAATAATTCCAATTATATAGGCTATGTAAGACATACGGTACTCTTTTTTATTTTTTATTTTTTTATTTTTTATTGCTGTAAACATTTATAATGTATAGCCACGTCACATAGGAAATTACACAATAGCTTTCTTACCAACTATTAAAATTATAAAATTCATGTACACTGTACAGAGGGTACATTGTCAGTGCAGTTCTGACCGTTTTGTGACTCTCCTTTAAATTATTTCTTGGCTTGTATTCTATTATTTTATGTGGCTTTCATGTTTAAGCAATAAATCTGAACATTTTATAAATATACAGGTGCTCTTTATGTATTATTTGCACTATTTAAAAAACATTAGTCTTTATTTTACTCCATGTTTTGAGAATTTTCAGCCCAAACATGTTATTTTTATTACATGTGAATCATAGCCCTATTGATGTATTTTTATTTTATTTATTTTATGGCCGGTTTCTATAAACTCGCGAATTACCTATGGGTAAATTATCCAATGCACAGAATTTACACAAAAATAACACCACACAAACACAAATAATTTAAAGATAGCAATCACATACACTTGTGACGAGTTTCTAGATAAATGTCCTCTGAGTAAATATGAAAATGACAGAAAAAATGTTCCTACAAACTCGGGCTAGATCTTTCCAAGGGTAAATCTTCGGGTTAATTTATCCTTTCATGGATGGCTTGATAAAATTTAACCTTTCATAGGATCAATAGTAATATTTAAACAATGAGAATCAAAGCCTTCTGAATTAAATTAACTGTACAACTCCAAGGCCGTGCTCATTATATCATTGTAGGTTAAATGGAACTAATTTGTCCATGGTAATTTACCCACAGGTAATTCACTAGTTTGTAGAAACCGGGCATTAAAAAGATAAATGTTATTTTGTTACCACATATTAAGTTTACCATTGACGTAGTAGCTCTACTCTATTGCAAGTAAGTTGTCTTCGTTAATCTATTTAATATTCAAGATACGAATAGCAGTACTTTGCGGACTACTTGCGATTTGAGGAACGTCTCACCACTAAATCTCTTTCCAAGCTTCTTTGTTCCATGGAGTTGGAAACCACTGTATTGCTGTCACATGTAGAGCCTCACTCTAATTGATATTTGCAGTGCGAAACGCTTCTGTGTAAATCTAGACCGATGTACGTCAGAGATTTGTAGCTTTTACCCTGCCACCTCGAATAGAACATGCATTAGCCAAATGGGTTTTTTGTACAATACAGTACCTTGAGGGACGAATACAAGTATCGCAACCGTAGCATCTAAATTGTGTGAAGTAAGTGCTAAAAATGAAACTGTTTCGCTAACATCATTGCGAAACTATTTTACTTCATTCTTTTGTATTATCTGAGTAACTTAATTTTAAGTAGGCCTATATGAATATCCAACATAACTTAATCTGTGAGAAATATTTGCATATAGGCCTCCTTACACAAAATGATTTTAACTGTTGGTACAAATATAATTTCTTTAGAAATTCTCTGTTTATTGGAAGCTAATTGTACCTCCATTGTGATAGCCTAAATATTACCAATCAGCACAAATCAGTTCAAGTGAAATACTTAACAAGGTAAATTATCTTTAGTCTTGTCTTTATTTGATTATTTCATTTCCTTCTTTCTATCTTTCTTTCATAGTCCATTCTTCCTCTATTTCGGTTTTTTTGTTTTCGTATTTCCTTTCGCTTTCATTATATCGTTTCTTATTTCTTTTTCTTTTTCTTTTTCGAATAAGGTTAAGAATTCCGATTTTTCTTCCATTTCTATTTTTTTAAGAGAACTGTAAACAAATATAATTCCATTACCAACTAGTTAGTCAGTCACTTAACATTAATAACGTGTAGGCTTATATTGTTAAAATATAGAATGTTAAATTATTCGTGTTTACAAAAAGCCCACTTTGCTTTTCTGTTAGTCTATGTATCTTTTTTACATCCGACTAGACTACAGAATTCATTAAATGGGCCTACTATAAGTAGATTCAAATCATTAAAAAAGAGAATTTAGAAGGACTTGAGAGAAAAGGCAGATAGAATGGTCAGTTTTAATAAATATGCAATCGCAACCTCCCTGGAAAATTAAAAACGAACGCCGCACATTGTGTTTACGTTAGTATAGTTCCTAATTGCTGAGTGTCGTAAAGTTTTAATAAGAATCCACGTGTGAGAGCAGTAAGAGTGTTTCATTCACTTACACATCCTGAGCAAAACAACTCCGTCCTTCAATCACGTTCTGCGAACTGATGAAAGAAAGGGAAACACACTACAACAGATCGCGTTACAATATGGGATATGTTTCTAGCTGAGTGTGCCAAACGGAAATCGCCATTCACTCTTCAAATATTATAGGTTTCAATTCAATGAAATTACGAAACAAAGAAAGTTCATAGCACAGCATGCTTTTTTCTAAATCATCCGGGCTTTATATGTGATATTCTTAGAAACTGTGACATTAACCTCAATAGATTTCCTTTCCCCATCAGCGTTCTCCCTGTCCAGCCCTTAACTTACCCTACAATTTGATGTCAGTGGTAGTTTGTACTCGGAAGTTCTTCTAATTTCGCCGACTGCTAGAAAATTAGCAGAAAGTTGTCCACATTATGCAACCAACCCTGAGATTAGGAAAAAATATACTTTAATTACTTCGTTAATTCATTCTTTATTTCTCTTCTTTAGATTAGGAAGGTTTATGCGGCCAGGGCCGTCGCGTGGGCGGGGCGATCGCCGGGCGCCACGACCAGGGGGGCGCCGTGGCAACGGCAAAAATAAAACAACAAACTTTGAAAAAATAAGTAGGATGTACATAACACATTTTTTAAATTTAGGTATAACTGAATTTTGAATATTTACGTTGTATGTTTTTATTGAACAAATAAATATTTGACACCAATAACTTTAGGCCTATATTTGTACTAAGTTATCCCAAATTAAATTTTTCCTTATACAGACATATTTACGATCAACTACGTCACAGGAGAGACTGAATTCTCTGACCTTCTTGCCCATTGAAAATTACGAAGCACAAAAAATAGACTTGATGGAAATTCGAACGACATTTGCTCGTGCAAAAACCAGGCGAATGCCATTTCATGTTTAGTACCTTATCTTAATTTAATAAACGCGGTTTCCTTTCCTATATTCTATTCAATGCATGTATCGACGTTTCCCACACTATTAATTTGTAGTCCATTAATAACGTCTATAGTATTTTTTATGATTGTTAAGATTTTCTATCCTCTCACGCAGCGGGCCCGGGTTCGATTCCTGGTCGGGACAAGTTACCTAGGTGGGTTTTTTTCTGGGGTTTTTCCTCACCTTTGAGACAAATGTCGGGTAACTTTAGGCCCTTGTGGTCCCCAGATATCATCTGGCCGTCATTATCATCTTCATCCCATCCTCGCCTTGTTTGGAGTGAGTGTGTGTGTGAATGGTGTGTCTCGTCCTATGTGTTCGTGTTGTCTCGGAGGTGGCCTCGGCATTGGGCTGATCACTCATCCGGGGAGGCCCTCCATGTCCTTGTCTGGTCAAAAAAGTATGTATGTGATCCAAAGATAATCCCTCTCCCGACAGGTCGCGGCCCTGTAAGGCCCGGGCGGCTTGGGTCGCTTAAAATCCTAAAAGGGAGAGGTTAAATTACGAGAAAGAAAGAAAGAGAAAGATTTTCTAACATTACTAAACTTGTATTAATTTGATTTTCAATACAATCTTATAAAAAATTTAAATAATTTTATTTCTGGTATTTTTGTAAGGTAATCCGATTAGGTGTCTCTTTTGGGCAAAAAAACACAGACAGCGACGCAACCCGACGCGCAACTTGGCTAACGAGCGACTGGACGCGATGCGGCTTGGAACTTGTCCAGTCCACGTCGCCCCAAGTCGCGTCGCGTCGCTCATTGCGTGTTTAATCCCAAATGTTTGTATGTAGGCCTATTTGATAGTGTCGCGTCACGTCGCTCGCTGTGTGTTTGTGTTTGAATCCTTACAGATAGGTGGAATGTCGGGTGGGTGCACGTGGGGGGAGTTTGGGGGGGAGGCGCCTGACGAAATCTTGCCCCGGGCGCCAACAAACCACGCGACGGCCCTGTATGCGGCCTATACAACCTGTTGGGAGAGGGATTACTTTTGGATCACATACATTGAGCAAACAAGGACATGGAGGGCCTCCCCTAGTTGCGCACACACTCATTCCATACGAGGTGCGGATGAGATGAAGGTGATAATGACGGCAAATAATATCCGGGGAGGACAAGAGCCTAAGTTACCCGACATTCGTCTCGTAGGTGAGGGAAAATCCCCCACATAGGTAACTTGTCCTGCTCAGGATTTGAACCCGGATTCATGTAATATGTAACTAGAAGACGTGCTGTTGGTAGTATAGGATGAATTTTCCGATTACTTACTACAGTCCATCAGCTGCCGAATGCTACCGCAGAGTTGTGAAAGGCGTCCATTACTGACCACACGTGAATGCGAAAAACGCAAACCTACGTCTGTTAAGTATTACAGATATAATGTTTCAGCAAAAATGAGTGACAAGTCCTTTCTGAAAATAAAGGCAAAAAGATCCTCAACAAAAGGGGATGTTAAAAAGAAAAAGGATCCCACCGATCTCAGATTAGGTCAGATCCTTTCAATTTCGCCTCATCATAGTTGTTCTTTTAGCATTAAATATAGGGTGTAAAAAAAATTACGTATACAAACTTGAAGGATTTGTAGAGCCTGAGTAGAGGAGATGAAATGAAACTCTTTTTTATGTGACAAATATCTGACAGGTTCTCCGTTGGGAGGGGTGTGCCAGTACAGTGGCCACCACGTTCTCCTGATCTCAGTCCTATGGATTGCTTTTTGTGGGGGGAGATGAAGCGTTTGGTGTACGAAACACCAACAGATACTCCAGAACAGCTGGTTGCCCGTATGGCTGAAGCTGCAGCAATTATTCGTGAGACACCTGGTAGTTTTGAACGTGTGAGACAATCATTTGCACGCAGATGCCAGCTGTGCATTAATGTAAACGGAGGACATTTTCAACAAAATCTGTAAAACATTCATCACACGGCAGGTTGAATACAGTCACACCATCCACTGCCAATCCCTTTAAGGACCCCTTGCGGGAAAACGGAGAACCTGTCAGATCTTTGTCACATAAAAAAGAGTTTCATTTTATCTCCTCTACAAACTCTCCAAGTTTGTATACGGAATTTTTTTTACACTCTGTATATATTGTTATTTTATTATTATTATTATTATTATTATTATTATTATTATTATTATTATTATTAGAATCCCATTAATGTATTACTTCCCTCTAAGCTTTTTTAATGGACGGAAGAAGCGTAAGGCTCGCAGTTGCAGAATTCATCATGCATTTTCTTCACAAGAATTAATTGCAGTATCCTCAATTAAATGATTAACTGACGGCTGTGAAAGACGATGCCTTCTCAACTTCTGCGAAAACAGTTTCGTTGGCTCTCTCTGAACTTTCAAACGTTATCCAATTATGATACTAAGTATTAATTTCCCAAAATGTCAAAACATCATCCTACGTCTGTTTTGCGTTAGGCTACATATTGACAACCGGAAGTGAATGACTGTAAGTTGTAAACAACTTTCAGTTAACATGGTATGAATATGGATTGAGTTTGAAACTTTGAAATGGATTGCAACACTGCAAAACCAATTAAGCTCTGCAACATCGGTGCGGCGATCCCGAATGCCAATTAATTGATAATGTCATTGAATACTGATAAAGGGTAGGTCGGTAATTGACACTAGAGTTTAATTTACTCTCGCATCAAGGGGTGAATAAATAAAAAGGGACGAATAACCTTAGAAGAGCAATCTACTGTGAAGCTATTCTCTTGTGTTTTGATGCACAAATTATTGTCCTTATGCAAAGCAGTATCGTTACACCTTATATTATGTAAAATGTTTAATATATACGGTTGTAGGAATGGCAATAGCTTGAAGGATTTATTTTGCCTTTATTTTCATATTTTGTAGGCTGGCTGTACTGCTTTGTATTTGCGAACGTCGACATGTTCATTTATCTCTGCTTCTGGAAAGTTTGACTATTTTGACTCCACTGAGTTTGCGCTTTTGCACATTAAACATGGCTGCACCGCTCAGTACTGGCACCAAAGAAGAACAGCGTGCAGTGATCATTTTTTTTTTTGTCGTATGAAGGTCTACCAGGAGCCGAAATTCATCTAAGACTTTCCTCATAATATGGGGACAATGTTTTACCACGGCGAAGCGTGTACGAAAGGATTGAAAAGTTCAAAAATGGTCAGACAAGTGTGAAAGACTAGGAAAGAACAGGATGCCCATCCTCATCCACTTGAGACGCCAGTACGTATCATGAATACAGGCATGTTTAATACATTTCTAATATCTTCATTCCTTCGATGATCAAGGAGAGAATAACCTGCTAGTAGTCTTAACAGCTGCTCTTTCTGCAGCCTCTATTCTTCGTTCACGTTTGTTTATATTAAGGTACTAAAAACATAATACATACAGAATCCTGGTATTCATAATTATTAATTACCAGTCTCTGTTCTATTCACATCTTAGTTTTAAATGAAAAATAGAATTATTTTTAAAAATATATCAAATTGGATAATTTCTGCATATAAAAAATATTCATTCTTGGTTTTTAATAAACTGTACTATGGAATTTTATAAACCTTCCTAAATATTTGTATCATATTTGCTTGTCCTTTTCACTACTACTAGCGTATAAATTTATCACTTATAAAATTGTATAAAAGTAGAACTTTAAGATTTATAGAGTAGTAAAATATGAGGATTTTTATGTTTGTGTTCCTATTGTCATTCATAGAAACCAGACATTCTTCTGAAATTGTCCTAATTGATTTCAAACTTAGATCCGACTGATGATTGCACTTGTCGATTGCTTATATTTCTGTGTAAATTCAGTCTTGCAAAGATTGGAGCTATAATTCAATTTCTAGAATTGCATTGAAAGAAGAGATTATTCCGCTTATAGGAAGAACGGCGAGACTCAGGGTTGCCATACATACGACTATAGTCGTACACATACGACTATTTCATAAATTTGTACGACGTACGACGCAACCATGAGTCGTATGGCTATTTGTACGACTATTTTTAACATAGCGTTTTATATTTTTTTAATCAATCCTCTGAGGAATTTTGAATTTTGATATTTTTTCCAGCTCTTTGTTTTCTTATGGTTTTTGTTGTAAGCATGTTGCTAATAATAACAACACTGTTGCAATTACTGTTTATTTAATTGTATTGTATTTTACCAAATTTAGCACATCGGAAGATAATGAAACATGCCTAATTATTAACAAATAAGATGATTTATAAGTATACGACAGTTTTAACTAGCATACGACTATTTTCGAATATTGGTACGACTGTTCTACGTTTCTGATATGACAGCCCTGCACTGCACTGTAGAGCTTCTACCGTGAGAACAACAGCACATGTACATGAGAAGAACACATGTGAGGTGAAAGTTGGGCGGGTCGTATAGGTCGCCGAGACACTTTTCTCATTGCTAGGCTAAAAGGAGGGAAAAAAGAATAAAATAGATGCAAAAATGTTACTGCGTAGAAGGAATGGAAACAACAAAAAGGAAGAGGGAAGTGAAGAATAGAGAAGGAATGTGACTTGCCCAGTTTCGCGAAATATAATCCCACTTGCGCCGTTTTCTAGTACACAGGCCATGCATTGCACTCGCTGGTCGTTCACCTCATAGTATCCTGTACTGTCTACAGCTGTGTTCTGACGAAAATATCTTTCATCGTATTATGTAATCTTGTTACTGGTAAATAAGATTGAATTAAGTGCTCCATGTTCCAGAAAGTACAGCACTTATTAGCGTTAATTAATGGTGTTAATTTCTACATAATGTGGTCTAGTGATATTATTATGTCAAGGGCACTTATGACAAGTGAGCTACTGAAATAAAGGCAGCACAAATGATTCAATTTGACGTATTAAATTACAAAATAATAATCGTATAAATTTATTTATGTAGTAGGCCTATTTGGTTTTTGAATGAATATCTGTAAGTTAATCAAAACCAGGATATATTACTGATAAATGGATAATACCAAAAATTATTAATAACACAACCCGCATTGTTATTTATTGACACATTTGAGAATACAAAATCTTGCAAAAATGTTTGTATTTTTCCTATTGTTTGACTGTGCCACAGTGTATCATTACAGTATACTTTTATTTTGCAAACTACAAATTTTGCATTCATTTTTGCAATTTCTAGTTTTTCCTCAACATAGAATGTAGCATACATATATAATCCTTCAGTTAAGGTACAGTAATTATATTTTTAATGATACGCCTCACCTTTGATCTTTATGCAAAAATGACGATAGGCATATAGGCTATGTTATTTTACATTAACCTAAGGACATAGTCTTTTGAAAAATAAATGAAGATACAATATTGTATGTGACGCGAGAATAAATGTTTTCTATTTCGTACTGAACAAAGTCTACTTTCCCTGCCTTATACCATACGTTCCATACAGTAATAATATATTTTCTTTCTTTTGCAGGTGAATACCAGAGATCTACTTTTCAAAATAACGTACAGATGGGTGAGTTCTCGCAAAATAGTATTACCAGGGCCTTACTAAACCGTGACAAAAAATACTTACTATACTTGTATGTGAAATCTTAGATAAATTTTAATACTACTGTACACATTCACAACTTACTCTGATATATCGCCGCCTGATTTGCCAAAATTTTCTAGCGATTTAACTCTATTCACCGTATTATAGCCGAAATTTCCATTAATTTATTACCTTTGTCCCTAACGTCTCTTGCTATTATTAAAATATCTGCAAAATTATATACTCATAGCTTTAATTCTTCATCAGAAATATTTTTATCAGAGACTTGTCAAGACAATGATCTCTATCATAGCGTTTGAATCGTATACTGTTCTGACATCGACGGCCACAAATCTGGCGCATTATTTTAAAAACACCAGAATTTTCAAGACTTATCTTAAAAACACTTTTCACATATATCAATAAATTCATCTTCATTATGCAAAACGTAAGCTACATAAATTCAATAAAACCACCGTCGAAAACGAGGGGAAAATTTAGAAGAAAGCATCCAAATAGACCGACGTCTGGTAATAGCATAATGTGAGTCTTCGGAAAAAAAAACTGATCCAGTAAGCTAAAGAAAGAGATGTGTAAATCGCTGTTGTCTGTGCTATTATGAGCAAGCTAAGTACAATACGAGAACACGAAAATAAACACCGTGCAATGCCACAGCCACGAATCTGAGGGAGTTCGCTAGGGTCGAGGCGATTAAGATGTGTTTACTTGTTCGGATGAAGAAAAATTTCCCTGAATTTCAGAATAAGCTATTACGTAGTCATGAGAAATTAGTTTCCTCGCTCCTATATTCAGATGAGAATACAATATCAGATGCATTCAGGCGAGCTAATATATCTGCTATGAAATTAATTAAACATAGTCATACAAAGGCATAACTTCGACGAATTTTGTTGGCTACATAGTACTTCCTCTGATATTCTTAACATTCCCTTAATATTCGCTATCTATGGTTTAAGGCAAGATAGGGTGACGCGCCGCACTTTTCTGGAAATTCGTCTACCTCAAAACAGGATTGAATATTTTGAAAACTTTTGAATATTTTGTATTTCAGGAACGGAAATATTTATAAAATAATAATTAAATGTGTAAATTCAATTATTAAATTGAAAGGCAAGACGGAAGAGATGCCGTGTTACAGGGTGCTATGCGGCACGTATGGGGAAACATGCCGCATTCATAATATCAGTTTAAATTTACATCAAAGGCACGAAAAGAACAAAAGAGAACCTATCTGCACAATCTCTGAATGTAGGCGACTAACCTTTTTTTCATTTTCTGTACCAAGTATTCCTTCAGGCCCAAGTGAGGGTTTTCCAAATGTCCTGTGTCCATGCGCCTACGAATAGTCCTCTCTGTCATATGATAGCAACGTTCGGCTTCCCGAATGGAAGTTTCCCCTGCCTTAATACCTGTGTATAGAGAGGACATAGACAAGCTACTTTTATTAGGAGATTTTTGCTCTATGGATTCAATTTTTCCTGATACAGCAAAATATCTCCCAGGACATGGCCATCACTGACTGCTAACATTTGGAAAAATTCAAAACAAAGGAACTTCGTTGTTAACACTGTAGTTTTGAATAAAAAAAAAAAAAAAAAACCTAATGCAGTAGCGGCCAGTCATGTGATTAGTCTGTAAATTTTGCAAATTATGAAAGCCCCAAATTATGATATAGCTCTTGATGAATGATTAAGAATCAGGTTTTTATCGATCACTAAGGAGGCATGAAGTCAATTTAATGAAAATGTTAACCCTATTTCGCTTCATTATTGTCTTATGAGCACCAGATTGTAATGTCTTTAATGCCCTGTTGCATACACATTTTACATCATAGATAAAATATCTCCTCATAAAAGTTGCTTGTCAATGATCCCTCTATACACAGGTAAAATATTTCGGTGTTATTCATTAACACCCTGTATATTTGAGGAATATCAGACCAGTCGATGGAGTTTCTTTTTAATTTCATCACGTTTCAATCAGGAACATAACATCCTCAATATAGATAGAAGGCGAATGAAAAAACGCTAGGTTATACACTGTTGAGCGAAGATATAATAATGTTACAGCGTCCTTGCTCGCTTGGATTGGTTCTCGAGAATTTTATGTCCATTCTGACGATCACTTGAGGCGCTATAAATAGCTTTATGCTTACTTAACACTTAATTTCCCATATATCCTATTACTTCTTTTCTCTTCACGCCATCTTATTTATCTCGCCTGACACTCAGCTCCGCGTCATAAAGCAGCAAGGAGAGTCATTGTTTTAATATTCACGCAAGTACTTTGCGCAATTGTTATTAAGCTTAATTGTTTTGTTTAACACAAACGGCGGATGTGGTTAAATGTTGTTTCCGTCAAGGAATTTATTGTGAAAGAAGCTTGAGAGATAGCAACCAGGCGTAAGAATACATGCCTGATAGAGTTAGAGACTATGATAAATCTGAGGAGTTGAAAGCACCTTCAGTATGGTATAGTTTAACGCAAAAATTGTTGAGTGAGGTTTACTTGATATGGGGTCCTGATCAAATCCTAAACTTCAGGGAATAAACTAATTCTTGTTTTGTGTGGTTTCATGATAAATTATGGTATTAATGCAAATTAAATTTTTATTGCTTTTGGAAGAAAAAAATTTTCGGGCTCACGGCCGTCCGGAAGGCCGCTGCCTCCCACCCCCCCCTGGAAATTTTGTTTACACATAAATCTCTTAACTAAATGACTATAAGCAACTAATGTGAAGATGTGAACATGTAGGAATAGTTACTTCCACTTTACTTGAAATAATTTCTAGTCCAACATTTTACTACTCTCGTCTACTCCAATCTTCTTCTAGACTTCTACGATTATAATAGTGTACATATTATTTAAGGCTAGTAAACACATTAGAGCGACCTTAATGCTAGGTAGTAAAAATATTAATCTATTTGTTTGAAAGGTAAGACAGCATTTATATGAATATTTAGTACCTGTGAAATTGTAGTGGTAAAAATATCATGCGATATCATGAGATTATATTTTTTTCTTTTTATCCAAAGTCATAGGTCCAGCTACAGTAAATCAAGGGTGTGGATGATGATAATGATTATATTAGCCAGATAATAACAGTAATAATAGTAATAGTAATAATAATGATATAATAATAAAGTAGTTGTAGTGCTAATAGTACGAGTATGGTGATGGTGGTGGCGGTAGCAGCAATTTGTTAATTTGTCCTCCCTTGACAAAATTTCTGCGGACGCCCATGGCTGTAATCGAAACCAAAAACTCTAAGCTACTCCAATCTTCTTCTAGACTCCTACGATCATAATAGTATACATATTATTTGAGGTTAGTAAACAGTTTAGCGCGACCTTAATGCTAGGTAGTAAAAACATTATTCTATTTGTTTGAAAATTACTTTTGAGGTTTTGCGTCCCGATCTTCGGAAGAAAAATTATGCTCAATGTAATACCTTTTTCAGGACGTACGACGTTTATAAAGATTTTTGTGTAAACCCAAGCACTAAAAGTTATCACTGAAAATGGTTTATTCCAGTTGATAATAGTATTAATAGAAAGAATGGATTCTTGTTGTGCATTAATAAGTCTTATATATTTTTAATTTTGATAACTCTATATTCTAGAGAAGTTAATCCAGACTAGGAAATTGCATACACTAGACCTACTGTGGGATCCGAAAATTAGTCTCCTGAGTGTTAATGGAAGCTTATAGCTAATTCCGTTTGCCTTGACAGTAATGTATCTTGAACCAGGTTAATTCCATAGTTCTTTGCATAAGGCAGTTAATTATCAGGAGATAGCGCATTATGTAAGGAAATACTGGGAAGGAGAAAAGGGTAAAGACTGAGTCTGAATCAAATGTTAATTTTGATCACTTTCCCTGTTTTTCGCTATTGATCCTTCCCACACACACACAACACATGCGTATAGGCTATACACATTCAATCTAAGATTAAGGGATTTACTTTCCTTCTGCAAGAAGGCATACAACGGAATTTTACGGTAAAAAAGGCTTTTATTATTATTATTATTATTATTATTATTATTATTGGTATTGTTATTAATATTACTAATATTAATATTGTAGGGCTATGGACTGTTCATTTTGCCAAGTTTTCTTGGCGAGTCTTTTCACTAGTGGCTAGTTGATTCCCAAGAGGAGTAAGAAAATATTGTATGTTCACATCTTGACAGTCTCTGGGACCTGCAGCTTTATATGGAATCTGAACTACTGTATTCTTTCTGCATGTTACTCTTAAAGGGAAATGGCATATGCAGCGGTCATCCATTCACATTCTGTTTACGTTGCTTATCCCAGTGAACTGGAAGAAGTGATGAAACCACTAATCCACGGAAGATTCTTCAGACCGATCTGAACTAAAAAATCAGGGCCTAAAGGCCAGCATGCTGTCTATAATTTAGACTTGATTGCTGTTATATTACTGATTTTATTGTAATTCTATTCATTAGCACCTTATTAGCTACTTATTTACGTTTAAGACTCTTCTTTGGGAAATAGTGTCTTCATGTCAATGAATTGTTACATTCTAACATATAACCTCCACGAGCCCAATTCCGGTAACTGTATTCTGAACCTATTGGGATTTCCTTCTATTGAAATCTAGCAACCAGGATATTAAACTGCAGGAAATCCGTAATCCTCAGTTTAAAATATTCTCAGCTAGATCCTTTTTGCAGTACGGTACAGTTAAACCACGGCGATTAGCAACTTATTGTGTTACAAGGCTTTTGAATTTGGGTATCACGAAGAGGCCATGATCACAGTTAACAGGAAAACACTGCGCAATCTTACCACCACCTCTGCGGCATACAAAACCATTTAATTGGTAGTAAGTACTCGGACCAGTGCAATGACCGGTCTCTGTACAAAATCCTTCCCCACTTAATCTCTAACTACTTCCCCACATTCTCTTCAATAAAAAAGCAACAAGCTTTCATCACTCTATTGCGCATATTTTTACGAACGACAAAAAAGATTACTCCTAATATGCTCGGGAATTATTACTTGTATAAGCCATATGTGAAGCATGATACTCATTGCTTTAACCTTTAACCCAAGATTTATGGGGAATTCGTATCAAGCGCTCTTATGGACTTAATACTTTGTGACAGTTCCATTGCTCAGAAACTATAAGGGTTAGGACTTAGTTCGGTATCCCTGTGGATAGAGCACAATCTGTTGTAGGCTACTTATTGCCAATAATAATTCATTTTTTGCATTTTTGAAGTTTACCTTTTCCTTGTAAGCCCACGACGTGATAAATGGGCCTATTTATTCACTTCACCATTCCAACGGGCAGATGGCAATAATTGCTGTGACTGAGACATAAACAATATAATTAAAATAATTCATTTCCAACAGATAAGGATATAATATTAAATATTTTTACAAAGTTCCGCCTTAAACCCTTAACACTTAACACACAACTTATCTTGATTCACTCAAAACAGAATATAGAGATGTAGCTGAAAGCTGGAATCTGAACCAAAATATGTCATTATTTAAATAGAAAATGCATTTCGGCGTATATGCTGCGCCATCTTCAGTTCTGATGAGTTGTAATGAACACCACAATTAACAATTTTTCAGACGAATTGTGGTGTTCATTACAACTCATCAGAACTGAATATGGCGCAGCATATGCACCGAAATGCATTTTCTATTTAAATAATGACACATTTTGGTTCTGATTCCAGCTTTCATCTACATCTTTATATGCTGTTTTGAGTGAATCAAGATAAGTTGTGTGTTAAGTGTTAAGGGTTTAAGGCGGAACTTTGAAAAAATATTTATAAACAATATAGTTAAGAGCTCGACTCGACGTAACGTATTAGGACCCTTCCTAAGGATTTTCCACACGCCAAGAAATTAGAAATGAAATAAGTATGAATACGATTAAGCTAATGAGGTTTATGAGATGCATACTAATGACACGTAAGAAAGATATCTAAACAACAATGTAGGTAAAGAGCGTGCTTGGAATGCCTGATCAGTTCAGGAAGGAATCGCTCCACGTGCCAGCAGCTTTACTTGCCGTAATTATGTATAATTGAATGGAATAGACTACTTTACTGGTGCCTTCGAGCGCTGGAACTGTTATTTAAGAATAGGAGCCACTAAAGTTTCTATTTTCTACATTTCTTAACAGTTAATTCTGGAATTTTACCACGTATTATATGCTGCTAGAAGCACGACCGTTCCAATTTTCATTACGTTATCAAGAATAGTTTTTATTAGGGTTGAGCATCAATCGCCGATGTTTTCATTATCGATAATCGATGTTTTCTACATCGAAGGAAAGCAACCGATTTTTTGCTACATCGATGTTTCTTCCCAACAACAATGTTTTTAAATATTTACAGTAATAAAATAAGATTAATAGGCCTACCTTGGTTCTAAGATATAATATTAATTTTCAAAACACCGATTTTTTCATAGTTTTCATGGAAATATTTGTTTATTTATAAATTTTGCCTAATTTTCAGAAACAATTACCTTTTTTTAAAATATGCTATACATCGATGTTTTCCGTCAAAATACATCGATGTTTTCAGGTCGATATTATCGTGACATCGACGTCCACTGAGTGAAGAATACCACTTTCAGAAATTACTTTGTGCATCAGTGTGTTTGACTGTGACCAGCATAACTCGAAAATTAAAAATTATATAATAAATAACTTTTGTACTAAGACCACATGAGCAGTCGACGAATCTCTCCTACTCTTGCTTAAAAACTTCACATTTTTGCAAAATGGTTCTAACGAAATTCTTTAGGTGTCTGATACTTTGATAAATTTAAACCAACAACGTTTATTTCAAACTTTTTTTATGATGGGTGGCTTCGTGAACAAATTTGTATTTCGTAAGGGGAGGTAGTGTAATGTACACTAACTCCTGCTAGGCGGACTTTCTCTAGGCTAGAGTGTGGAGCAAAAAGCATACGTCCAATGCTTATG
Source organism: Ectobius pallidus (assembly GCA_964059195.1). NCBI lineage: Eukaryota > Metazoa > Arthropoda > Insecta > Blattodea > Ectobiidae > Ectobius > Ectobius pallidus. Next base: position 129,297,898 of record CAXKWD010000006.1, read on the forward strand.
GTAGAGAAAGTCATGTGAGTCTGATTTTTTAAAAATCTTTTTCGCCATTTTCAATGACTTAAATCGACTTAAATCGAAAGGAAGAAAGCTGCGAAATATGTGGAGTTACGTTGGATATTCCTTATGTGGGTCGTTCCCACCTTGTGTACGTGACCAATGCAACACACATAACAGGGACACTTGTTGATCTGCCTTCTCGATCATATGGCAGGGGTCTTCAACCTTCCTCGCGATGTGGCAATACTGGTTCCTCACTTCTTTGCTACAGCTCCAGGGGGACATTGGTCCATTCGCGTCCTTGCAACTGATTCGCAGCTTCCCCACTCAATTGAAGACCGTGCTGCGAATAAGGTGAATGCATAGTAATCACGATATCCGGGATTCGAATCCCAATACAACCTTCTTAGCATCTTACCCTAACTCGTAGCTATATCTAACTTTTTTTTTTAAATTTAGATATTTATTTAAACTAAATATCGCGGGATATTTACACAGTTGCTAAGTTGGTGTTTTAGGAAATAAACAAAATAAATACTTTAGGTTTTAAGGTAGTGTCTTGTAGATTCTACATTTAAACTTAATTGATTGTGGAGATGCGATCTCTTTTCGTAGAACTATGTTTGGAGTCCCTCATACCGAAGGTGGCCTATTTTTGTCTCGTAGTTTGCAGTGGAGTAGGGAATGTGTAGCTGTTTGGTTGTCTTCTGATCGTGGACATTTCGGTGTTTGTGTTTCCCAATTGAATACAGCTATTGCAGAAATTTTCCATGGTTTTTAAGGAACCGTGTGAGTTTATGAACGCCTATGATATGAACGTGGATATTTTTATTTGGTCCTGAACTAGATTATCTAATTGTATTATCTTATTTAGACAGTTCTTCAAACTTTAGGACTTTGTTGAAATTCTTTATCGATTATGTTTGTTTGTGCTAGATCATTCCAATTAAATTCGAATGCTTCATACAAAGATAGTGTCAACTTATACTTTTTTCACAGAGTTGAACCATGTTTGGAAAAATGTGAAGGGAACCCTATTTCAGATATGATTCCAAGAACATAGGCTAATACTATTTATGGATCAGTTTCTTTTTTCATGCCGAATTATTTCCTTATCAGAGTGGATTATATAAAAAATCTAGTATTCAGATGAATCCACGGTTAACTGCTAGTAAATTTAAGTATAGTTTATTTTCTTGACCAAGATGATGACTTCAGAAGAAAGCCTTCTTAAATCCTCTGCCTACAGACCATTATCATTGATACTTGAACAAGAAAAATGTTCCCGAAGATAACCCGAATCCAGGAAGGACATCTCTCTTATGTCTTCATGTTAGAGAGGGAGTTACATGAAACATAGCAAAGAATAGTCTATTTCGAGTAATGAGAAGACCAGTGGGAAAATCTCTTGGAGATCAGTCACTTCGTCCTTCACGATTGTTTGCTCATGCACTCTGTTTCCGGGATATTGAACCGATACAATAGGATAACTGTAGGCCTAAACATGTTCGTTACTTTATTGTAGCAGTACATCAGAATATTGTCTTAGTTTCTTATCTTTCTATTAAATTTTCATTAAAACCCGTCGTATTGTTGGTTAAAATATCATGCCGAAATAACTTTTGCATTCCGGAGGAATAGATAGATAAATAACTTCGCAGCAAACTGTATAAGAATAACATTATCTTTCTCTCTTCGTATTTTATAAGGAATATAATCATAAAAGAAACAAAAATGGCTATGTAAATTGATTACTCAGAAGTCTGTTTCATTGTTACATGCTTTCTGCAACCTCAATTCCAAGACAAGTAGCCTACAGAATCTGTTAGTTGCTCACTTTTATCTTGCAGTTCTATTGGAATTTACGCAAAACTCATTGACAAAAGTAATTCCTTCAAAATTGATCCTTCTGTATCGAAGCGAGGCATAAAGGGCGGAGCGTTTACTGGGGGGAAAAAAAAAAGGCTCCATATAGGCCTACTGGATCCTATAGGTCAAATATTTTCGACTGTGCTTTAATTTAATATTTTTCACTGTCAGATATTTTCGACTGTGCTTTCATTTAATATTTTTCACTGCTACTGACGTATAAATGCGTCAGTTCAAATAACTATATGAAAGCAGAGGTATAAAATTAAAAATATGCTTTATGTTAAAATGTGAGGATTTTTGTCTACATGGTTACTAGCTATTCCACTGATCTTTTTCTTATCAACTTAAAACGCAGTGACCACTCATACTCTTATGTGATGATTGCTTAATTTCTAAGGTCAGCTCTGAAAGGGAACTAAATACCAGCCTATTCGGTTTCCGGTTATGTAATTGTTACTTTTTTAAATTGTCTAAATCTTTCGGGGACACTATGGTCCAGTGGGCAATAGAAAAAGCAATCTGGGGGGGGGGGAGGCCATCTGTGCGTCAAGTTTCGTGTATGGATTCTCTGAAAATCCAGGAGCCTCAAACTCCAGAAAATGTAAGGGCTTCCAAGGTTCATGATAGGAGGCACTTCATTTCTTTTTAAATCTAAAATTGTACGTTAAGTACGTATCGTTTTGCTATATCCCATTTCAACTCTTCATTTTACCCTCTTATTTATGTAAATATTAGTACATGTTTGCGTGTAAAATATAATTTATTGCAAATTATTGTAAAAAATCTCTGAAAACTTCAAGAAAACTAGACTACCTATTGTAGACATTAATTAGACTTGGTGAGGGAAAATGTTGAACATTCTTTTAAGTGATAGAGAGATAGTCCTACCCGTTTTTCGCAGCATGTTATTGTGTCTTCTGTTAAGGCTGTTCTACACAAGTGTCAATCACGTTTGAAAAGGACTTTCTGCGAATAGGGGAGGGGACCAATTCTTACGCATAAACACATGCATTAACAATTTCTGGAGACAGCAACATTCTAGGATGTGTAATCTTCCGAAACTCCTTCCTTTCTTGCTAAACATAATAATAGCGAACTGAACAGAAATATGTATTTTCAGACAAGAAAATAGACCAATCGCCTTTTTTGGCATATTTTAGCTGGTAGAAAAGTTGAAGTCTCTTATTATTTCTAATGGTTGTTTCAGTTTAGATCTGATTTAAAGTTATAATATTTATTTTTAAGTTATTTTGAATCGTAAGCGTTGTTCAACAGCCTATGTAAAGTTCCATTTTACGGGCTGAGCCCTTTAGGGATTAATAAAGAGGTGCTAGTACGTTATAGCGATTATTGAGGTTATTACCAGATGTCAGTTTAAAATTGTAAGACGCAAACATAAGCCAACACAATCGGCCAGTTTAGTTTCGCTCAAAATATTACTTGCGACCTTCATTTCTCCCTATACATAAAGTCGGCAATTCCTTATCATAACGAAGGATTTTTCAGCATCAGTTCATTTGCCTTTCGTATAACTTCATTTTTCTTATATATATATATATATATATATATTTTTTTTTTTTTTTGCGCAAATGTTTCTGCGATGTTCAGCTATTTTCCATATTGTTGCCAACCAGAAGAGTCTGAATCCCGCTACATATGAAATTACCAAGAAGTTTTCGATTACTATTCCATGCACAAGAGGAATGTAATTTTTTAATTTTTTTTTTTTTAATTTACGATTCAAAATAACATAAAAAGCCGTACGATGTTTGACCGTTATGAGAACGAATAACTACAGGACAACAAGCAGTAAATGTATATTTTGTCCTTATCAGGTAGTGAGCATAATTATAACCACATTGTGTAGTCAGAAGAGAAAACTAGGTTCTAGCGTAGCAAGATGTCTTCTGCGTAGTAAGTGAACATGCGTTCCTTCTGGCTCTGGATTGGCGTCATACTGACCAAGGCTTGTCTTGCTTTGCACATAGGCTACCTTAACAAACCTACCAAATCAGGGCTGTCCACTTTTCCAAATCTGAAATAGAGCTCTTGACGTAGGTCTATTTTTTTAAAAATAAAGTAACATTACATTATAAAATCCTCTAGTCTGGCCCCTGTTTCATATTATTTTGACCCTCTGTCTTCTTACATGTACCTTAATAATAAAAGCAAGCGACTTGAAATCCAGAATATGACCATGAATTCACATAAATATTAAAATAACTGGCTATGGAAGTCTTGTTTAGAAGTTATAATAGAATGGGATGAATTTCGAGACTTGCCATATGCCACAACTCATGGAACTGCATCCATACAAGTTTCATCTCTAAACGCCTTTCTATTTCACGTTATTTATCTATTGGAATTTGCTCACAGCAACAAACTAATTTTCTCGAAACTCTTGGAGGTTTCGATAGAGCTATTTTCTCGGTTGAGATTTTTCGGTGTTTCCACGGTGTTCGCTTGTTTTCTGAACGTTATTCATCATAATTTTTCACTCACTTATCCTCCCATCTCTCTTCATCTTATTTAGAACTTAATTTCATAAAAAGACTGTCAGGTGGATCGTCTGCATATTATTCCATCACCTTCCTCGTATAACTATCAAGATTGTTTAAGGATTTTCCTCGTACGCTCCTGAGCAACCGGTCAGGCGTTTGACCTCTTCAGCCGGAGTCGGTTTGATAAGGATTTCAAAAACAATACTTGTGATTTCGGACCAATGGGAAAAGCGAAATGGGTTTGTAAGTGGACTTGTCGGCTGCTTGCATAACACCATAGGGTACAATCGTGGCATCACATCCGCTAGTAGGCCTATAGTTAGTATAATAATAGCCATGTCGGGCTGGGTGAAACGGTCTCTAAGGCAGGCTCTTTCTGCTCTCAAGTGTGCTAGTTCGATCCCGACCTAGGCAGATGGAATTTATGTGTAGGTCTGTATAAGTTTGACGGTTCTAAGTCTTTAAATTTACAATGGAGAGGTTAAACTAAGAGAATGAAGAAGGTATTGCTTGAAGTGGCTGGCAGTTTAACGAGAAATCACAATGTTTTATGCACCGTCATTTTTGGCATAGAATATAGATTACAATATTTTTTTGTTGGATTTTACGCCTGAGAAAGCTAGTCAGCTTGGACAAACAAAGGCCAGGCATTACTTGAATAACTTGTGAAACTCTGGTTAGAGCAGCAGGATCTTTGTAGCCTACTCCGAAGGATGGACATCGCAATATTTTAATAGGTATAGATTATGCTATAAAAAATCACTCACACAACTATGCATATCTAGATTTGTCAATTGAGAGAGTTTGCAAGTGTTGTACTAAAAAAAAAAAAAAAATGCTTACTACAGTCTACTGAAAAATTCTTTTTGTACAGAAAATTTCATCGTGAAAAAAAGTGTTTTGGTTCATATTATAAACATAATAAAATTATGTTAATCTTATCATCATATGTATGTTGTGAAAGGCAGATTAGGTTGAGATATTTTCAATGTACAAACTGAGCTTTAGAAATTGTTTATTTTAAGTAATCCATATTTAGAGTGGAATTCAAAAAAAGATATACACAACACAAAAAGTTAAACGTTCATCATTCCCCACAGTGATAATCCCGAATTTTAAACAAATTTTTATTTAAAGAATCAGCTACTGAAATATGCCTAAGCGAAATTTTCCTTAAGCGAAATTCTCTCCGAGACAACTTGAACACTTAGGACGAGACACAACAGTCGCACACACTCATTCTGAACAAGGGGAGGATGGGATGATGATGGTAATGACGACCAGATGATATCTACAGACATTCGTCTCACAGATGAGGAAGAGCCCCCGAAAAACAGCACCTAGCTAACTTGTCTGAACTAGGAATCGAACCCAGGCCCGCTACGTGAAGGGAGCTAATTTGTTTAAATTATGGCTCAACAAGATGATGTCCAAAGAAAGAATCTGAAATAAAATTTACCTCTCCTATGTCTTAAAAATCAAATAAACAAAACCTACGTAAGAAGCTTGACAGATATTTCTTGAAATTTGGTTGATGAGGTCTTGTCTGAGGCTTGCGAGAAAATGCGCTATCCAATCCCATTAGTGGGTACATTTATACATTCAATGCACGCTAAATACCGGTAGTTGTCTCACGAACTTGGCGATATAGACTAAACTTAGTCTGAATTGTTTTAAAAAGAAAAATAATAATAAATTTTCCTCGGCTTAAGTCGATCAAGGGCATTATTGGCGTTGAGTAGCCTAATTTATACCGTCCTAGAATCTGCATTTGTTTCAAAATTGGTTCAGAAAGTCTTTATAAGTATTTATTACTCGAAAGATGTACTGTATTAAGCACTCAAAATACAAAATACAAAAAAGTCTTCCCCCTCCCCGAAGTACGTTAATATTCAGTTTTCATTCTTAAAATGTAGACAGACCTAAATTAAATTAAATCTAAATATAATTATTAACTAAAGAAATACAACAGACTTGTAGATCTGTATAATGTGTGTAATTAAAATTGTTATTACTCTAATAATTGATTCCTTCCTAGTAAAAAAAAAAAATCAATGCAAACTATTTGGAAGAATAGATGCTGAGAGACCGATATAAGAATTACATAGGAATTTCCTTAAGCAAAAATACTAATAAAAAATAAATAAATAGAGGTGACTGCTGTTATTGCCAATAACAAAGACGTGGAGAGCAGTGACGGACGTAGAATTTTTTCGGTGGGGGGGGGATTTGAATAGGTAGAAAGAATACTAAAAAAATTAACTAACTTACATATATAATTAGTTTATAAAACTGTCCACTTACATTGCAAATATAGCCTATTTTCAAATTTCGGGGGGGGGGGGATATATCCCCCAATCCCCCCCACTCCTGCGTCCGCCACTGGTGGAGAGAAATCTGTACATAATTTGTAGCAAATTCCATCCATATATCTATGTTTAGTACCAGAATTAAGTGAACTGACCATTAAAACATTTTAGGTCAAGTAGTTGTTAAGTTTAATGGTCAGTGATCTAGAATACAAGACATTAAATCATTTCAGTGTTTGGAATGCATAGCATTTACTCCGTTCTTTATCAAACGTAAAAAATCTCTTTTCCTGGAAAGGGGGTGAAGAGCTTGTTTATTTCCAGTTACTTCATCATTGTCAGAAAAACTCAGAAGACCATTTACAGTTACTTTCCGTGACAATGGTGAGGATTAAATAGCTTTTCCCCTTCTCCCTCAAGTCCACGGATTACAATTGTGTTGAAGAAAATGGGAGTGTCATTAAAAAATAATGGTAACGCCCAGGCTCCGGTTTTTTGTGTAGAGGTAATAGCTTTCGGAGTGAACATGTGGGGCAGAACATTTTTGGAAGGTGTTTACATTAGACCAGGCCAGCCATACCAACACCTACGGTTGAAGGCATTCGAGTGCACGAAAAGGGTTTGGAGGTTAGAGTTAGAATCTAGAGGTAGTCAGTGAGGCATGCCTGTCTTCGCGAGGGCTTCGCCACAGCTCGGGAGAGAGTTCCCAGCTATCAAATTCATTGCTAGAGAGCGGGGTCTCGGAGTTAGTGCGAATTTGTTGTAGGTGCTAAAAAGTTGTGCTGTGGCGTGTTCGCTCTGCCGGCATGTGCAGTGTTTTTATGATATTCGTTTGTGTTTGTATTCGATCTCTTATATTCAGTGTCTTGTATACTGTTAAGACTTGAAGCTTTTGTGTGTATTTGTGTTTTGCCATAAGGATGATTTACTATACCCACAGTCATCATGTTATTGTAAGGTAAGAGAAGAATTCCATTATCATAATTTATTTTGTTCTGATGACCGAGATATACAGTGCTTCTCCTCATCTACGCTGTCTTTCTTACACAAACGAAAGACGTGCAGAATATGATTACTGTATTTTATGGCGTACTATTTAACGATCTTAGATGGATAGATAAGAATAAATAGACAATATACATTGATTTACAGGATATAATAATAAATCCAATCACTGTAATGTAGGTTGTATTGCATAATTTCAGTTTACGATTTCCGCATAAAATCCTTATCTCCTTTAGTTCAGTTGTTATTAATTTAGGGTGTTTTATGTTTACAACCATCGACATTAATAATAATAATAAGTTAATAATAATACAGATAGTAATGAAGATAATAATAATAATAATAATAATAATAATAATAATAATAATAATAATAATAATACCTTTCCAATACTGTTAGATCTTAAATGTGTACTCACAACAATACATCGATCGGATGCATGCTATGAGATTTTAAATAAAATACTTTTTTGTTCCTTTTCTTTTACTTGAAATTAGGTCTTCTAATTTTACAACATCAGTATTTTTAACTCACTGATGAAGATGACAAGTTAGATAGAAACTTATCTGATAAAGAATTTTTCAAAATATGACATAGGCCTAGGTACTGTTGAGGTGGATTCCCTATTTCAATCCCGCTTATCAATATCTCGATATGACTCTGTTTTATCACCCTGTTTTAGTTGATAAGCGTCTAAAATCGATTTAAAATTCAATCATTTTACCCCTGATATGTAAGTTACGTATTTTAAATTTTTTATCCATATAAAATGTAGACTGAAATTCAAGTATCAGCTGAAGTATTAACATGTTTAATAAATTTAAATAGTAAATAGTTAAATAGTAGTTGTTTAAATACGAGTTCAATAATATAGGCATCTTTGTAAGTCGGTTTTCAATTCACTTTAAAGATTTCAGTTGTACAGGTCTAAAACACAGATCTAGTTTTGGTCCCATATTATTAATTTCCATTATTTAAAAAAAAACTGAATTAATTAATTCGAAGAGGACTAATAAATAAAATAATTAAGTTTATTTAATAATTATTTAATTTTCATGTCTCTTTTAAAATTTTTATTCATATTATTGCTGTGTATGGGTGTAATTCGTTGTGTTTTCTGAACTCCCCCCGAATACGAACCTTTGTTCATTCCGATGGTGTCTTGATGAAATAAATAATATGGAGAAATTGTAAAATTGTAATTTGAATATTTTAAGCTCGAAGTAAAAATAAATTGTTCATATTATTAGGCCTATATTACTTGAAACTTGAATAACGTAATTAAGAATGTGGCTTTACAAATTCTAAACTGGTACATACTTTAAAACATAATAATAGTAATAAAAAAAAAATAATTTTCAAATTATAATAAAATATTTTTGCTTTGAATTTGATTTTTATCCTGTAGTTGTATCCCGTTGTCGCTTCTTATTGTAAGAGATTTGTGTCATATTTCATTCTGTGTAACAAATTAATAACATAAATTCATTCCCTCTCCCCATACTACTTAAGTGAATCGACTGTCTAAGGATACAAATAAATAGTATTGTTTAAGTGTTTTCTACGATGCATGTGGTGGTATTATTGAAGAAGTAGATTACAATTTGTGGTAATATTCCACTGAATAATAAACAAAATTATATTACTGATACCTTGTATTTTATAGCTCTTTTGTGTTTACAATTATTAATATTATTATTATTATTATTTAATTTGTTGTTACTTGTATTACATAAAATTTATTTATATCGGAGCTCCAGTTAAAGTTCTCCATGTGAGACATGGAGATAACATTACAGAAGTTTTGAATGAAAAGAGGCTGACAATATGGAAACGAATCAAGGATGTATGAAAATATACTTGATCAAAGGCAAATTTGGTATTTATTCTGAATTAACAGGATCTTTATTGAGGAAATAGTGATCCAACAAACTGGTGAATTTTTAGGTAACTAAGTCCATTTGTACAATTGAAGCGTTTACTTTTAGAAGGGTCTAAGTGCCAAATTCATGATTTTTAAGCTGATAATTTTAAATTGATCTATGTACCCAGACCAATGAATTTCAGAAGGGTCCAAGGTCCAAGGAAAGCCACGTTAATAGCAATAAATTCCAAGATATAGCGCTATGTCTATCTGTGGCTGTTATGTCTGGTTTTCTACGTAATCATGATTGTGGCACTTAGACCCTTATAAAAGTAAAATGTTTCAATTATGGTTTGGCATACTGCTAAAAAATCTAGATTTTACTATTAAGCTAAGTAATATGTTCATTAATTTGTAGCATTTCAAGTATTTTGATATAATATGCAACTAGTTCGATCAATAATCTACAATATAGACATTCCATCAGCCATCATTGGATTAAGATTTTTCAATGCCTCTTTTTTTTGAGTAGATGAATGCTCAAGTAGATCATATGAAAGATACAATAAAATATGTTGCTCTTATCACCTTTCTAAGTGACTGTAAATGGCGATGTAGCTACTTTGTATCCTCATAATTGTAATGTCAAAATCGCACTTAACTGTTGCATCAGTGACGATGAGAATAAGTGACCCGAAATAAATTCTACTCTTTATGGGGTGCACTCATTCTCGTGAGGGCAAGTGAGGAGTTATGACTCCGGTTCAATAAAATGGGACTCATGAGGCCGCACGTCTCCTAATCTTGTCATCTACCAAATATGACGAAAGACAAATTAATAGCTCTCGAGCAACCCCTGGCGTAACCTTAAACCTTAAAGGAATATATACAGCGGATTTTTTTTTTGACAAATTAACCTAAGGACAACATAAATACAAAATACAAAGATCCAGGAACCGAAAATCGAACCAGGGGCCCTTTCGCTTGGTAATCAACAATGGTACCAAGGGGCTGAACAGGGATCTAATACAAACAGATGTAATAATTATAAAACGCTTTCATGACTATAAAAACACCTTTCAGAAATTCGTACGGTATATATGTGTATATATATATATATATATATATATATATATATATATATATATATATATATATCACTTGAATTTTTGAATCTGGTGTATTATGTAAGCGAGAATATTGTAATTGGGCATTAGCCTGTAATATTCTTAGTACAATAAATAAATAAATAAATAAATAAATATAAAAAAATATTTGTGGATGCGAAGAGTAGCCAGCTCATGTATCAGAAGATTAGTATGGACATATAGGTTACAGCTAATCAATAATTTAGTAATCGATAATCAATAAATAATTTAGTAACCAATAATTTAGTCATCAATAATTTAGTTTATCATGTTTGGATAATGCTTCTTCTAGAGACGATATCCCATTGAACACTGTAGTCAGTAGTTAACACACATAAAAAAATACATTAGTTATAAATCTTTGTAAGGAAAAAAAGAGCTGTAGGCCTACATTGACATTTGTGAAAGTGGTTTTATTTTTAGGGTAAATTCGTTTTAAAATTTCAGTATTTCGGTGTTATTATTTAGTTGGTGTGATTATTAAAATATATAAAATATACAGGAAATAAAAATAAAAATAAATTAAAATTAGTTTTCCTATGTTCGCAAAGAATGATAGGCTGCCTGCAAGAATTTAGGAAATAGCCATTACTTAAAAAAATAATTGTTGTGGATTTTCTTAATAGATAATATTGATTAATCAAACAAATTCCCTTGAATCTATATTGCAGAAGAAAATATTTGCGTTGGGAATGAGCTTAGAATTTTTGGAGCTGACTATGATCGTACCAGAGTGCACTTGGCGTGCTTTGCTTCATGGGCCAAACCTAAATTTCTTCATCTTTGGCTTTCTTTGTGAGCTGTTTGTTGTGGAGATAAAGATTTTTGCTCCACGTTGTTAAAGAAAATTTCTATGCCATCATGGGCGATGCATTCGTTTCAGATTCATTTGCTGTCATCATTACAAGGAAATCATAGAAATTATGAAAGTATTGTTTTAAAAGTGAACTGATTGTATGATTTCGTCCAAATTGAAACGAAGTTCGCCTAAAAACTGGGATTATGTTTACTTTTCGCGTTACTTTGCTATTCAGATTTGCTGTTTTTCCGGCTATAGAGGCAGTAAAATAAAACCTGAAAATATTTGTCGAATTGAGAACAATTCGCGTTATCTCGTATCCCGAATTTCAGGGCATTTAACTATATAGGCTATAATAACACTATTTTAAGGGTCAGTATGGTACATTATGTATTTGTATGGTAGACGGGAAGTATCTGTCCGACCGTCCGTATGTCTGTACGCGCGTTAACTCGAATACGCTTTGTCAGATTTTCATGAAACTTGGTATTCGCATTTATAACGTACATGGGACGAAACTTATTGATTTTGGACCAAATCGGTTGACCGGTACTGGACTAATGTTCAATTATGGACCTAATTTGTGAAAATATTCATCAAATGTAATTCAGTTCTCATGACAACAATAGTATTCATATATGACTTTTGAAGTTGCCATACACTGGGTTTTGGCAAAAAACACTACCACTGGCCTTTGACAAATAACATTACCCACATATTCCTTCACATACGTTTATCAAACTTTAGACCGGGAGCTTAACTGGGAGATCGATTACAAAATTAACTTCTTTTCTGCATATCATAATTGCAGGTGTCACCAATTAAGCAAAGCATGACAGAATACAAGACTTCATCTAGGAGTTATGAGATGAGTTTTCAGGTATTGGCCTATTACCTCCGTCTGGCACTTTGTTACATCAGTTCACCTGATTTTATTACATTTCAGTTTTATATTTAGACTTGATGCTCGGTGGCATTTATTCCTTAACCCTTCAGTTGACGAGGCTTAATTTCTCACATAATGAATAAAAACATAGGTCTATTGGACTGCAAATACAATAGTTGCCACAATAATTATTATTAGTCTCAAAGTATATTTCTTGTACAAAATTCTTTAATTTTGCATGCCATTTTAATTTCATTTTGCACATTTCTGTTTTCATTATTTTTTTACATACCCAATGTCGTTTCCAACAGAATACATTTCTTATGTAAGGGTTAAACTAATGCTAAAGTTCAATGTAGATCAAGTAAAGCAATATTGGCGTTCTGATGCAAGCTTGTTAAAATGAGGAAACTCCACCTCCTTAAAAGTTGAAATAAACAAAATGCTGCCACATGTATTTTATGCATCATCAATGACTTGAAATTAATAAAAGTTACATTTACATGCCTCATATCGGATAAGTAGATGCAGCTTGACACTGATTTTATCTACTGACGAGACGAAGTGAGTGAAAATTAATAACTTATCTGCTGGTAAAGTAGACTCGTACTAATGTAAATTGATTTTGTTATACAAGAGAAATTAAGGAGGATATGTTTTTGTCTAACTGAAAGCAAGCAGGCTTACAATTTAATTGTATGTTCTTGTACTTGAAACATTGTATTTTGAAGAACCAAATCTACAAGTATTAGTTAGTAACCACAGAATGAAAATTGTATCTACGTGATCTCGATTTAATTATGTCACCAGAAGAAATCTGCTTTCTGTGGTTTAATTCTGTGGTTAGCCTTGTGAAGGGATATCAAGGTTCAAAATCAGACTCTTCTCTTCAGTGAGATAACGGTTTGACTAATGAAATTCTAGGAGCGAATTTTATCTAATATGACTTCCTCATTGGATAAAAGCAGTCGTCCAAGGTCGTTCACTTAATGCCGGGTGCAATGTCAAATCTCTAAAATTCAAGCAGCCGAGCTATACACTACTGCAGCGTTTCTCAACCTTTTTTAACCCGAGGACCTCTAGAATGTCTAAAAATTTTACGGACCCCTAATTTTACATCCCATTTTTAAAAGAAGGCCTATATTCTTAATATTTGGGGTATTAATTATAGGTCATTATAACGAAAATATGTGAAAAAATTTTACTTCTTTACTTTCCACTTGCTTTATATTTTTAAATTATGTCTGCGGACCATCTGCACAATCTTCGCGGACCACCGGTGGTCCGCGGACCATAGGTTGAGAAACGCTGCACTACTGTGAACTGCACCCGCCCTAGCCTCAAGTTTGTTCAACAAGTATAGACTACTTTCTTTCTAAAAAAAACTAGACTCCGTGGTGCTACATCCCTGGTGGAACTTGGCCTACCACCCGACCGCTGCATCATCTACCACAGGCAGATGGCAGGATTGTGGCATATGGTCAGCATGCCACTTTCTTTCTAATTTTGTTATTTTTTCAGGTTCCAAAAAAAAATTCGCCATAAAATGCATGTTGTGAAATATAAACAATTGTAGCCTCAATTGCGTAACCTATTCAACGTAGAGAGCTTTTGCAATATCGTATTTTCTCATAAGGTATACTGTAACGTGCAGTGACAGAAATTCGCATATGGAATGCCGTTTTGTGCCGTGACAAGGTTTTGCCATCGCAATTTGACACGGTGCCGTAAATACTAGAGCGAAAATGAAGAAACTGCTTCAGACAGCTTTTTTTTTTTTTTTTTTTTTTTTTTAATTTATTTATTTAAGGTCGCTTTTTAACTGCCAGGGTCACCAGCGACCACAATAATTAATACATATATATATTGAACAAGTTCTACAAGAAGTGAAATATGAAGAAAAACATATGCAACTTGAAATTTAGTAAGAAGAACAACATATTAAACTTAAAACTTTAGCAACTATTGACAAACTATGATTTGATTTGACATTATATGAATGATTTTAACTGTGACAGTTCCAAAAGTGAGATAACCTTAAGGCATCCTTCATTATTCTTAAATATATTGTATAAGTCTCCTTTGATATTTAACAGACGCCTTACATGCAATAACCGTGGACATTCCAGAATAAGATGGGAGGAAGTTACATCCCCATTACATTTCGGGCATGGATCCTTAATAGATTTCTTCATAAGATAGCCATGGCTAAGGTTAAAGTGACCAATCCGCAGCCTGGTCAGCAGGACTTGTTGCCTTCTACAGAGGAGAGTATTCGGAATAGCTGGCTCAGTAACTGATTTCCGGACGAGCTGCAGTTTTGAAGGAGTGGATCTCCATGTTTCATCCCAGTGCTTCGTAATTTCAGATCTGATCAATGTTTTGGTGTCCTCCAATGTACCATAAAAACAGTTTTCAATTTGTGGGAAGACTGTAGCAGATTTAGCTGCTGTATCTGCGTTTTCATTACCAGAAATACCTTTATGTGCGGGAAGCCATGCTAATGAGATTTGGGTACCATTTTTTGAGTGGAAAAACAAACGTTCCTGAATCATTTGGATGAGTGGGTTCCTTGTAGATTTGTTTTCAATGGCACCGAGAACTGACATAGAATCTGAGAAGATAACAATTTGTGAGCAGTTATTACTCTGAGTGCTTATTTCAATAGCTTTGAGAATAGCCCAGGCTTCACATGAAAAGATGGAGAAGTAATCTGGTAAGCGATAGGAGTGAACACTTGAGGAAATGACTATGCCACATCCTGATCTTGAGTCACGTTTTGAGCCATCAGTATATACTTTGAGACAATTCTTATACTCTTCAAGGAGTGACGAGATCATAGGCTGTAACACTGATTTAGGCATAGTTGTAGGGCAAGGAATTTGTGTAATCTTCGTATTAATAGAGGGAATAAAAGTCTCCCAAGGAGGAAGGGGATGGAGTCGCCTTGGGAGGATGTTAGCTTTTTCAATGTTGAATTCTGAGTTATAATCCAAGAGTCTTTCCCTCAATGGTTTTGGGCAATTTGGGTGAGAGTTATAAAGTTCTGATTTTGAAACACCAAAGGCATAATTGTTGGTCGGATTAGAAGGAGAACAAAATGTTGAATATGAAAAGTTTAGACATAGTTGTTTACGTCGCAGGTCCAAGGGAAAAAGACCGGCTTCCACAAGTAGACTGCTACTTGGACTGGATCTGAAGGCTCCCAAACTTAGACGACTTGCAGTGTTGATAATTGGATCCAACGTTTGGAGAAGGCGTTTGCTTGCCGAACTGTATACTATTGCTCCATAATCCAGTTTGGACTGAATTAGAGCTCGATAGACGTTTATTAGACATGTTGATTCGGCACCCCACTTAATGGAAGATAACGTTTTAATTATGTTCAGTCTAGATGCACATTCCGATTTTAGTGAAGTAATATGTTGTTTCCATGAGTGATTTTTATCGAACAGTACGCCTAGGATTTTGCAAGTATCTGATCTGTGCAACCTGTGGCCACCAATATTAAGGTTAACGTCTAATTGGTGAAGCTTTCTACTTCTAGAAACAACTATAAATTCAGATTTTGATTTGGATATTGTGAAGCCGGAAGTGTTTGCCCAGGAGTAGATTTTATCCAAAGAATTCTGAATAATATTAGCAGTAAGCTTAATGTTATTCCCACTGCAGAGAAGAGTGATATCGTCCGCAAAGAGGAATGCTTTTATTGGCTTCTCAATCAAACTGCTGACTTCATTAATAGCAATGAGGAATAGAAGCACACTTAGTACTGACCCTTGAGGCAGACCATTCACCATTTCCATAGGAGGAGAAAGTTTATCTTGAATTCTCACTCTTAGATATCTGTGAGCTAAGAAGTTGATGATAAAAGCTAAAGTATTGCCTCTTATTTTTAATTCTGAAAGAATTTTTATTAGTCTAGGTTTGAAAATCATTTCATAAGCTTTCTCAATGTCTAGAGAAATTGCAATTACGTGATGATTTAATACTAGTGCATCACATATTTCAGTGTCGATGTTCACTAGATGATCACTTGTGGAACGAAAAGGTCGGAAGCCACTTTGATAAGGTGATAGTAAGTCATTAGTTTCCAAAATCCATCTGAGGCGAAAGCAAACCATTTTTTCCAAAAGCTTGCATAAACAACTGGTTAAGGAGATTGGACGAAAATTTGTAGCTTTGCAATGATCCTTATTAGGTTTAGGAATTGGAATAACTATAGCTTCTCTCCATTGGTCGGGAAAGGATTGAGTTTCCCATATAAAATTATAGAGTTGGAGAAGGTAATCTACTCCTTTGTCTGAGAGATTCTTAAGAAAAGTACTGTGTACGTCATCTGGTCCCGGAGCGGAGCTTTTAGTTTTATGTAACACCTGAAGGAGTTCTTCCTTAAGAAAAGGTTGGTTAAATTTATCTTCATTATATTTCATTTGAAGTTGAATATCTTCGTTTGAGGAATCGTTACATGAGAACTGCTTTAAAAAAGAAGGATCATAGTTATTGTTACTTGAATTATTGGAGAAGCAGTTGGCGAATAAGGTACTAATAGAACTGGGATCCTCATGTTTAATTGCGTTCTCATCTTCCAAATATCTTGGAGTAAAAAATGTTTTTGATCCAATAATTGATTTATACTTGGACCATAGGATTGAAGGCGAAGTTTGACTGGTAATAGATGAAGTAAAGTCTTTAAAGGATTGAATCATTGTAGACTTCAGCATGAGGCGTGCTTTTGCCCTTGCTTTTTTGTAAGCAATGCCATATTCCACACTTTTGTACTTCTTATATTTTCTAAAAGATTTTTTCATATTTTTAATGGCCGATGTACAGTCGTCATTCCACCATGGAAGTGAACGTTTGCGTATAGTCCCAGACGTTTTAGGAATTGCTAGTTGAGCTGAAGATATAATTGCATTGGTGAAATCTTTGACAATGTTATTGATATGAGGTACTTGCACAGAAGTAAGTTTAGGGAGTTTGTCGATATTATCATTGAGAATATTTTGAAAAAGAGACCAGTTTGCTTTATTAAGGATCCATTTCTGATGAGTCTTGATTTCCATAAATTGTTGGGAATTAGAAAAATTTATGGTCAAAGGATAGTGATCACTATCGTAGAGATGATGAACTGAAGACCAGGATATACTAGCTGCAATATCGCTGGATGAAAAACTTAAATCTATAGCACTTTCCGTTGCATTACTGATGTTAAAATGGGTAGCCATTCCTGTATTTAATAAAATAAGATCATCATGGTTTTCCAGCCAATTTTCAATAATTCTTCCTCTTCTGTCTGTATGTAACGATCCCCATAACATGTTGTGACTGTTAAAATCTCCTAGAATTATGAAAGGTTTAGGAAGCTGAGCGAGAAGATTATCCAGTTCATTAACAGTTAATGCTTGACTATTAGGAAGGTAAACATTGCAAATAGTCACAGTAAAATTTAATTTAACTTTCATTGCAGTAGCTTCTAAGGTGGTTTGAAGAGGAATATTTTGAAGAAAAATTTCTGATCGTGCAAAAATAGCAACTCCACCGCTAGCTATGTGTGCATTGTTTCTATTTAAAAATGAAGATCTATATCCACGCAGATGTGCACAATATTGGTTTTTAAAGTTCGTTTCTTGAAGACACAATATGTTTGGTTTGAAGTCATTTAGAAGGAGTTTTATATAGGCTCTTCTTGTAAAGAACCCTCTACAATTCCATTGAATAAGATCCATTATAATTAAGTATGAATAAATATTCTTAACTTGTTGGTTGTTCAGTATCGGTATTGACAACCTTAGCCGCTTTTAATTTCCTCATTAGTCGAGTGCACTGATTTTTAACAGCTTTACTAGGTAGTGTACTGTGGATCTGTCTCAGCATCTCTGCTAAGGCAGCTGGATTATCAGTAACACTTCTTGTAATATCAGTGATGTCCGTGATTCCTTTAGTAATATCAAAATAATGCAAAAGCTGATTCATTGAGAGAGGAAACTCTGAGCTCTTTGCCTCAATCATTGCTTTTGTATCGTTCCATATGGTCTCGTCTATATAATCTGTGTTAGGTTTAATTTTTTTACTCTGTTTACTCGCTTTTTTAACTGGCTTACCCAGAACTTCGGGGACCTTATCAGAATCTGAAAATTCCGACACATTACCAGAGGTCTCATTTTCACTGTCAGTTAGGGAGATCGAATTTGTGGTATTAGAATTGGTAGAAGATAACGGTCTCTTCATTTTTGATGTCGGATGGCTAGTTGTTGTCTCTGGTTGCAGAGCTGGGAAATCAGATGGTATAAGCGACGGTGCAGTTGAAGTGCGAACAGGAACATTTTCCATGCTCTCGAGCTGTGAAGGGAGTGGTTGGGGGGAACTGACAGGGTCATTATTAATTACTTGTAATGCTGGAGGGTCAGCTTGATGTGACGTACTAGGTATCTGTGAGGATAAATCACCGTTGACAACTTCGCTGGTAGAAGGACAGTCTTTGGCTAAATGGCCCTGTCGCTTGCATTGAAAGCAAATGGGAGCATCAGAGGATACATAAATCCAATGAGGTAGATCATCTAAGAGTACTTGAAAAGATTCTGGGAGTTTCTTTTCGTCCTCAGGTGCAATGAACGTTTGCCGTCGAAAACTCAGTATATGAGAAAGTCTGGGATCAGAGAAGCCTGCACGTAGGAACGAAATTGGTGTAACTGTCTTTATTCCGAAGGACAAAAGTTTGTTTTCTATCACATAATGAGGGATACTAGGGCACACATTAGAGAGAATTATCCTTTTATTGCGTGATATTAATGGTCTAATTGGAAATTCATGTCCTTCAACAATGATTGACTTGTGATTGTTTACAAGCTCGTCTGCTGTTTCTTTGTTGGTAAAATAAACACACAGTCTTTTGTTTGATATCTTTGAAGCAAATCTTATAAGCGATGGGTTGACTTTGGTTGCAATTATCTGTACAAAGGCAATGCTAGGAGCATGGTCAGCTGAATCTATAACGATAGCATTTTCTTTTTTAAGAAATAAAGTATTTTGTGATACTTGCGCGTAACTAGTTGGAGATTTACTAGATGATACGTTAGTAGCTGGTTGTTCTTGTAGGGTGACTTCCATGTTGAGGTTAGCTTCACTCGGAACCCGAGTACAGCAGAAAAATATACACAAAACTCACTCGCAGTTCTAAAATAACAATAATTAATCAAGAATGAAGAATTACTGATGATACTAAACCTCGTCAACCAACAATTATACTCTTATTTCCTTAATAAGGCATAATTACTGAAGAGTACACCAACAGAAGCTCAATTCATGACCATGGCCTCCTCGAAACTGTCAGACAGCTTTATTTGTAGTTTTGAAAATGATTTATTGATGACTGAGATACTGAATCTTATTAACAGAAGAAGAAATATCCAGCTTGGCGAATCCAAGACTGGATTTGAGCAAATAATTAATTAATTGATTATAAATGCAATGATTATTTCTGATTTGAGAAAATGGTTCTACAAAGGCAAATAGATCGATTATATCATTAACAACGAAGAATTACAAGAGAATAATGATTTTCTGTTACGTTAAAACTTAAAATAAAAATTTTTACTTTATCATACCTAGTAGCTAGGGTATGTTATGTTTTATAGCTAGTACAGTCAACCCTCGAAATAATGCCAACATACGTTCTCTAACATTTAGTGGCACAAAGCGAGGGTGGCACTAAAACGAAATTTAATTTTTAAAATAAAAATGGCATAATACAACATTTCCTATTCTTCTCCAATTAACAGCTTTCCCCCACAATAATGAAAAATCTGATGCAATTGCCTGCTGGCTAAAATTTCGAAATCTTTCACTGTATTCACAAACTTCTCGTTTCTCTTGAAGTGTAACAACAGCTCTCTTTATTTTAACAGTCTTACGAGTAACTGTAAGGTAGTGTTTATCAGCTGAATGGATACTGGACTAAAAGTAGTGAAAGTTTGGAATGTCTCGTATTAAGGGCTCTTTCTACCTGCTCCACCCTCACGCAGGCTGTCTGTTCGACTTCTTAACATAGCTTCCTCATTCCACCGCACTACATTTACAATTAGTGGCAGGGGAACACTCACTTCTTGAAAATACAGTACAGTATGTCTCTTAAATAATCTTCCTAACATCCACGCCAGTTTTAAAAGAATTCTGCAACTAAAAAAAAAAATCGCTGCAAGCCATATTTTGTAAAAATTTTTATTATATTCACTGGCACTAAATGAATTGGCACAGTAATGAGGTTTCTTATGTATTTTATATGGGAGGAGATCCGTGCGAGGGTGGAACTGTAAAGAGGGGCATTATATCGAGGATTGACTGCATATATTTTCCTAAGTTTAGCTATGGAAGCACGTTATGAATAATCCTCATCGTTTTATCACTTATCGCCAACGCAGGAATGAACTAATAGACCTGAGGTTTATATCAAAACGCATTATACCTTATATATCAATTATACATTTTATTTTATTTTATTCATCGACCACAACGATATATAACATGAATTTTAACACTTTAAAAATAAAACGATTTTCTTGGCGTAAGATCCTTTAGGCTAGTGGACTAATGACCATTATCCTAATGCTGCGACCTTTACCTCCGTTCTTCGGCTTTATAATTATGACAGATGATAAGAGGATTGGGGAACGTGGACAGCATGTGACTTCCTAGCCTTTGATGAAAATTGTTTCACCGGAACCGCTATTTCCTGGCATCCCTTTCAAACATCCATAGGCCTACCTCAAAAATACCTAGAGTAAGTACGGTTGCGTGCACATTGGCACACGTGCACATTGGCACACGTGCACATTGGCACACGTGCACATTGGCACACGTGCACATCGGCACAATCGCATTTTCGTGCACATTGGCATATTATTTTTATCTTGCAATATCATCGTGCTCATCGCCACACACCCTTCGTAGGGGTGGACATAGAGACAAAGTTGGAATTACATTATCGTATTGAATGCAATGGAGTTCACAGTAACTGCTAGATAGACAGAAAGACAAACACTTTCTTTTATTATTATAGATACATACTGTGTACATTAATATTATAATTGAATTGTTTAGAAATCATTCATAAAGTATCTGCCTGCGATTGAATGAGACTTTGAATTAACCTAACCTAACCTAACCTGACAACCTATCTACGATATCTACAATCGGTTTCCTTAGCCACGGTAGCTAAGGGGTGCTGCCTTGGAGCTGTGGTGAAGGAGGCTGTAGATTTGAGTCTCTATGTCCACCCCTAGCCCCAACGGGTTGTGTGGCGATGAGCACAATAATATTCTTTATGAACAATCGAAAATCTTGCCGTTTGAGACCTTAGTTAAAGTAAATGCCATTACATATATGCACAGAGTAGTACATGGTAACATCCACAGTAATTTTCCAATAGAATATAACAAAGACATTCATAACTATGAAACAAGGCAAAAACAGAACATATACCTCACACATTCTTCAACTGTAACTTATGGGACAAAGGGATTAAAATATTATTTGATCAAAACATATAATGAATTACCACAAGAACAAAAGAATATATTAAATTATAACAAATTTAAATCACAAATAAAACTCTTTTTAAAATCTAAGATTAATTAAGTTCTTTGATATAGTAATAAATAGATACTGTATATTGATCACTATTATACTATGTAACTATGTTTCCCTTCATCATCTATCATTTCACTTCACTCTTAAAATCAAGTCATTTTGTTTTGTGTTCCTATATTCTGTACCTTGTACCTCTTGTATATATTGCACCTCTTGTATATTTATAAGTTATTTGTAATTGAAAATTTATGTATCACAATGCATGTCATGTTGTATATAGCCCCTTAAGGTGAGCTTTGCTCGTTGGGGTTTTCTTACAATAAATAAATAAAAAATAAAATAAAATAAAAATACTATGCCAATGAGCACGAAAATGCGACTGTGCCAATGTGCACGACACCGTAAGTACAAGGGATCGAACCAAGGCCTCCAGTCTCGTAATCCGACTCATATAATAATAAGATTAATGATGATGATGATGATGATGATGACGATGATAATAATAATAATAATAATAATAATAATAATAATAATAATAATAATAATAATAATAATTTTCATTGAGATTTTGCTCCATTCAAGTTCCGAGAGATACTCTAATGATGGAGGTGGAGTAATGGTCTTGCTTGTTAGTTGCGAACTTCTATCCTAAGGCATATTATGAGTGAAGCTTTGCGTCACAGGAAGGAAGAAATTCGTTATGAACACGAAAATCCTTACGTCGTTATATCTTAAGAGGAAAACCTGTTGGGGACGTTTTATTGAAATTCAATTAAGATATGAGTTTACTCTCGGAGTCACTGAAAAAAAAAACTCTGATAGTATGTTTGTTGTTTACTGTGGAATAAATTAAACATAGTAAGTAGCATTTCAATAGACAATTAAGTGTTATTTCAAATTCGGTAAAATGAATTTTTTATGATATCTATGTAGAAATTAGACGAAATAGCCAGCCAGAATAGCCAAATCTCACTGAAAAGTTTATCTGGTTTCTTCCTCGAATGGGATGAAATTAATGAAGCTAGATGAATTAGTCTAAATAGTTTCAAAGATATTAATAACGTTTTCATTTAATAGACTATAAATACATTTTCCTGGAAGTTATGCCTCTTTATGAATGAGCGCGTCATATTTTGTGCTGACTATTCCACTCATACTGACCAATAACGTATAACAATTCCTTGGATAAGGACCAATCACGACCGTTTATCTTAAGTTATTCTTGTAGGAATCGCGAGGATGCCGTTTTAACGGGTAAAACGTCTGTTTGTTACTGGACACGTAAGCATAAGTGTGCAATGATTAATACGTCACATGTTGCCATTAAGCAGCACGAAAACAGGTTATTTTATACAACATAACTTCTATGCAAATTGAAATAATAGAAATGTACATTGATTAAAAACACAATTTCGATTCGGTGCAAGCCAGTTGGTGTGCTTTTATTCTGTTCTTCTGTTAGCTTACTTGAATGAAGTTAACTATGTCTTATATGCACCATTGGTAGCACTGGTCAGACCATGGTAACTCGAGTCGATTCATAGATGGTTGATTCATAGTATGCTGTGATCTCGCATCTGTTAGTTTTGTTTTTATACAACAATGCACGTAAGTAATTATTATTTTATAAACCGTTACATTTTTATTCATGGAATAGTCTTAATAAATCCAACTCGAGTTGACGAATATTTTCAGATAAATTCGCTCCTGTTGCGCAGTCGCGAATCTATCGGTAAACTCGTCAATCCTCGTGGGATTACCTATGATAATCTCTGAGACGTTATTGCCATTCGCATTCAAATTTTCCCTCGCCCGTTCAATGTCAGTATTGATGAATGTCTGCCGATAGCCCATGGAAACATGCCTGAAAAGAAGGAATTGGATATGCGAGGGGCAAGGCCGGTAATTTTGAAGAGTGTATGTAAATTACGACTACTGACGTATAAATGCGACGCTTAGAACGATTGTTTAAAGCAGATATTTATGATTAATAGTGTAATGTTTTATGTAAAATGTGAGGATTTTATCCACGTATTAGTTATATTTAGGGATGGGTCCTCGATACTTTCGATACCTCGATACTCTCGATACTTGCATGGTATCGGCATCGAACGATACTTCAGAAAACTCGCTCGATACTTTTTCGATACTTTTGTAACTCTGCAATTCTGCAATTAAGTGAGAATGCTAGTATTTTTTTAACAAAAACTTGTAAGTGGACTGTTTCAAAATCGAACTACTTTTAATGTAGAGTTTAAAAATAATTATCGGCTACTGATGATATTAAATTTTGTCTCATTAAATATGCAGACTTAATTAATTTAGGTGCTATTACACAGTTCTCTAAAGTTTTAATTTTTAATGTACCTATTTATTGAAACTGGAAATGTTGACGGTATCGAGTATCGAGAAAAAATCATGTATCGGTATCGAGTATCGAGAAAATCTGGTATCGACCCATCCCTAGTTATATTACTTATGGTAGCCAGCTATTCTACTGATCTTTTTTCAGGAATTGATTTAAAACTTAGAGCCCACCGATTGAATTGCTTAAGTTATATAGCCACATCATTCACATTGCTCATTCGGGTGTATTACTAAATGTAATACCTCTTGTAATATCTCTTGTAATAAATAAATAAATAAATAAAATAAATAAAAATAAAAAAAATTAAAAAAAAAAAATTCAGCTCAAAGTTAATTTCTTTCTGCAGATCTTTTGAATAGATTGCGCGTAACTTACGATTTGAAAGTACCTGATAGAGGCGGGCGATTTTCACTTTACAAATTGTTCTTCACTGACAGTCGCAGGAGCTTCACAGAACCAAATCTGTGGATGACCTACCTTGCTTATTGTTACAGCCATGAATAAGATATGATATATACAAAATTTATTTGATTTTTCGTGATTTTTTTTATTTTGGACTTTTTTCTTACATTTTTCGTGCTTTTGTGTTTTATTTTGCTTATAAATCCGAGCTGCAATTACTACTTAAGCTGTCTGTTAGCAGGGGAAGATGCTTCCACACGAATTCTACAGTAACCCTTGGGTTGGTATGAAACTTGATCTTCTAAATTAATTTTTTCAAATTTGATTTCCTATTATCCGCATAGCTTTAGTTTGTTACTAGTAAAAATGAAATGTAGTACAACGGCAGATTGGAATTCCGTGCTGCCTTTATTATTTTTTCATATTTGCATGCATACCGCTGTGTTATTAAAAGGACCTTAATCTCAGGTTTCTTGGAATCTGAAATTCAATGCAAATTAATTTAGCAAATACCGTTATCAAGGTGAAACTGAATACTGCATTAGTTTCTACCTTTGTTCTTTGTTCTGACGTTATCTTTATTGGTGTTTTAAAATTATTTGCAGGTCAGTGACCGCATATTAAGTACAATATCTTATCTCTTAATATTCAGTTTCATTCATGAGCAAAACCCGCTGTCATCTCACGTAACGAGTCAGACTTATCACCTTGAGTTCGCCTTTATTGAGAGGATTAACTGGAAAAAAAATCCACGAATGATCGATTTCTAAAGGTTAGCTATTCCCGTTATAAATCTCCATCCAGGTTCTTGTTTTTGCTAACTGTAAAGTCCTCAAGCACGTTAAATCGAAGGGTCTATTAGCAAACCCGGCAATCTCCATTTTGGAAAAAGATAGAGATATTAACTTCTAATGAAAGTTTAATGCATTTCTTGCTACATATTTAGTATATTTGTTACAAATCAGACTTCCCACATAAGGGAGGAGCTCAGATTTACAACACATACACTAAATACGTAGGCCTACCAGGAAATACATTAAAGTTTCATTGGAAGTTAGCATCTTTATCTTTTATCAAAATGGAGATTGCCGTCTTTGCTAATAGACCCCTCAATGCTTACTCAATGGCAATAGAAAATTCCTCAGTAAGCTAAAGAAATATTATTTATTTTATGGAACCCGAAGGTTCATTGCCGCGCTTACCTGAGCCCGCCATTCAACCCTATTCTGTGCTAACTCCATCCAATCATCCCTCGCAAATCCTACTTCCCTTATATCCCTTATATATATATATATATCCTAATATATCCCAGTATATATCCTAATATTGTCTTCCCACCTACGTCTAGGTCCTCCGCGTGGTCTTTTCCCTTCGGGTCTCCCAGTCAATACTTTTGAGATATATCTTCCCTTCCCCATGCGCGCAACATGTCAAGCCCATTTCATCCTCCGTGATTTAATTACCCTTACTATATCTGGTGAAGAGTACAGGTCATGGAGCTCGTCGTTATGCAGTTTTTTCCAGTCCCCATTTTCATCTACCTTAGGCCCAAATATTTTCCTAAGCACCCTGTTTTCTAACATTCTGAGATTATGTTCTTCCCGATCAGTAATTGGCCATGTCTCACATCCATATAATACGAACGGCAGGATAATAATCTTATACATCTTTATTTTTAGATTTCTGGACAGAAGCCGAGAAGATAAGAGTTTCTGAACCGCATAAAAACAAGCATTTCCTGATTTGATTCTACGCTTAACTTCTGCCTTAATATTAATTGTGTCTTTAATTATTGCTCCCGGATATTTGAATTTTTCCACTTGTACGAACGATTATTGGCTACTCTAATATTTTGTAGACCCCTCAATTGCATCCCGATTTTCTATTGTACTCCAATTATTTGAAGCTATGTAATTTTTTGCATTTTACTTAATCTCGCCGTAATCTAAGATAATCTCAGCAAGAATTAAATGGGGTAAATTCTGTTTACTGTTGAACATTCCATAATAAGTTAAAGCGGTTTTAATTTATGCAGACAGGAACTTTCCCAGAAAATAGCTCGCAGCAAGTTACATATAAATTTCGTGACATTTGCGGTAATATACAAAGGGATAAAGCATAAGACACGGCAATTTTTTTTTTCTCAAAATAAGGCGATGGCACTACGAGTGTTGTATGTCACGGGGGAGTGTGGCATCTCTAGTATATGGACGCATCATTTGGTAGAATTGTGATGTTAGTTTATACGGATAGAGGCGATGGTAATTTTGTTGTGAGTCAGCTGACGTTCAGAATGGATATGACAAGCTGTGAACAGCATTCTTATGTCAACATAATCACTATCCGCTGGAGAAATGCCAGAAAATACCACAAGGAGCTCATGGAAGCTTTGGGGAATAAAGCCCCTCCGTACCGAACTTGAAGGGATCATGGAGTAGGTAGGCCTATGTGTGATTTCGTGCTTTAACTACCGCAGTGCATTAGTATGGCACAATACAATTGCATATGGAAGTTTATGGATATCTGTTTCCTTCACTATCCTACATCTACTACCCATAATATGCGTTATACATACATTCCATACTCTGCCCTTTTATTAGTATATTTCAACATTTTAAAATGGTCCCACAATTAAAAAAAGAAGAAATAGTTGTCATGACTTATGCCCCATCTCTCGTATATAAATTAATTAAGCTCTGTTTTCTCATAAGTTATTAAAGTTTGTTTGCATAGAAGTCCTGCTATCACTTTCTTAATTATCTTCTTTTACTGTCTATTTTTCTTCTTCTTTTTTTATAGGTTATTTCTAATCTTTCTTTCCATTTCTCTTGATTATAAACCCGGAGCTTGTTTATTTTGCCATATTTTATGTATTGGACTGAGCCATTTCACAAATGGCCGTGGAATTCTGGTTATTTAGGTCCCTTGAGGATGGAATAAGTCTTGCTATCGTGGGTTACTCCTGGCGAAGCTGTTATTTCAGTAGCTGGAACCTGCAATTTAACGTTAGACGACGGATCTCAGATACAAAGCCTGCAAAGGCTACTTTAGCCTTCTTACTTTCCAATAATTTAAGTTTATTTTGCTGTCATTATTTCTGTTTCCTCTTATTGGTGAATCATTTTTCTTTATGTTCCTACTCAATGTAATTTTATTACTGTCGCTGTTAATTGTCATAACTTAGACTATTATTTATCCATTAAAGTTTTCCTACTATAGTTTTACCCTGGAAAAAACGTTGGCAAGTGTCGCATAGTAATTGAAATTGTATGAATTTGTGAACGAACTGAAATGTTTGACCTTCGTAACATAAAAGCAATTAAGTCTCAGAATATAGGAAATGCAAATATAATGAATATGAATCCATGCATTTACAAATAACAATTCCACTCTGTGTTAAAAGTCCGTATAAACAAAAGCAATTTCCATAAATATATACAAATAACGCAACATTAAATCGATAATAAAGACATTTCGCAAACATTTCTTGATTATTTTGGGGTTAAGATTGTCCCGCTTGCAGTAACCACTGTTTTCAAATTGATAGGGCTAAGCAAAACTCTCAAAATTTTCAGTTTTCCTAACTGATGCATTCCACGCGGAAAAGGCTGTTTTTATTATTATTATTATTATTATTATTATTATTATTAATATTTTTTTTATTTTTTATTTTTGTTATATTTCGTATTTTACGTGTAAATACTTGTAGGAAAATTACTAGCTCAACCCTGCTTAGCACCCAATAGGTATCGAACCAAGCACCTATTTTTACACCTACAAGTATTACAGAAGTTACTCTGCTTGTTTCATAACTGAGGCAATCTGGATGACATGAATGGAATGAAGTATCGACAGCAGTTGATTGTGGGTGTTTTCCGGATGGCCCACCTGGCCCCATTATCCGAGCGCCGTGCAAAATGACTGGCGAACACAAGCAACTTGCTGACCCGGAACTGCCACCACTGACCAACATAACAGCACCCTGCCTGAATATATCAGAAACATTACCAAGCTCTGCTCTTTTTCAGCCTAACTCATTTTGCCCGCTGTTCTTTTTTATTGACTTCCGGTTAAGGGTCAATAGTCTCATGTTCATAATCGATGGTCGTGAATATTGCTAGTTTTTATGTTTGTCTTTCATTTCCGTAGTGGTGTTATTTGTTTGCAGTAGGTTGATGTGTTTTCCGCCTATTTACCAATAACTTATTGTAATTAGGTAATTGCACTTCTTCCCTACTCGTAATTTTACTTCTCACCTTTTAGGAACTACGCACTCATATACAGGGCAGCGACCTGTCGGGAGGAGGATTATCTATTGATCACACAAATACTTTTTTCACCAGACAAGACGTGGAGGGCCTCCCCGGGATAGGGACCGGCTCTACGTCGGGGCGTAGGCTATATGATTATTGAACGAAGAGGGTGTCCTGCAGTTTGGGCCTATGATCGTCGCCGGTGTGCCAGAATTTTGTCCTGGAGGAGTTCTTTTACATGCCTGTAAACATCATTATTAGTTTTCCAAAAATAAAAAATAAAATGCATCAAAATATTCTTAATTTTGAAAAAGTCAAAAGTTATTTTCCTTACAAAAATACTAGGCTGTGACCCAAGCAATTTTAGTTCAGTTCTTTTTTTCTATAGTCTTGATTTCAAACTGTCAAAATTTCATGCCAATCACTGCTATACATTATATATATACATTATATCTTATATCTTATATCTTACTGCTATACATTATGATAAAAAGAAAATTTTCCTTATTGATATGCATGATTTTCAACCAAAATCAAAATGGCTGCCATTTAAAAATATAATCAATACCAGTACCAAACCATATACTGTAGATTTCACTTGTTGATTACTAGTTAAAATCTCATTGGAATTGATAAAATAATAAATCTTGAAAGGTAAGTTATTAATATTTATATATAACTCCATACAAACTTATCTAACCTATGTTAACCCCTTCTTAAAGGAAGAAAGATAAAACATTACGTGACTATAACATTGAACTTGAGAGTGAAGGAAAATGACAAAACTTTGCTCTTGGTACTCTATTTACCTTCCCCAAGGGATGAATTTGAGAACATCGAACTCTGATGCTGTAACATGGGAAACCAATGCAATGCGAACATAGCATGTGCGTGTAGGACGGAGAAGGCAAACCTGTAATGTAATTGGCCTCCGTGCAAAACGTGAGTCTCTGATGACTTGCAAAGTAGTGATGCACTTTAAATAATTATATTCGCATTTAATATACATATAATGGAATCAATTATCACGGGCTTTATGATTAACACAAAACAACCAGATGGGAGAGCATCCTCTCTGAAGAGGGTTAATGCACCATAATCTAATTCACTTTAGCAAGCTACATCATCTGATGGGAAAAGCTTCTCTACACCCTTGAAGAGAAGTTAGATATTCACAAGCATCGTCTGTTGGGGTTACTGACCGTACTCCGGAAGTTACTTAAGGAGGCGAAAAATTAATCTAAGCAAGAGGTTGGAAAATTAAAGATCAGTGTGAGAGAATTATTTGAAATCGACTTACGGTACTTGATCGGTCTTCTGGATAGAAGATGACTATCTTGTTTTGAAAATATTTTGTGAAATGAATATTGCAATTTTGGAATCAGTTGTGTAAGCCTCATTCGGAGCATTATTATTCCCAAGGCAAGACTTAAAATCAGATTTGAGAAGGTTAATCCATCCTTAAAGGAATTTATTATTTATTTATTTATCAATAAATTCCCCAAAGAACAATAATGCTCATAACTAGGGGCAGTACATAATAATACCCAGAGAAGAGCAATATATTTACTAAGATAAAGGAAAAAGTACAATTATTAAATATAACCTAATGAAACATAATACATTACTGAAGTTATCACAAAAGCCATAAATTTAATACAAAAACAAAAAAAGAAAAATAGAAATCATGAAAGTAGTTGTGACCAAAAATAAAATTTAGGCTTTGAAGCAAAAGTCTTTATATTTCTAACATCCTTAATATCTTGTGGTAATTATACGAAAAGATGATTAAATATAGTATTAACTTATAACGTTCATGCATAAATAATGGACAATGAAATAAGAGATGCCTAACAGACTGGCTTTCTTCTTTACCTTTATAATTTGCAGATGATTTAAAATTTCACAAATAATAACGGCTGTCCAAATAGTAGTCTATGATAGTAAAGTAAAGTGATCCCTATACAGGCCATGGAGGCCCAGAGGGTTCCAGGAGGTTGAGGCTCCCAGATTTTGGACATTCGGCACATGAAGGTGGTAAGGTTGTCAGCCCTACGCACCGGCCGCCTTTACCCCCAGGATTGCTCCTGGTACTCATTTCTGTTAGAGGCTGAGTCGACCCCAGGGCCATAGTGCCACCAGAAGGATTAGGCCAGTTGAAAAATCTCAACGACCTCATCGGGAATCGAACCCGCGACCTTCCGGTTTGTAGCGCAGCGCCTCAACCACTACGCTACGGCGTAAGTCTATGATAGACATAGTAAAATTATTTTATTTAGCTCGTTTCACAAACATACTTACTCTCAAAATAAAATCTCGTTTACCACTTATATATATATTTATAGCTATTTCATAAGTATATTTATTTCCTTTTGTGAAGTAACTAAGCAAGACTTCTATGCATACTCTATATTGCTCCAAAATACACACTTTCGTCTCCTTGATGTCACATCGAAGAAAAAATGTTTTAGCTATAAACAGATTACCTGTATCTGTCTGTCATAAAACCCGTAGGGGAATAATGTAATCTTTATCCCAGACTCTCACGATAAATATTGCTTCGTGCATCACAAACTGACTATAGATTTATTTTAAATGTGTGAAATGACGAGACTATTAAAAGAAGACACACTCATTCGGTAGGTCGCAGGTTCAAATCGTGACTTGGTCAGTTATATAGCCTGCCGGTATCTGATTTCCCACTCGCAGAAGCAAATACTTGTTTTGGAGTTTATATGCTCTTGATTTAACAGTATGTGCGATAGTATCTATACTGGGAATAGGCCTCAAAGAATACCATGCTAAACGGCCACGAAACAATAAACAAACAAATAAATAAGGATGGTAGTTTCTTTGGTGTTATGATATGCAGAAATACTATGCCTTATTCTCTGCTTAAACCGAAGTGCTGTTTTTTTCACTGTAGTTAGGTGGAAGACATTTACAAGTCAATTGTGTTACATCTCGAAAATATTGAAAAGATTGATCGATTTCTTCAACGCATGAATCCCATGAATGTTAAGTATATAGGCTAAGGTGTGTTAACATCAACTTGTGCTCTATATAAGTCACAGTTATTGATTTGATTTGATTCGATTCTGTCCATCGGAGCATATCACACATTATGGAACACGTCAATATAATTACAAATAGGAATATAGATTTACAATATAAGAAATATCTACAGTGTGAAAATTTCTTTACTACATATGCAACATAAACATTAACGAATTATTATATTAATTCACAACACAAATGAATTAATAATAATCCTAGAAGGGTTCTTAAACAATTGATGGATAACTTACAAAATATGTAACAAGTACATAAAAATATATAAATAAAAAACGCTGAGTTATCCTGCTGTTTAAGTAGTTACATCAATAATATTCTGTTGGTTATAATTACAGAATAATTTATTCCAGTAGTAAAATTAAACTTCTAAGAGCAGAATAAATTATTATAGTATTTAAATAATGAATAATAATGATATTAATAGTAATAATAATAATAATAATAATATATCATTATTTCCATTGGACTCAAAAATAGCTTTTTTACCTCTTTGGGAATCTTTTTAAATCATCTTAACAGAATTCAGTTTTTTAAAAATATGTGTCAGATGATCTAAAGGATCTCCAATTAATTTTTTTTAAATATCGACAGTGCTTGAGCCTATGGTGCAAGCGATCCTGGGTTCAAATCCTGGTAGGGACCTCCACTTTCCGTGGAAGGCTGTATTACTTGCCTAGAAAGGTCGTGGTCTGGATGTGGCTTCCATCCCATGATTTCGCCACTATCGCTGCATCCGTGTTGTCCTATAGTTGCAAAGACTAGTAGAACCTGCTTTTCATGACACAAGGTAAATGCAAAGCCCTAACTGTGAACTGGGCCCACAAAATATTATTTTTGTTGAACATTCTGTGAGAATATGTTAAGAGAAAAATTTCTCTGACGCCAGGATTCAAACTTGTGACCTTCGGCTTTCTGTGCCTATGCTCTCTCAGGTGAGCTAGCAAAAGTTCAACTCACGGCGTCAGATGGAATCTCTCTCATAGAGACATTGGCACGGAAAGCCGAAGGTCATAGGTTCTAATCCAGGTGTCAGAGGAATTCTTCTCCTAAACTGTCGTAATTCTGAAGTTAAGAACATGTATTTCCATTTTTAGTTCACAGTCATACAGGTGATATTTTAGATGTTTTGTGTTGTAGTTACGATTCGACAGGTGGCATTATAGTGCCTCAAGGAAGACATTTTACATTCGATCTCCAAACATTTCGATCAGTGAAATTGCTCATTAAACTGGTCATTTGATTGCTAGTAAGTCCAGATTATTCGGTTTTATATTGAACTAGCTGAAAAGGCCCGGCGTCGCCCGGGCTTTGTATTTCGTAATTTGAAATTAACTTATGGAGGACTTTCCATTTTGAAACTCTATGTCCTTATATATTATGTACGTAACATTTGAAATGAGGAAGAACGATTTATCACACTGAAACTATTCCCTCAGAAAACGCTAGATATAGCTTTTTTATGGCTCATAGAGGATGTCGAATCTTGCATTCCGTTGCTTCTACATACCATTCCTGATAGGGGTTGAAATAAGAAGAAACAGAAATACCGGTTACATAAGATTGTGTTGTCTTGACGGAAAATTTTATTTCTCACTCTCATGATATCATACAACCGTTTCGGGGCTGAAATAAAAAAAAATCAATATCACATCTCTTATACGAGCTAGTGGTCCATTCAGTCTGCTGTAATGCAAATTAAATGGATCCTGCGGCACATAATAACGAATATTTTAGCCACATATGAGTAAACTGGTAAAACATAAATGTGGAAATTGACCACATTAACATTTTTTTCACTAATCATAACATTTTGGTGGCATTTGTACCTTCTAGTGAATTATCACTAACCATTACAAACCATTATGAACTGGATTCACGCTGATGATTTTCGCAGTAATAAAGAGCAAAAACTTTGCAAAAATATATATTTTTATAAAGTGTTTAGAAAATGTCCGCCTATATACCACTATTATACAAAAAACAACAGCTGATGCCTACTGGAAATATCATAAAAGACCAATTAAATAAAACATGCTTCAGCTATTGTTTTTTAAGTATAATAGTGGTATATAGGCGGACATTTTGTAAACACTTTATTCGAAATTATACCATTTGAATTATGAAGCTGATCAATTATATATTTTTAGTTTTTCATCAAACCAACTTTTCCAATACACCTAAATTCCGCTTATGATTCAGTCGTAGTTTCAACTCGTAAATGGAGAGTTATCTGGCTGTTTCGAACCCATCCGTTGGGAGCGCTAGTATAGCTTTCCCCCACTTACTATGAGAGTGTCCTGTATTATGTTGGAGTGAATTTGTTTATATACAGATGTCAAGAGATTGTAATAGAATTTCCGGGATTGAGTTGTGTCAAACTGTATCAAAGAAAACTTGCAGAGTTTAAGTGTGAATACACTATTTTGAACCTCTCTTTTTCCAACGCTTCCTAGTAGTTGCTATACGGATTCTAAGAAGAACAACCGTCTTAAATAAAGGAAAGGTCATACGACAACGACCCGACATGCGTCAGTCGAGTTCTAAATGTAAATATTAAATGATTGACAATAACAGGTCGTAGAATATCAAATATATTGTAATGTGACTGTATGAACATGAGATTATGTTTGGCCAGGTCTCTATCAGTTCCGGTTATATAAAGTACAGAGGGAAGGCACACATTGCGGGATCTCAAAGAAGATGAGTCTGTCATCTTGTGTGTGAAACCAAATGTAATGCAATAATACTTCATGTCAAGTTAATAAGATCCCTTTTCCACCTTAAACCAAAGAAAACTGCAAAGTGCAAAGTCAACGTACTAATTCTTTAGGTCTAGATGGAAGATTCCATAATAATAATAATAATAATAATAATAATAATGATCATCATCATCATAACCATAATCATAATTAATCATCATAATCATCATTATAATCATAGCCTAATAAACATAATAATAATAATCAAAATACTCATCATAAAAATAATAATCATCATATTAATAACAACAATAGTAACCTAACATTCTCAATATTACGCCTACACATATTGTACATACATTTTTAGATGAGTGAAAAAGTTTTGTTTTGGTCCAAATTTCCGCTAACACCAATCTAAGTGATAATAACGATAAAAATAACAATATAATACTTGATATGGGTTCTAATCCTTGAACATTATACAATATAGGTCTGAAACGTATAAAACTATTCTGAAATTTAATGATCACCAGGATTAAAATATTACTAGCTTGCTTACAATCACTGAAGTTAATACTGTACAATTAAAAACAGGCAGAAAATAATCTTTCTTAGTTACAGTATTGTACAACGTTTACAGGCAGTTGGCTTATTTTATTCGGTAAACTGATGAAACAGATAATAAATACGGCTTTGAACTTTTACATTAGTAAGTTGGCCTAAGTATAAACTAAATACTCTACCGACATTTTCGATTGTGTCAAAAAGTAAAATTGGGGTATTGTTATCTTAAACTTTAGATCTCAAGCAGAGAAAAACTTTCAAGAACATGAGGTTTTTAATCAATTCAATACCACTCTATGGGATCCATTGGTTCCTTAACCAGCAATGAGTTCTTCATAATGGTAGATGGAGTTCAAATCATGAAAATATAGGAATATAGATGTGAAATCAAAATTGTTTTTGTTTTCATTTGACGAAAGAGGATACAGAATGTCTTACTAGCTATGAGACTATCGTGACAAAACAATAAAGCCTCAATAAATGTTGAAATTGAACTTGGCCCTACCAAATATAAGCCATTTTCGTTTACTAGCTTAATATTAGAAGCTTACTGAGAACTATGAACGGTAGAAGCTAGTAGGCTCGAACTGGTGGGTTCCGTGACCGCAGTACCCATGTTATCCGGAATACAAGGGCTTAAATCCTTTAAAAGAGTGGCTCGATGGTCATAAGCATAGGCGCCGACTTTAGGGGGAGCAAGGCAGTTTCTGCTCCCCAACATTAGCTTTTTATCATATAAAGCCTATGTGTAACTACTAAAAGACCAAGTATTGTCCCTTCAACAATATTTTCAGTCTGGTCCTGGGAGATCTAACCTTTTCACTGCTTTTGTCATATAACTGCATCACATCGAATGACTGTATCAAACCAGAGATATTAGATTAACATAGTAATGCTTTATATGAAATGTTAGGACTTTTATTCACGTATTACGATAGTCATTTATGAAAGTCAGTCGTTCCTGAGAAATTTTTCATGTTGATTTCAAACTTAGAGCCCGCTGATGTTTCGACTTTATGATTGCTTATATTAGACGTTTAAACTCAACTCTGAAAGTGTTTCAAGTTATCCAGTATCTTTTGGGCTACCAAGTAACAAAACATAAACAGTTTTATATTATAGACGGTTTAGCAGAATTACTTCCATATTTGGAAGCACGTTCTTGTATGAATGCACATTTTCTATTATGAAGAAACTTATTTCTTCACTAAGAAACCTACTTTTTAAAGATATCAACGCATCTGGAAATTGACTTTGAGCTTGTTACTTCCCAGGAACGTCCGCAGTGCTCTCATTAATATATACTGCATTTTAACAAATAATATTTATACTGCATCCAAAAAAGTGATGTCTTCAATGTGTTCTGAATTTTAATAAATAACAATTTACTGCATCCAAAAAGTGCTAACATGTGTATTGCATTTTAATACATAATAGTTTTAATTTTGCAGTATTAAAAAATGTGCGGGCTGTGACATCAACAAACACCATATACTGGCCCTTGTAAGTAAAGAAGTTGACCACCTCTGATCTATGTCGTTCTGATTCTTGTAATTTTGTCTTTCAGTCCTAGTCAGATAATTTTTATTCGAAACATTATTTGAACAAAATCTGGCTCTGTCCAGTCTATGCTTCTTAGTAACCTTTGAAACAGATTATGAATTCACGTTGAACCTGAACCATTAGCCTACTATAGAGCGAGATTAATGCCTCCGACTCTTTCCAGAATCTCATGTTCTATCAGTGGTCGGACACTTTAGAAGCCCCCAATGCTTAAATACACAGAGATATTTGTTGACTTAAGCCACAAACTGCGTATTGCATTACTTTGACATTATCAGTTGAACAATGACAGCAGTAATGAGTCTGCAACTAAGAAGCACTGATTATACGAGTATTTTAGTCCTCCGAATCACTTCCTCATTCCGATAAGACTCATATCAGTCAAGAGTTGATGTGTTGCATCCTATTGTATCGGATAACAACTGGTTAATGTCCAGTCAAAATAGTTTCATTACCAACAAATGAATATCAAATGCTTGTTAATTATACGGGCTATGATTTAAATCTAACAAATGGCTTTATATGTACATACGTATGAAGTTAGATTTGGCAAAATATGACCCTGCCAGGGAAATCCGACCATAAGTCGGAAAAATAAGTGCTCTGGTTTCAATGGATTCAACTTAAGGATAAAATTCTGAGCATTAAAAAAAAAATAAGTTATACCTTTATCTAAAAAATGGATGTTTTAATGACCTTTGAAACTTGTTGTTCCAAAAGTATAATAATTTAGGAGCTATTGATCTCCAAAGGTAAGGAACTTTTCCATGTTTTAAACATCAGTTCCACAATACTGTGATACCAAGTTTAAAGTCTCTCACACACTAACAATGCACAACTACATTACTACAACATAACAAGTATCTCTATTGTTCGTTCCTGTATTTCAAGAAAAGTAGCAAAGAAAACATTAGGGACCATGTTAAAGTTCCATTGCTACTTATGGATGGGTTTCTGAAAGTGCGTACCTCTTTTCGAACTATAAATACTATGGTCGGCAATGCTGTGTTCAGACAACGTAATACAAGAAGGATACCAATAGATGGCGTCGAAATCTGAAAATCTATATTTTACACCCTGACAGCTGTTTTCTACTGTTAAGCGGAAACGTGTTGACCGAATTATGGTTGGGTTTCCCTGGTACTATCACAAATGTGGATTGAAATACGGATTAAAACGCTTTTCAAAAGACCCAAAGTTTGCAAGGAGTAGATCTACTTCATCATAGTGATTTCCTATTTTCTGTGTGATTTGAAGTAAAACAAAGAAATTACTATTGAACTGCGGTAATGCTTAAAAATGACATAGACGACTGTAGTTTGAGATCTAATATCCTGCAATGACAAAATGCATTGCATTAAGCATGAAAGTTGAAAGCTGACTGCTAACGCGCATGACAGCCGAGCATTTAAATACCCAGGGACTCACTTAATTTCATTGCTTTGAAAAAATTTCAAAATTATGAAATACGAACAATATTTGAACAGTATTTGAAACGAATCTGCGAAATATGTAATATTCAGTACGTTGGCCATTAGGCCTTCTCTTCATTCAACTAAGATAATTGCTCGCAGTAATTATATAAATTAATAATAAATAAAAACAAACAAACAATGATAATACAAATCGAAGTTTAAACGTAAGAACTATACCCGAGACGAGCTAAGAAAGAAATCTGAAGTAAACAAAAACCAGTATGTCTGTCTCACTCTTAAGTCACAAGAATAATGTGCTAGAGTGAGACAGATGTACTGGTTTTTGTATACTTCAGGTTTCCTTCTTAGAACGGTCAGACTTTAGTACGAGATGTATAGCTAAATGATAGGAAAACTATTATACCTAATAGGGACAATCAGTTTAACAAATAATTAGTACATAAAACTTACGCTCTATTATTAACAAAATATAAACAACAGAAATTAACATTTTAAAAGAAATATGTATTTTGAGTTGTGACTGTTAATAATGGGAAACTTTCATTATGTTTGTTTTTTTCAAGGTAAAGATGCAAAAATAATTTCAAATAATATTATTGGATATTGCTAATATTAATGTGAAACTAAGATCCTTGTTATGGAATTATTGGTCAGCAACCAATAGCCGATTTGATTAGCCAGTGAGAATAGGGTCAAGTACATAGTCTAAATTGGTTGAGTATTATATTTCGGAATCAAATCCGGATGTTGCAAAGTAGGGAAGAGTGATGTATGTTGCTAGGAATCAAGCACATATAATTAATCAACCGTGATCAGCCAGGTTGTTTTTGGTCTCGGCTTCTCCCTTCTTGAAGAGACTGGTACAGCTTGGTTTTATGTCCGCCCCAATTCTTCGTACGAACCGATCCAACCGGGTTATATGTTATACGTCATCGTAAAAAAATCACTTCCTTATTAGATAACACTTCGCCAAAATAGCCAGGCTCCTTTTTCCCCTCACCTGGTTCGCGTTAGCATCAAGTGCTTTTGATCTGACTCTCCTTCAGGCAAATATAACTCTTCTGGTAAGAATCCCATTGTACCTCGTTGCGTGTAACACATTTCCTATCTTAAATATACAAACATGATAAAACGTCAGGAGCATAGTGGTAGTAACTGTATCATCAGCAAATACATGGTTGCACTTCCTAGAAGTGAAACTTGTAAGTTTGCACAACAAATTGTGCATAAGAAGAGATACGGATGCATAATATTGTATAATAATGATGTCATTTCCGTATGATAAAAATGAGTTGAGAGTTTTGAGCTTCCGTTCTTTGTCTTCTTCCTGTGTTTCGGATAATTCCAACTAATTGCAATTTTTTGCTTTAATGAATATTGTCCTATTTTTCCTTGGCATCTTTTTTCTTAGTCAGTTAGAGTTTATTAAATACAAATACAGAACAAATTATAATAATACGGTATTTGCAAGTTTCAGGTTTTAAAGAATAATTTACACACGAAAGAGGAAAATGGTCGCCACGGTGCAGTTCATTTCCAAAAAGGTCAATTATACCCTATAAAAAATATATAATAGAACTAAACACACACACACACAAAATCACACACACAAAAAATTAGTGTTTGTGATCAATTATAAAATTAGAGAATTATATATTACATAATTTATAAATATTAGTTCAAGATAGTATATACACCTTTATTAGCGTTAATCAGTTCAAGCATTTTTCTTCTTAAATCTTGTTATGCTTAGTAATTTTAAGTCAGAATTTAGTTTATTAAAAACTTTATATAATTTTGGTCCGAAATTGCAGCTTTGTCTTACACCTGTTTCAGTTTTGCATTTCGTTGCAAAGAGAGGGAATGAAATCATGTTAGTTTTTAGTAGAATATTGAGTTTACATGGGCCCCAAAGCTTAAGGAACATATTCTGATGCTATACTTAATACTTTAGTAAACAATATGCTACCTATCCCAAAACATAGTGCTTTAGAAATCTTAAAACTTTTGAAATATTACGTACATTTGCTGTAAATTCTTAACCCATCGAGTTGCATACCTTTCAATTTTGCCGGCCAGTGTGGCGAAGTCAGTATAGAACTGTCTTTCTGTGCACAAGCCGCGGGTTCCGTACTGTCCATGTCGATGGCTTTGTGAATTTGGCCTGTATCAGTCCAATGTCTTAATTTACAGGCATGTGATAGAACAACCGCAGGACAAAACCAACGACGGTCGCAGGCTTAAGTTGCAGTGCACCCCCCTTTGTTATGGTCACAAAACCAATCACCTTCCGCTTAATTTTACTGTCTGTTGGCTCAGTTTCATTCCTCTTTTACTTTTTGTTTAATATGAATAAACTAACTGAAATGAATATTCTGTTTATAAACAAAAAACAAAACAAAAAAATAATGGAAAAAAAAATATTTTAAGTAAACACTGCAACTGTACAGGATTTTTATTTCAAGTTAATGAAAAGAAAAGACGCTACCGATATTTCAATATTTTGAATTTTTGGACTTACTTTATTTATTATAAGACTTTTCATTATTCTAGGAGAAAATACTTATTTCGAATCTTATTTCGAATGCTATCTATCTTAGAGAATGCCATATTGGAAAATGCAATGTATCTCGCTAATTCGCGCATGAGCTAGTAATGCTTGAACATTTTAATAATTTCCGTGGTTCGGTATTCAAATGAAATTTTCGGACGCATACTTAAATGAAAATTTGCTTTCTTCAATTTAGGGACAAACTACACCAAAATCTTAAAATATTTACTAAAACTCTTTGCTGATACTATTAATAAATAGAATCAATAAAGTACTGGCTATAGTTTAGAAGAGGTGTCATTTCGCGTTACCGATACTAATTATACGTAAATTTAAGCTGATGCATTATTCTGACAGGCCTCTATGGTTTACCGGTACTAACAAAATATATTTTCAGCAAAAATTCAACGCCATATTATAAGTCTGGAATTTACAACTCAGTCTTTCTATAGTAGTGCTGACGATGGGGCTACCTTCGAGACAGGTATTTCTGTCTAGCTGCACGTAGTCGGAAATCAGCAGGAGGAGCTATCTTCCGACCAGAACAGTGGATTTGGGAAATAGAATTCTTCCGCCACAGAGATGTAATAACAGATCTGTGCAAAATCAGTTGAGTATCCTTCTTGTAAATATGAGATTTGAGGTGACGTCAGAATTGTTGGTGGCAATGTGGGGGCGGCCAATGTTTGAGGTCGTTCACCTCAGCAGTCTGGCGTTCGCACTCATGTGATGATGCAAAAGTAGAGCCCAACCTGCTGCCGGCATTTCAGTGGGTCACCGTGGCACATACGCTATGATCTTCTGGCTTGCAAAAAATCCCAAGCTGAGGTGAGTGCAAACAGAGTCGGCCTGGCGTTGTCTACCTATCAAATATCGTGTTTCTTCCTTAGCTCGATTTCTAACGCGACTATTCTGTATTAGCAGAACCGGCTAGCTCTGGAAATGCGATAAACGGGATCAAGTTATGTAAATGTGGGACAAGGAAGTTGGGATGTGGCATATGAAACGTAAGTGATTCCGATTAAATACAGTATTTGCATCAATATCAATTGGTATAGTTTTAAATATAAAATGCCTTTTAGATTAGGCAAGGTATCAAACTAGAAATTGAGAAATAGATTAAATAATCGTAGTTGATAAGGAAAAGCCTTGTATTTTGGAAACATAGAGGAAATATGCTTGAGTGAATAGAAAACGCTGAAATACAAAAGTGTCTCATAAGTATTCACCAAATGAAACCCATAGCATAAAATACATTTTTCTTCTTGCCTAAGAAATAACTTCCCAATATGCATGCAAGAGGTTTATAATAAAAGCCTTAAATTCAAAATTAAATATGATAAGTACTTCAAAATCTTAGGGCTGTAGATTGGTCTGATTGTAAGACAGGAATATCTTATTCGACATCCTAATATAATCTTGATAATCCTTTTTGAAAAAGTTCTGACTCCAAATCTGTGTAAAGATGTGGTAAAAATACAAAATAGTTGAAACCAACTTCGCATTAATTTGAGAAATAACATGCCATTTGAGATGAAAATGATAGAAAACTACCATGAAACTTCTGGACCACATTAGATTGTTCTTGCTTCCCTTTGCTACGTGGAAAAGAAGCGAAATTCACAAAACTTAGGCCTATGGTCTGCGCGGAAAGAAGATGCCAATATTTTTCACATTCTTTGAGTGAAATAAATGCAGAAGGGTTATAGGACTTGAACTTTTGAACCTTCTGAACCGGCCGTGTGAAACAATCTATCATGCATTGCTTTTATAGGATAACGAATACAAAATCCAGGACATTAAGTGAAATTACTTAAATCTCATAAAAAGGTATTATATAACCATTGCCGCATAACGACAGTTTCTTAAGAATAGAAATACGACAAAAGAAGATAAAAAGATAAGTGACAAGGATTCAAAGAAGTGAAAATTAGAATACTGAAGTCAACCCTGGATATTTAAAGTTTTACATAATTATTGTTCCATACAGGCACAATACCATGAACAGACACTCTTAGAAAGTTTACCTGCTGATGCTACTCCAGAAAGTTAAAAACCATAGAGGTTCATCTCACGTTCGTTAATTCAGTAGCCTACCATTTACTTCTGTAAATATAATAGCATATTAGCCTAGGCCTATATAGTAAATGGTTCGTGGTTTTATGAAGTAAACAATGAGCGTAGGCCTATGGGGTGTCAATTTTGAAAATGCAATGTTTATGAAGTTTCCAAATCAAACTACTTAAAACTAAGAGATGTAACCATAGTCGTATTGGTAGTGAGGTTGGCTTAGTTGGAACAGTTGATTAATCATTGGCTTTCTCCAAATTCGAGGGCTGAATTCCGGCACAGGTCTATGGTATTTGTGTGTGCGCAAACACAGCAGTCCCATATTTGTATGAGAATATTATAGGAGAAAAATTCCCCCGACACTGGGACTTGAACCCAGGACCTTTGGCTATTCGCGCCAATGCTCTACCAACTGAGCTAAGGCGGAGTTCAATTCACAGCGCCGGATGGAACCTCTCTCCTATGACTTGTCTGTCTGTGAGGTAGACCATTAGGGCAATCAGTCATAGGAGAGAGGTTCCATCCGGCGCTGTGAATTGAACTCCGGCTTAGCTCAGTTGGTAGAGCATTGGCGCGAATAGCCAAAGGTCCTGGGTTCAAGTTCCAGTGTCGGGGGAATTTTTCTCCTATAATATTCTCATGTAGTGTCCAACAGAGA
This sequence comes from Ectobius pallidus, assembly GCA_964059195.1. Taxonomy (NCBI): domain Eukaryota; kingdom Metazoa; phylum Arthropoda; class Insecta; order Blattodea; family Ectobiidae; genus Ectobius; species Ectobius pallidus. The sequence continues at coordinate 129,341,506 of CAXKWD010000006.1, forward strand.
CAATAATCTGTGGTTCATGAAAGCTTATATATCTGCCCATATTTGTAGATTTACGGGCTTGTAAAAGATCTGCGGGACAATATTCACCAGTTAAAGGTCTGTATAGCACTATACGACATTATTTAAATTACGACGGATCTTCTCGTTGACGCTTGCATAAATCGAAAGAAAAAAAATATAGTTTTTCTTATATTTACATGTTGGACTCGATGTAGTTAATAGGCGTATAGGCTTATAATTTGATTAGCAGGGCTGGGATTTCTAAATGTTTATATAAAAACATTTTTTTTGCATTAGTTAAAGTTAACATTTCGATATGTTTCAAGTTGGGACGACACATTTGATTTTCCATATTCGTCTATATTTCAAGGTATAGTAGGCCTACATATTTTTACATATTAAAAAAAACTCTCATAACTTAACATAATTGAACATTTTATTTCAAATATGTTCCACATTTTATGGTTTCGAAGTTATTTTTATCAGATAATCGTTCAAAATTTATTTCACTAGCATCTGTATTTCAAACCAGGAATTTTAAATGTCTATGAAATTTTGAAAACCAAATCTAGAACTAGATCTGGATTTAGCTCCTGAAGATGTTGCAAGGTTTAGAATGGTCGTGTTACTTCTTGTGATGTTGAGCGGAATATTACTACAAAGCAATTTTCAAAGACAATAGACGCAGTTCCAGTTTTGAAAATTTAGCCCACAGCTTCTAAATAGATAATTCCCTTTAAAATATTAAGATGCGAAACTCCCAAAATTCTAGCAAAAGGTAAAAATATCCTAATTATATGTAATGACTCCCTTTTATATTCTTGTGTGCCATGTATTCTATTCTTTTCTGTGGCTTTCATGTTTAAGCAATAAAACTTTAATTGTAGCTATGTAATATTGACAACATCCAGGTGTTCTTTATATTTTTTACACAATTGATAACACTCGTCCATATTTTACTCAATATTTTCAGAATTCATACCCCATTTTTATTCTACCTAGGCATATAAATCCTAGCCCTGTTGAATAGTATAGTGAGCAACTGATACAATATTTTTGCGTTATCTGTTTTTCACAACTTTTATTTTGTTCCATTTATTGCTGTATTATTATTATTACTTCATATTTATCAATATTAATCACTCATTTATTTATTGTCTTCTATTCGAAGAAAATTTTAATGGCTGAGGAATCGGAAACCAGTTATTCTGCATACAGGGTCACAATGATAAATAAATCTAGATGCATTTCGTTATGATAATTAAACTCTTCCTCCGGGCCGGAGTCTGTGGGAATGTAACCCTTGTCCACCAGTCTGCTTTGGACAATTTTAATCTTTCTCCAACACGAGCTGCTGGTTCAAGTGCGGACAATGTCACATTATACTTATACACGTGGATTAATATTATCCGTGAAGTTGCCCCACGTGCCTGTAATGCAATGCATTGCTCTAGCTCTTCCTTTCTCTTGTAATAAGAGTGCTACGGAGTATCTGTAATATGAAGAAACGTTGCTGATGGCGTGAGGTAATGCAAGCTGCATCTCTGTTTATGTCACAATCCGATTCCCTTCTCATCAAGTGTATTCGACAGCGTTTCCAAGTTCCGATTTAAAACAAGCCCATGTATCAACGTAGATAAATTCAAATAAAACTAGTGCTCCTCATAGTATGCTGATGTTGAAAGAACTGGGTGGTGGCAGTCGGCAAGGCATTAAATTAGCTAAATTTTGTTGTAGGCCGTCTTAAATTAAGGGATAAATAATTTCTCTTTTCATTTTTATTTAAATGCATTTGTTTGATGTTTGATTCCTGTGAAACTTTTCAAGTACCTTTTTCCGTTTTCGATATTACTAGCGATCACGTGGTTTTTCTTGGTATTTATGTGTAGAATATTTATTTTCTTCCCAATTTAATGGATCCTTATTTAAAACTATATATTTTGTACGGTATTAAATAGCCTATACATGCTATGATTTGTAGGCAATATTTATTGACTTATAAAAACAACTTTTAAGTGAATCATTAAACACCACAAGAACAATAAAAAACTAATTTTAGAAAATAAAAAAAAATGTTTATTTTAGGTCCTGAGTAAAATATGTAACAACAGTATCTGCTAAGGTAAATAGGGGAACACACTTGGCAACAGAAGTCCAGTTGGTCCAATATAAACATCCTTTGTTAACCAAGCACCTAATTTATGTTAAATGGATTATACATAGAATTTCCATAAGAATTCCTTACATGGATATTGAATACAATAAACACTAGTAAAAATCCTCTCTGTTTATCTCAAACTGTGTTGGAGATAAGTTTACCTGAAACATGTTAACACAAGTTACGGAAGATAGCAATAAAATATTCTTGAACCAACTTCAGAAGCATTATTGTACGGTTCTCATTTCTCACAGTAGTTGGAGTTCTGCATCCCCACTTCCCCTGGTTAAGTTTTAGTTTAACTGTTTTATTGCTTCCAACTTCAGACTAACTTAGTTGAATTGAAATATCGTGGCTTTGGAAGCTCATATATCCTACTTGCCATCAATTAAACTTCCGCATTTTGTCATAACAATTCTGCAGTATGGATGATGCAGCACTTCTGCAGTATTGTAGAAGTAACTTACGCTGGTGTAGGTGGCAGACTGCCACAAATATAATGCACGATCATTTCAATACTACTTCAAAAGTTTCTTACATATTTTGTTCCCCAAACCTATGCTCTTGACGGTACCCATTATCGAAGTTTAAACCATTCAGACGATGCTAATTATATGACAGTTGAGAATCACCTATCGTTCGTACATATGATACTCCTTCAAAGCATGAGACGGAGGTAACGAACGCGAACCCCTTAATTTGGCCCTTGAAAGAGGAAAGAAAATCGCAGGTTTTAATCGTAGAAAGTGAAAAGAGTGTTTCACATATTTTGAAGTTATACCCTTAGCAACCAGGGAAGGCGGTTGAGGCCAGGTAGGTTCCTTCACCCGCATGGCCCCTCACCTTTACAAGGGCAGGAGATTTAGGACCAACCGTAATTTCCTCCCCATGAGTTACCTAGTCTACTTCAATCAATCAATCTTATATTTTTTTAATATCTCATTTTATCTTAAAATGTTTATTATATATCAATTCTACACATAATTACAAGGAAAATGAAGCCAAATAATGTATAATTTACTTTAATAGGAACATGGGACTTGAAAGCAGTTTTCTCGTAACTTTTATTTATGTATTTGTTAGAACTGTTCCTATCGAAGTAAATTATACATTGTTTGGTGTCATTTTTCTTGTAATTATGTGTAGAATTGATATATAACAAACATTTTAAGATAAAATGACATATTAAAAAAATCTAAGATTGATTTATTGAAGTAGACTAGGTGACTCATGGGGAGGAAATTACGGTTGGTCCAAAATCTCCTGCCCTTGTAAATGTGAGGGTTCATGCGGGTGAAGGAACCTACCTGGCCTCAACCGCCTTCCCTGGTTGCTAAGGGTATAGTTCCGATGGTACAAAACGGAGGGCTGTAACTAATATTTATTTCTCGTATTTTGTTGAGAAATCGCATTCTAGGGTAATTATCGGGCTATGCTTAGTTTTAAAAGTATACCACTGGAAACAATTTATGTAGATAAGAAGACATAAAGAAATTCTGTCATGATTGTTAGATGTTACATATCCTTCGTACGATTTAAGAATTCAATTTATTGAAAAAAAGAAACTATAAAAAATAATAAATGTTTGAGGTCAATACAATTCCTTCACTTATTTTAACCTTCCTAATAGAAGGGATGAAGTAAATAAGTTCCTACCTAGTAAAAACCCAGCTAAATATGTTTTCTACGGTAAATTAATGATGACATTGTACAGAAAAAGTCACTCTATCCATTCTTATTCCACTCCTGATGGAATGAAATAGCTCATAAGTTATTTTGCTCTGTCTAATTTTTCAGGAGAACAAAAATAAAAATAAAAATATAAAAGACATTAAAATATCAATGTTTGTCAAGACTAACCTAAACGCCTGGGAGACACAATTGTGTTTTTCATGGGGTCGAATTTATGAGAAAAGGGATACTTTTGATATAGGTCCAACTCTGGCTCGTGAGTATGCAAGTGAGTACAGAATACTTGGTATCTTCAAAGGCATTTTTTTTCTTATCAAGAATTAAGTCAGTTCGGTACTGTTTCCGTGTTTAATTCAAAATGCCACACGATTACTCGAAAGAATCCAAATAATACCATGTGCCATATAGAAAATTATATCAATTTGCTATAAATATTCCCAAGTAATGACTTAAATATAGTCACTAGTAACAACTATACTCAACATTTAAACTTCATCTGAAGGCGCCATAGGAAGTATTGTGTTCGACCCCGAAATTCGAAGTTGAGTTTTGAACATAAATACACGTTTTGAGGTACCCCTGAATCCAAAAATACTATTTTCATAAACACGTCTGTATGTATGTCTGTGTGTGTATGTGAACATCCTAGCGCGAGAACGAAAATCGTATAAAAACAAAATTGTATATTTGGATTAGGTACCATCTGAGAATGTGACACGAAGATTGTCGACAGCTTTCTCTTACTTTTGATGCCAGTTTACGTTAAGAAAAATGACTCTATCGATTAAAATCGTTTAAATTGTTTATATTTTGTATATTAAGTGCTTATACCAAGAGTTAAGACTTTTATTTGAAACATTTTTTCGTAAACATTTTCTGAAGGTTAGTTATAAGCTACTCATGTCATACACAATCTTGCCTCACGAATATTGCGACTTCGAATGAAGCTGAGTCAATTGAATGAGCACTAACTGCAATACATTAGTGTACTAAACACAAAACAATTTAGGGCAGAAGAAATGGGTGGTTCATATAAGATTTTTTACTCGTGAAAAGTTGACCTATGAGTACTTAGTACCAATTCCAATCCTCTAACCTGCGAGTCAAGTCTGTGGACGAAGAAAATGGAAGTAACTATGTTATAATCGTATATCCCTTCATGGTTTGCATGACCACTATCTGGTAATGCAACAGAAAGCTTACACTCTATGTGGGTCGTGGTGTGAAATGGAATGAGAGATCATGGACACATACTCGCTGGCATTCATGTCCTCATAGCATCATTACGAGAGATAATCATTTGCATTTTTACGCTCATTGCTCTCCTTCTGTCCCCTTCACTGTTTACCCGTGTTTCAGTAAACAATAACAGCTACTAATTTAAATAGTATGACGTTTCATTTGACTGTTTATGTTTGCATATCCAACAAAGGATTCCCAGCATCTACAAGCTTGTCCTAAAGCTTACTTTAGGAATTTCCAATCCAAAGTCTGTCCACAAGCATTAAGGGAATTTTCACTTTTTATTTTTATTTAAAAATACCTGTATCTTTCTAACTTTATAGCATTTAAAGCAGAATACGGCAGTACAACTTTTATTGCCCAAAACAGATGTAGTTTTGTGCTAATGTCATTTTGCTTATGTCCATTGCAAATTGATCTATATGAATTCTTATGATGACGTTTGTTGTCTGCTGTTTTTTTTATATCTCAAAAGTATTTTACATGTCTTTTTTATCTTGTTTATCTCAGGATTTTATAATGATAACCTACTACAAAAACTGGAAACGGATTTCGTCAGTAACTGAGAATGAGGCTTAGGATGGTCAATTTATATAAATTTTAAGAAGTTGCAAAGGAAATTTATTTGTTGCATTTTTGTCATAGATGAACTTTGAGGTGGGGAAGGCGATAACATCATGGTTTCGCATTAAGGAGGTCACTGTTCCAGTCCCATTACTGGTCAAGCTGAAATGGATTTTCGGGGTATTCCCACTCGTAAAGACGAATGTTGATTGGTCCATAACCCTTGATCTTAAAATATATTTTAATGAGAAAAAGATGTCTAAATAACCTATCGATGCTGAGATCGATGTAAATGAATAAATAAGTCAATAAATACATCTATTTTGTTTTACGTTTTAAACATAGGCGTAACCAGGCTGACCATATGGGGGGGGGGGTTATAACATCCGCGGGTACGGAATACCCCCCAGAGAGAGGGAGGTCCGGGGGTCCTCCCCCGGAAAATTTAAAAAATTAAGATGCACAATAACGAGTTTTAAGCTTCCGGAGGCCCTCCCGCGGAAAATTTTAAAAATTAAGACGCACAATAACGAGTTTTAAGCTTCCTATGCTTTGTCTTGTATTAAGTAATTTATGGGCAGACTTAAAAAATTATAAAATTTTCCTTTTTTTAATCAATGGGGGGGGGGGGGTTCAAACCCCCAAACCCCCCCCCCCTCGTTACGCCTATGGTTTTAAATATATTTAATTATACTACTCGTATTTGCATAGTATGCAGAGGAAGGAGCATATATTAGGCTATAACAGTTTGAAATTCGATGTAGATTTCTCGCTAGACATAAACCTTCATGTTTCAGGTCCTCTAAGGTCCAAAACTGTCTAAGAGTCCGTGTGTCCACTGTTCTTTCGAACCTTTATAGAGTTAAGGTTCTTCCGAAAAAATTACACAAAGCAGCATGTCTTACTAAGGCTTATGCCAGGATTAAACAGTCTTTTATTCTTTATTCTTTTAAGGAATTTTTACATAAATGATTTCTGCCGTCACTGTAACCTTATTATTGACAATGTCTATCTATACAATGTATAGGTATAGCTACAGATGCAATAAATTACTATTACTATTATTATTATTATTATTATTATTATTATTAAAAAACTCCGTGGCGCTACATCCCTGGAGGGACTTGGCCTACCACCCGACCGCTGCGTCATCTCCCGTAGGCAGATGGCAGGATTGGGGGGCATGTGGTCAGCATGCCGACACCCACGGCCGTTATTGGTGGTTTTCATGACCGGATATTATTATTATTATTATTATTATTATTATTATTATTATTATTATTATTATTATTATTATTATTATTATTATTCCTTATTTGCGTTAAGTATCAATAATAAAGGAACTCACTGAAATTAAAACACATTTAGTTTAATGGTAAACGAAATTAGAATAACTTTCTGTGTAGATTTTTATGGTATCAATTATAGCAAGTGAAGTGCTGCTTGAATGCGGACTGCAGAAAGTATTTTTGTGAGTCTGCTTTGTTGTTGGCCTAGGTCCTCGCAGAGTTCAACGCTCTCGTAACAGTTTCACAGAGAGCTGTTATATCTCACATCACCAGCCGGGCCAGATCGCCAGCCGGCCTGTCAAATTTGATTTTTAAATCCGCATATGTCGTCTCCACATTTGTATCTCCTCCATCAATTATTCTTCTACGCTGAGATGTATTCCCAAATGGATTTCAGTCTTGGGAATGGGTCCATTATTAAGTGCCAGTATGGTACTTTATGAGATTGTGTGGGGGACGAAAAAATGTCTGTCCGTCTGTCCGTGTGTCTGTACGCACCATAACTACATTCATACTGTCGATGGGAAGAACCCTATTGATATTGAATCAAATCGGTTCACCGGTACCGGAGTAATGCCCAATTTAGTGCCTATTTTAATAGATTATGGCGCCTTTCTAATAGAAAGGCGCCGTCACTGAAATACGCTGTAACGGATTTCCATGAAACTTGGTATACCCATTTATGACGTCCATGAGAAGTGCCCTATTGAATTTGAACCTAATCTGTTGACCGGTACCGGAGTAAAACCCAATTTAGTGTATATTTTAAAGACGCGGTAACTCAAATACGCTTTACCGGATTTTTATGAAACTTGGTATACACATTTACAATGTCCGTGGGAAGACGTCTATTCATAATGGATAAAATCGGTTGATCTGTTTCGGAGTAATGCTCAATTTAGTGCCTATTTTATGGCAATATACGTATTCGGAAGAATTTATTAAAAAAATGAAAATCAGTTATCTTGACAACATAGCCTATTGTTTTACTGTGATCTTATAAGGCCTTGGAAATTAAAATACAGGTAGCTATGACAAAAAACAGTATTGTTTTACATGCACTTATCCAACTAGACCGTTAAAATGACCCAGGTGGCCGAGATGGTAGACCTTTCTTCTTCCGTAAGCCCTGCTTAATGAATAAATCTGGAGCTTAACTTGGAAATCAATTTAAAAAAAAAACATATTCTGCATATCATAATTGCAGTCATAACTGATTAAACAAAAACATACTGGCACTTTTTTACATCAGTTTACCTGATTTTATTATTATTATTATTATTATTATTACTTTATTATTATAATTATCACTATTATTATTATTATTATTATTAAATCCGACTATCATAATTACTCTATAAATAAATTCTAATTTCATTTTCATTTAAGCTTATTTGTTTTAATTTCTTTATTATTGCTAATTAACTCAAACAAAGCCTCAGTCATTCTTGGCATAAACGTTAAAGTAAGACATGCTACTTCCTGTAACGTCTTTGGAAGAGCCATACTTAACTCGAGGAATGTTTCGAAAAAAAACATTAGCCACATGGACTTTTCAAGGGTTTTTGACCTTAGAGAACTTAAACATGACTCTATCTACCGAGAAATCGACATCGAATTTCAAAATATAATAGCCGACTATAAACTACTTCCTCTACATAAGCTACTGTACATATCGTACGAGCAAATAAATTTAGAACGTAAAAAATAGCATGTATTTATTGATTTACTTATTAAATTACAGGACTCTGGCATTGATTGTTCATTTAGACCTCTTTATGTTTAATTTAAATTAAGATATTTTAAAGTCAAAGGCAAGTCCAATCCAAACATTTCATTAATATTTTTGTAGGGCTTTTATTAGTATTATTATTATTATTATTATTATTATTATTATTATTATTATCATTATCATTATTATTATTATCATTGTTATTATCATTGTTATTATCATTGTCCGCCGGCGTGGTCTTGTGGTTAGCGTCGCTGATTACAGATCCGTCGGCCTGGGTTCGATTCCCGGTCCCTCCTCGGATTTTTCTGAGGTAGGGAGGTCTGGTAGGGGTGCACTCAGCCTCGTGATTCCAAATTGAGGAGCTACTTGATAGAGAAGTAGCGGCTCCGGTCCAGAAAACCACCATTAACGGCCGTGGGTGTCGGCATGCTGACCACATGCCCCCCAATCCTGCCATCTGCCTACGGGAGATGATGCAGCGGCCGGGTGGTAGGCCAAGTCCCTCCAGGGATGTAGCGCCACGGAGTTTAGTTTAGTTTAGCTATTATCATTAACATTATCGTTATTAATGTGAAGTATCCTCTTTGGAGGTACAAATTATAAAAGTCTTCATTTGTAATTCAAACAATTTACCCCTCTTGTACGATGATTAATACTTTTCTTACTTTAACATTCCAGTTACATTAACATGCCAGTACATTCCATAATACAGTATTAAGTATACCTTAATAAGGAAGACAACACCGTTTTAATTTTATTATTAATACATCTGCATAGCCATATTCTAGATAATTCAATGGTATCGAGAACCGTAAGCACAAAATATAGATTGCTGAGCTGATGGTATTAATTGTCAATTTTATTAAGTGCCAGAGAGGTACTTTATGAGATTGTATGGGGGACGGGAAAAATATCTGTCCGTCTGTCTGTCCGTTTGTCTGTACGCGCGATAACTCAAATACGCTTTATCGGATTTAAATGAAACTTGGTATATGCATTTGTAATGTCCGTGGAAAGAAGCCTAATGATATTGGACCAAATCGTTTGACCGGTTGACCGGAGTAATGCCCAATTTAGTGCCTATTTTATGTTATGTATTAGAAAGAATTTATCAAATGCAAATCATTTCTCATGGCAACATATTGTTTTACAGTGTTCTTATACGGCTTTGGAAGTTGCCATACAATCAGCTATGACAAATAACATTACCCACATATGCCTTCACATATGCTTATCAAACTAGACCTTTGTTCTTCCATAAGCCCTGCTTAATGAATTGATCTGGAGCTTAACTCGGAAATCGATTAAAAAACTTGCTTTCAACATATCATAAGTGCAATTATCACTGGGTGATTATACAAAAGCATTCTGGCACTTCGTTACATCAGTTTACCTGATTTTATTTTATATAAAATAGAATTTATAACAGCTCAAGAGTAACAAGGAATGACAATACAATAGGCCAGCGTTTCTGAACCTATGGTCCGCGGACCACTGGTCCTCAGACATAATTCAAAAATATTATAAAGAAAGTGGAAGTAAAGAAGTAAAATTTTTTCACATATTTCGTTTTAATGACCTATAATTAATACCCCAAATATTAAGAATATAGTCCTTCTTTTAAAAATGGGATATAAAATTAGGGGTCCGTAAATTTTTTTAGACATTTTAGAGGTCCTCGGGTTCAAAAAGGTTGAGAAACGCTAGGCTGATTTCAAATAATTTATTAACATTATTGCTCCATAACTAAAGACCGTGTTATGTGTGGAATAATCACAACTGAACTTATGCTCTTAAGCACAAGATTAATAAACATTATGTGCAAGCAGAACTCCTCCCACCTCACGGAAGAAGTGTAAACTTTAAATGTCATTCGCCTGCAGTAACACGGGCATGTCGTTTGTGCCACATATCTATTCATCTGCACATTTGTAACAGTGAATGCTGAGATTTACGAAGGGCGTTTCTGATTTGCTACAACATCGCTCAGATGATGCGGAAGACTTTAAAATGCTAAAATAACGGTACGCCGTGCTACGACGGCAACTTATCCGCCTCTATTGCTGAGCGTGTAGACTAGTATTTCCTCTTGCAGGCGTACAGATAAAGATAAGGTATTTCCTTCTTATTATAAATGAATTTCATACCAGTATGGGTCATATTGAATGGCGCAGGATTTCTTTCAGTTCATTCCCTCATAAGATCAGATAAATTAAGAAAGCACCAACTAGAAAATCTCGTCTCTTTTCACTCTTTTCTACTCATTTATAAATGCGTCACCTAAAAAAATGGATGAAAACAGAGATATAAAAGTAATGCTTTATGTAAAATATGAGGATTTTATCCCATTGCTAGGATTCTCATTAATGGAAACCAGCTATTCTAGTGAAATTTTCCTTGTATATTTAAAACCCAGAGCCCATTGATGATTTTATTTGACTTCCTGTATGAATATAATTATGAATTCAGGTATGAAAGAGTTAATTCAATTTTAACTCAATTTTTTGTGCTATATATATATATATATATATATATATATATATATATATATATATGACCCTGCATCTTTGCATGGGGTTTAATTTTTATAAAAGTTCAATTGTAATATTTTGACTACAGCATGGATGAACTTAGCCTATACTTTTCATTTTAACAATTTGTGCAGCTTTTATATTTTATATTCTGGAATATTACATCCTTTCTGCAATTACAAGCTGTACGAATTACACTAGTGTAAGAATTTCGTGTGTAATACTCGTTTACTAGTCTTGTTGAGGGTATAAGGTGAAGAAACCCAGCACCATTCAATTTCTTTAATATATTCATTACTTTGTGGTTCATAATTGAGGCCCACGTATCGCTTGTGCATTTTGTCTAGGTTAGAACTGGGTTGAATCCGGGTCGGTAAGAACACTTCATAAGAAAATTACTTTTTTCAGGGCATTGAACTGTAGGTCTGATTTTATCGCTTCGTATTTGGCCACCCCGGGTATATATATAGTGTAATACCAGTACAACTGACTTACAAAGTACATCTATTCTTACTATAGTATTTTCTTTAAGTTTCAGTATCGCCCATTCAGTCCAGATAGCTTTGAATAGAGTCGCCACATAACATAACTGGTCCCCGATTAGAATAGCCGTATGCGAAATTTCTGCACAAGCCAGTATTGCTGGAGTCAATGACATCCAAATAACATCGCTAATATAAACATGGAAAATGCTTGTTTTTCCACTTCATATGTTTTTGCATAACTCTGAACCAGCCTGTTAACCTTATAGCCTACCCGTGTGTTTGATTCATGCATGAGAGTCCATCAATGCTATTACGTAAAACGGGGAATAGGGAAACAGAATTTTAATGGCGTGGAATTTAAATGCAAAAATGCAAATATTGTTTCTGTCAGCTCGTGTTAAGCTATGTTGTATTATGTTTCAGAAACAGAGCATGCAAAATACACACGGCCTGGTTGTTACTGGGTTCAACGCAAAGGTCCATATTTTCTTTTTCACACACGCCATCTGAAAATAAATGTGTATACAGTTCCTTCAACAAGACCGCAGTAAAATAAATCATAGTAATGCTACAGTTCTCTTTAATTGCAGATAATAATAATACCGGTGATAATAACAATAATAATACTTGTAGTACGGGTGAAATATTGATGACGATAATAATAATAATAATAATAATAATAATAATAATAATAATTATTATTATTATTATTATTATTATTATTATTATAAACTTCAAATACCGATAACTACTGCATTATAAATAATATGCCATCAATCATAAAACATTACAACCTCTGATGTAGGCCCTCGATAAATATAAAGGACAGAACGCCGAGAGAAATGTGTAAAAAAAATTATAACTACGGATAATTTCTTTAATAGTCGTTTGACATCATCAACCAATTTTCCAAACACTTCATGAAATTGCGTCTTATATGGATAGCTATAAAGCTCTCAGTATACTTTCTTTTGGAAGGGAAGTAACGGCCGTTGGTCCCTTCATATTTAAGGCACATATAAGAACCCTCATAATTTTATCCTCAAATGGATCATTGGGCATAATTACTTTTCAGACCCGAGCTGTCCCTTCTTCTGCTTATGGCCCTTCCATGGGAAAAGTGCCGAACATTTAGGAACTATAGAGTCACTCTGGTTTAAGCCTCATCCAAATAAGTATGCCGGAAATGTCGTGGGCCATAAGCCCCAGAAATACACAACGAATACTAACATTTAAAATGTAGAGAGTTTTATGAATTCTTCGGTTATTAACGTATTAAAATGAGCAGACATTTTCTTTTCACACGCAAGTTTAAAGATATAATGTTCGTCCTAATATAGAGTATTATTTTCTTCTATTATTGCTTTTGTATTGCATGTCTTGTATTATATTAGTCTATTTTTCTACCCATCGGTTTTCCGTAACGATCGCACCAAAATGAACAGAATTTATTTATTTATTTATTTTGCGCACTAAGAATTTTACAGGCTAATGCCAAATAAATTCTCGCTTATATTAATACACCAGATTTACAATGCTAATGTTAAATATTTAAAATAATATTCAAAATATACAATAATAAAAAAACAGAAAAAACACAAACAATATGCCAAACACACAAGGGAACATGTCAAAAACATAAATAATATAATAGTTTTGGAGGAAAATAATAGAAAGATTCACATAAAGAAAGTGACATGGAGCATAATTTAATAATTATTATAATAAAGTTTTCAAATATTTACCACATATTTTTAAACCGCTTATTGTTAGTATTAAATGTATCTGTATTGTCCATTTTGTGCAATTGATTGTATAGCTATAGACGGATCACATTATAAAGAGGAGAATTATTATGGGAGTCAGTGTTTGCTTTTGGGATGAAAAAAGATTATGCAATTTGTAAGATCTATAACGTGGAACATAAAATATATTTCTTTGAGAATATTAACATCTATTTAGTTATTAAGTAATTTGAATAAAAACAACAATGCATGACAGTTTCGTCTTTGTGATAGTTCAAGGATAATGATATACTGTAACATAGTTGAATATGATTTAAATTTAGGATAATAGTTAAACTGTTTGAAATACGTAGGCCTATATTTATTAAACATATTAGAAACAAAATCCTTATCATGGTAACACATGAGTAGTGCTTCCTGGTTTAATTTAATAATACTAGCACCTTGTAAATGATACGTAGCAACATAAAACCGGACCCTCGACGTGGGAGTGCCAGGATCGTTTCCCCAAGAGTTCGCTAACCTTAATTGAGGTCTACATGTGGTAACTTTCATTCAGAAGTGGGATAAATGTGCTGTTTGCTGAACTTGTCGACGTCACTGTAACAACAGGGTTGAAACAAAATTAAATAGTTGCACGTTTGTCGGGAGAAACTGCTAAGATGGAACTTTCTTATCCTCTATAGTTTTCCCCTTCGTTTTTTGCCTTCTCTTTTCTTATCTTTCACTCTTCCTTCTCTATCTTCGTAGACAATAGCTTATTTAAATCATTTGTAATGCTCCATGGTATGCTCTAATGAAATTGTGCCGTTTGTCATCTAATCATGAGTATTACTTTAATAAATTATTTTAATAACAATCCTTATCTTGAAGTAAATTAATGCATTGCCTGTTTGGATTTTAGAATATTATTGAAAATAAGGTGATAAGTTCCAAACTGACGAATAGTAAGTTATAAGAAACGATTTATTCTTCATATTGTAATATTTATGTATCTATACATCTGTCGCTCCACATTTCCTATAATGTTCCCATGTTCCTAAATAAATGCAAATAAAAAATCTGATGTGAAAGTCACATAACTTCCTCTGTCCAAATAAAAGTTAGCAGTATTCACATATCCTTGTACAGAGTCGCAAGGCGCAATTTTACACTAATTATGCTATAAATACCTGATAGCCTCTTCTTTGAATGATGCAACTAACAACTCAGGCTATATAACAAACTATAAAAACAAGTTACTGCAGACGTTAAGAATAATTTCCGAAATTTATCGAATATTTCCCTCAGCTACTTCTTTACTCTATGCATGGCCAATAATACATTTTTCTCACCAAGCAAGACAAACTTTCTAAAAACAATGGGTGAGCAGTGGGTGGCTTGTAACTACCCTTCAGAGGATTTTTTTTAATTTTTTTTCGAATAAACGTTTTAGCTCTCAGTGACAACTTCGAATTTGGGGGTCGAAAACAATACTTCCTTACCTATTAGTACCTATGGTACGGGCAAAAGTAACATACCGTACTGACGCAAGCTAGCTTTTCTGCGAGAGAGGGGTAGGACTAACACCAGTGCTATTGATAATACCTTACAATATTTGTTGATATGTAGGCTATTTCTTCTTGTCCCTTTGCCTCATTTTTATTTGCCATTTGTATTTATTTATTTATTTAAATATTAATAATGTGTCACTTAACATTTACATTCAGGCTTATGTCTTACGTGATGAACAATACACCATCGCATGAGGCTGAAATAACTGAATGCGGACTCCCTGCAATACGGCCTCTTATTTTGAACTGGTATCAGAGTGTGAAGTGAGAAAATTGTATTTCCCATGCTCAGGATAGATATAGTTATGTGAATATAATCTATACACTTAAAAACTAAACGAAAACTCAAACGTAATTTAAATGAGTGTAGGGTTTGCACTGCATGGTGAGGAAATGATCAAGTAATTTTTCTAGATGGTAAACTACCTTAAAGAGACCGCGAACACCTGACAACCTTACCACCTTCTCGTGTCAAATGTCTAAAACTCTGGGTGCCTCAATCTCCTTGGAGCATGAGGGCCTTTTCGGCCTGTATAGGGAACACTACTTACTGTATTGATAAAATCTGTCTTAGGAAAATGCGTTCTAGGAACTTTAAAAAAAAAATTAAAGCATGTTCCATTACATCAGTAATAAAATTGCATGCTAGTTTTACATTCTTTGTCATTTGTTTTCTCGTTCTAGACATAGCACAAAATATTTTTATATGGCTGATTTATTCTTCATGTGTATACAATATTTATATATTACCTATCTATAATATTTATCTATAATTTTCTTATATTCTAATTTTATAATTTTCTTATATTCTAATTTGTATTCTAATTTACTCTTCAATTACGTTTAAATGGTGTAATTAATTATGTGATATTCTGATTTCTTTTTATAATTGCTGATCTTACTTTAACAGAAATAATATGTTGCTAACTCTGTAGGCTTACAGAATTCAATAAATGATTTCTATATGATGTTTAATGTATAACTTACAGTAGCGCAACAAAAAACCATTTTCACGGAACTTTGTGCTGTGGACGTGCAAGAGCAGACGTACTCAGGAAAGAAATCGGAAACTGATGTAATAATAATTGCATGAGGTTGTTGAGTGAGTTTATTTTGCAGCCCGCTGCCCGTTATCCAGTTCTCGCTTTCACAACGCTCATCAAGCAATTGCGCAAGTAGAAATGCAAATTTTATCAAAACATTTCCAAGAATTCAATCTGGCTTAGCAAGACATGAAAATAGGCCAATGTGACATGGTGAATTTCCGCGTACTCTATTACACACGAGACTAGTTAATATTAATATCTAGTTAATATTAAAAGTTGTAATTATTTGACTGCACAATGGCTCATGGCTCGTGGCTCGTGGATTATGGCTTAGGGCTCGTGTCACAAGATCAGCGATTATACGTTCCAAACAATCTAAATCTTTTTCTCCAGCTAGGAAGACGTTTGACCGCGCATGCGCACTTAGTACCGTGCAATGCAATGCAATGCAATGGTAGACGTGTCTTCCACTCACTCTCCCCCTCACCGGTGCCGGATGAATTTCTCGTTGGACCGCTCTCTGCCGCAAACAAAGTCTGTTGGCAGAGATATCTTAAGGCGAACAACAGTTAGGCCATACAGGGTGTTAATAAATATTTTACCTGTATATAGAGGAGACTTAGACAAGCAACTTTTATTAGGAGATTTTTGCTCTATGACGTAAAATGTGTATGCTACAGGGCATTAAAGTCTTTACAATTTGGTTCTCATAGGTAAATAATTAAGCGAAATAGGGTTAAAATTTTCATTAAATTGACTTCATGCCTTCTTAGTGAACGATAAAAACCTAATTCTTATTCATTAATCAATAGCTATATCATAATTTATTGTTTCCATAATCTGCAAAATTTACAGACTAATCACATGACTGGTCGCCACTGCATTAGTATTTTTTTTTATTCATAACTACTGACTACAGTGTTAACAACGAAGCTCCTTTGTTTTGCATTTTTTCTAATGTTAGAAGTCATTGGCAGCCATGCCCTGGGAGATTTTATGCTGTAACAGGAAAAATTGAGTCAATAGAGCAAAAATCTCCTAATAAAATTTGCTTGTCTATGTCCCCTCTATACACAGGTAAAATATTTCGGTGTTATTAATTAACACCCTGTATATAGAAGGTTCCATAAAGTAGATAATATTCCTTTAACTTGGTTAGGAATTGTATTTGCCAGTTAGTGAGTGAGTGAGTGAGTGAGTGAGTGAGTGAGTAAGTAAGTAAGTAAGTAAGTAAGTAAGTAAGTAAGTAAGTAAGTAAGTAAGTAAGTAAGTAAGATCATTATTGTATACAATACCTAGCTGAGCGACGATATCAGTAAAAATTCTCGGAAATTTGGGAATTAGAAGATCGAAGTTTCGGACAAGAGGTTGTACGACTGTGCCACATTGAATCGGGATATACTGCGGTTTAGAACGGGGAAGTATGCATGCAAAGAAGGAGTTCTAGCAGAATAAATAATTGACTTGCGAATCTTCCAATCTGCGTTCCAGTCCATTGCACTCTGTAATGGATGTTTCCCCTCTGTCCTATATAAGACCTTCCTCACGACGGTTTGTGTTGCCGTAATATGATCGCTAGCAAGGCGCCACGACTCTGCTTTTTGTAACACTAGAATTGGGTGAACAAGACTCCGCATATGATGTGTCTCTGTCATACGTAATGATAACAAGTTGCTCAACACTGTGTAA
This sequence comes from Ectobius pallidus, assembly GCA_964059195.1. NCBI lineage: Eukaryota > Metazoa > Arthropoda > Insecta > Blattodea > Ectobiidae > Ectobius > Ectobius pallidus. The sequence goes on from CAXKWD010000006.1 coordinate 129,359,235, forward strand.
ATTGAATCCTATGCAAGTGTTAAATTGCACATCAAAACAACTTCGTGCTGTTCTTTCAAGCAACACATCCTAATTTAAGATTGAATGTAACAGCATCCAGTTGCTCTCTTAACTACAGATATAGCTCGTGAGATCTGAATCTAATATTAATAATGTACCCTGTTCTATAACCTAATTACCCTTAAATTCTGCTTTTGTTTTTATTGTGAATATAACAATGTACATTAATTTATGTCATTTTATAGATCCTACCTAGTTTTCCTGAATAACGAATTCAGGGATATTGCCATTGATAAATTGAAAAATATTTAAAATTCAAACCATTTTAGGCCGAAATATTTCCGATTTATATTCGCAAAAAAAATAATAAAAAAATAAATTAAATTGTGTTTTTGCGCAATTTTATTTTAGGGCTAAATTTTTCATTTTTTAAATGAAACATTATTTTTAAGGAACATTCCCATGTTTAAAATAAAACATTATTTTTAAGGAAAATTCCCATTTTTTAAACGTTATCATTTTATAAAAAGACTTGTTATGATATGCTTATTGAAAATGGAATAAACTTACGTGCTTATTAATATAAATAAATGTTCAATAAACCAAATAAATGTTGGGTTAGCAGGCATGGCAGTGCATAATGTAGGCCTAAGTATAACGAACTAGATAAATGTACTCAATTTATTTCAATTAAAATGATAATAATTTTTTGCGTACTGATGTTGGAAATTATTGTTTGCTATATCTTATATTAATTTAGCGTTAATCCCACGCTCAGTCAATGCATTTTATTTTAATGTAGAAGTAGCTTTATTTTGGAGACCAGTAGTTATCATCGATGCAGAGGCAAGAATTAGTCAATTGGAAATAATTTTGAAAACTACAAAAAAGCCTAAAATCCCCTTGATGCTGTGTTCTTTTTCTTCTCAGAAATATGCAATATTTTGCATGAAATAACGTAGAAATTGTATTTTGTTATGCAACGTAAGACAGAAATTAACCCAACTTTTATGTCGAAATTTAGCATTCTTATTCATCGTAAAAAATATCTCTATTCATTATAAATACGAAAAGTCCCCCGCCGTACAACATAAATACATCATAAATGAAGACATATTGAATGACATAGCTCACTGCCTTTTAAACCGACTAGGAAACTAAAATCGAATTTAGCTATGAGAATGCTTGCCATTTTATTTTTTCAAACAAATTACCTTTGGATTAATATTCTGTCAACATATGGTAATGCACTGTAACTATCACAAGTAATATAATTGATCATCTACATACGAGGAACTTAAAACTACAATTTATACAGGTTCACTTAGGAGCTGAACATCATATTCGTTAAATTAAAGTTACTCATTAGTATTATGTGTCTTATGTATGCCCTACAATGCATACAAACATTCAATACTAAAAAAATGCATGATTTGTATAAGTAAAAATAAAAATAAAAAACATAAATTGTAGAATGATAAAAATAGAGATTCAAATACAGTACATCCGTACCTAAGGTAACGATTGGCGCAATCACAACTGTAAGTTATTATATTTTAATTGTACTTTGTAATATTTGTAAATTTTCTACCCTTAATCTTTTTTCATAAGAATGTTTTACACACAATTTTAAATTTCATAATATTATAACAGATTACCTTCAAGTAATAAACAATTTAAATTCAACAATAATATGTAGCCTATACATGGCAATGATATAATTAAATTGAAATTAAACCCTACTCGCAAGGCTATATAGGTATATATATATATATACACACCCCCTTCACTGCATACACATTTTCAGAATATGTAAAAATAAAAATAAAACACATTAAATTGTAAAAACTGAAAGAAATAGACTTACAAATACATCTGTACCAAATATACGAATGTTTAAGTGTACAGTGGGACCAAGGTTGATCTTTCATACAGTTATGTTTGATAATTTTAAAAAAAATATTTAATTTAATTGCCTCCTATTGATATAACATGGAACGGATTCATTTGTTACATTACGGGTAACTTATTTTGATTATTTTCTGTCACCATATTTTTATGTGATCTCTAAATACCGCTTCCGAAAAGCCTTTTTCTCTCTTGGAACGCAACGATCGGCTTTTCAGTAATCCCATGTTGATTTTCCAGCCCTCAGGCACAGATAGCGAGGAACGGAGGGTGAAAGCGAAGGGAGAAAGGGGTGACTGCTGAGGTAAGTCAAGTCAACGGCCTCGTACGACCTTTGCTCGAGCAGACGAAATATTGATCCGTACTATCGATAGTAGTTTCGCTTCGAGAATCTCGCCCGGGTCGACTCGAGAATGCAATCGATTACCCATGGCCTGTACTATGACCTCTGTGAGTCCAACCTCCTGGAAACACGACATTACAATGATCCTCCCAACTGTAGGAATAACAATTCGTATTGGAGAAACCCTGTACCTAGTGCAACGTTATTGGTTCTCCATATCAAGCTAATCCAACCCTTACATGGGCTTGGATGTACTGTACTTCGAATGTTGCTAGTGAAAGTGAAAGTAGACTAGTAAAATTTGTAAAATATAATATGTTACTTATAATGGAGTTAAGCTACAGTTTAGGCTCGTTTCAGCTTTAAATGTCTTTTCATTATAATCTGTGTCCTCTGTTCAACAAATAACTTACCCCTTTGCAATAATAAAGAATGTTCATAGATTTATTTCTTCTTTCTTTTACTCTGCGTACCCTTTTCTCTACTTTCTGGTATTTTCAACATCCAGAATCTCTCGCATTTTTTCCCTATAAAATAGCGTTTGATTAACAATGAATTCTGAAGCCTAGCGAGTTTTTTTGTCCCATTCAATTTCAGCGTTTTAACACTAGATTAGATTAGATTAATGAGGGCTTCCCAACACTGCAACCTTATGATGTCCAGTCCTGAAACCGGGGATTTTTCGTTACTAAAAAACCCACTACCCGGCCGGGAATCGAACCCGGACCGTCAGGGTGGAAGGAAAGTATGCTACCTATACACTCATGGCGGCGGACCAGCATTTTAACACTATTAAATAAAAATATATAATCATTATAATGCGACACTGAATATTTATTAACTTAAATTAGCCGGTTATGGTTATTATATCTTCAAATAATGGTCCTAATTCACCTTTCATACGTTAATATTATTCAATAGAGGCCACTGAAAAATGGTTTGAACTTTAAATACTTCTATTTCATAATATATTGATCTTTCGTCATTGTGTCGAAAAATTAGAAAGTGCTATATGTAATCGGTTTATTCCAAAAAGAGCACAGCATTCAATTTGCCGCTTAAATTTTGCTAACAAATATGGCATTATCCGGGAGAAAGAGTAACATAGTCTATTGCAAGCACGATCATTTACGGTATTCTTTTTTAAAACTTAAAATTCACAGAAAGGTATGGTTTATTACTTAATTTTAAATCGTATAATCCAAGATTTCAAATTGACTCAACATGTTCAGCACATTTCATCCTCCTTGATTTAACGGTGACGAATACAGGTTATAAAGCTCGTCGTTATGCAGTTTTTTCAAGTCCCCATTTTCATCTCTCTTAGCCCAAATATTTTCCTAAGCACTCCTGTCTTCGAACACTCTCAGAATGTTCTTCCCGAAAAGTAAGCGACCATGTCACATATTCATATAATACAACCGGCAGGATTTTTATTTTTAGATTTCTGGACAGGAGACGAGAAGATAAGAGTTTCTGAACTGCAATCATTTCATGATTTGCTTCTACACTTAACTTCGGCCTTAATACCATTTGTATCTGTAATTATTGCTCCCAGATATTTGAATTTTTCCACTTGTTCGAACGATTTACCGGCTATTTTAATATTTTGTTCATTTATTGATCTATGATGTTGAAATAAGTATCGATACTGAAAAATGTTAGCGTTAATGAAATTACCTGGAATTTACTGTGCAAAGTTAAATACACACAGCTTTCATGTTATTCTCTGACGTTTTTGAAAATATATTGAAATCGTAGGTTAAGAAAAATAAGAATATACAGTTATGAAATAACACGAGAATATGGTTTTATACCTCTGTGGCTTCGATTTTAGGATGTTGTTAAAATTTAAAGCTAGTCCATTTCCATGGAACTGTTTCTGTAACAGTGTGTCATTAGACCACTCTGCTTTAAATAATAAATCATTCGGCGAGACCTTGAACCTCAGAACAAAGACAAACGTGTTCTAGAAGTTACCTGTCTGGTTGATTCTTCAAAACATAATTATCGGTGCCGCTGATTTACATAATTATAAATTCCAGTGTTTATGCCAAGATTCTGATATCTGTTCTACACCGTATGAACTTTTCTGATTAAAATACCTAGAATTCAATCACTTTAAAGCAGTCTTCATAATTGCTCTGGACCATTCCTCGGGCTTCTATACTTGCTTTGCATTTTAAACTTCAGTTTTTTTTATGGCAGAACTTAAAGAAAGAATTGAACTAGGGTATTCAGCTTTGAAAGATGACTCCTAGACCACTAGGTCACAGACCCATTCCAAATCTTCCCAGAGTCCGGGTTCGATTCCCTGCCAGGACATTTTCCCCTCTATAGATAACAATAAATGTTTATTATTATTGTTATTAATTTTAATATTATTAGGCATATTATTATTGTTGTTGATTCTTGTTTTCATCTTATCTGCATATGCAAATAGAAGTTGACAGACTTTTGCAACGTAAGTTGTTGTGAATAGGATATTTGAATCGATATGTATATGCATTTGTTTATACATGTAAATAAACATCATACTTCTACAATTTAGCTACTAATATATGAATTAGATGATGGTAATGAATAGAGAACCGAACAAATAAATTATATTTACGGTACCCAAAAGAGCCATCTATAAAACACTGAAGACCTGATAATACTGAAGAATTCAAGTCTGTCGGACTGTTTTGTAATAGATAACTTCCAAGAAGCCTTGAAAATCTGCGAGATTCATAATTATTCATTTATGTGTCAGCCTCTTTGACCTTGAATTCAAGCCCATTGTTTCAATATTTTGCATTTTCTTCATCAGCATAATTATATTACCTCATTCGTTACACCAGACTTCTTGCATCTGAAGATGTCCTGCTTTATTGTCGTTATTATTGTTTGTTGCCTTCTACAAGAAAACTTGTTCCAAGAAAAGATTGCTGGTTTATATGAGTACAATATTACAGAAGGATGTAGAACAGAAACAATGAGATAATGGACCTGTTATCCCAAACATGACCAGCGGCGGTTTGTGTTGTACAGGAACCCTATTTAACCTGGAAGTAATAGGGCTACAGATACATCAGTATCACTAAAACTAAGCCAGATATTTAAATTGTTATTCTTATTACAGGAAACTGAAAGAAAAAAAATGTTATTTTGATATTATGTGCATTATGCAATTTTCTTTTATGGTTTTGTCTTAGTTCAAAAAATTGAAGAAATTAAAACAGTAAAAGATAAAAGAGTAATTTGAATAAACAATGGTAATTGGTTGTTTGGATAAATTTAAGTTGTATTAATCATATTAATTTAATAATTGGTTAGTGGTAGAAATAAAATAATAAGCATTACAATTATTAAAACATTGAAGATAATTTTGTAAATAATTAGTTCACTTACAATAAGCAAAATAATGTGAAGTATTTATATACAAAAGAATGCGTCCAGTTATTGCATATGCAGTATAACATATGTTAGAGATTGTGAGAAGAAGAAAGATATACACAATTTGATATAAGCCTATGTAGCAAATATGTCTAATTTCGTGGTACCCCTAATTTAGCAGTATCTTATTGTTTTGTTTATTGCAAAATTGGGTACAGTAATGGAAATAATACTGATCAGAGAAGGTAGCTTCTCATCTATCTGACATATTCTTTCCTCTTTTTTCCCGTTACTGTTCTCGATTTCGTAATAAATAAAATAATAAGATACTGCGAAATTAGGCATGTTTGTCCACTGTTTCTAAATAGTACTTCTGTAGAGTACAAAAAGGTTGAATTTATTAATATGTCTAATATTAATGACTATTCACAAGTACGTATATGCGTATTTTTATGTCCATCGTGAGGAATTTGGCATGTAAAAAGGCGTAATGGATTCTAAAATTTTAATTTTATGTCGAACTGAGTCTATTTAATAATTAATCCATATGCAATTTTTCTTAACTAAAAGAGTATTTTCCTCGTGAAGCAATCAAAGTTGCTAACCCTGGAGTATTACAATTTATACCACGCAGTGTCATAATTTTCTCCTTTTAATCAATATTGTCTACTATTAAAAGTGCTTCCTTTACCTCCTACTGTGTAAAAAAATTGTTTATTGCATTTTTACTATAATCCCTTTCGGTCAGAATCATCTAAAATATCAAGCCGCCACTGCCCAGTAGCATTGAAAGACGCATGCTCTGTCATATTTACAACATGTTTGTTCTAGGAAAAATAACAGATTACAGATAGAGTAGAAGGGTAGGGCAAGGGAGGTTTATAAAAAAAGACAGAGATCATGGGATTGAAGTGTGTCACGGCTTGAGAAAAAGACCATGGTAGAAGCTGTAACGGAAGGTACACATACGGAACAGAAGATAGTATCGGTCTTGATATACCGGAGGGAGTGGTTCGTGTGTGATTGAGATGGACCATGACTGGGTCGCATACTTCTTCTACTTGTACCGCATTTTTCGTACCACCAGACTCAACGACTCTCGAGGTGATCAGGATAAGCGCTGTTGGTATCACCCTGTAGGCTTTACAATGTACGTCGGTAAATTTGTGATTTTGAATTTGTATTAATCCTCATGGTGAGGGTGGGGAGCTTATGACATTAATCTTAATTAACACCAAATTAACTATACCATTGATGATAAAAGTTGATTTTTAGACAGCTTGAATTCAAAGTAGAACTTCTAGCACGAAGTAGGCCTAAAAGTTGCATATTGTCCACTAGTAGGCCCTGCTATAAATTCTTTATGCCACTCCATTGATAGCAACCTTGGTATCCGTCACATAAAAACACTCATTTAGTTAAACATATTTGCGTATTATTATTATTAAATAGACTGAGTTTGATAAAAATTGACAATTTTAAAAATTAACTTTGCCTTTTTAAAATGTGAAATTTCTCAAGGTGAATGCAAAAGTCGTCATATTTGGTGGGTGAAAAGCCTTTTCATGTTGGCAGCAGTGTAAGAGAAAATCATTAATAGCTGCAGCTCACTGCAAGATGGCTTGCATTACGGTACGTAATTCATTACAATAAAGTTTATTATTATTATTTCACAAATGTTAACGGCTGTCTAAAAGATAGTGTATGACACGCGTGTTAAAGCAGTTTTATTATGCTCGCAGGATCATTCTTACTCGCAGAATAAAATCTCGCTTTTAACCCTTATACCATAAATAAATCTATTAAGAAAGGGATGTGAAATTTCCAAATAATTTCTGCTTTTATGACAAATTCAGACATTGACTAATTATCTCTTGGTGAATTTCAATAAGAAAACAATCCAAAAATATTGATAAAATTGAGATGAATTGCAATAATTGTGTAAGAAACAAGTTGGCCACAAGTTGGTCAGAATATATATGATTTTTTGATGTTTAAAACATTTATAGGCCTATTGACAATTCAAAGTTGTCGCTTTCTAAACTCTAATAAAAGCCAATATGGCTCTATTTTACCAACATTGACACGCAGAAGTACCAAAGAAGACAAACAAAAGTTTTATACATAAGCTTATAACATGTTCAAAAGATACAACAAAGCACATTCGTTTGCAGCAGTAACGCCGTAAATAACATTGTAAGTTGTCTTGAGATTTATATTTACATCAAACGCCAGTAAATTATAGATTGGACAAAAGTTTTCTGAACATGGTCTAGTAAACACATTAGGCTGAATGAAACAAGTTTTAATTTGTACCAGCGCAGTGTATGTGTCATACACTAATGACACAAAGTCGTGGGAAAAAAGAAAACAAAAAGGTATTTCCAACTTAGAAAACACAATGCTGGCTCGCCCACTCGTAATGGTAGGTTATATTGGGGCACTCGCTACATGTAATACATCCATTATGATCTCCAGCAAGGTCAGGAGCAATGCAGTACTACAAAGTGTTAACACCATGAACTAAATACTACACTGAGAATACCTTCCGAAAGCTTTATAGAAAATGTTACATTTTGTATATTAATATATTATTATTGCATACAAATCAATTAATAGGGCAAGAAATTTCTACTCTAAAGACATTAGCCATACCAAGTATTTTTCTTTATGCTGTAGCACTACGGATTTTTCTAAATATTGAAGAACTATTCGTGTCACTTATTTGTTATTTTATATAAAATATTACCTGCATATATCCCTTTCAATTATGCAAAATTAAATAAATAAATAAATAAATACATAAAATATATCCCTTCTAATTAACTTATTCAAAATTAAATAAATAAATAAATGAATAAAATAAACAACATGCTCTAATTGGACTATCCTCCATATTTAAAAATACTAAATTAAAAATTGTATTTTTTGCATGCCACAAACTAACTTCTTGTGACTATTTTTAAAACCAACTGAACATTCTGGAAGTATTCCAGAAGATTATAACAACGATTAGCTGAAGTACAGATAACCAGAACCACCAGACATCTTGTTCATCACAAAAGTGATTGTCTATGGCAATATCTACTACTAAATGTCGTTTTATATTGCGGAATCGAACATAATAAAAGTAAAGAAGATAGTAGTTTTTTTTTTTAATTGAATCTATGTATACCCTATCAGAATTCTGGTCGCTAATAACGATCTGGCGACCGGAAATTTCGTGCCCTAAATTAAAACATAATTATTATCTTTATTTCCATATGGATATGGGTTTTTAATATTTTTTTGGTAAATAATCTAATCTAGTTACATTTCTTACTGTCGACTAAGTTTAAATAATTTATATAAATCTTTCACACTGACTCGATCAAGTTATTCGTTAGAGAACCTCACTTTTGTTGTATGCAGTATTATTAGGCTTTAAATTAATGGTTTTCTTTTATGTCCATTTCCTTGTAAAATAACTACATTTCAAAGTAATAGTTCTAAAACGATAATAGTTAATAGGTGATAGGATGGTAATGGGAATAGGTTTTCACCTTACCCCCAAATAATTCAATCAGTGTCTTTTACTACATTTGTTAAACTGGTTTCTAAACTGAAAAAATAATATCCAACAATAAAATTTACTCACTTTTAGAAAAACATTGCTGAACATTTTGAGAGGCAAATTAGTATTTCGTAATCCTTTCATTCAGAAAAGGCTTAGACTCTTAATCGTTTTCATATTCTACAGTATATAGTTAAAAGTTCTACATTAGATTCTTCCATAAACTTTTCACGATTCGTCAGTGCAGTTTCAATTATCTTCATTTCTAGTGACGAAATATGACATTTAGTTTTGATCATTGCGTTTCTGTGTGTTTCAGGGTAGAGTCAAGTGTTCCGAGCACAACAATCCACTTCCCATGTCTGGACCAACAGCAGCATCTCCCCCAGCGGCCTCTGGAGCTGGTATTCAGTGGTGTTACAGTGACAGTAGACAAGCGACCTATACTCAGAGATGTGAGCGGTGTGGTGAGGCCCGGAGAACTGCTGGCGGTCATGGGCCCTTCAGGTGAGTACACAACGTTTTCAGGCTCTGCTAATGTACGGTGTCCATATAACATTTACATAAAAGCGGGACATTAAGTAAAAGGGGGACAAAAATTTCATCCAGAAAATTTAGTGAACATTAAAAAATTTGCCTTTGTGTCGTGCACACAAATTTTCATAAATTACTTCCTAAACTTACTCAGCACACTGGTGTAGGTAATTTATATTTACATATATAAATATAATATAATATATATAAATAAAATATATATAAATGTATATATATAAATATATATATAAATATATATATGTATCAAATATAGCACAATGAAAATGATTTGAAGTTTTTAAAACTTTGACATTAGGTGATCTTATTATTAACAAGTACTAAAAATTCTTAAAACAAAAGTAATTTTAAGTCTAGCTTAGAATTTTTGCTTGGTTAGTTTACTGTAGTATCAACGTGCGCAATCTGAGGAAACATTTCGTTAGAATAAAATGAAAAATAATAAATTTGAAATTTTAAGAAATTCCGGGATGCAACATCAATATTTCACACAAAAAAGAGTACGAAAATTAGAAGATAAGATTAAAAGCAATAAAGCAATTCAGAATGAGATTTAAACATGGACACATTTACACATCTTTATGCTGAATTGGGTATTTGTTTTTCAGGGGTTGCGTATTTCCATTAGGACATTTTCTCCCCTTGGACATCACTTTTTCGTAGGTAATACTTCCCCATACTCCATTCAACTAAAATCCTTTGACTTGTCTGCGCCATAACTTTGTCACGTAGCGAATGGCTGCGTGCATAATAGACGATAAGAAACCATTTCTAAACAAAGGAAGGGTTGGGGAGACTTCGATTAATCGATATTGAACCCTGTTATGACTATCGATACTGCCCTGAATTTATTTTGAATTACAGAAAAAAGAGAAGTGCGCATGCGCCGACGGTGAGTCGACGGGAGAAGAGCTGATCCGAAAAAGACAGTAAGGAGTACGTGCCTGACTACGAGTGAGAGAAGTTGAAAAGGCAGAAGGGAGAAGACGAGATTGGGATGTGTGACAGCGGTAGCGACGTTCTGGCATGATGGTGTGTCAGACTTCCATCTAAGGAAATTCTGGTTGTGAACTTCCTTGACACGACTATATGGAGATAGTCATTAATCAGAAGAATACACCAAGTCGGCCAGTACGAGACACCGCTACAGCGAACATCAGCTGTGAGAGTGAGTCGTGACTGCTCGCTCTGAATAAGAGCAGATATGGACATCAGGAAGTAATGGGAGACAACTCAGGATCGGAGGATAAGTTGGACATCACTGGTTGAGTATAATTCGTCTAGACTTTTTCTTATTGTTTGGGGAGTGAGAAAACTGAGATATTCCTTTTTTAAGGATGGTTTCTAAGTCATGTATGGCAATCAGACGCCGTAGGGTATGATAGAAGAATAGAATAGAAATATAGAAGTGAGAATTCTAGAAGTAAAGTGATGAAATCCAGTAATCCAACTACTTTCTATTTCTGGTCTAAGTTAATTATAAAAGAGCAGTCAAGAGCCTAACCGCTGAAGGCTACAGATAGATCTCTTCACTTTAGGGTTTCATGGGTGATTGTTCCACGAATGAATACATAGCTAGGGGCAATTGGTGATGCTCATAGAAACTTTGTTATTTTTGAGACAGGACGCGAGGGGAGTAAGGAAGAAAAGTAATTAAGGGGCATGCTTAGTACTTCTTACGAGGGCCCCTCCCTCTTGGGTTTCTTTCAGGTGACGGGTGACTATCTATAAATAGATTTCATGCTGGCCTGTAATGTTAAGTTATGTTTTTTTTTTATAGAGATTTATCTACAAGCGAAGGTGTATGGAACATGGTAGAGGGGGATAAGAAGTGGAAAGATTGAAGGGCAAAAGAAGGCCTACGAGTGGTAGTGCATTAGGTGTGTACCATTGGAAAATTTACATGTTAGGGTAGAAGTAGAAGTCACTAAAGGGGTTATAGAGAAGCTTACTAATCTGGGCGTGAATTAGTTTCAGTTAGAATTCTAGGGAATTTAGAGACAAAAGAAGATTGGGTGCCCATGCTAAAGAGTAGTAACGTAAGAAGTAGGAAAACTAGAATAACCACCGAGTGAATTAAATCAATGGTATAAGCTGAAGGGAACTCTACTTAAAGAAAGAAAGGGGTTAAAAGATAATAGCTGATGACTGGTCAGGTTAGAAAGAGGAGAGTGAGTTGAAAGATAACAACAAATGATTGGTTAGGTTAGAAAGAGGAGAATAGGAAATTGCGAGTAGTGTACTGATGATAAGTAGTTTATTAGCAAGTACCAGAGATTGTAAGGGGGAGGTGAGGGAACGCCGGAAGTATCCCGAATCAAACAAATAAAATCTGGTAGTAGACAAGGCCTATACCAGTAACATATAAAGAAAAGAAATTTATGAGAGATTGTGAAAGCCATCGATGTTGGAGGCGAACAACGGCCCCACGTGCCTCTAGGAGAGAGTGTCAGGGACCTCTGACATCGATTTACAAAATTTTATTTTTGTTTGCGGCCCATTAATATTTTCCCGGTTGCAGGAGAGGAGTCAGATTGTTTGTAACTCAAGATCTAGACGTCGCTCCTGTATCGGTGGTCTATCGCCACAGTCACTCTGTGGGTATAGGCCTAAACTTCTATTTCTTTCTTCGTGAGACTGTCTTTTCTATCTATCTTTAAATACAATTCTTCATGGACTAAGCTGACAAATAGACTAATATAGGAGACATAGGTGGGATTATTGAGTGTAATCTGTAGAGTAAGGACTGGATTATGAATTGAAAACCTTTATTTATTCAAAAAAAAAAAAACCCAGTATAATATATATATTGAACTATCCTGAAGTTGCAAATGTAAATGACTACACAAGTCAGTAGTAAATTAGAAGAATAATACAAGACGTTCTAGTAGATACCTGAAAAACAAAGAAAGAAAATTAAAGTAATTAATTAAGGATTTGTTATTGTTGAACAGAGAACGTACTTATATAGTTAAAATTGGGTATACTAACCTTGAATAATCAAATATTATCCTACCAATAAAAGTGTTGAATGGTTAATGTAGTGTAAATGTAATTTATTGTATATAAGATTGTTATTGTTGAAAAAAGAAAAAAAAATAATATATTAAAAAAATTACGGTCGTTGTTACTTAAAGCATAAAGTTAACGTGAAGTCCCCTTCAAAAGTTTGGCGCCCATATCGTGGGGCTGAGTAGTGTTAAAACAAAACAGTATTGCTAATTGTTGCAACTTAATTTAGTTAAAATTGTTAAGTAAAAAGAAACCTTTATTCAGTTGAAGTTCCATATTATGATAGCCCATAGCGTGAGGCAGTGATAGTTTGATATCCTAACGTGAGGCGAGATAGGGTTAAAAGAATTTTGGGAGTTAGGTTAGTATAACTGAAATTTATTCTCAAAAACAAATAATAATAATAATAATAATAACATATTTTTGGGAAAAGAATAATGACTATTGACAAGTAAGGACTTCTATAGATGACTAAGACAGACGACTGAACTATTGTGTGTTCTAATCTTTTTTTCCAGTGGTATTGTTAATATATAAATATGGCTACTTATGTTGATCCGTATGCACAAATAAGAGCAGCTGAGCTAACCCAAGCTATTAGGAAGTTGAGGAAGGCGGATTTAGAGGCAGAATGTGATAGAGTAAAGTTACCGACCACAGGTACAAGGGATGAGTTAAGACAACGCTTGTTAGATTATGCCCGTAAGAACCCTCAGTCATTTCAAGTGTTAATTACGGCTTTTGCTCTGAGTCAGGAAGTTTTGGAAGAAGATTTAGTTGAACATAATATAACGGTACCACAAGATTCATATGGAGATGTAGTGTATACATGGGTTAAGTTAATGCGTAGGAAGGCCATGGCGGTAGCTGATTCAGAAGAAGTTGTACCAGTAGTACCATCGTTTACAATTCAGTTAGAGCCACATAAACCAAATACTTTGGATCTGGTTCGTAAATGGAACATTAAATTCAAACCTGGGGATAGTATTTACTTATTTTTGGAGAGATTGGAAGATTTAAAACAAAGTTCTAAGTTACAGGGTGTAGAGTTATTGTCAGTATTACCCGAAATTTTACAAGATTCAGCTTTACTTTGGTACAGGAACAGATTAACAGATTGGCCTACATGGGAAGCTTTTTTGAAAGAATTTAGAGAATATTATTTGCCTATTGATGAGGAAGACTCGCTTTTGGATGAGATTAGACAGAGAACGCAAGGTCCCAAAGAATCGATTTTTGATTATGTTAATGCTATTCAAACGTTAATGAGGAGGCTGAGTACTCCAATGAGTCCTCAACAAATGATGAAGACTGTTATCAAAAATTTGCGTCCTGATGTAAAATTGTACCTTAGACCTGCAGAGATTCAAACTATAACAGATTTAATACGTGTAGGTAGACAGTATGAACAAATATTGTTAGATTCTGAGAGATATATTCCTCCTCCAACGCAGGTTAGAGCTACAATTAAAGAAACGGCTTATAAACCTCAGAGACAAGTTGTTATACCTTCAGTTCATACAGCGTTAGGAATTCAGGGAAAACAGGAACTTCCATCGTCCGAGTTACAAAAGAAACCCAATGTTAGTTTTTCTGCAAAGACGTGGGATAAGGAACGGAATTCAAGTCCTGTAAATGATTCTAGAATGGTTAAAGTAACAGAAAATAAAGAGAGACAGGATGAGTCGAGGGAAAATGGTAAAAACACCACTTTGCATTTTTCAAATAACCAGCGATGTTGGAACTGTGATAAAACAGGACATAGGCAGTTCGAGTGTAAGGCACCTCGTAGAGTTACTCCACGCACTACGATTAAATGTTATAATTGTAATAAGCTTGGACATAGGTCTATTGATTGTAGGATGCCCCAAGAAAGAAAAGTTAGGCCTACAAATTCTTTAAGACAATTAACTAAAAATCAGGCTTGTGTGATGTTAAATATAAATCCTACAGATTTAGTTAATGGAGATAGATGTTTTGTTGAAATTTTGCTGGAGGATATTACATTTATTGCTTTAATAGATTCAGGTTCAGATAAAACTTATGTGGGAGAGAAAGGTGACTTTTTATGTAAAATGTTAGATTTAGCAGTAGAAGAATCTGAAGTTAGGGTGGTGCAATTAGCAGATAAAACTTATAGTTCTATAACAGGAGAGAGAACTTTTGAGATGAAATTGCAGGACAGGATTTTTCCGATAAAATGTAAAATTATGCCAAATTTAGCAGTAGATATGATTCTGGGCATGGACGTTTTGAAACAAATTGGGTTAGTAGTAGATTTGCAAGATGGGACTTGGTATTTCAAAGATGAACCAGCAAAAATTTTTCAATTTGTTAAGGCTATAGATTTAAAAGAAGAAGATCAACTACATAATATTCTTACCTTACCTACACCTCAGGAAAGGGACAGATTGAATGTGTTTTTGGAAAATCAGTTACAGAAATTTGATCAGTGTACTGGACTTACCGATCTGATTTCTCATGTTATTGATACAGGCGATGCAAAACCTATAAAACAAAGATATTATCCAGTATCACCCATTTTGGAAAAAGTTATACACGCGGAAATAGATAAAATGTTATTGGAAAAAGTTATAGAGCCTTCAAATTCACCTTGGTCGTCTCCGGTAGTTATGGTAAAGAAACCAGATAGAACATGGAGGTTCTGCGTAGATTTCAGAAAAGTAAACAATTGTACTAAAAGAGATAGTTATCCTTTGCCATACATTGAACATGTTTTGAGTAAATTACGACATGCTAGGTATATCAGTACAATAGATTTGAAAAATGGGTATTGGCAAGTTCCATTAGATGAAGCAAGTAAAGAAAAAACAGCATTTACCGTACCTGGTAGAGGATTGTATCAGTTTCGAGTTATGCCTTTTGGAATCCATAACGCACCAGCCTCGTTTCAAAGATTAGTTGATACTATATTAAGAGAAGAGATAGGAGAGAAATGCTTTTGTTATTTGGATGATATAGTACTTATTAGCGAGACATTTGAAGAACATTTGTCCTTGTTAGAAAAAGTCTTAGAGAAATTAAGAAAAGCTAACCTGAAAATTAATAGGGAAAAATCAAAATTTTGTAGAAGTGAATTAAAATATTTGGGTCATATCATTACTCCATTAGGAATTGCTGTAGATTCAGATAAAATCTCGTGTATCCTTGAGTATCCAGCCCCTACAAAAGTCAAGGAAGTACGAGCATTTTTAGGATTGGCTTCTTGGTACCGACGATTCATTCCATTTTTTTCTGAAGTTGTAAAGCCCCTCACTGCACTTCTGAAAAAGAATCAGAAATGGCGTTGGACTAAGGAATGTCAGGAATCTTTTGATGAATTAAAATCGAAATTATCTAGTAGTCCTATATTAACTTGTCCAGATTATACTAAACCCCTAGTGTTACAGACCGACGCTAGTTTTTCAGGACTAGGAGCAGCATTAATTCAGACAGGAGAGGAAGGAGAGGAAAAAGTAATAGCTTATGCTAGTAGAACTTTAACAGTAGGTGAGCAAAAGTGGGCAATAGTCGAGAAAGAATTGTTAGCTATATTGTGGGCAGTTCAAAAGTTTCGTCCTTATTTGGAAGGTTATCATTTTAAAGTATATACTGATCACTTTGCTCTGAAATGGTTAAATACATTACAGAATCCGACTGGACGATTAGCTAGGTGGAGTTTATTGCTCCAGGAGTATGATTTTGAAGTAATACATAGGCCTGGTAGATTACAAAAAGTTCCGGATGCTTTATCTAGAATACACGAAGGGAAAGTTCAAGAGAAAACGGTAGAGGAAGAATTTTGCCTCTTGTTGACTGATAACTCTGAAGTAGTGGAATGGGAAAATATACAAGATGCTTGGTATATTAAGCGGAAAGAGCAAGTACAGAGTAAACCTAAATTTTGGCCAGATTGGAAGGTCGTAGATGGGAAGTTGTACCATCTTAGATTAGATCAGTTAGAACAAACTTTAGAGGGAACAGTAAATAGGTGGAAATTAGTTATTCCGCAAGATTTTAGGATTAAAGTATTGCAGGAATGTCATGATGCACCGACTGCAGGGCATATGGGGATAGCTAAAACTTTCTTTAGGATAGCAAACAAGTATTATTGGCCGGGAATGTTTAGAGATGTTGCTAAATATGTTACTGCTTGTGAAATATGTCAGAGACAGAAAGTGTTACAGACGGCTCAAGCAGGACCAATGCATTTTTACCAGAAAGAGAAACCTTGGATGACTGTAGCTACAGATTTGTTGGGACCTTACCCACGTTCCAAAAAAGGGAACCGATATGTGATTGTATTTCAGGACACCTTTACCAAGTATGTAGAATGTAAAGCGTTAAGGAAAGCAACCAGTAGAGCAGTTACGGAAGCATTTTATGAATTGATTATCCTTAAATGGGGAATTCCGGGATATTTGCTGATGGATAATGGACCGCAATATACTAGTAAATTAATGCGAGAGATAGCTAAAGCTTTTAATATAACTCCTTGTTATTTACCTGTATATTCGCCACAAGGAAATCCAGTAGAAAGAGTCAATAGAGTATTGAAAACAATGATTTCTAGTTACATTCAAAAGGATCAAACAGTTTGGGACGTGTATTTGAGAGAATTTAATTTTGCTATAAATACGGCTAAGCATAGTTCCACTGGATGCACTCCTTATATGCTAAATTATGGGAAGGAGCCTGAAATTATCAGTAGGATTGAAAGGGTGGAAAACCAACCGATTCATAAAGAAATCCCAAAACTTTGGGTGGAAAAACTCAATAAATTGAAAACGGTACGTTTGATGGTTAGACATAACTTAGAAACCGCCTATAAGAATTCGAGTCATTATTATAATCTTCGGAGGAGAGAGGTGAAATTTCGTCCAGGAGATCTAGTGTTAAGAAGAAACTTTAAATTAAGTGATGCCTCACAAGCTTATACAGCAGGTTTAAGTGCAAAGTTTGTCGGGCCCTATATTATAAAGAAAAAGTTCAGTGAAAATAGCTACGAACTGACAAACCGTTTTGGTAAAAAGTTGGGGAAGTGGCACGTCAAAGACTTGAAACCCTTTGTTCCTGGATAAACATTCTTTAAGGCTGGTAAACTAAACAAAAAAAAAAAAAAAAAAAATGTGAACAGTGTTAACATTATTTTTTTTATGGTGAGTGGGGGAAGAATGTCACGTAGCGAATGGCTGCGTGCATAATAGACGATAAGAAACCATTTCTAAACAAAGGAAGGGTTGGGGAGACTTCGATTAATCGATATTGAACCCTGTTATGACTATCGATACTGCCCTGAATTTATTTTGAATTACAGAAAAAAGAGAAGTGCGCATGCGCCGACGGTGAGTCGACGGGAGAAGAGCTGATCCGAAAAAGACAGTAAGGAGTACGTGCCTGACTACGAGTGAGAGAAGTTGAAAAGGCAGAAGGGAGAAGACGAGATTGGGATGTGTGACAGCGGTAGCGACGTTCTGGCATGATGGTGTGTCAGACTTCCATCTAAGGAAATTCTGGTTGTGAACTTCCTTGACACGACTATATGGAGATAGTCATTAATCAGAAGAATACACCAAGTCGGCCAGTACGAGACACCGCTACAGCGAACATCAGCTGTGAGAGTGAGTCGTGACTGCTCGCTCTGAATAAGAGCAGATATGGACATCAGGAAGTAATGGGAGACAACTCAGGATCGGAGGATAAGTTGGACATCACTGGTTGAGTATAATTCGTCTAGACTTTTTCTTATTGTTTGGGGAGTGAGAAAACTGAGATATTCCTTTTTTAAGGATGGTTTCTAAGTCATGTATGGCAATCAGACGCCGTAGGGTATGATAGAAGAATAGAATAGAAATATAGAAGTGAGAATTCTAGAAGTAAAGTGATGAAATCCAGTAATCCAACTACTTTCTATTTCTGGTCTAAGTTAATTATAAAAGAGCAGTCAAGAGCCTAACCGCTGAAGGCTACAGATAGATCTCTTCACTTTAGGGTTTCATGGGTGATTGTTCCACGAATGAATACATAGCTAGGGGCAATTGGTGATGCTCATAGAAACTTTGTTATTTTTGAGACAGGACGCGAGGGGAGTAAGGAAGAAAAGTAATTAAGGGGCATGCTTAGTACTTCTTACGAGGGCCCCTCCCTCTTGGGTTTCTTTCAGGTGACGGGTGACTATCTATAAATAGATTTCATGCTGGCCTGTAATGTTAAGTTATGTTTTTTTTTATAGAGATTTATCTACAAGCGAAGGTGTATGGAACATGGTAGAGGGGGATAAGAAGTGGAAAGATTGAAGGGCAAAAGAAGGCCTACGAGTGGTAGTGCATTAGGTGTGTACCATTGGAAAATTTACATGTTAGGGTAGAAGTAGAAGTCACTAAAGGGGTTATAGAGAAGCTTACTAATCTGGGCGTGAATTAGTTTCAGTTAGAATTCTAGGGAATTTAGAGACAAAAGAAGATTGGGTGCCCATGCTAAAGAGTAGTAACGTAAGAAGTAGGAAAACTAGAATAACCACCGAGTGAATTAAATCAATGGTATAAGCTGAAGGGAACTCTACTTAAAGAAAGAAAGGGGTTAAAAGATAATAGCTGATGACTGGTCAGGTTAGAAAGAGGAGAGTGAGTTGAAAGATAACAACAAATGATTGGTTAGGTTAGAAAGAGGAGAATAGGAAATTGCGAGTAGTGTACTGATGATAAGTAGTTTATTAGCAAGTACCAGAGATTGTAAGGGGGAGGTGAGGGAACGCCGGAAGTATCCCGAATCAAACAAATAAAATCTGGTAGTAGACAAGGCCTATACCAGTAACATATAAAGAAAAGAAATTTATGAGAGATTGTGAAAGCCATCGATGTTGGAGGCGAACAACGGCCCCACGTGCCTCTAGGAGAGAGTGTCAGGGACCTCTGACATCGATTTACAAAATTTTATTTTTGTTTGCGGCCCATTAATATTTTCCCGGTTGCAGGAGAGGAGTCAGATTGTTTGTAACTCAAGATCTAGACGTCGCTCCTGTATCGGTGGTCTATCGCCACAGTCACTCTGTGGGTATAGGCCTAAACTTCTATTTCTTTCTTCGTGAGACTGTCTTTTCTATCTATCTTTAAATACAATTCTTCATGGACTAAGCTGACAAATAGACTAATATAGGAGACATAGGTGGGATTATTGAGTGTAATCTGTAGAGTAAGGACTGGATTATGAATTGAAAACCTTTATTTATTCAAGAAAAAAAAAACCCAGTATAATATATATATTGAACTATCCTGAAGTTGCAAATGTAAATGACTACACAAGTCAGTAGTAAATTAGAAGAATAATACAAGACGTTCTAGTAGATACCTGAAAAACAAAGAAAGAAAATTAAAGTAATTAATTAAGGATTTGTTATTGTTGAACAGAGAACGTACTTATATAGTTAAAATTGGGTATACTAACCTTGAATAATCAAATATTATCCTACCAATAAAAGTGTTGAATGGTTAATGTAGTGTAAATGTAATTTATTGTATATAAGATTGTTATTGTTGAAAAAAGAAAAAAAAATAATATATTAAATAAATTATGGTTATTGTTATGCAAAGTAAATTAACGTGAAGTTCAGATTTTTGACCCTTATCCTTGTAATGGTTTGAGAGTAGCTGGTTTTTGTGCTAAGTTACATACTTTGGTAGTGAGTATTGAAAAAAGGAGAAAAAGAAGAAGCAGAATAAAAAAAAAACGAAAGGTAAATCCGAACCCAACTCCCGTCTCCACTGTTAATTTAAAAGCTAGTCGAGGGGCATGTAGGTACATAGCCTGTGTATCTATAATTTAATTTGTGTCTGGGCTGATACATAACAAAAAGAAAAGAGGAAGCGTATTGATGATGGCGCCCGTTAATATAAATTTTCATCAATATTATCAAGACTGGGTAAATTGTTAAAAGAGAGAGAAAGTAGACTGAGAGTAGGAAGTTTGCAATCACCCGGTGTCAAAGGTAGTTGTACTGAACGTTGGAATGTGGACTATGCAGGCAGTGTTGTGATGACACGACAGGTGTATGAGTGACCTTGTTTTGTAGGAGTTCAGTAAACTTATATACTACGATTGAGAATAATCACATATTAGTCGTCACAGATTTTGGCGAAGAATTTTGGCGAAGATTTAATCCAAGAAGTTAAGGAACTTTATAGCATAAAGTAAGAAAAGCCCGTCACAACTTTGATGAACACACTACAACCATTGTTTTATTATTTGACTTGCGTTCATGGTCATGAAAGGAAAGCTACTCCGCCCAGAAGCTCAAACACTCCACACCGCAAAAATATGGCAACTATAAATATGAAGCTTTATGTGCAAAGTGACAGAAAGCTCTCCGGACACAGACAATGTTTACCGTGCTCTATCTTACTCCCTTTCATGTACACATTGAACTCATTTTGCAAAGGCCTTTCATATGGAGTAAACATGTACTAATAATAAACAGAAATATAGCCTTTACAAAGCCTAAGCAGATTAGCTGTATTAAACAGGAACGTGCACATCTGCTGTATGTCAGGCGTAATTCATTGTTAATGCCCCCTGTAAGATTTTCCTGCAGAGTTTCTTGTTTACGCTGGAATTAGCCTGTGAACTGACAGGGCATTATGGCTAAAGTATATGAAAATGTGTGGTTACTACGCAGAATTCAGCTCCAGAATAATAATAGCGAGCTTGCAGCAGATTTGACAATTTTTTCTTTTTTGTTTAGCAACAACAGAACAAAACTTATTTACGTGCGAAAAAAATTAGAAGATAAATGATAGTAAATGATCAGAATATAACGTAATATAACGTAATATAACTTATTAAATATAATCTATGAAATCTAAGATATCAAATTTTGGTGATTTTAATTACCGTAATTAGGTTAACCTGGTAGCAATAGGGATGAAAGTAATGATGCATAATTTAGAATTAATGCCCACAATAATTATTTTGTTGTAAATTAGTGGTTATATTACATTGCATAAATCAAATTAATCACTTCTATTCCATTCCTGATAGTAAAAAATAATCTAGAAAGGTGTACTCAAATTATTTACCTGGCCAACTGGAGGCCGAGTTTTTATTTTTTAGTTTTCTTGGTGTAGAAATCGCGAGAAAAAATAAACTGGGTTTATAAAGCCCTTTAATTAAGATTACATTTTTTGAGGATACAATTAGAAGATAATTGTCTCATAAATCACTTTAGAAATAAATACTCTTTATTGGTTACTTTATAAACATACATAAAATAAAAATAGAAAATAAAAGCCTCTTGAAAAGAAAAATATTTTGGATGCTAGTTTGACCGTATGCTCTGTTGATTTTTGTAAAGGTCTGTACGAGATTGGCTGTAATTCAATCTTTTACACGGGAACAGTACTAAGTAGAAAAATCTTTTGTACAGTAGCGTGTGAAGGCCTTACAAGGTCAGCGACCTTCCATTTCAGTAATGTCACACATTTATAAACTCTCTCCCTACTCCTTCCACGAACAATCCCTTCCACCTTTGTAATTACGCAAGCTTCTGTTTTCATGTTAGAGACAGAAAGCCGGCTTGCTAGCCTTACCACGCTAACTTTGTATCTTTTTCTTCGGAAAGTCAATAGAAAATGTCGTACAACGTGACGAACCAAATAACCTTGATCTTGACAGTGAAAGAGGTTCCATCAGCCTGGACTGTTGAATTGAAGTGACTACGAAGTCGTTAGGAAATCGTTTGAAGGCGTTCCTTTACCCCATCAGATTAATGGAATCGAATGATAATAATTAATATGTAGGTTGCATGTGAAAGCAGGCCCTTGCCTGAGACAGCATGACTACGATTGTTTTGTCCAGCCAGTTTGTCAGTAATAATAATATTTTTTAGTTTATTTTATTTTAACCTATGAACATCACAGACATTTACAGTGCAATAACTATGTTCACTTGTGTTAGTTACTTGTGACAATCATAGTATATAGACAAACTGAGATTCAAAACTGTTATAACTCAAAATAACAAAACTGCTTAAATCTAAGTTAGAATATGTTATAATATATTTACATTTATTAATTACTTCATATATTTTGTAATTTGTAATATCTTGTTACATGCTATTTTAAAGTGGTTTTCTGTCATACTAAAAACGTCAATGGATAAAGGATGCAATTTATTATAAAAATCAAGAGGAGAGCTTTGTGTGATTTTGAGTAAACACGAGGAACAAAAAAGGACCTTTATGTAGTAGATAAGATTGTATAATACCAATTATGTTTGCTTATGAATTTCTTAATTTATTTCTTTGAACAGAAATATTAACGGCTGTTTCTTCGATGATTAAGTTCGCTTACGTCACAAATTTCAATAATTTTGGAGTATGATGTAGGCCTAAGCTTAGGATAGTAACCAAACTTTTTAAAATACTTAAAACAAGAATATATTCTGTATTATCCTAAACTATCAATATGATTTTTTTTAATCTGAATTATTAGAGACCCGGTACAGATTAACTGAGTTCTCCCGTTCCTCGAATTTCTTTTCCCTCTTTCCCCTCCTCTCATTTTTCTTTATACATCTCATTATTAATTAGTTTTTCACTAAAAAAATTATCCTCAAAGCAACTATGAAACATAATCCTACATTCGCTTTCCTCACGAAAGTCGTAAGCAATTGACCTACCCAGAACCTATGGACGGTGGGGAAGGTTGTTTTGTCATAATCGCATGGCACCGTAGGGCATTACATATCATTTCATCCCCACTTAAGGGATCAGCACAATTGACCAGAAAAAAGGTGCACTCCCTATCCCTGTCATATCCTTATTCTAATCCTAAGGTTTTTAGTATGTTATGTGAATGGTTTGCGCAGACTTCATTATGGGACCCCGGGCTTTGTAAGATTTTATTCTTGTTCTGCTTTCATTACTTACATGATTTCATTAAATAATCATATTTATTTTACTTTATTTCCTACAGGTTGCGGGAAAACGACACTACTGAATTGCCTGTCTGGGCGCGTGAAGTTAGACTCTGGCAGCATACGGCTCAACAGAGAAAGACTCAACAAACGGTGGAAACGGAAGATTTGCTACGTACTCCAACAAGACATCTTCTTTCCAGACCTCACACTCAGACAAACGCTAGAGGTAAGTCAATTGAAATAGCTATATGGGTCACCTTTCACCATTGCACAGCTCAACATTTAGGATTTTGACTTCAGCTAATAATTACATTTCATTTCACTAGTAGTTGAGATAATTCAATAATTTGACATCCACCTTATTCTGCTGATTATGATGATTATTAGTGTTCTACCCAAAGGCCGGTCCAGACCCGGAACAAAGCCATGGGATAAAGGCCATGACTCGTCCAAGGTTTTGTCTTTAGGGTGGTGATAACGCTAATACCTCTCGCGGGATAGGGTTGAACCCAGAAAGAAAATTTTCCACTACTGAAAAATCCCCAACCCAGTCGGGAATTGAATCCGACCCACCACTAAAAATTTGCTTTACAGTCGGCTGAAAACGAATAATTTTTTGATTGATTGTTTATTCAATGTATTTACAATTATTTTATTATAATCACGGTTATGGTTTATGAAATGTATGTATAAATAATAAGAAAAATAATAATAAATATTAACAATAAGCAAAGGACAAGATATAAGTAGGCCTATTTTATATGACAACTTTCATTATTGTTTTCTATTATTATGTTTAATATAAGTTATTTATTAATTAATGCCTCATAACCAAGGAATAATGACATTGTTTTGTTTAAAAAGTACGGTACTTCTGAAGACAAAATAGGAAAAAGAATGCGACGAAAGAATGAACATTTCCTGAAAAAACGTGACCAGTAGAGAATAAAATGCCAAAAAATGCGGAATAAAAGTAGGCTGTTTTTGTTTTGAGGCGAGACGAATATATACTACATCTTGCATTGTGTGTGATGTCTCAGAAAAAAATGACATTTCATCATCTTCCGATCATTAATAATCACTGTTTTCAAAAGGTTGAATATTTAATTACATATTTTATTATTATGAATTATAACTTAACTGTAGATTGTAATAAAATAATAATTTTGTATAAATAAAATAAACAAAATCTAAAGAAAATGTACATCGTTTTCAGCAGACTTATCACATTGTAAAATAAATTGTTTAATGAAATCAGGAGGATGTCAGACTACTGAATTCAGATAACAATATTAGCTACAAATAAAGACTTCTTGAATAAACATGGTTGAGATAATTTTCTAGCCAATTCATGATTCAGTTAAGCGAAAAATGGAATGGGTGAAATAATTACATACGTGATCTGGAAAATCTATCGAGCAACTAACAAACTTCCCTGTGCTTTCATAAAGTTAAAAAAAATATATATCAAAATCAAGTCTCCGTATGGGATTCGGCCCAAAAATAATAACATGGAATAATAGAATTGCAGACTGCAGTTATAAACAATGAAAGTGATTATATTTTTATTATTATTATTGTTATTTTTATTTTTATATTTGTAGTGGTATAGCTGCTTTGCCTTTGTCCATAAAATACATGAAATGGATTGTAAGTTTTAAATTAAGAAGCTAATTGGTGATTGAATTTATAAAAGAAAAAATCCCAACGTAACTTTATAACTATAATAACAAACGTAGCCCACAACATACTGAAATTACTCCGATGTAGGTAACATAGTATGAGATTTCGGCAGCATTCGTTGGAATATTCCATAGCATCAAAGATATGAAAGAAAGGAAGCCCCTTAGGGAATCAGTTGAACTGGATTTGAGAAGTCCTATAAATAAAGTAAATCGAGGACGTTGCAGCATTCGCATTATCGGTACACAAAAATATGCGACTCCAGCAACTTTCATACGAACTAGAATATTGCCAAGAAATAGCCAGTAAGCGTGGCCGTATACATACAATTAACGTTTACTAGTTTATACAATAAATCAGCGTTTCTCAACCTTTTTGAACCCGAGGACCTCTAAAATGTCTAAATTTTTTTTACGGACCCCTAATTTTACATCCCATTTTTAAAAGTAGGCTATATGTAGGCCTGTATTCTTAATATTTGGGGTATTAATTATGGGTCATTATAACGAAATAATTCTAAATACATTTTTTTTAATTCGACGGAAACACAGTTATTGAATTGGCAGTAAACTATTGACGGTAAAATTATATTTTGAACAGACTTTAATATTTATTACCAATTTCATAATATAATTAGGAATTATAACACAGGTTTACCGATATCAGACACTCGGGCACCTCCAACAATAAAACCCTTGTTAAGAGAGAGCCTCTAATAACAAATTCCGATAAAGTCTTATTTTGCAGGGTTTTGAATGAAAGAGGGAACCATAGACGTCGGTGCATTAGGGGTTTCAAACTGTGGTTCGTAACTGCAAAAGTAAGGAAACTTGCAATAGGACCTGTATTTTCGAAGATTTTAAAAACTTTGACATCTAGTGCCCATTTTATGTGCAAAATTTTTACCTCTTTACTTGCTTGATGATATTTTTAAATTATGTCTGCGGACCATCTGCACAATCTTCGCGGACCACCAGTGGTCCGCGGACTATAGGTTGAGAAACGCTGCAATAAATATACAACATTCCATATATGTATATTGTGTAGAACATTAGAGATAAATTCGCCCTTTATATTCAACTACCGTATTTTAAGTATCCCTCTTTGCATGTTCAATTTATACATTGTGAATAATTAATTTTTAAATCTTATGCTTTATTTTATTTTTAAACTTACGCTGCATTTTAGTTAGTTTTTTAAGTCTAGCTTTAATATTTGTTGAGTGTTAGTTAATGCGTTAGTTTTTATGTGTATGTATTTTTATATGGTTTATATTGTATACTCTTAGATATTTAGTATGGTGACTAAGCTGAATTTTGTATCCTTACGGTAGGGTATCCCTTTGTCCCATTTTCCCGGGACAGTCCCCTTTTTTGACAAAATGTCCCTCTGTCCCGCAAGTTTTATTGGAAACTCAAATGTCCCGCTTTTTGTCATTGCTATTGGTCAGTGTGCTTCACGCTACACTAATACGATAAAAGTTACAACAGGGAAGATATTGGTCATTGTCAAAACATACTTTAATGGAGTAATATTTGTGACTCTTAACATAAATTATAAGAAAAAACGCACTTCTTGATACAATACATAAAAGTGAAATATACAGTGACAATGATGCATCTATTTCAGTGAAATAAATTATCTACACCAGTCCGCAGAAGAAATTTAACCCTGCAGTGCTCGCGCGCTGTTTCAGGACATAGAAGCTCGCGCGGCGTCTGAGAGACGCCGTTCATATTTTACGTTGTTTCTATTGTTTTATGTTGTTTTGAGTGTTCATTTTGTTTATTGAGGGTTGTCGTAGTTTATTTAATATTATTGGACATGTTTTGCGTGCATTTCTTAATTAAAAATATGTGTATTAAGTCAATTTATTGAAAATGAGCATTTAACTAATCATATTGGAGACAAATCACTGTTAGCACATTATGACTTCAATTAATTAATAATAAAACAATGTTGTTAGGCATGTAACAATTTTAAAATAATTTTAAAATATTATTGTCCTAAGACTATAGGTATAACAACTTTTACTACTAGTTACTGATCTCTTCTTATTCCATTTAGAAACTTTGTCCCGCCCTACGAAATATTTAGGCCTATCACATTCACTACAATCATTATCATCATCATCATCATCTGCTTCTTGTCCAGTGTCCATTGACTCACTTCTAGACTCCGAAATGTTTTCTTTAGGATCTTCATCGGAATCAAGTTCAACATCGTCTTCTTCTTCTTCCAGCAACTTTGCACTATCTTCCAATCATTTGGATCAGAAAGATTATGATATTTCTTCTCCTTTCCACTCATTGCCAAGCCTAAAGATAAATAATTTCCATTGAAAAGATTGGTATTGTAGGTTTATGATCACTAGTTTCTGCAAGAAATTTATTTTAAACCAGTAACTTACCTTGTAACAGTAAAGCTCGCGCGGCGTCTCACAGACGCCATCTACATTTTTGTAGCAATAACTTCACCCCACCGTTGCTAGGCGAAAACTGGAGGGTTGCCGTTTGGATATGTTATTTAAGAATAGTTAGCCGAAAGGTAGATGGCAGGTCAGCA
Organism: Ectobius pallidus; assembly: GCA_964059195.1. Classification (NCBI taxonomy): domain Eukaryota; kingdom Metazoa; phylum Arthropoda; class Insecta; order Blattodea; family Ectobiidae; genus Ectobius; species Ectobius pallidus. The sequence continues at coordinate 129,387,140 of CAXKWD010000006.1, forward strand.
CAATGGCCTCATAGGTATTCTAGATATAGTGAAATGAATCTGGTCTGGCGTCTGTCAGACGCCACGCGAGCACTGCAGGGTTAAGAAGTCGTTTAAGGCTATTTGTGTGCATTTCCCAAATTTTGCGAATGAAATTTTTGTCCCCTTTTTTCATTAATTGTCCCAGGCTTTTTTTAAATAATAAAATATTCCGTACAATACAATACTTTTTTTTAATGATGCGTGCTCCGCTATCGATATCTAATAATTGTCTGTAACAACTATTCTTTACATAAGAGGACATAACACATCAGAACATTTCGAATTGTTTGAGTGTGTTCACTGGATGCTTATCATTATCAAACTTTGTAGTTACACATTACATGACTTATGGATTCCAAATAACCATACTTTTACCGTGCATGTTTGCATATTTCCGCCTTTTTATGGCAAAATTAATGCATAATGCATGTTTTGGATTTTTTGGGCTTAATGTAGCATATTCAGACGTTTTTAATGCATATAAACCCTCATTTTCTGGTTTTTGTGCATAATATCAAGTTATCATGCATAACTGTGCATATTATGAATATGCCTCTCTAAAATCTTGGCTTTTCAAAGAAAAGTAAAAATGTTGTATTGCATTACCATTGTTATATTTTGATTGACTTGGCAACAGAGTCTGCCACCTGCATGAATTTGAGAGTGCAAGCTACTGTTTACCCTAAATAAACAGTAATATAATACACAAGGCTACAAAAGAAAATGCCGACTCGCCGACCCCCACCACCTTCCATTGAAAGAAAACTGCTAAACAGAATGTTCACTGCTTAAATTTGTCAGTCACTAGCCATTGTTGAAGACTTTTTGAATACTTTAGAATCGTGTTGTGGAGAAACGGGTGTGTCAGTCAGGGAAAAACTTAAGAAGGTACTTAGTTCAAACCCTGATCTTAAACTTCTGAAAACGTGAAAGATGTATTATGTAGAGAAAATTTAAAAGACATGGAATTCGATCTCATCCTCACTCAAATTTCTTCCCTTGAGTAGGCCTATGAACCTGTTACTTCTTGTGAAGTAGAAAGATCCTTTTCTGCGTTCATGAATGTCCTAACTGATAAACACACGAGTTTAAGTGAGGAGAATTTCGAAAAACTCGTTGTTGTACAGTATATTGTTTTAAGATAAATTGAAATATATTGCAGTACGGTGCGGATTTTTTATAGTGCATGTTTCGCCCTTCATTGTGCATATTTCGAGATACGATAGTGCATGAATGCATGCATATTTTTAAGTTTGATAGTGCATGAAAATCCGGGCTTTACTTATCATCTTCACGCTGTGTCGCTGTGTTGAACGGCCTTCACCTTTAAATTTATTGTTTATCGAGTATTGTTCCGCAGTTAGCACATCCTCAAGTCGCCGGAAGTGAAGCCACAAAAGCTCAACAAGCCTCTCTTTTTAAATACTTATTTTCCTGTCAAATATTTCCTGTCGAGGCTACGGTCGAGTTAGTTGGCAATTTTCAAAGGTACATTCTTTTCTTTTGACAGGCAGAATATTGCATTTAGGCCCATAAACTTATACCGGGTGTTCGGAAATTCATATTACAAACTTCTAGGGCTAGTAGAGGGGACTTAGTAGGCAATATTTCGAATAGGAACCCATGTCCGGAAACGTACAGGATACAGAAACAAATCAACAATTCTAGAGCAGAGTGGGCATTTTTATCTTTTTCTTAGAATTTTTGTACTAAGTCTACTAGAAAAAAGTTAAAATGTTGTAAGAATATTTGTCCAATATTCATTATTTTTAATTCGTTAGAAACTTTGGTGAGGAGTATGTACAAAGTTACAAAATATTCAATGTTAATGTTCATCAATATGTCGAATTCGCCTTATGATAAGATTGCACGCAACACTTCTGTCGAATGGGTTGCCTTCACAGCACGGCGGTAGAGACGATTGAAATTTGTGTCGTTTCGAAGATTATTGTTCCTTTCTTACTATTACATGAAAGTTTTTGGTTTACGAAACTTGTTTATTTCAACACTATGATTTGTACAGTCTCCTGTGATGAAGAACCCTGTTTGGAATTGTTAAATTGAAAGAGCATTTCCGAAAGCATAAAAACAATTTACAGGGAGATATGAAATGTAATATGATACTACACTTAACTGAATGTCAACAGAGTTCTCCGATTACATTGCCTTACAACAAGAAGTAGCAACAAAAAGAAATAATGGCGGATCAAATAACCTATCGAAGAGAGGTTCAAGGTTTTCGATGTTTTATCTGTTTTTCCAAGTTGAAACAAATTGCGCAGGATTTCGTGTCTCTCCTTCGTTCCTTCTCAGCTATTTATTACCGTTATTTATTTATTTTATTATTAGTAGTACTGTCATAAATATTAATATTACCTATAGTGAGCTGTGGATACTTGTTGCCAAAGCCTTAATTGTTTATATGCATCCAAGAGGAAACTAATGATTAAACATGGTTGTATAGATTTGAGAAAAAATATATCTTCCCTTCTTTAATAACCATTGCCTAACATCTTACTTTGCTACAGTATTCTGAATATTATTATTTTCATCATTATAATCATTATGACGTTATAATAAATTTATTGTGGCTTTCATTAGAGTTCTGATATATGATCCCCATTACTGGACCTTCATAATTAAGCGGGCATATTTTTCAATAAGATGGAATGGTTAAGTGAGAGGGTATAGAATAATTATTACATTTCCTATTACAAAGAAATCGAAGGTTTAGACAGCACACAAAAAATTAAAAAATTGTTTTCTGTTAAATACCCAGAAGCCAAGAAGAGTTTTATGTTACCAATTTTGTTTTGAAAATGACTTAGTTGGTTGTGATGTTCGATTCTATTAGGGAATTTGGTGTATGCTGTATAGTAATCAGTGGTTAATGGGTCGCATGGGAGAAGTTCCGGGTCATGCTGCAATGTTCGCCATGCAAGATGACGTCAGAACATGTCACTGACCCTGATACCCATTCTCATGGGTGGCATCATCACAATACAATTTCCACATCCATATCACTTGCAGAGTGAAATATGTTATAATTATCCTTGCAATATTTCGATCAGATGTTTCCTTATTTATATTACCGGTATCAAATAGCACTGGATGAATGATTAGCACACATCATTAGAAACAAGGAACATGATCAAATACAGTAAAGTCGCGATAATCCGAGTTAATTGGGGCTGATGGTACCTCGGATTACAAAAAACTCGGATTACACGGAAAAAAGGAAAATAACGGAATTTTCAGAATGACACTGAATGACCGAACGCCGCCTACGTTGCCAACCCTCATCCCTCCCACCTTCAATTTCCAACTGAACCTTCCCCAAGCCTCCTTTGTATGTTGTCAACGATAAAGGTACTTTATTTTTTTAAAATCTTCTTAAGCCCTTATATATGGATTTTTTTAATGTTCTTTTTTTTTTTTTTTTATCTATCTTGGATTGCACGGAATCTCGGATTATCGAGGCTCGGATTATCGCGACTCTACCTGTACTGTACAGCTAAGGGCCTGGGGTTATAATAATAATAATAATAATAATAATAATAAATATTTTAATCTGGTAGAGTTAAGGCCTTAAGGCCTTCTCTTACACTCAACCAGAGACAGAAAAAAGGAACAAACAAATACACTAACATTAATTCTATAAGTAATAAGAAAACACTAGTTACATTCTTATGCAGTAGTTAATTGACTCTATGTTACATAAAATTAAACTACTATAGCAGAATGTGTTATACTAAGAAAAGAAGTAACTTAACTTATGGCCGGTTTCTATAAACTCGCGAATTACCTATGGGTAAATTATCTAATGCACAGAATTTACACAATTTACACAAGAATAACACCACACAAACACAAATAATTTCAAGATAGCAATCACTTACACTTGGGGCGAGTTTCTAGATAAATGTCCTCTAGGTAAATATGAAAATGACAGAAAAAATGTTCCTACAAACTCGGGCTAGATCTGTCCAAGGGTAAATCTTTGGGTTAATTTGTCCTTTCATGGATGGCTGGATAAAATTTAACCTTTCATAGGATCAATAACAATGAGAATCAAAGCCTTCTGAATTAAATTAACTGTACAACTCCAAGGCCTTGCTCATTATACCATTGTAGGTTAAATGGAACTAATTTGTCCATGGGTAATTTACCCATAGGTAATTCACAAGTTTGTAGAAACCGGGCATTAGACCTACAATATACAAGAAACAATAAAAAGTGAATGTTTTATACCTAAAAAATTAGCGTTTCTTTGAATAAACATTCGTTAGGCCTAGTTTTAAATGTTGACTGCGTACGAAAGACCCTGATGCTGGAGGGAAGAAGATTCCAGGAACGTGCAGAAGTTACAGTAAAAGACCGGGAATATATGGATGTTCTATGAATAGGTATTGAAAGTAGAGAATCATATTTATGACGTAAGAGAAATGTTATATAAGTTATACTTGGATATTTCGAGGAAAAAAACACACAATTTTCGATGTATGTGTGTAATTATATAATATATATTTGTGTGTGTGATCACAAGACCTTGCTTCAAGTTTTGGCCAGTTCACATGTCTTTCTTTGAAACCATCCTAATCGTTCCCTGGAGTCAATACTCCTTTCCTGAACTTAGTTCAACCCTGTTATTCGTGACAGTCCTATAGTGATAAATATTTTCCGAGAATTAGTTTGTTATTCCATGCTTTGTGTCGGATTCTATTACTGTTTTACGAAATATAAGAACTAATCGATATGGAAATGTCAAGCTTGTTCTTCTACCCAAGGTTAGTAGATCGTAGTAACTGCCCTTAACCTAATATACTGTAACAGGTTTTAAATAATTCAAAATTTCCTTCAAAAGCTTAACCAGACAGTGCATGACATAATAAGTTGATTTCATGTTAACGTTTTCTTTAGAGATGAGTTTCAAGTCTTGAAATATGCCAGTTTTACTCTAAAAGTCTAAACCCTGACACATCGAACTGGTTCCACACAGGTTCCACTTCAGAATCCCATTTTCCTGTATGTTATTTCTCCACTGCTGGACTTAACTGCCAATAAGTAGCAAACAGGTTTCTCGAAAGTCTCAAAGGTCTCGAAACTCACCCGTGCTTTACTTGAGTATAAAATTGAATTAAAGAGATATAGGCTACAAAATTACTAAACTCGAACTGGAAATTAAAAAAACATAACAATTACATTAACGATAGATATATAAGCTTTCATCAACCACAGATTATTGTCTCTGATGGACATGTTTAATAAATTATCATGCAATTACATTCACATTACAACATTAATAAAATGTCTTCGTATTATTAATAAAGGTGTTCTGTTGATTTCTAGGTAACCAATCCCGCGTGAGGTAGGCCTACAGTGAATATGCTTTTGTCAGTGGATTCTGAGCATTCTTTGGCACTGCAAAATATATGTTAGATTATAAAATAAAGTTAATTTGAATTCAAGTTCTAACACATGCATTAGCCTATGAACAGCGCTCAGGCCTAGATGAAGGGTGAAATAGGGGAAGTATGGGAGAATTTGAGTGGCTAGAAGCGTGCCCTACAACGAATGTCCACACCACCCCTCAATGAGTCTGACTCATAATGGTTTGATGTCAAAAGTCTGGCACTCTAATATTAATCTATGAACACGGATCAGTTTCATGTTCAAGAGCGAAGGAGGGAGCAGAACAAGATAAACATTAAATGGAGGGTTAACCTCTGCTGTATATCCTCCAACAAGTAAAAGGATAGGAGCTCAGGTGGGGAGTGGGCTTGGCGAAACTGGATATATATTCCCTTTCAAAACATAAACCATGTGCATTATATCATTATCCGTGTACTCGACTGTACATGCACTGTCTCCATTTCTTGGACAGACTATAAGTTAAGTTTTGTGTTACTTGTGTATAAGAGTAAGTGAGATGGCGAAAAAGGGAGAGATAGTAGATAAACACAAATAAGGGGAAAAAAGAAAAGGGATGAATTAAACACTGATTGATGGGTGGATAAGTGAATAAGGGAATGAAAATGAGAAAGAAACCAACTCTACAAATTTTCTTTATTAAAATATTTTCACACACATCGTGCAAAATATACATCCGGTGATCATGCATACAGCACTAGAAGAAATAATAATCTACTTCTATCAGAATCCAAATGTCTCACATCAGCAGGATTAAACCATAGCATTAATTTTGGTCCCCGCTTCTATAACTCTATGATCAGTAGATACCCCGATCTCGCAGTTTACCCCAATTTTAAATTTAATAAGTATGTAAAACATTTTTTTGTAATTTTATTAGCTTTAAGTCATTTATTTTTATTATTATTTATTGTATGTATTTGTGTTTAATATTTTTTATCTCCTTTTTATAAATTTGTCTTTTCTTTTTCTAGCTCTGTTTAACATTTTTCACCTTTTTTATAAGTGTGTCATTCTTTCTCACTTTGTTTTTTGTTTCTCCCCTTCTCCACTCTGATGTTCTGAATCTACACCCGAGCACGAGCAGTCTGCACATTCGGGTGTATTTCTAAATAAATATTTGGTTCTTTTCTTTCTTTTTCTTTTCTTAAAAAGTATTGTACTTTAATTTTGAAATTTGTAAATGTTTTTTTTTTTGTTTATTTGTGTATTTTTGTATTTGTATTTGTATTTGTACATAAGTTTGTAAATGTAATTTAAATAAATTAATTACAAAAGAAAGAGACGAAAAAGTGTTAATATATTTCATGTTTCTGTTTTGCAGTATGCAGCCCGACTCAGGTTACCGGACACGCTGTCTTATTCTCAGAAGATGCAGTATGTGGACCACATCATCGACGTGTTGGACCTTGGAGGTTGCCAAGATACAAGTAAGTGACTTCGTGCTTCTCAGATATCCCCAATTATCACCCAGTTACTTCCTGACCCATAAATGGATTTGCCTACTTTGTTACTTTTTGTTCTTGAGGTATTTAAAAATTCATCAGCTTGTTTTCAAACTTCCTCACATTAATGTTTCTCCACACCTTCAAATCTTTGGGTTGGTTTACTGATTTTTAACTTTTGGTATTTGTAAGGAGGCAAAATTAAAATCATTCACCTGACTAGGAAGTGTGGGAAAAGATTTATATGAGGATGTTTCATAACAGACATGAGTATTTTGAAATATCTCAAGAAGTGAATTTAATCATTAAGTACATTAAACCTATAACAAAGGGGACATAAAAGAAACTCCAAACAATGATCTTTTGTAGATAGCAACTGGCGATGTAGATAAATGTCCAAGAAACATGCTTTGTTATTAAAGTGAGTAAATAGAGAAGTTTATAGTGTTTGATCACAGATAATCACTCGAGAGATTACGATTTTATAGAATTTATCTGATGAAATTCGTTATCTCTATTGAGATTTATTAAGACAATTCCATGAGTAAAATGTATCAGCATTTAAAAAGAATAATTACTTTCTTAGTTGTATTATTTAAAATCAAATCACCATTATGTCAGCTGACAGATCACAGTATAGTGGTACTAACCAATGTTGCCAACAGTGAGAATAAGAAATATTTAATCTAATTAAGATAACCTAAATTCAGAATAGAATAAAAACACAGGAACTGCTTTGCACCAAATAGAAATTTTGCTTTTAATCAATGTACATTTACATTGTTTCAATTTCCAATAAGTTATGGTGTATAAAATTATTTGCTTTTATCTTGTTCACCATCAGCAATATGGATATGTGACATTAATCGCTGCGTATTGATACTTTGATGTATTCAGTACCTTGACATATCTAGGAGCTGACGTTTATCAGATAAAATTGCATCTTTTCAATCCTAGCAAGCATAATATTACAAGAAACTGTAAACAACTGTGATTTGTCGATTGGTATTGCTAAACATTATTGGTCAATATCAAATACACATTGCATAAATAGAATAGTAAATGTATTTTTTAAATGTTGGAGGTATTTCTCATTAACCAAACTTGTCTTTTGATTTACAGTAATCGGTGACTATATCAAACGTGGGCTTTCTGGTGGAGAAAAAAAGCGAGCGAATATAGCCTGCGAACTTCTCACAAATCCATCACTCATGTTGCTAGATGTAAGTAGATTGATAAAACATGCATATTTGTTCTTTTTAGTACATTAATTTAAATTATGGCATGAAAATATTTTTAAATGTTGGTGAAGTAAAGTGATATGAACAACTAAATTAATCGAAAACATTTTGCCTTGTCAGTAGCTAAAAATTGTATTAAAGTAGTATTTCACACATCTTCTACACATCATCATTGTCAATTAATGTTAAGAATAACAGAAATCTTGACAATAGCGATGCTGCCAATTTTGGTCTTAGTAGTCAAGAGAACACAGCAAGGACAGAAAAACCAACTTATCTACGTTTTCGCAAACACAATCCTTTTCTTAACTTTTAAATCAATGATAATATAGGCCTATTATTATGCGAGAAATTTGTAAACTTTTTTATAACATAAAGTTTAAGGTTAAGTTCCAATATTGTCACAAAACAGTAGAAACTGCAATAGCCTGCTCATAAGCCAACTTTCATGCAGACTTTATCATTTAGGAATGTTCATAGTTCCCTTTTGTACATAACATATCAAGAAAACAATGCATGAAAGTGGTTCCAATTTGTATATCAGCTCATTAAATTGTTAAACAAAACTAGCAGTGTTATGTCATTTTAGCACATAATAACGTGTGTAGAAATGGTATTAAAATTACACTGAACTGCAAAAATTAATATCAATAAAAAAAAAGGGATTTGCTGTAAATTTTATTCCCACATTCTACATTCTTGTTTAATCAGCAATCTTTTAGAACATTAAGCCTTGTACATGTTGGAGTGATGATAAATGAACTTAGAAGCAAGTTGTTCTACCAAGAGAATGGTAGCTTTCCATAACATAAAGCATCGATGAAAGATAAGAGCGACAAAATGAAATAAATCATTTTCTCACTCTTCTCACAGATTGAAATGGAAGCATATCGACTTTATTGATCTATTGTATGGTCTCCGTAGTGTTACATGAAATCATGAATTATTCGGGATAATTCATGGGCACAAAGAAATAGCTAATATATTCCTTGTGATGAGCTTGGAGATGCAGTGTTGGACAGATTATCGAACTCGCCATATAATAAAATTATCAGCTGTTCAGCTAAATAAGGTACTATCTATAGCTGAAAGTTTCAATATTCATTCCCATATACCATATTCAAAACAAAAATAAGTTGTCAGGCCATTTATTTTATTTCTGGTCAGTCCAGATGTATGAAATGTATAAACCATCTTGTCAAACTTAACAACATAATCTGAGTGCTGGGGTTCTTTTATCTTTGTTTCAATATGAACACTAGCTTATTTTATACTTTGCAAGTATAATCAGTATTATTTTTTATTGTTTCTCTAACATGTACGCAGCCTTAGAATTACTTTATTTACATTAATTGTCCTTATTAAGTCTGCAATAATGCTTGTTTGTTTTCTAGGAGCCCACGTCTGGATTGGATTCTCATTCAGCGTATAGTCTAATGTCAAGTCTGAAGAGGTATGCGGAAAAAGAAGGCAAGACGGTAGTTGTCACGGTTCATCAGCCCTCTTCACAAATATTCCACATGTTCGACAAACTCCTACTACTTTGTAATGGACAGGTACTATTGCTTTTACTTTTTCTAGACATACATAAAAATAATATTTATTTTCTTCTGCCTGGCAATACAGGAGACCACTCAGGTCTAGAATATTGACGTAATTTTCATTGAGAAAAAAAATTAATTAATATAAAATTAACGTTCATAGTTCAAAGTTTATTTCTTCGTATTGACTGACAATTTAATTCATCCAGCTTCTAAGTATGAAGCGACTAGTTGTATTTGCGCATATATAAATGTTGTATTGATCACCACTAAGAATAAAGTAGTCACTACTTTTTAATGTTGATACTTCTTGCAACTTGAGAATAGCTTTCATTTGTACAGAGGAACTCTAAGTTGATAAATGTATCTATTAAAAATTTTAAATACAGTCCATTATTATTAGAATAATTGCAAAAGCTTATAATGAAAGCGTGAATTCTTTAAATGTAATAATTATGGGTAGTTAGCAGGCAATCTGTTGGCCTATTCTATTTCGATGACTATGTTTTAAATTATTGTTGTTATTATTATTATTGTTGTTGTTGTTGTTGTTGTTGTTGTCTGCTTGTGTAGTCTAGTGTTAGTGTTGCTGACTACAGATCTGTAGGTCTGGGTTCGATCTCAGTACCCCTTCCAATTTTTTTGAGGTAGAAAGATCTGGATCAAGGTGACACCAACTGAGGACCTATTTGATATAGAAGTAGCGATTCCGATCTCAGATACCATGAATAAAGGTCCTGGGCATCAGCATGCTGACCAAATGCCCCCAATCCTGCCATCTGCCTGTGGTAGATAACTCATCGATTGTATGGTCGGCTCAGTCCCCAGCACCATTTATAATTATTAGTAGGCCTACTAATAATATTATTGAGTATTGTTTTATTGAATATGCAGTGTTACATCATTATTGTTGTTTACCTTTTTTAATATAGTTTTTACTACGTCCAATTCTGAAATCATCTCAAATACCTAGATTCCTGAGGAAAGTTATGAAACAAAACAGAAAGAATGCTATTATTTCTTTACAAGTACTTATTTCTTTCTGCCTTTTCTCAAACTTAATGTCAAAAGAAGAATAAATACTCCCCATAGATTAAAGATGTGATTATGCGATGTAAGTAATGGCAACTAATGCACATTGTTTTGTTTACAGACTGCTTACTTCGGACATGTTCATAAAGTAGTGGACTTCTTCAACAATATAGGCCTGACTGTGATGCCTCAGTACAACCCAGCTGACTTCATATGTAAATATAGCGACCTTACTATTGCATGCTAACTCTTCCTACTCAGTACTACCTAACAACTTCTCTCCTGCTTGTACTATCTTATATCATCGTTAGATACATTTTACTAATAAAAGTGAAAATAGCAAATAAACCACAAAACTACCAGTAACTTTGCCTTGTGTAAATAGTATAGATTCTAAATGTAATATTGCAATATTGAAAATTACATTGTCTACACCAGTATCAGGCAATGGACTTACCTCTCGTCACTAGAGAGAGCATATGGGGAATCGTTTGGGGGATTGCAAGTTAACAGCGCTACGGGCATTGATAACTGGCAGAGAGACTAGGGGCGGGCTGTGTCAGTAAACTCACTGTCTGCTCACAACGAAAAGTGAGGAAATGTAACTTAGCTACTCTTCGTGTTTTTTATTTTTTTATTTATAATTTTTTTTTATATTTATTATTTTTTAATTTTTTTTTTATATTTATTATTTTTTTTAACTGCATGCCAAGCTACCAGTAACATATAATGCCGAAGCATTGAAGGTATGGCATGCAATTGCAGTCATTTGTAGAACATTAACAGCCAGCCGCCAACCAGAACGCTTCACCCAAGACTCCACCGCCACTGAGGATGTCAGCCATAGTTGTGGACAAAATGTTGGGCACACCAATGTCAACTGGACCATGGCCTAAAAGCCCAGATAATGTTTTTAATATAGACTCCGGCTGTGAAAGCCTACAATGTTTTATTATTTTTTTTATGTTCGGATTATGTGAAATTTTGATTAATAGGGTTCTGATTACCAAGGTTCTACTATATTATAAAATAAAAAATAATAGATTATGACCCAAATAAAAAATGGGTATCTTTTTTTTACTATTAGAAGATGTACAATAACATTATGTAGATTTCACTCTTAAGAGCACTCTTAGTAGCCTGTTATTCCTAATAAACAAGGAACAGAGCAAACATACATTATTTTCATTTAATTCTTTTTAAATCATTAATCAGTAATGATGTAATGAGTAGAAAACTTCTAGAAACATCGTCTGTTGACCCAGATGGAATGCAAACAATCTTGATATAACACAAGTTATCCACACAATCAATCTACAATTCTGAGATTTTGCCTGTTTCCTTTTCAGCTATCTTAAACATTTCTTCTGCTGGGGTTTTGTTTCTCCCAGCTTCTAGAATTCCTGTTTATTATCTTCTTTTGCATGAATTTCATTCTTATGTAACAAAAAGCATCTTGCATAGATACTCTTCCACTGTAAACATTTCTTGCAGTAAGTGTTTTAATTGAAGGCACTGCATATCTAGTACTTGGTGAGTTGATTATGGGATGCGGTATTTCCTTTGAATTTGAGCCTTGTTGTGTTTCAGTGGAGCAGGTAAAAGGGAGTGAGGAAATGAAAGAAAAGATCATAGCAGCTTCCAAAGATGCCCGTAGCTTACCTGACTACCCTCAGGAGCTTCTGCCAGACTATTTTACAAACTCAGTCACCATCTGTGATAAATACCTCAACAACTACCAAGAAAGCCACCTACAAACGAATGGTAAGTAACTACCATTCATAACAGCATAACATTGTCAATACTACATCTTGAAATTGGGGAACAACAAAGGTGAAGTATTTTCCTGTTTTATTTTCCATAATCCATTGCAATTCCAGTTAGTCAATGCCAACAGTAATGTAAGTGTTGGTTTTGAAAAGTTGTAATGTGATATTATTTCCATCCACTTTCTTCTTTCTACTTATGCTCTCTCCAATTATTAGTTCTCTTTACTGCTGTTATTCATTCTTTTCGTCATAACTAAGGATAAAATCAACAGTTCTTCATTAAAAAGTACATATTTTCTTCTTGGCATGGGAAAAATAAATACTGGAACAGCTTTCTAAAAAAAAAAAATACAGTTCCGCCCAAGTCTGAATGAATCCATGCCTTATCCATGGTGTTTCTAAAACGTGATAGTAACATATTGTGTCTGAAAAGATGCCTAATTATTTAAGTAATGGAAATGTTATAAATGTTTATATTCAATGAAAAACTACTCATGATGTGCTAATAGAGGATTCTTTTTGCCAGGCTGAATTTTTTTTTAATAAATCAGTTTAATTTGTTTTGGATTGAAAATTTCTTTAAAGGAATTCACCACAAAATTTTAATAATAATTTAAGTATTATGTTTTTGGCATAAATCACTGCTGCATTATTTAATACTATGAACATTCCTAAAACAATGGTAACGACTTAAGGTTTATACTCCAATTATGCCCATAAAGGGCGTAAAGAATAAGAAGACATTAAGTTACTTTGTTTCAGTTATTGTAAATAATTCATCATACGATAGTTCAGTTTTGTAGCACTGAAAGTATGGGAAGTTTGATTTTCATATTTTAGGTTAAGAATTTTTATATAAATTTTATATAGCCTAGGTCTAATTTGATACTGAACTAAAACACAGAAAGCGAGAAGTATAATTGTAGGGAGTGAGCAGGATTGTTGAAACTTGTTGTGGTTCTCTCTCTTGCAAGAGAAGAGTATTGGACTTGCTGATAAGGAAATGATCAAAACTTTCATAGCCCAAACCTACATTAAAATTTTTATGATAGAAGTGATAGGTTATATACAAAATAAAATTATAATAAATAGTTCAAGCAAAAATACAACTTTCTTTCTCCTCTCCTAAATCACTTTTGGTTCAAACATCTTCACTGAAAGATATTTATGCCTTCTCAAATCTTAAATGACCTGCACACTACTAGTGTTTTGTCATGAAAGATTTTGGTTTAAAGTTCAAAGCTTTGCAGGCAGTGTTATTTTTTATTTGATCTTCTTAAACTACATTGATCCCACTAACAAAATTTCATGTAGAGCTAAGCGTGAAGGCGTGACACTTTTCTTGTGAGCCTAAGGATCCCATGGTACAATTCTTTTCAAAATTAATTATAATAATTTAATTTAATTAGTACCTATGTAAAAATTAGTATAAAATTTATTCTTTATATTATTTTGATTTCTTGTACCCTACATTTTTTATTTGAGGTATGCTGTAGCGTAGTGGCTGAGGCGCTGCGCTGCAAACCGGAAGGTTGTGGGTTCGATTCCTGATGAGGTCGTTGAGATTTTTCAATTGGCCTAATCCTTCTGGTGGCACTGTGGCCCAGGGGTCAACTCAGCCTCTAACAGAAATGAGTACCAGGAGCAATCCTGGGGGTAAAGGCGGCCAGTGCATAAGGCTGACAACCTTCCCACCTTCTTGTGGTGAATATCCAAAATCTGGGAGCTCAACCTCCTGGAACCTTCTGGGCCTTCATGGCCTGTATAGGGATCATTTACTTTACATTTTTGATTTAATTAAATGAACGCACTGACAAAAATACATGAAGCACATATCGAGTTCTTCTTATATGCAACATAATAACAAGTCAGGTAAAATTCTACACATTCATAGATAAATTGATTTCTGGATGAAATGATTTTGATGTTATTGTAGTGAATACATTCACTATGAAAATGTTTGTAAAGATGCAGAATCTGTTGGGTGATGGTAATTCTCTAGGCAGTATGTGTTGCACTGCATGTTATGTTTGTTTTGTGCGTTTCCTCCAGGCCACACTAGTTGCCACTGCCAGAGAGGTATATGGGCAGGATCTAGGAATGGTCATGCTCCTCACCAACTTGCAGCAAAAAAATCCGTGGAAATGTGTGCAGTCGTGGAACCCGGAGCACAAAACAATGTTTACACCACAATAGGTACGATTTCCAGCACTGCACTGAAATTTAGAGTTACCCTGTAGTTGGTTGCTGCTGCATCTTTCTAACAAAACAACATAAAATGAGTAAAATATTTATGGCTATGTGCTCCATCCTCGATCAAAAGCGGAATGACTGAGAGTCCAGGGAACATGATCAAACTATTACCGCAGTCAAAATACGTTCGAGGTGCATCATCCAATTCAACTCTCTGCCCTCTTTACTCGAACTAACTCAGAGATTGCATGAATATTTTGTCAAAGAAAAGCAATGATAAGAAATCAAAAGTAAAATCAGAATGTATTTGAGCGCTTTGATTTTGTTATCCTGTTTTGTTTGATTCATTTATTTATAATGTTAAATCCAATAACTGCCATCTCTTTTCAAACTTCATCCTGAATAAATTCCAGATGATCACTCCCTTAAGAGAATAAAAGTTTTACCCTGGACAAATACCATAGTTAACTTGATCATGATTGATGCACCAGAAATTGAGGATGATCAGGGCAAAATGCGAACTTGGATCTTGTAAAATTTTGATCGAGAGTGGTGCTCATTGCCATAAGTATAAAGCTCATTAGAATTTGAGTGTGGAATGATTTTTACTAACTTCAGAATAACAAGATCTGTATTCTGCTTCTTTACAAACATTTTCAAACTTATCATTTACCTTCACTTACAAATTACTGGTACTGACAAACATGGAAAACATGTCCATGATTATATAGTCTTTCTTTTTGTATGATGCAAAATGTATTCATATAGCTTAAGCGCCTTTCTTGCATACATTTCTTCTTGTATACCGTACAGTGAATCCTTCATTTACAATTTTTCTCAAAGACCTTAAAAATGGAATACCGTAATGTGTGTAGCAAAGTGACATGAAGATCTGACAGGACTAATAAGAAATATTTCATTTACCTGCATAGACTACAAATATATTTTCCAAATTCTAACATGCTATCCTTTTAGAAAAATGCAATGATCACATTTGCCTAAGTAAGTTACATTCAAGAATTTGTTTTCCAAGTTTAATTCTAAATAATTTTCATTTTAAAGGCACTGAATCTATCTGGTTACTAACAGGCCCTTAACCAGAATTCAAGATAAGGGTGAGGAAAATTTTTTTCATGATGAGATAGGGTTATGTTATGGACCAATATTGAATTTGGGCCTAAGATGGAGTAAAAATAATCAACTGAATGCACAATTAATGCTAACTGAAAGTTTGTCCTGTGGTACTTATGTAGGTAGTGGAGAATTACTTCAATTCAAAGCACAAGAAGTGTCTAATAGCATAAAAACTGTCATTGAACCTTACTTTAAAAGTAGGCCTACTTCCAAAAATTTATTTCGATACAGATTAAACTTTCGCTCCTTCAAGAGGTTGAATTTTCTCAGAACCTTTTCCATTTTCATGTCTTTGTTCTGCTCTTCTCAAATGCTAAATAAGCCAATTTTGAGTAAGTCATGGTAAGTCTTTGAGGCCTCTTAATTCTTGTAGGAAAGAGAAACTACATTCCAAAACTGCTGTACTGCATGTCAAAGTTCTGATACTAACATGTTATCACAATCTTCAAAGGCATTCCTATTTTTGTCACGTATAGCTCTTTGAAGTAAAAAGACTTTTCAATGCTTTTACTATGTAAGAAATTCTTTGCATCTTTCATATCTTCTACCGGTACACTTGGAATGCTAATGGTCGAATAAATGAACTTATTGTAAGCCTTACGCAAAGAGAGCTTGAGAGTGGAAGGTATATAAACTGAGGGTGGGCTCCCTGGCCCCCCTTTGGCTATAGGCTTGGTTACTAATAAAATACAATCCAACACCTCCTTCCAATACATCAACCACTATTGGAGTTAGCCATACATACTAACTTGTGTTTTGGTAATTATTTTTCTTAAAAGTTAACCGGGAGCTCAGTCAAATCTAATGTTAATCAATCCCCCAAAGACCCATTGTTACTATTGTAACGAAAAATAATAAAAATATTTTTATTTTATAGGTAAGTGTAGTTTTTGCTACCTTGTGTTGGAACTCTATTGCAATTGAATAACAGGCGAATTATTATTTTATTACATATCCCTTTCACGGTATTTTACTTTTGGTTTGTCCAGCATTATAACTTAATACTGTACTGGTACTTAAAATGTCAATTTACTGAAGATAATTGTTTTGTTGCTTCTAGCAGTGAAAGATGAGGAAGGAAAAACGTTATGGCTAGATAACCAGAGTCACGCTTCATCATCTGTTAGTAGTTCGGAAGACGACGTTAGTTGGCAGTGGCCAACAAGTTTCTGGACACAGTTTAAGGTATAGTATTTTTTATAATACATTTAACAAAAGCATATTAAATTTTATCCAAAATCTGTTCACACTTCCTCAATGCAGTTCTCTTTCAGTGTGATTCTGAATTTTGCCAGAACACTCTCTAAACAAGTTCTTGAATAGAATTTCTGAAGACTTGAATAGAATTTATGAAGACTAGGTAGGACTACCTCAAAATTTTAACAAGTATTTTACTCGTTTTTATAATGACTATCATAATTTCATGATTATTTATAGAAGGAATTACTACATAAGTAAGATGAATGTGTATGTGTACCTAATGTCAATCCCATTGCCTTGATGCATTTTGGGTCTGCACTGAGATGGGTAGATGACAAGAGTCATGCACCACTTGGGTGAACCACATTACATGGTGATGTTGATTGGAAGTGTAAGATATGAAGAGAGTGTATGCAGGTGTGTTTGTGTATTCGTAATGATGGTGAGGTGAGGAAAGATGGAGGGGAAATCCGGTGCCAGAATTAGCCTACACAAAGAAACTGCTAGGCTTATCATCTCCATCTGATTGACGAATTGCTTTACATGTGATATATGCCTCCACGTCATATACAGAGAGGTTTGGGATTGAACTCAGGTGTATTTGGTACACAGACTAGTGACGCTGTACACCACCACTTTTATAAATCCAGCCCTCTTGGTCAAATTAAAAAAAAAAAGAAAAATCCGTCCTTACCGGAAGGACGGCTTGCTGCTAATCATGCCACAGCAGTGGAACCAAAATAAAAAGAAACTAATTGTGAAAAATCATCTTTTCATCACTAACCATTATTATTGAAGCAAATCATGAAAAATTTGGTCATGTTAGTTAATAATATAATTAGACCTCTCAAATCAAGTTATATTTTCTTTGTTATACACTAAGATTAGACTGTTTTTTAAACACTCGCTATAATTGTGCAAGTGAATGACATAATTAATTGTAATTTTCTTAACTTTGACAGGTTTTGTCACAACGCAACTTCCAGGAAGCTCGGCCGAGGATGCTGTCAAAACTGAACTGGGTACAGACAGTAGCGCTTGGTGTATTAGCTGGTCTGTTATGGTTCCAATTAGAACGAAAAGAGGAGTCACTCCACGACATTCAGGGATGGATGTTCTTTTCAACTACATACTGGATGCTCTTTGCACATTTCGGTGCTCTGTCTTCATGTAAGTATATAGAAGATTAATATCTTCATACATATCTGGCATTGAATATTTTCTTCTTGCAAGAATATTGTTTTAATAAGAATATAGTTTCTGCTATCAATTTAATAACACTGTCATCTTGAGTATTAATGTGTGAATTATGGAATCCAAACTAACATTAATACCAGTATATTTTCCAAACCATCAGTAGGCCTACCACCAATATGAATGTCTTCATCCTCACTATCTGTTCATTGGGAGCCTTTTTACTGATTCTACCAGCCGGGCTTTTTAAGTAAAATGCACAGTTGTTGAAAATATAAAATACAGAGTTCACCCCAGGGAATGATTTTTCTATGTTTTAGAGCCTAATGATAAAGAAATGATACTTAAGGTATGATAATATTATGCTAAGTTTCTTTTACATTAATTACCATATCGATATGACTTCATCACTACTGCTATAAAATAAATCACTATCACTATCACTATCAAAGGGTAAATCATTTGAGTTGAATTCACATTGTTCTAAATACTGGTAGGCCCACTCTGTTATTATTCATAACCTCTACTCACAACAAAATATACCTTGAAAACACCTTGCCACGGTTACTATGAAACATAGAACTTGCGCTAAAATTAAATAATCATATAATCTGTTTCATTTGAAGACTGAGACCTTTGTAAATTGCAATAACACTTGTGTAAGTGCCTAAGAATAGAGGCAAGTAGAGAAAAGGATGCATGACTGCAGTTTATTTTGCAGGAGTAGGTTTAAGCTTAATGTAAAGAAAATATTATCCAAAAAATAATTTGTCTTTTAAAATGTCTTATTGGTTTTCTGAAAAAACAATGAAATCTGCTAATTTTTATTTCCTAATAATCATCCTTCAATAAATTTAAGACCAATTTATTTAGTATTTATAGTGCTAAGTGTATATTCTAAGGTCCAAATACCTTAGTTATGTTAAATAGACTTCTATATCATTCTCATAACCTTATTTAAACCAAGCTTAATAACATCCATTTAATAGGATGAAACTTAATGTGTATATACTGCCTTAAAAAGTGAATTTTTCTTATTTAGATAGCTATATTCATATTCTGTGAAATAACTTTTTCATTGAAGCCTATTATACAGTACACTTGAAGTATTAGTTATCAATGACAGAAGATTGTAATTGTTTCCAGTTCCACCTGAGAGAGAGGTAATCAACAAGGAGAGACTATCGGGAGCGTACAGACTGTCAGCGTACTACCTGGCGAAGATGGTGGGAGAGCTGCCATTGACGATAACACTTCCAGCGGTGTACCATCTGATCTCATATCCTATGCTGGGTTTCCATAGCGCCACAGTGTTTCTCACCCTTCTAGGGTTCCTGTTACTCAACACAATCGTAGCTCAGGTATGTTTGCTCTATTCCACAAATAAGTTAACACCTTATTTCCCTTGGGTTTCTTGTGTAACTTGGAGCTGTTCTAAATCAAGTGCTTGATGTAGAATTACTGTAATTAATATTTTAATTGCTGCTCATAATAGAAAAAAATATAGAAGAAACTTTTTACAGCAGTTGTCAGTGAAGATGTGGATGAAATTTGTGAGATGTTGGAATAGGCAACAGAAAGAAACTCCAATGCTTGTATTATTTTCCCTTGCATGTTTCTCTTTTATGTTTACTCCAGTTATTGCTTTAAAGTCTATTGTGGTGTTGTACTTTGTCTCAAGCTCAATTACTAACAGACATTTCAAATTTGTATCTCAATTTCTTTTATAGTCTCCTTCGCTAAAGAAAACAAAAGAACCACACAATGAAGTGTGTACAAAGAAATGAATTTTCAATCACTATCTTCTGTATTTCTACAATTTCTATTTACTGCAGGTGTTAAAACAGTGTTAGTTACTCCTCTGCTGAAAATGATGAAACAGATGAATCAAAAGGAAGAGTTAAAATTTTAGCCCAAAGTTAATAAATTTGAAATTTGTGTATATTTAAACTTTGTCAATGAAACCGTCCGTAAATATGATAAACTGTTATAGGTAAGGATGCTTAGCACTATTATAATAGTAATCTGAAAAGAATAAACAAATTCATTATTAATTTTCTAAGTTTTTACACGTATTATCCTTGTTTTGCAACATTGCCATACTAACACTTTACTTAGGGGACAGATTATTAGTTCAATCATTAAGGAATCTTTAGGGGAAAATCCCACAAGTATTTTTTTCATAAAATAGAGGATCTTAAGATCATCAATGGTTCTCTAGGTCACTCTAACAATAACATTTAGAAATAAATTCAAAAAGTTATTTATGTATAAAGTCAACTGAAATTAGAAACTGGCATTGATTTGACATTTCAGAGTGTTGGATTCTTTGTGGGAGCATCATGCATGGACATGCAAGTATCTATAACAATCAGCGCCCTATACACGCTGGCAACGCAACTGTTCGGTGGCTACCTTGCAACAAACATCCCCCACTGGCTCAAGTGGATGCAGTATCTGAGTATGGTGCATTACGCCTACCAGAACATGCAGATTGTGGAGTTCAGTGAAGGCACAAAGATACAGTAAGTTCACTTTTTCTTGTGAATTATTGCCTCCAAAAATAAATAAATAAATAAATATTATTATTATTATTATTATTATTATTATTATTAATATTATTATTATTATTACATTATTATTATTATTATTATTATTATTATTATTATTATTATTATTATTATTATTATTATTATTATTATTATTATTATTATTATTATTATTTTATACATAAACTTAAAACTATCAAAACTTAAACTACTAGAATTGATAACTTTCTGACAGTTTCAATGCAATTAACAGATGTTAACCTGTGGCCTCAAAATAATTATCTTATAACAAGAAACATCAGTACCAAAGCAAAATTAAACTTTCTGAGAGCAGTGTCTGCTCAAGTATTACTCTGCTAGGTAATTCCCATGCAAAAATATATAAGCTTATAAAGACTGAAAATAAAAAATCCAGCAACCTCTGAACCTGAGAAGTGCTACACTGTTGAGGAACCAGTGACATATGTTTCACAAATTGTTTGCCCAGACACGCCGATATCAAGCTTTTTTAGTATTTCCACTTTCTCTGCGATCAACAACAGACAATGTTTATGCTTTTCGCAACCTCTTTTCTTTGCTGAATTCTTAATGAGGCTATACAGCAGCAAATAATAAAATAACAAGAAAGAATGAGCAGGAACACCTTTAGCAAGTGCAAGCAACACCCAACAGCTGATTCTAGACTATAGTGCCACTAAGACACTGTGAGTACGCTGAAAAATTGTGCGCATATGTTGCACAGTGAAACTGACAATGCTCGATGTGCTGTGGACAAACCTATTCGTTTCACTTATTGGAATAAATCAAACTAGTGCAGGAAGAAATTTTCATAGCAATAAATTTTTCATTCGCTAAAATTAGTAGCAGGGATTATCATCTAAACCTCTTTAGTGAGATATAAATACAGAGTATTCTATGCCAATAGCTCTGAACCTATGTGGCTGGCAAAAGGCAAAGGGTGCATGTCCCTGCCTGCCAAACTCTCAGCCATAGGGCAGTAGGCCTACTTCAGCGTGTTATTGTTTTAGAATATGTTTCAAAATTTCAGTAATGAATGGCACCATATAAATATGGCAAAGATGAAAGAAGAGCAGTTCAAGATTTAACACCCTTTATAAGAGATTATATAGAGTTTTAAGAGTGAAATTATTTTTCTAATTTTGTCAATTTAGTTTTTGAATTATTAGCTTTATCTGTAGCAAGATTGAGATCGGAAATATAAACACTAAACTTCACTAAAAGGTATAGGATGATCATTTCAGAGGGTCTTCCCACCATCATCAGCTGATTCTGACTGGTCCTCTAGTGGCGGGTGAATGAACATGTCAATCAAAGTTCCTTGTATGCCAACTGAAGTGTCGAAGTTTAAGAGATTTTTTCGGTTCTTTTTAATGAATATCTTTTCCCAAACTATAAGTTGTATTGATTGTTTTAGTAGTGCAATTTCATTTTCAATTTCATGGCTTACTTCCCAGAAATGCATTTCCAAAGCGGATTTTTCAATTTGTTTGTCCATAATTTTCCTAAAATGTTCTTTTCTCCTTGTATCTAAATTCCTTTTTGTTTGGCCTAACAAACCTACCATTTAAAAAATAAATTTAACAATGAAATTATAAGAATTAAAAAAAAAAATTCACTTACAGTATCTTGAAATTCATTCTCTTATATTGCAAGTATACTATATATATATTTTTATAAATTCCAAAATTTATTAATGTGTTTTATTTTTTCTTTCTTCTTCTAAATTAAAGATAAAGTTTTAAATATGGTGCATAATTTAATAGGGCTAAGAGAATTGAATGAATACAATTTATAAAGCATTACTTATTTCTTATGGTTAGATGGTGTATGTGGCCCTTAAGTGAAACAGTGTCACACTCAAGTAGGCACAAAAATTTCCTTACGAAGGGAAGGTTAAAGAATATATTTATTTGAGCTGAAAGAATTAGACCATTAGGCTTTCTCTTTCAATCAACCAGAAAAATTACTTACAATAATACATTATGAAACAAGCATAGGTTTAATGGCAGTTGGCATTCACTAAGATGTATGTTTATAAAACAAGTTTAGCAAGTTTCATAAATAGATGGCAGGGGACAACTGCATGTAGGGCTGCGCTTAGACATTTTAACCTCAAGGTAACGCACATTAAAATACTCAAAATAAATTCAGCTTGTACTAATGTTAAAATTGACATTAATGGAATTTATTTTACTTTAAATATGGATTGTTGATAGCGTAGTTTGAATTGCGATTACTGCTTTCAAGGGTTGAAGATTGTTCTGTGTATGATATTAATCAATATCAAATATGCTTAGTTAGAAATTTATAGAATGATAACAGTGGTGCAGACAATACTTTAATTTATGTCATTAAGATGCTGTTACATCACATTGTAGAAAGATTATTATAATACTGTGAAACAAAAAACAGCCCACAATATAATGCAAGTAATGTTAGTACAAAATAAGGCATGAAAATAACAATGAGTAAATGATTTGAAATACATGCATATAGCTGATCTTACAATACTTACAAGTTGCACACTGTAACTAAGAAAAGTCTACACAAGCAAACCCCTATTAATTGTGGAACTTTTCTTTCAGATGTGCAGCACAGTCTAAGTTTGATGTATGCGCGAACAAAAGTTACATTCCGGTGGAGGACATTTTGAAAGCACAAGGAGCAAGTTTACCACTTTGGGCCAACACATTGGTGCTATTGCTGTTCCTCTTAATATTCAGGATTCTTGGATATATCGTTCTTCGATACTTCCGCAGACCCAAGTGACGTAGTGGGCCTTAAGTGTATCAGTTTGTGGAGTAAAGCAACAGTTGGTATTGGTTTCCGACTCGTAAAAAAAATGGACAGGAGAAATAATTAAGAATGGCTGTGTTGTTATCGTAATTTTTATGAGCAAGTCCTTGTTGTTTCTCATGACAGTTAAGCTTTCCCATTTGGATAGCAACAAGAGCCTTCCTCTCACGGAGGAAGAAAATTGTTCTGGTTGCGGTTTCATTCCTACAAAAGAGTGTTTAATAAAGCAGTGCAAAGATGGAAGGAGATTGATTTTAAGCAGTGCCTTTGGATGCTACTATGTGCCAAGAAGCAAGTGATAGCTGAGGAACTGCCTAAAGATGGCGCCGAGTGGTTTTTTCAATGCAGTACAAGTGTTCATAACGAGAACTGTGAAATAAATAAAAACTTTATCTTAGCTGTTGTTTCAAGTTCATCGTCGTGTTCCGTTTTTATACCCGTCAAGTGCTTGACATTTACAAGAAAATTAAATCTCTTGTATTTTGTTTTTCCATAAGAAAAAATCCCACCTCAGTACCATTCATTGTACTCGTATTAAAAATAGAGACAGCCATTATCAGATTGAGGGATTTTTTTTTACCTCTTATCGAATGTTACCGTGTAAAATGCGTCAGTACTGTAGTATATTACTGTAGCTTACTTTGTCATACAAAGCACCATTACTTCATGATGTAACCTCGTAATAATGTACCATACAACTGGCAGCATGAGTTTTTAAAACTATTACCTTTGTGATCATACAGCTGTATCAGAAGGAACTGCAGGGAATTTTGCCTATTTTCATGTTGAGTGGAAGTTTCACTATGTGAGTCTTTTGAGTGGTACAGTGATCCAAGCAAATGTGACCAGGACGTGGTTAGGGTTTTTTTCTTACCATCCAGACCTCATGTTATGGCAGGAAGTTGTACAGTTGCCGAAGCAATGCAGATTATTAATGGTAATTTATTTTATACTCGGCTTGAAAGCCATTGCACCGTATGTTTTTTGTCTCAGGACTATGCAATATGTCAATGTTTGGCTCCTTCCCTCTGGGCCAGTCGGCCCTTCCAATAGTATATTATCCCTCCATTCTCCTCTGCCCACTCAAAACGTTCCATCTCATAACGTTTTTCCTCCTCCCTCCGCATACAGTAAGCTATTGTTCTACTACTGTTCCTTCTTCCATTATATTACTCATTCAGAGAAAGCAGCTTTGCTCCTTATCAGTATCATGGAAACTATATTATTCAAATGTGAGTTGAAACATTAAAAAAAGACACAAAAATAGTAAACCAGATAACCTAGTCCTTTAGTGTTTTTTGAGAGCAAACTGCTGATGATATGAAGCTATTTATATTCAATAAAATCTGTTACTGAAATAAGAATATACTATATATACGTCTCATATTTTGTAATTGTGCCTCTATTTCTTTGAAACAGTGAGGTGTTCAAAGTTTGAAGACAGTTAGTTGTTCAAAGGTTTATAAGAATTTTTTCCCCTGGAAAATATTTTGAAACATTGTATAATGTAACTGACTTTTGAGATGGAAGATGGCTGTATTTTTAAATTATAGAGAACTGCAGAATAATCAGTCAGTTTTGTGAAATATTCAACATTCATCAGCAGGTTTCAAAATTCTTTGTTTCCCTTTTAATTACCTTGCAGACTACTGTTTTCAATTGTGTAATTACTTCACTGTATACCTATTCACAATTACTTGCTCTCATCTCCTATTATATAGGCAAGACTAGAGTGACAAAAATAATGTAGACATCCCTTGTTATATTCAAAATTAAGGAGTGTTTCATTGTTTCATAAGGCAATGTAGCAGCTCAATCTTTTATAGATAATGAATAATAAATGTTCATATTCATTTCTGATTTTTACTTAACTGAGTTACATTATACCTATACTATAACATAAGAGAAATATTGCTAACTTGATTGCTAACTACGTAATAAAAATTTTCTGCATTAAAATGGCATACATACAAAAATTTACAAAAAATATTACTTTAACATCATTGTAGCTTTGCCTATTTCCTTCCAATGTACAGGTAAGCTAAGTTACAGATCAAGTAAATGACCTCAAGGAAAGTCATGAAACAAGAATGGACCATCAACAAAACCAATTAGAAAACATCCATTGGAACCTCCAAGGGAAAAAGAAAGTGGAAGTCTTCCAGAAACATGGAAAAGAGAAACAAGAAAGCAAACTAGAAACTTAATGAACAATGCTGGAGAAAGACAACTCAAAGTCTGGGATGGAATCAGTCGATTATCTGTGGCTGGCTAGCTTTTCAGGGCACATTAATCAAATAAAAAATTATTGCAAACCACAACATAGATCTTTTTAACATATTTCAATTATTACATTCATGTTTGGACATTGTATTTAATTATTGTATACTTTCCTGCTGTAATTAACCCGAGCCTTGTCATTTTCTACGATTCACGATTGTCAACACTAATTTATTTCTTATGTCTTTCACATCACACTTCTTTCTTTTCTCTGTAGCCTCCTAGCTGTCAAAGAGGTCGGTCAGTGAGAATGAACTGTTGAAATTCCTTGGTCTAATTCAGCATTATAATGTTACTGGTACATCGTAAATTTACAAACATTTGTGATTACTTTCCTGAATTACACAAGGTAAGTGAGCTTATCACATATTATTTCAAACAATAACGTAAGTTCAGTAAGTATATGTGATAATAGAATGTACATAATACATGTCAGGAAGTAATTCAGTTATTACTTCATTGTTTCAGAAGAGTAATCTGTGTGGAGATGATCCAAATTTTGAAGAAAAATTTATATGTGTGAGTGAATAACTCGCCAAACTGTGGGCTACAAAGAGACTAGAAACTCCCAGTTTACAAACTCACCTTCAAATAATCCAGTGATACAACAAAGGCTAGAACGACCTACCATGGGCAAGAGAACTATTTGTCACACCTGCCCTCCTAAAAAAGAAATGATAACTGCAAAGAAAGTTGTGCATACTACAAAGAAAGTTGTGCATACTACAAAGAAAGTTGTGCATACTGCAAAGAATATCGAGCAAATATCAGCACAAACTACTGTAAGTGAGGTAAGATAAAAGGTTTGTTCCTACAGCCATATCGGGAAAAAATAGTTTTATGCTGCTCACTAGGCTCTTCCTCTAATGGGACCCGCCTCAGAAGGCGCGATTTTGGGTTTCATCGCAGAAGAGATTCAATGTGAGACATAATAAACCTCATGCTATTCAGTATATTGCTCCTAAACTAACATAACGTTGCTAACCCAACAAAACCTGTTACTGACCTAGAATTTACCTATCATTATTTAACTAAATGCAAAAGCTTTTTACCCTCCCACACGAGGGGAAGGAACCGGCAGGCAGATCTTGCTTGGTGTGCGGCATATATTTATCTTTTACCATGTAGTCTCGTGTACTGCCATTGACCATAACACATGCTCGCATTGTCAGTTCTCTGTGCAACATGTGCGAATAGTGTAATTTTTCAGCGATTGACAATGTGTGCATGCATTATGGTTCATAACAATACATGCATGTAGGAACAAACCTAACATGTAAAAGTGTAAGATATTATATAAGGTGTAATTATTATGTCCTGCTATTTTTTAAAATAGCTGGGTTTGGTCTACAGTTGATATCGGATCATTATTGCATCCACTGAGAGTGCTATACATAGTTTATATACAAACTGTAGCCTACATTATAGAAAAACCAGACTTATATGTTTTAGGATGGAAGAGGACAAAAAACTTTTGCTCTACAGTGCTCTTGTTTCCATTGTCACCACTCGGCAAGTCAAACATCAGCATTTCCTTTTGCAGTCCTTGCCAAGTTATTCTAATAACAATAGCAATACAATACAAAATTGTGGCGTTTCTTTGATTCTTGTTTCCGACAGACATGACAACACTTCAACGCACAACAATTAACAAGTGTGTCCTAATTGCATTAAACAAACAACACTTCAAAGACAGTACCACTGAGGACAATGATAGCAAGACGACAATACCGGTAACTGAATGCTTCATATTTTTTCCATCATAAATTATGTTGTACGGATTAATGATCATTCCTAAGAAATTCACTCAAAAAACAGATGTAATATATGCACAGTGCTTTTTAAAAGATCCCGTAAAGTGCTTGAAGTGTTATCAGTGTTCAATGTCCCTGCGTTATTTTTTAAAATGAGCCTGTAAGTTAAAGCACTTTACGAGTGCTGCAGCATAATTGCATATGATTAGTAAATAGGTTCAGTCTGATATAAATTGAAAATGTTAAAATTCATTACACCATTTTAAATGTTAAATGTATCACAGTGGTTTCAAAAATGTTATATTTGTTGACTGAAAAGTAATGTCCATTCTATCCCTTACATTGGCAGCCATGTAGGACAAAATAAAAAATCTCTGTCTGCGCAAAGTGCACACTAGGCAGCAGGAGTGCTCACGAACAATTGTAAGGATCCCAAAATAGCTGCAGCATATATATTTAAAATTGTTTCACAAATATTAATGCCTGTCTAAAAAATAGTGTATGATACACATGGTAAAATGATTTTATTTTGCTCGTAGAATTGCTACACATGGCCTTACTCATTTTGCAAACACAACTACTCTCAAAATAAAATCTCCTTTTTACCGCTTGTTTCACATATAATTATTAGAGCTTTGTTTTGCCATACTGGAATATAAACCAACAATTAAATAACATTTTACTAGAAGAATGCTGTAGGCTTACCATAGTGACCTGAACTTATTATCGTGCTTTCTTTGTATGTAGGTTAGACTTATAGGCCATAAGCTGGGGCGTCGCCAGGAATTTTATGAAGGGGCAAATTTATCATAATTCCAAACACAATGATTTTTGTATATAATCAATAAGAATATTCGTCTTCACACATTTTTTGTAAGTTATGTAAGTTAATGTTTTCCCAATTAATTTCATCAAACAATGATTTTTGTTTACTAGGCTACATTATACAGTAATCTATAGCTTAATAATAATAATTGATTTATTATCCGGAACAATTAGTGGGTTTACAACAATAATAATTTGAATAAGTGTACTACGAGCTAATTCCTAATTGAAGTTAAGCCACATTCAAGAGATACGAATGATATTTTCTTGAGTTTTGTCCATTCTGTAGCGATAATCTTAATGATTTATGTATAGCGTAGAGCTTTATCAACATTAACAGGTAACAAAATACCGCAATTTAGTAGTGAGTACCAGTGATAAAGCTCTACGCTATACATAAATCATCAATGATATTTTATTATGAACGACTGAAAATGAATTCTGGACCTCAATTTGAAATGATTAGGCTAAATGCATTAACCCTTTATCTGGCAGTGTTGCTCTCAGGCAACACTTACGAATTCCTCCCTGAACCTGGCAAGCCTCTTTTGCATTCGGACCACAAAAACACTTCCTATGGCCATCCAACGGTTAGAATATGAACTAAATTGTTGGTAGATGTTACCTGGGATATTGTAGCTGTTGCCTATAGGCACCATTGCCAAATAGGAGGTATAACTGCTGGGTAATAACCATTAGACTTGTGATATACCATGTTGCCTGAGAGCAACATTGCCCATACAGTGGGCATAAATTTTAATTTCGTCTGCCAGATAAAGGGTTAATATTCACACAGTTTCCCAGCCTGTAGTTTTGAACCTCAGCTGGATTTGACGACGCTGGAAAGTTTTTAAATTGATAGATTGCATTCTTTTGAGCAATAGCCTTGGTGACAGATTATTATAAATAATAATTATAGGTTAATACTTTTTGAACTCAATATAAAATATGTATATTTTTTATTGTCCATGCAACAACTGCAAGCTGACAGACAAAAGTACCGGTACCAAAAAATAAATGAATCCATAAGGCATTCCAGAGGGAGGGCCATAACTCCTTATTTCAGTGATATTAACACAACATTGCAGCAATCATTAAGTTTTGAATGTAATTAATCTGACAGCTTTAGCTAGATTACCTACCAATCTGTTTATTCCAGTTGTCGACAGATATCTCTCTATTAGATTTTTCATGCAAATTATATTACAAAAAATTACATATCAATGTGTATTGAAATAACTGATAACTTATTTGGTAATATGTATTACGGTATTTTTTATTCTTGACACAAAACATATTATTTTCATCTAGTAAGAATGCATTAAAGTTGAAGTCTAACCTAATCATAGACCAGTACCCATGTTGACAATTCAAAATATCAGTACGTATAGAGGAAGATAGCTTGAGAAGGCGAACTTAACAGCAGATGTGTATGTATGACCTATTTTAATATGGCAGAAAAAAGTGTAAATCAGTACAGTACGCCCCTCGTATATCTGCTTTAGTATGGCAAAGATGTTTGCCATCCATCAGTACAGGTAACTTCTAGCTCCAAAAAGTTTCTAAATCATACGTTAAAAAAAAGGGGGGCTATTCAAAAGTTCATGACTCTTCAGGCCATGCAGACCAGTTAAATCAATTTCAATATCAATTTGCATATGTCAGCCTCTCTACCAAAATAATACTCGGAGACATTATCGATGCAATACTTCTGAATAAACCCATGGATACTATGAACATATAGCAGAAATATTGCATCGAATCATTTCCAGTTCAAAGAAACAAATTGAACTACAATAAACTGGTGATATAAATATACTGTAAGGTTAATTTTAGGGACCAATGAAAACAATTTAAGATATTCTAGACAAGGTTGAAACTACCAATATTGGATGAGTTTTGTTCTTCTGAAAACATTCATTCTCAGGGTCTGTACTGTACATCATTTAAAGCTAACCTAATAGCCTAATTAAGTTCCCGTGTATCATCACTCAAAATGTTGTATCATAGGCTAGTTATGTATAAATTAGAACCTGAAATACGGCAGACTTATTCAGGGAATAACTGCTCCGAACTAACGTAGATATACAATGTTTGCAAGATCGTGTTTCTGAATGACTTTATGCATGAGAACAGTATAAGCATGAGGCTCAAACACTTTTTGAAGTTCTTTAAGGTACTTCTTTCTTTCC
Organism: Ectobius pallidus; assembly: GCA_964059195.1. Taxonomy (NCBI): domain Eukaryota; kingdom Metazoa; phylum Arthropoda; class Insecta; order Blattodea; family Ectobiidae; genus Ectobius; species Ectobius pallidus. The sequence continues at coordinate 129,417,757 of CAXKWD010000006.1, forward strand.
CGAGCTGGTAATAATAGTACTATATTGCTCACAGACTCCATAGCTGCTGGGAAGTTCTTTCGCAGGTTTTCCCCAAATCCATTAGCTATTTGTTGTTTCAAATAGAGGTCCAAAGGAATCCCAGTTTGTGCTTCATAAGGATATCTGATGAGTGCCCCTGACTGTAGAATTCTGTAAATTCTTCTTTTTTCTCTCCGAATTCTTTTAAGACTGGGATTATTTCTCCTTTGTCTATCAAAATACACACAATATCCAATAAAAGCCGCACTAAGAATAGTTATTATAGCCACTGTATTATGCGTAAAACCCACAGACATCATATAGGCATGCATTTTAGAAAATTTAAGCACCGATAGTATTGCATTTCATTTCAAATATGGAATAATCTAGATATGAATATGTCGTGCCTGTTAAATGTTATAAAAGTAAATATGATTATTTCTTCACTGTTATCTTTAGCACAAAGCTCAGTTAAAAATATTAAGCATTAAGATACAATTTAATATATCAACTTCTAAACATCCTAGATTTCAGTCAATTTTAACACCATTTGTATTCCAGTTGCTAGGAACAACAGAAGGAAAATAAAACAAAATACTGCTGTAGTATTGTATGAATTTTGGTTCTTGCATATTATTCATTTGTTTCTGGTTCCATTTTATGAAAGTACCGATATAATCAAACGAAGCAGAGTAAAAAAGAAGTTTTAATGAGAGTCTATTAATAAATTTAAAGAAATTGCAAATATATTACTTTTCTGGGACTATGCTGTGGATGTAAAAAGTTATTTTCATAACATATTTTCATACCAATATTCTGCTTTGAGGACAGTCAACTAACACTTTTTTATGCCAAGACAAATAACATTTAAATAAATGAGCTTTTTCTCTATAATTTCATAATAATGTTCATTCTAGTAAATATTTTACATTTTAAATTCTCAACTGGGAATATATTTACATATTTTACCTAATTTTTACCGACTAATAATTTGCATATTTTTCTATTTCTTTTTACAATCTCAAAGCTTCTGAAAAAAATTAAAATGATTGCATGCTACAGACTTTGTATAATATTATAGATCCATCTTAGAAACCATGTTATTTCACATTGAGTGAAGGCAAAACAAAGAACATATTAATCGTATCCATTATAAGATGACATACTTAAATTCCAACCAGCCTGTTATCTAGGCATGAAAGAAATTAATTCAGAAATTTCAATTGAATTTGATATTCATATCAACAATGATCTAAACTGGAAAGAACTAGGGTGGTAGCCAGGATTTTTATCCTGCACAGGCTCGTCGGGGACAGGGGGATATTGCTATATTTTTCTTTTTGGTAAAATTAAACTTTCTGATTTAATTTTAACGTCTTTTTCAGTTATAAACAAAATAGTTTTTTCTAAAATCATACCACACTGTTCCAAAATAATATTTTGAAAAATGGCATTAAAATGAAGTTTGAAGGCTTAATTTTACAACTGTTAATAAGCAGTGTTAGTCTCATATATTGTCACAATGGTAATAAAACACTTTATTTAAGAATGCTTAATGAGATGTAGGCTATATTTTCATTTAGTAAAATGTTCGTCCGTCCCCCCATTTCTGGGGGGTTTGGGACCCAGACGCCCTCCCTAGCTACGTCCGCATGGATAGTGGAGGAAGAAGGGGCAGAAAAGGAGGAAGAAAGAAAGAAAGCTAGTACTAAATAGTAGGCCTACTATATATCAGAATCAGAATCTTTATTGTCATATTGTCATTTATAAACATAGCAATGACGATGACAGATGATCCCAGTAGTGGTTATGGTGGAATGAAGCAAATAAGGAGTAGGCCTACAGGAGAATCCGAGACTCGAGAGAATATGTCTTTATTGCATGGGATTTTTATCCATAGATAGCTATTTAATACAAGAGAAACATATTAATTATCTGTGGACTTCGAATTGCAAGACGAAATCTTGCAGTTCATCGCAACAATATAGCCTAAAGCTCATGCGTGAAGTCCATTTCCCTCCCTGGTAGATACATTAGCGATGCAGGTGGAGGAACAGGCAACTACGCGAGCCTGCTGAAGCAATGCTGAAGATCTCGCGTCAACAAAATGGTCTTCAGGGTCGCCAGGTGAGTAGTAGTGAAAGTAATAAAAAAAAAAAAGTTGTGCTTGCACGGAGGAGAGGCAAACGCACGGCATCATTCCGCTGCTAACCGGTGTGGAATGTGTTTCGTGGTCTTGCGAAGCTAGTGTGTGACTGAATTTTGCGAGTGTATTCCTAGTGTCAGTGCTCTATCATTGTCAACAAGTACAGGTAAGAAATAGTGTGCAGTCTCTAAGATAGTGGTTGGATTCCAGCACTTAGCTGAATGCTTTCATCTACATTTCCTTTGTTTAGTAAAGCTTGAACAGATTGCAAATGATATTTTGTCTGTCAAAATGGTCATGTAAAGTTTTGAATAGCTTTGTGCTTTGAGGTTATTTTACAGAAAAGCCTTTTATGCAAATTCATTTATTTGTTAGCCTTTTCATTACATATAGGCCTAGTCTACGGAGTAGGGTTATATTATTTGTAATATTCTTCGGTAGCTATGTTTACATTTGCAACAGTGCACGTTGTAGTCCTAATGCTATCATAATTTCCCTCCTACCACAAGTTTGTGTAAGGTTATCATGTTCCACAAACTAAAAGTTACAGGATGCGCGTTCCCCAATACAGGTGAGGTTTTTATGGAACGATCATTTTTATTAGATTCGAGCACAGCACGGTAATTTTGACAATAAGCCCCCAATTATTTAATAACAGTTACGGCATACCCGCAGATGACCAAACATAGTGCCCAATTTTGAGTGTTTTCCTTCAACAGGTATTTCTTAAAGGCAGAATAATAGCAAATGATTAATAGCTTTCCTGCCTATAAAATATTTTAAAATTATTATGCTAAACATGAAAGCCTCCGTTCTTGCAGCTACACAGATTATAACATTCCTGCTACTTAACTGTAAGGATTACTGAACAATAGGAGACCTTCATTAAAGGCTTAGAAACAACACTTTCAAGTTTCTGGCCTTTCTATAGATTATTAATTCGTGTATCGTGTTGAATAATTGCACCCGCTGTATTATTGTATAATATGCCCTTATGATTTACGACCTCGATATAAAAACAGTTATTAGCACATCAGAAGAATGTTTGCCGGTACTCTCTATACGTACTGACTGCGGATTAGCGAACAATAGCGAATGACCCTAGTCTGCCTGGTGGCAAAGATAGTATCGCGCTGGCTGTCTGTGCCTAAAGTTCCAGGTTCTATCCCGGCCCAGTTTGATAGCATTTATGTGTGCATAAACGTTACAGGCCCATGTCTGTGAAAGGACTCATGCGGGGCAAAATTTTGCCACACCGGCGACGGTCACAGGCCTAAGTTGCAGTACGCCCCCGTTGCTAAATAATAAAAGAAATGACCAAATAAGTGACTCTCATTAGGAGGGGGATACATTGTAAAACCATTCCTCAGACACCCTGTGCCTCGGGGGTGGAGTGAGAGAGGCCGTCATGTTTTGGAAAATACTAAAACATAATCGCACTTCTTGTCGAAATGGATGGAACATCGGTACGACGACTTGCTGTTCCCACGTACCACTGTATGCGGTGTGTCAGAGACGGATATAGTATTTTACCATTTCTTTACCTTGTTTTCCTTATCACATACAAACACCCATGCCCGGGGCGGGTCTCGTACCCACAGTCTCCTTCACCGCGGCTCCCCGTATTCGTTTTCATAACAAGCGAACTTAGCAACTTACAGACAGCCGGTCTACCTTACCAAACTATAAACATATCTGCACTATCACAAAAATATTTTAGATGAGAATGTGTGTATTACTTACGATTACGAAGTAGGCCGGCGTTGTCAAGGTATAATCACCACGAGAGAAGCTAGTCCAGTGAATTAATCACATCGGGTAAAATATGAAGACACAATAATAACAAACCGTATAGTTTTACTACTGTCACTATTGAATATTTCACATTAACATATAAATAAAACACAGTTTTACACACTAGACCACTCACGGCGCGCCTTTCCACGGGCTAATCGACACAAGATTATTTAAATCAATCGATAAAGTCTCGATACACAATAGCTAATTGATTTTAGTAGTAAATGAATCTAACACTGTGACAAGATGGCGTGATCCTTCGTAGTTTCCAATTTCAATCATATTGTCTCACACTTGTTAAGTTATAGATTTCATTGTAACCTTGTACGACTTTGTTGTAACCAAAGTTGCAGTCACAGAGGAGTAGTCCAATACTACAATCATGTGAGTTAATGAATTTTATATTGGTTCAAAGGGGGAAAGTATTTATTTGAGAATGTTGTCACTCCTTATACCCCCAATATGAATAAATAAGGAAAGTAAAATCTAACCTGAAAAACTCCCTGGTAAACTTTGTGGAAACAATTACAGTTTATTATATTGTAGGCATATATTAATAATATAATTCCAAATAATAATGTAATATATTAATAATATATTCAAACTTGAAAATGTAAATAAAAACTGTGTAGACTAGAAATGATGAGAGTCCACTCTAGAAAACTTGCCTTGTCACCAATAGCACACTAATAACAGTTTTACTTACATTCCAAAAAAAGTGTTGAAATGTTAAAATTTATTGTGATCCAGTGAAGTTCACTAATTGCTAGAATTGTGCTCCGCAGGTTTTTTTTCTTGCGTGCACATATCGGTGATTCTTCAAATACGGGAAAATTTGTGTTCTGGAGTGATATTTCCCTTCAAATTCAACTTTTAAAAAAATTGAAATAAAAGTTTTGTTCTAGTACTTCCATACCACAGCTACCACTTTGAAATGTCACTAAGTTTAAATTCTGATATTCCAAAACGAGATTTAATTCAATTAAATGTCATCCACATGCCCTGTCCCATACCCCGGTTTTGTATATTATAATGCATTTTTCCACAAAACAAAATATTATTTCCTTTTCAACTTTTTTCCTGCCAATGAGTATGAATGTGTGAAGAATATTAACCCCTAAAAAATAAAATGAAATAAAATTGTCACCCCACCTAATGAACATAAAGAATGTCCCAAGGGTTTTTGGTCATCCACATGGCTGAAAAGAATGGAATTTTTTTCTGCAGGAATGAGAAATTTGTATAACTGGCAACAGTGTTAGAAAGCCAAAAGGGCAGCTTGTGGTTGAATTGTAAGGTTGAATTTTGCTTGCTTACAAACAGTTTGGGATTAGCAAAGGACTTTGCATCATTTTCAAGGAAAGCGTTTTTATTCCCCGTCATAAACATGACTTCTAGAAAGTAAACAGAAAGTGAATATTAATTAATTTTGATTATGCACTATGATAAACCTACCAATTCAAAGTACCTGACTGAAGTTGAGCCTACAGAGGTACTGAGACCACTTAAACTCCTTTTTTGTCATACACATGCCTCATAAAGGGGTATGTGGAAGACTCTCAAGTCATGTAGATGATAAATGTAGGGTACTATTGTGTTTGTGGTGCCTGTGACCTGTACTTAAAATCTTAAAACTGATTAAATGAATTTCTGCTTGATTCCCCCCCCCCAAACCATAAAAACACAGTCTAGTTAAAATTACATTGAATCCGGAGTATGCACACAAATTTGCAAATTGGTGCAAAATCAACTGAAGTAAACTGAGAAAAATATGAAACTGAAGTAAACTGAGAAAAATACGAAATCACATAAATAAAAGCAAATTGTTGCCAAAGTTAGTCATTAATGTAGCCTTCTTGCCATCCACATGTACAGGGATGTTATTCACATGGCTTTAAAAAAATTAAAACATTAAAATAAATAAAAATATAATCATTTAAGCTCTGCTGTTGCCTTATTACTATCAAGTAACCCCTGAAGTATTTTAGTTTTTTTTTTTTTTTTTTAGATTTTAAAAACAAACTAAAAAATTTGGATTTAGACACTCCAAATTTTTCCGTATTTGAAGAATGACCCGTATATGTGCAGACATGGAACAATAGCATTTATACACACACACACAAATACCATACACTTGACAATTTAGATACCAGTAGGGTTACTGGTCCATAACACCAAAGGTAGTGAGACAGGTAGCAAACCAAAACCTAGTGCTTGAAAAGTCACTTGATAACTCATTAAGGTGTTTTTTGGATTAAAAATAAACAAAAAAACAAACATACAAAACAAAACTCAACACAAATACTTTTTTTAATATTCTGAGTCGCCGAGAATGATGTAGGCCTACTTTCTCTAAAGAGGGAGTAAATTTAAACCACCCCAACTCTATCGATGAATTTGACTATTCCATTCATATGACATACATTTGATATTGATCAGTAGGGTTCGGATGTTTATGACCTAAAAATTGGAAAATATGACTGCAAATATTACCTTAAAATGGCTAAATATGACCAAAAAATCCTAAATATGACCTCATAAAGTAACGTACTTTCTAAAAGTAAATGTTCCAATGACATTAAATAATTATATCACAATAATTCAATCAGATAATCGCTTTTTCAATTTTTCAGGTGATTTACAGTTTTACTTGTAAACAACTTCTAATCTGTTAGTGTTTCCAGATACCATTGTAAAGGTGAACTGGAAATATTTTTAAAAACATGTAGCCTATATTGGAAGTTGCTAACAACAAGGAGGAACAGGTAATTGTGCTATTACTTGTTATTGTCCCTTCACATTTCAGTTACAGTCGTAACTCATTTTCTGAAAAAAATCAAGTCGACAATTTAGTACACATATTTTACCTAATTTATAACTGAAATATGACGTTAAATTACAAATATGGCCAAAATATGACCAAGATCGTGAAAATGACTAAAATATGACTTTATATGCAAAATAAAAACGGCCCGATTAGTTTAACAAATGTGCAATTCGTGTGTAATTTGTGTTTGCGGCGAGAATGGAGGTCAGGATAAAAATATGACATGTCATAAACATCCGAACCCTATTGATCAGTAACGTTTAACAATGCCTCGGATATGGACCATCTCAGTCGTTTATTTTGTAATATGCTTGTAAGCATGCAACTGTATCTGAGTATTCCATTTATACGTCGCGGATTCGATATTGACTAATAATGTTTAGCAATGCCTCGGATATAGACCAATCACGATCGTTCATCTTATAAAATGCTTGCTATTAACACTAGGATGCGATTTTATCTGATAAACGTCAGCTTATTACTGAAAATGTAGGCATCAATGTGCAATGACTAATACGTCACATGTTGGCAGTGAACACAATAAAAACACATTATTTTATACAACATAACTTGTTTGGAAATTGAAATAATATAAAAATTGCACATTGAATAAAAACACAATTTTAATTCGGTGCAAGCCAGTTCGCATGCTTTTATATTGTTCTCCTGTTAGCTTACCTGAATTACTGTTAATTATGTCTTATATGCACTATTGGTAGCATTGGTTACAACATTGGTAACTCGAATCGATTCATGGATGGTTGATTTATAGTATTTTGTGATCTCGCAGCTGTTTTTTTATATAAAAAGTAAGAAAGTAAGTATTATTTGTATAATCCGTTTCATTTTTATTCGTGGAATTGATTAAAAACCCGATATCAATTCGGTGCAAGCCAGTTCGTGGGTTTTTATTTTGTTCTGAGTTGAGTTTTTCTTAATTGGGTAACTATTTCTCATTCTCGCTGTTGATTAGCAGGCCTATCTGGCATGCTTTGCTATTTTGCGTTTAAAGAAATTTCTGGCCTATTCTCACTTAAGCTACGGATTATTTGTTTGGGGAGGTGCCGTGGACTTGAATAGAATCTCTACAGCCCAGAAAAGAGTCATTAGAATAATTTTTAACCTGAGAAAATAATAAAGGTTCTTGTAAACTTTGTTATAGAAATCTTAAAATCCAGACTGTTCCCTTTTTATACATTTATAAAACTTTAATTCTAACGAAGCAAAACTAATTAAAGTTGGTTAAAAACAAAGATTTCCATAATTATTATACTCGACACGGAACTCTCTTTTCTCGATTGAAAAACACAAACATAGTAAATATAAGAAATATCCATTTTATGCTGGAATTAGATTCTATAACAAATTGCCTGGTAACAATAAACAATTTAAGACCATAATCAAAAGAGTTCTTGTCGACAAATGCTTCCGTATTTAAATTTTTAGACAATGTTTCTTTTTTTAATTTTTATAGTTGTATACTGATTTTCTTTCTTTCTTTCTTTTTCGTGGTTTTACCTCTCCCTTTTAGGATTTAAGCGACCCAAGCCGCCCGGGCCTTACAGGGCCGCGACCTGTCGGGAGAGGGATTACCTTTGGATCACATACATACTTTTTTGACCAGACAAGGGCATGGAGGGCCTCCCCGGATGAGTGATCAGCCCAATGCCGGGACCACCTCCGAGACAACACGAACACATCTACAGTAGGACGATACACACCATTCACACACACACACACTCACTCAGAACAAGGCGAGGATAAGGATGAAGATGATAATGACGGTCAGGTGATATCCGGGGACCACAAGGGCCTAAAGTTACCTGACATTTGTCTCATAGGTGAGGAAAAACCCCGGAAAAAACCTCACCTAGGTAACTTGTCCCGACCAGGAATCGAACCCGGGCCCGCTGCGTGAGAGGATTGACATACTGATTTTCTATGTATTTATATATTGCATATATGTATGACAATGTCAACGGCTAGTTATTTTTACTGCTCTTTATGAGAAATAAATATGAATCAAATCGAACACATTCAATTGTGTGTGTGTTTTTTTTTTAACAGCTAATACAATGGTGATTGATTTTAAACATCACAGACAAGAAAGTAATAAATCCCACTCGTATCTCTCGTTGGATTTCCTGTGATCACTTGATACGTTCTGGAAAATAAATTGGGATACATTTTAATATATGTATTACCACGTAGGCCTGCTCAGAATATGTTTCTAACATTACTGTATTATTTTGTGTTCCAGTTTTCTTACACCATGGTTATTAATCATATGAGAATATATACGGGCCATTGATCCCAACGGGATGCTGGAAGGAGAAACACAGATTAAACAGGTAAGTGGTGATCTTCCGTTTGAAATAATCATACAATATTATATAAACTACCAGAGAAATAACCACTGACCCGTTAGCATTACAAATCACCTCGTATGGTCAAGTCCTCTCTATTTTTGTATCACAGTCAATACAAAACATGGTTAACTATAAAATAATAATAATAATAATAATAATAATTTTTTATTAAGGATTATTCCACAATACAATGGTTTTCCTTCATCCCACAACAATCTTCTGCTTCCATAAGTCCCTGTCCATAGCATCTTCTTCACTTAACCGTCTTCTCTCCACACTCCTTTTCACCCCATCCATCCAGCACTCTTTGGGCTTCCCTCTTCTTCTTTTTTCTTCTACTTTCCAATCCAAATTTTTATTGGGTATTCTATCCTCTGTCATTCTGAGTATATGTCCATACCATCTCAAGCGTCTTTCTTCTACAATTTCCAAGATATTCTTTTCAACTTGCATTATTTCCCTTATTCTAATAATAATAATAATAATAATAATAATAACAATAATAATAATAATAATAATAATAATAATAATAATAATAATAATAGTAATAATAATAATAATAATAAAATAATAATAACAACAACTTTGTAACTTGCCTCGACCAGGATTCGAACCTGGGTCCGTTGTTTGAGAGGAGCGAACGCATTCCTTGTGCCACAGTGATGGACAGCACGCAATTCAAATGCGCGTTAAAATCCCCGCATGCAATTGTGCCTTTTTGCTTTTTGTACCTGCATTTAACTCTCATGCAATTCGAGTTCTTCCTTTCTTCATTCTTTTCGTGGCATGGAAATTGTGAGGGCTTAGTTTCTAACAACAACAAGAAAGATAAATTACCCGGAGAGCCAGGCATTTAAATTTGACCTTTGACTTTGTGCTGGATACTCTGATCTCTGTATCCAGTCACGTGGCTACAGTGTGGAGAGAAGGCGTATGCCTGGTGACGATTGCAACTCCCAGTACAAATCAGAATACGAAATGCTGCAAGGAAAGTTTCACTTTCTGCTAATAGTGAAGTGGTGTCTGGTATTTGTCAGCTCTGACGTCACCAATAAACAGACCGTATGGATCTTCTTTAGCAAGGTTAGTTAAATATACACCGTGAAGTGTACTATAGATAATACTAACGTTCCTTTGTTCTCTTCTGAGGCTTGTTTGTTTGTGCAGGACTAGCTCTTATAGCTTATTTTGAAGAAGTTTGGTTACCTTCACAGCGGAGCCAATTTGACAGTAGACTAGTTTTAGTTCACGGTTTCAATGCCTAGTTTTCAATGAGATTGAATTAAAGATACATGTATGGGCTTGGTTTAAAAAAAATAAAAAAAACATACTGTATAGAATCCTTTAGTGAAATTAAAATAGCCTCTCGATTATCCGCGGTCTTCCATTACTTTTTCTTCCTTGTTTGTGATGATAAGTTATGGTATTAAAAGAAAAACTTTAACCAGGGGTAAAAAGAAGTGTTTTAATACCAAAAACAAAACAGATTTTTTTGTGAAAAATTAACCAACAAACTTGTAAGTGCAGAAAACTGAAGTCACAGCTGTATGTTTAGGCCCCTGCTGTAAAGAAATATTGTATATTATATAAAATCAATTTGAATTTGAATGCTTTCGAACAGTTTTTTTCTGCCATTTTGTAGATCATCCGTGGAATACGATTATCCGCGGTTTCCGCGCCTCACAATTCCACGGATAGCCTAATCGGATGTAACTTTCTTAAAATTTAATTTAATTTTAATTTTACATATATTTGTGATATAAAAACGATACAAAAACAATAAATTTAAATTTTAAACACAATAAATTACAAATTTTTAGACATAATATAGCCTACTATAAATATAATAATCAGAAAATACACTCTAATGCTCGTGCAACGTTGCAAGTCCAAAGGAGCCGAGTGAAAAAGGAGGAGAGACGAAGATCAGAGTGAAAAAAAGTGGTTTAACTTATGTAAACTAAAACATTTTAAAAATCAAGATTTAATAGAAAAACAAAACATAAATGACTGGGAGGTAGCTAGCAATAAGTTCAGATAATTTTTATACTCGTATTAAATTTAGTAACGAGGTATGTAACTGCATTGCTATTTTTGGTAAGTTCCAGCCTACAGGGCCTCACACTTTAATTGATATTCTCTTCGTAAAACATCCAAAATCCCACATATTTTGTTCTGTTGAGAGAAGTCTTGACAAAATGAGATTACTTGGCTCCTCAAGAATATGCCCAGTCCCATTCCAAATATTCTTCTAGGGGCAACTTCGGAGCTGTCGTCGTTCTCGCGACTTAAGAGGTTACGGCGATTGGATAAATAAATAAATTCTATTAAATAAATAAATAAAAAGAGGATTTGTTCTTATTCCTCACTTTATAAAATTGCAGAATGAACGGAAATGGGCCCGAATGTTCAATAGCTGGTCAATATTAGGCCTATTATTGAATTTCCAAGTATAGGCCTAATAAACCTTATTTCACCTTTCAGTATGATTGGGTTTTAGTTACAGTATTAATTAATGCAATTTATATTAATTTACACTTTGCTTAATTTATATACTTATACATATTAACAATATAGCAGATATGAATAAAATTAATTAACAATCAGAAACTATATACTAAATCAAAGTTTCTTAAAAATATAATTTAAATAGTGACATAACTTCTGCTAGCAGCGTTTCTTTTGCAAAACATTCATCAAAAGCTGTTGAAATCATTTTAGGCAATAGTCTGAGTAAGAATTTATTGTCTTTGGACTTCCAAAGCAGAGCATTCAAATATACGTTGTGATACAGTCTAATTTGTTTCCTTGAAAGTGCAGATATTGGTTCCTATTTTGAATCGTTTCAGATAGGGCCCAAATTTTACGTGACCAGTTAAAAATTGTGTTAATATTAAATTTGGTTCTATACTGTAAATGGCATCTAAAATAAATAAATAAAAAATAAGTTTTTAATCCTAATTTTATGTTGCAGAGAGAAGGTTATAATAACTTTATTCATAATTTGTAATTTGCATTGGATTGGCAGTAAAAGTGCGAGTATAGGCTGTTACACAGTGGATTCCATGTTAAGACTTCTTCTGATACCATTGTTTTCCTACAAAAGAATACAATAGCATTGTTCCCTGGTATCGTCCGGCTTGATATGTTTTAAATATCAGGGTTTTAAATTTATGGGCAATTTGTACTTAACTGTTCTGTGCCCGTCGTTGCCTTATGTAGTGTAGCAGCCGTTCAATCCAAATTGCACCAGCTCGGTCAATCGTAGATCATGAGACATCTCAGGGATTTAGCCACGTGGTAAGCTTATTTAGGCAATGAAACTTCAGTGGTTTAATGTCTAATAGCAAAATATGTCCGTGGAAGTCATTCTGCAATACATGCCATTCAGCTTTTTATACTGTAGCTAGAATAGGGCAAATGTTTATTGTTTTGACTGAGTTGTTGTTAATTGACTAGCAAGTCTGAGGGGAGAAGGTAAGGAAAAGAGATTGTTATAAATGGACAATTCTGTACGTGTTATGTATGCAACAGGTATTGTAAGTAAAGTGATCCCCTATATAGACCGTGTAGGCACTTTAGATTCCAGGAAGTTGAGGCTCCCAGATTTTAAGACATTTGGCACATGGAGGTGATAAGGTTGTCAGCCTTAAACTATAGCCGTCTTTACCCCAGGATTTCTCGTAGTAGGCCTACTCATTTCTCTTAGAGGCCGAGTTTACACCTCAGGGTCATAATGCCACCAGAAGGATTAGGCCAATGGAAAAGTAGTGATGACCCACAGAGGGTCGAACCCGTGACCTTCCGGTTTATAGCGCTGTGCCTCAACCACCTGCGCCACAGGTAAACCCCAACAGATTCCACGCGAACTCTTTTTTGCTGTTTTTGAGGTTCATTGCCCCGCTGCTCTTTACTATAGCTGCATCTGGAATGCTCGTCGGTGATTGAAATTTACAAGGGAAGTGTAGATAGTGAGAAGGAAACAAGCGTGTAAGCGTTTAACATACGCACGGTATGAAATTGTGGGAAGGAGAAGGAGACGTGTTGAAGGATGGTTGAGCCGACACTACCGGGTCCTCCTCATTCATGAAGAGGTTAACGCGCTGGCACATGACTGCATCACTTGTCTATTTTACTTCTTAAACTGATTTTGTTGAGGGCATGATGCTGAATACAGTTCCGCGGGTTCGATCTCCTATACCCAGGTCGAGAGTACTCGTATATGTAGGTAGGTATACGCCGTATATTTTCTGCTTAAACTTACTTGTTAGCGTGTGCCTTATACTAATATGCGTATACCTTCTGTTTCGATGAAGCTTTATCAAGGTAGACTCTTTGTCTATTTACTTATTTAAACCTAACTATATATATTATTTTTTTATATATATATTTATTATTATTATTATTATTATTTATTACAGGATAGTCCTCATACAAAGGTTTTCTCCGCAATCCATACACTCATACACTTCAGTGTTTAAGCATAATAATATGTATAAAATGTAATATGTAATATATATAATATACACAATATACACTTAATTTCTTCTTTCTGTTTCCCTTCTCCATAGCATTAATTCAGTTTTCCGCATCTTCTGGTTCCTGACCACATTGTCCTTCCCTGTAGTCAGTGGTCGTCCCCTTCTTCGTTGGCCCTGTATTTCCCATTCTTAAATTGGTTAACATTACTCCATTGTCAAAGTAAAAGAAGCTGTTTAGCCTTCATACTACAATTTTCCCGAAAAGTGTTAGCTTATTCTTTCATAAAACTTCCCCTTTTCCAATCATGGGTTTTTATAGCGAAATTTCCCCGCCGAAAAAGGACTATCTCCTTCATCTGGAAACACTATCTGATCATTGTTGTTACTTATTGTTGCAGTGTGGAGATGCTGGCGCCGTGCCGGCGAGTCTGGCGCCTGTGGTCGGTGCTGCTCTCTATCTCGGCGTTCTCCGTCATCCTACTGTGGCGCAGTCATGATCAGGACATTTCATCGTCTGATGAAACCGATAGAGATGATTGGGTCGCTGTCCGGTGAGTAAATTACAAAATCCAGTAGAGCATTGTTGCCGGAACTGTACTTCTGAATCATAGTCATGCTATGAAACTGTCATTGGACAGTAGTAGGGCCCGGATTTTGATGACATGTCATCTTTAAACTGGAAATTCATGGAAGTTGCCCACTAATGCAGGGAATCTGGTCATGACTCCTAGATTATAAAAATGGTAAATTTTAGGGTCATTTTTGGTCATTCTCCCCCATTTTTATTTTTAGATCATTTTTAGAATTCAGTGTCATTATTTGGTCATTTTATGGTCACTTTTTCAACATTTCATATTTTTAGGTCATTTAAAATATATAAAGTAATTATTTTGTGCTGTTTCATTTTATAGATTCTTTGTGCATTTACTCACATTTTGAATATTATTGGAACTCTAAATAAGCATAAAGAAATAATCTTATTGTTACAATTTTAATTTGGATACTGAAAGCCGGTGTTTGCTGTTTGTTTGTAATTAACTAATTACAAGCCTATACTTGGATCAAGAACATAAATGTATAATGGACACAAATATGATGAATAAACTAGCATTTTCATACGAATTTTTGTTTGTTTTTGGGTCATTTTTTAGTATTTCTGCAGTCATTTTATAGCTATTTTGTAAAAGTAATATAGGTCATCAAAATCCGGGCCTTGGCCATTAGATTATTTTTGGAAGAATTAATACAATATTAATACAATATGACACTGCAGCATTCACTAAAATCCTTCCATTCTGGAAGTCAATAATGATGGTCCATTGAACCTATCAAGCAGCGCTTGATGTCTGTGAAACAGAAAGACAAAGAGTTGTAACCACAAAACTATATTATGCTCTTTATTTTTTAACTTAGCAAGGATTGTTGTTGTAGAGAATTCCACTATTTCATATGTTTTATATTTAAAAGTTTACGATAATTTTATTTAAACTTTAGCAAAACAGGCTACTCTAGTATACAAGATAACAGGTATATTATAAATTGTAATTGACATAAAACTAGCCCTAATGTACCTTATGGTGAAATAGGGCTAAATGAAATTGTATATTAAATAAATAAATAAATAAATAAATAAATAAACTGGTTTTCATATTAACCTGAGAAATAAAGTGCTAGAAATAACAACCCACACATTTCAATATTTTGAGGTATACATATAGTCGCAAGTGCATGTTGTGCATTATCAAACTTATACTGAACCTTACTGAATTACCGGTATATCCATAACAAGATAACAGAACTCGGACCAAGAAAAGTTTTTTCACTCGAAAGCCGAGCTGTTAATGTGATCTTCGTCGACTGGAATGCGCATTGCGCAATGAGGCGAAACAGCGTATTAAGCTATTATGTTCATCAGTTTAATGGATGTCGCCAACTCGCCAGGTCTATCTGATCCTTTAGCAGGCTTTCTTTTGTTGACTCAGTTAAGAGATGACAGAAGTGTTGATTTAGCCATTTTGGACAAAAATGTTATTGTAGTGTAAAAAATTTAAGCATGCCCTAAAGTATAACTCTGTAAATTTTATGCCATTTGGGCCCATGGAACAAGTGCTGCATCCACCTTTTTAAAACCATAATGCTTGTCAAACTGCCGGTGCATGCAATCGCCTGTTCTCTCAGTTTGAATTTGCATGTTTTTTATTACGCTTCTACAATCTATCTTCTCTCACAAAAATAGAGACAAATTTATACCATTTTTTCATAGTGTAGCCTTCTTTGCAATGTGGTTAGTAAAATTAAAATTTTTTTTTTTTCATATAGGCCTAGGCCTATGCACGAGTTCTTTTTTTTCCATATTTAGTATAATGATGTCAGTTTTTTAACTTTTCATTTTTCTGGGTAATTATTTTAAACAAATTATAAAACAACATTAAAAAATCCATCAATAAATTTTTAAAACAAGCTTCCAAGAATTTCACATAACATTTTTCAATTTTGTTTTTTAATCAAATTTATTAGTATCTAAAAAAATTTAGATATTAAAATGAAATTTTAAAATTTAATCTCGGTTTATATTTAATTACGCTGCGCTACAAACCGGAAGGTCGCGGGTTCGATTCCCGATGAGGTCGTTGGAGTTTTTCAATTGGCCTAATCCTTCTGGTGGCACTCTGGCCCTGGGGTCGACTCAGCCTCTAACAGAAATGAGTACCAGGAGCAATCCTGGGGGTAAAGGCGGCCGGTGCGTAAGGCTGACAACCTTACCACCTTCATGTGCCGAATGTCTAAAAATCTGGGAGCCTCAACCTCCTGGAACCCTGAGGGCCTCCATGGCCTGTAATAGGGAACACTTTACTTTATATTTAATTAAATGTGAATGCAAACGTTAAAATTAGATATATGCATATCCATTTATGAACCACATAATATCAAACATTCAAGTGTCTAGTAAAAGTAGTTTAGAAAATCACTCTCAACACTACGGTTTTTAAAAATTAAAATATGCTTTCTCGTGATCTATGATTTAAAAAGGTGTTAAAATTAATAAACTCACAAGGGCTCTGGTGGTCGGTTTCAACTTGCCTACAAGAATCTTGTGTTAATTTTACTATACTGGTATTCAAGATGAGAACCTCAAGCACCTTATTCTGCCACTGTGAATGCGAAGTGAATGAAGCGTGAAGCCGAACAAGATTCGAATACACAAAACAAAGAGATAAGAGATGAGTTCTTTGCACCGGCTTAGCCTTGGTACAGACTCCGAGGTAAAGACTTTGGTTTTGCAGTAGTACTGTAGAACTACACAGACGAGTATTGTGACAAGTGCGATAAATTTCCAAACATGATCAACATGTTAAAAACGAGACTTTATTTTGCAAGTAGGTTATGTTTGCGAAACGAGCCCGAACCCGTAAAGGCGATTTAGCAATCCTACGAGGAAAAAAATACCATGCATATCATACATTATTTTTAGATAGTCTTTAAAATTCGTGAAAAAATAACAATATGTTAGTTTATTATAACGAATTAAGCACCATCGCGTCGAGCCCGCCATATTGCAGCGCACAGTCGGATATTATTCATTTTCTGGTACAGGGCTGCCGACTTAACGATTTTCACCCACCAAGTATGACGTTTTTCCAATCACCGTGAGAAATTTCACATTTAAAAAGACGCAATGAATTTTAAAATTTTCAATCTGAGTGTATTTAATAATCATTTACAAATATTTTTAACTAAAAGAGTATTTTACATGTGACAGATACTAAAGTTGGTAACTTTAGAGTGTTATAATTTTATGCCACTCAGTTGCACAATTTTCTCCTTTTATTAAATATATTTCATTAAATCTACCATTAAAAGTGTTTATTTTAACTTCAACTGTCTAAAAGGTATGTTTATTAAGTTTCCAAACTCTGTTACCTACTTTTTTTTTAAGAATTGTAAGAATTTAACTAGTAACCAATAGATAAGAAATGTACAAATAATTATATTTTGTCTCTATGCAGCCTACAGTGGTATTAACTTCCTAAAATACAATAACAAAATCGTCATATTAATTTTATATGAAGAAAAAACGTTGTTAATGTCGTAGATTATTTCAGTCAGTTGGATGGACACAAGAAATGTTACTCGAAACGGTTTAATTAATCCCACGAGAGATTAGCCTACGAATTTATCTGATGACACGCGTAATCTCGGGTTAAAACTACTCCACGAATAACTGTATCAACCAGTAGCGGACGCTGAATTTTTTTTCGAGGGGGGATTTGAATAAGTAGAAAGAATACTGAAAAACATTAATCAACTTACATATAAAATCAGTTTATAAAACTGGCCACTTAGAGTATATATATAGGCTTTTTTCAAATTTGGGGGGATGTATCCCCCTATCCCCCCCTGCGTCCGCCACTGGTATCAACGTATAAATAATAATAATGGTAATAATAATAATGGTAATAATAATAATAACGTTCTTACTTGTGTTGTTTAAAATAAAGTTAATACTGTTTCAGCTGTCAGGTCACGGCATACGAAAAGAATTAAATTCTTATATGTTAGCTAAATAGTCGCTTTAGTCCTTTTATTGGTAAATTTATGTCTCTGACTCCTCCGTTAAAAATATGTTGAAGAAAATCATTTCCGGAAGTAATGCATTACCTCCTTCTCATGTAGAGAGAAAATTGTTTGTGAAAGTAGACATGACATCATGCTATTGACTCAACACAGCGGGCATATTGGTGTGCAACAAAACATCCAATTCATACTTGGAAGTCGATAAAATATGTGTATCTCTAAGGGTGCGTATACATTTGCGCTCTGTACGCGTGTCGACACGCGTACAGAGCGCAGATTGGGACGGCATTTGAGGTGTTCGTGTGACGACACGCGTGTCGACACGCAGACAGTTCGCCGCGATCCGTCTCCTGTCGGTTTTT
Source organism: Ectobius pallidus (assembly GCA_964059195.1). Classification (NCBI taxonomy): domain Eukaryota; kingdom Metazoa; phylum Arthropoda; class Insecta; order Blattodea; family Ectobiidae; genus Ectobius; species Ectobius pallidus. The sequence goes on from CAXKWD010000006.1 coordinate 129,436,314, forward strand.
TCGGCGAACACAAAGGATTTCCGTTTTCATATTGGGACGTGTTGCGCTCTGTCCGTGTGTCGACACGCGTGTCATTTTCCTCCTGCGCTCCGCTCAAGCATACATTTGTTAATCACAAGGTTCAATAATAATAATCAGGGCCCGGATTCTGATGACCTAATATTGTTTGAAAAATGACCTATAAAATGACCCTAAATTTTAAAGAAAATGATTAATAATTATAAAAAAAATGACCTAAAACTGATGTTTTATTTATACAAAATTATTATTGTACACACAAAGTTTTAGACTAATGTTTACATAATTGTAAAAACTGTAAATAACTATAATGGTGTGAATGTTCTTTTCTCACGGAAATTTATAGTGGCACTCAGGCAGTTTTACTGGCCAGTCAAACTTCGACATTTCCTTTTGCGGTCTGCCGGATTATATTACTGTTTATTGAGGGTAAACAGTAGTGTTTACTCTCAAATCCAAGCAGAGCCAAGTCAAAACATTAGTAATATAATACAAAATTTTGGCGTTCTTTGATTCTCATTTCCGACTGAGACATGACAACACTTTTCCTTCTTGCATTAAACAAACAATACTTCAAAGAGAGAATCGCTAGCGACGAAAAAAGTGAATACACTAAATGTAAATGCATGAAAATGACTAAATAAGGAAGCAAATGACACGAAAATGACAAAATAATGACTTAAAATTGAAATAAATGCCATAAAAATATAAAATTGCATAAAATGACAAAAAATGACCTAATAAAAATTTATTTCTATAATCTAGAGTCCATGATTAGCATTTATCTACAAGTTGGCAATGCCTATGCAGCATCAATAAAAAGATATGTCATTAGAATCCGGGCCCTGATAATAATAATCTTTCTTACTTACTTATTTATTTATTTATTTACTTACTTACTTACTTACTTACTTACTTACTTACTTACTTACTCACTCACTCAATGACAATAGACAATTCCTCAGCAAGCTAATGGAATATTATCTATCTTATGGAACCCGATGGTTCATTGCCCCGCTTGCCTGAGTCCGCCATTCAACCCTATTCTGTGCTAACCCCTCTTCCCTTAAATCCATTTTAAGATTGTCCTCCCACTTATGTCTAGGCCTTCTGCGTGGTCTTTTCTCTTCGGGTCTCCCAGTCAATACTTTTGAGATATGTAATAATAATAATAATAATAATAATAATAATAATAATAATAATAATATCAACAATAATAACAATAGTAATATCATTATTATTGTTATTAATTTCATTATTATTATTGAGTTAAATTTTAATATAAAGATGTTGTGGGCCCTATTACTATATTAGGGTAATTGTCATGTTGATGGGCTGTGATATGATTTGATATGATATGAAGATATGATTGCTACATATATATGCGTGGTGGGTGAAAAATCACTGCTGGTGGTTCGCGGTATGTTCGTAGCTTTCCTATGGATAATTTCAACGAACTGTTCGCGTGTCGACACGCGTGTCGATACGCGTGTCGACACGCGGACAGAGCGGAACGCGAGAGGAGCGCAAATGTATACGCAGCTTTACGTCCTGTGGCCTGTTTCATGCCAAGAGAATCCAAACCTGATTCTTGACAATAATAGCACCCAAGGATGATAAGAATCACGGCAACGGAAACTACCGTACATTTGTCTTCTCTGTGGCGGTCCGTTAGTTCTGAATTAAAGATGCCAAGTTAAGTAAAGTACAGAGTGGTTTAATGAAATATAATTAATTTACGCCTATTAAAAAACGCCATTGTTGAAATGTTGATTAATTTTCATAAATCTTTATTCGTGGAATATAGAAAAACTCGATTATGGGAAGATATAACAATTACAATGTGTAGAAGAGGCTAGAAGAAAGCTAGAAGATGGTCATATTTACTGTTCTTCAGACATGAAATCCTTAAACCGAATTGTGTAGGCCTACCCATTAGGCAAACAAATCAAGAAACCGATTATGCAGTCTGTCGAGAAAAAGGTTTAGCATGATTCATCTCCATCAAGGCAGAGTTAGAAAAAATTAGAAGCAGTGGATTTTGTTTTCTACCTCCGAGATTATGTTATTCACTTCACACACACATACACACACTAAAAAAATCAGAAAAAAATATGTAAAAACAAAGAATGGCAATTGATTACAATAGTCCACCGCTGTGGCGTAGGGAATGTGTTCGCTCCTCTCACGCAGCGGGCCCGGTTCGAATCCTGGTCGGAGCAAATTAACTAGGTGGGTTTTTTCCTGGGTTTTCCTCGCCTGTGAGACAAATTTCGGGTAACTTTAGGCCCTTGTAGTCCCCGGATATCATCTGGCCGTCATTATCATCTTCATCTTCATCCCATCTTCATCTTCATCCCATCCTCGCCTTGTTCAGAGTGAATGTCTGTGTGAATGGTATACCTCGTCCTATGTGTTCGTGTTGTGTCAGAGGTGGCCCCGGCATTGGGCTGATCACTCATCCGGGAGGCCCTATATGTCCTTGTCTGGCCAAAAAATATGAATGTGATCCATAGATAATCCCTCTCCCGACAGGTCATGACCCTTTGAGGCCCGGGTAGCTTGGGTCGCTTAAATGTCCCTAAGAATTATAATCAGATGTTCTCTAGTTGGCTTGGTTACGCTTAGTAAACGGCAGGAGAGAAGAATAAAGGCCAATATGGGAAGTAACTGGATCACGAAAGATGGATGGAGGAAGAGATGAGCGAGAACAAATTGTGATACGATCAAGAAAGACTTTGCCTAAAAGTTCAAAGTGGTCTAGACTTTTATCTTCCGAATGGAAAACGGTTCGATGTAGCCATGTAAATCGGCGTACTTGCGTCTGCAAATCTAACCTTTGATAGGTCAAGCATAATGCTGTTTCACATCGCCCGTTCATTGGCTCGAAGAAGAGCAACTGGCTAAACTTTTCTTCTAGGTTGCTGATGTTAATTTTATGTTGTAATTTACACTGAAGGAGAGGAGGAACTGGAATCACTAGTTTCATATCTTTTTATCTCAGATTCCAAGGACGTCTAAATCACAATCTCTTGTTAACTTTTTATAACACTACCAGTTATTGCCCGCAGCTTCGCTGGCGTGGATTCCAAAATATGGTTAAATTATCTTTCCTTCGTACTCCAATCATTTTTTTTACTGATAAAAAAATACTGAAAATATTTTAAATGAGGAAATATATTAATACTATATCGTTTCTCCACTTTGAACCCTCATCGGTCATCCGCTTTTCGTTTATAAACCCCTAAAGGTGTGTACAAACTAATATGTAACGATTGTAATCGATTCTATGTAGCACCGGCCAGACAGAGAGAAAATTTAAAATACGGTTTAATGAACACGCAATCGATTTTAAATTCGTAACAAAACACTTAATAGAACAATGTAATAATCATAATCTGTGTATCAAAAATATGTCAGTATTAAACTCATTAGGCCAAGCAAGGAAATTAAATGCAATAGAATCTTATCACATGTATATTAACAAAAACAAAGGAATCATTAACGAAAACTAACAAGAATTGAATAGCATTTTTGAACTTTCTCCCTACTGGCAAATGAAAACACCATTTAACGTCCACAACACGCATTCTGTTAGAATGAATCTACAAGACATCAGAAAAAGCTATGTCAGAAACTTCATATACACAAAATTGTAAACATATAGGTAGTACAGTTACCTAATAGATTTTAAATATTTTAGGACCTAAAGATGATTAGTTATTGTTATTATTATCGTTTATTGAATTAAATTACCTAGCTTTGCAGGCGAACAAATGGTGTATAGGAGTATTAAATTGTTATAAAAAATAATATAAATTTTGAAAGCATATAAACCCTTTATTACACGTGTAATACACAAACTATTTTACATATGATTCAAACATTGTACATTGCTGATGTTCTGAAGATGATGTACAGAGGTTCTGAGGATGATGTACAAATAAAAGCTTGAGAGATAATAATGTAACTATTTATCATCTTTGTACAGTTAGCGATTAAACAATATTCGACAGATAATATTCTAGCAACCACATTATTTTTAAATGTTTACTTTATTGCCCTTTTCCGTTTTCATTGCGTTTAATGATTTCCTTGTGCAGATAACATCAAAAGAACTTGTTTTGCGGGAAATGAATACGAGATTGGCCCTGAGTGTGTGTGTGAGCTTTCATACGTGAACCTTGTGTCTACAATAGTTTGTTCGTTCAGCAGTTCGTTCATTAGAATACTCATCATTAGTACTCAAGGTTTTCTTAATTGGTAGAATTATTATTTTTTAATTCTATTACTACTGTTGTACTCCGCTGTAGCAATGAAAATTGTATAGTCGAGGGAAAAATTTAATGTTTGGAGCCTATGCAAGAGGTGTAATATTTTGGTTCTGCTAAGGACGAAATTTATTACGTTTGTCTTGTTTGGAACTCTATGTAGCCGTGTATAACTTATACTGTAGATATGGCCCAACTTGAACCTACCAATTGATTGGCTAAGGCGGAATTGTCGTAAACTTCCATGCGGGATGTCGTGGGTTCAATTTTTGTGGAATGACAATCGGAGTGGTGTTTTCTCTAATGACAGAGACGATTGAGGGATTGAAATTGACTCACATTTACTTAAAAATAAAGAATGGAAATCGGGTGGTATATCCTACAAAAAAAAAAGCTCTGAACGTCAGTAGATATTAGCGCAGTAGAACCCCAATTATCCGAATAACTGAATGATAAAAAAAATTAAATTTTTACAGTAGGCCTACTGTACTTGCATCAAGTGTCACACCTTGAACGTGGGTCAGAGTCAGTTGTTTTGCTGAGAAACTGTCGATTTGTCGGCTAAAAGTTTTGCTTTTTCGCAAATAAATCGGCCCTGAAAGAGGGTTTCCCAATGCTCACTGCTGCAAAAACCACTTAAAACGGCCTCAAAGCGATTCGGATAGTTGGAATTCGGATAATTAAAGTTCTATTGTATTAACGTCGAAACTTCTCATGAGTTTACCAATGAAATCTAAAAGAAATGGTAGTTGCTTACAAAAACTAAATTGTGCTGTTTTGTGACTTTAGCCCTGAGAAATCAGAGAAGTAATTCCATGCGACATCTATGTTTTGCTCTTTAACTGCAGGAAGTACAGAAATTGTTCTTGTAGGTACGTGGAAGGCTAATGTATCCAGTTGTAAGAATTAGAGACCTTGTTAGCGGATGGTTATAATTATAAAAACACACGACAGCTACTTATGTACGGTACTTAGCAGAATGTTATTTATAGTAAAAGCATACATAGTGCGTAGTGTAGAGGTTTATGCGGATTTTTGTTAAGAGATAGGCCTTATTTGTTTTAACTATCCTCTGTCCTTCGAAAGTGCATATTGCTGTACTATTTCGCCCAAGGAATATGTAGCCTACAGGTTGGAAGGGTTATAATTGTGCAGATTTTAACAACTTATTCCTTCATACTGTGTGCATGTGGATAAGACCTTACTGTACAAGTTGTCGTTTTATAGGCTATTTTTACCACAAAAATATTTCTTTCTCTCCGTTTTACCTCACTGTTGCCGGCCTTGCCTTATAGGAACCGCGACCGCGAAGAATTTCCTGTGGATCACAGATATACTTTTTTGATATGGAAATTATCTCCGGATGAATGATCATCCCAATGCCGGGGCCACCTCCGAGACAGCATGAGTACGGAGGATGAAACGCACATAGGCCTATATTCCGAAAAAGGAGCGGATGGGATGCAAGTGGGGAGAAGGTGATAATGACGTCCAGATTGTATCCGGGGTACACAAGACCTACATTTCCTGACATTGGTTTCACATGTGCGGAAAATCTCCGTAAATCACACCACCCAAGAAACTTGTCCCGACCGGGAATCAAACTCGGGACCGTTGCGTGATGAAAGCACAAGGTGGACAAGGTTATTTCTACAATGATAAAAAAAATTGATGTGAAACTCAACAAACTTCCTCTTCTCAAATAAATGTTTGCTTCTGAATAGCCTATACAATATTATATATGACATTCTCTTCATGTAAATTGGTTGTAAAAATGAAGAGAATGTCGTTACCACATCGTATCGCATCCCTGAAGGATTCATAACCCAAATAAAATCTTATTAATGCACTCAAGTAACTTTCCTTGGTGATAAGATAAGGTTTATAGTTTTTGTATAGTAACAAGTCAGTTGGCGTACATATGCCACATTTACCGGGTCATAATTATTTAGGTCCGGGTTCGAGTTTAGATCTTAAAAAGAAGCCTGTAGATTGGGATGATTTTTACGCATTAATACTAATGCTATAAAATACACGCCTAATAATGCAGACCCTATGGTACCTACTCCAGCTAACATTGAAGAAGACGATATATATAAATTATTATATAGCGATACATTAAATCAAAGCAATGTGCAAGGCAATTCTTGGCCATGGTATGCACAAATTGATAGACAATCTACAACTAATGATTATCTGTTGACTCCTACAACTGACTACAAACCATATTCTTGGTCACCATATAATATTGATCCTCATTTGTGTAAAGGTGCTTTGCAAGGGATGTTGAATAAAAGTATTGATCATGAATGGATACCTAAATTAGGAATTATTTGTAACCAATATCAAAATCCTGGATTTGGATTAGATGGATTTAAATTTATAAATGCCAATCAGTGGAACGGAGCTCAAACAGAATTGGTAACTGAAGGCAAAGTGGATGGACAAACTAAATCGTATAACCTACGAAGTAAGTTATTAAACAAATCAGCTGCTAATAGAATTTGGCAAGATAATACTGTTCAAGATACACAGAAACAATGATCATTACAACAACGTATCGACAAGAGTGGTGTGATGCATCATTTCAATACTCCTGGTCCTACTCCAGTGGAAAATCCTCCTGTGTTGATGATCGGGTTATCTCCAATCAAAGCTAGTTTACCTGGTGACAACAATAAGTTTGTACAATGTCACGTTGATTGGTATCTGGATACTGAAATGGACATATCAGTACACTATGCATCAATTGCTTCGGGAGCATGTATAGGAGCAGTGAAGGATGTATGGTTTGGAGACTTCAGAGCTAATGATGAACTGAGTTATGCTTATCCTACACAGTTCGGAATGTGGACAAAAAATGGGGTAAGAGTGCAACAATTAAATAATCTGTATATTGTGTGTTTAATAAAGTTTCTTCACAAGTGCATATTTTGTACATTAAAATACCCAATATCCCAATCCTTGAACATCTGAAATGTGTATAATGGATGAGGCTTTTGCAATGTGTATGGTACGTCTTTGCCTACATTTGGTTGGCGACATTGCAGACGTACTATTCTATTGTACCATGCTTGATCCTTGAACATTTCTATGTTAGAAGCCATTAATATTGGTGTATTGACGACAGTCTTATCACTTTCGTACTTTACAGCAACATTAGTGGAGTCACCACTAAACAAGTCCTTGCATTGTTCAAGTGCTAATCTATCAAAAGATGGATCATCTGTCACTACTAATCTACGGTTAAACATATTCTGGAACCCAAACTGAGAATACTTTGTTGCTTTGTTACAGTAGCCAACGTTCACATGTGCTTCTGCTAACATTCCAATGAATGTCGATTTCATACAGTTTGAAGGTCCCCACAAGTATAACACATTTTTTTCCCCATTATTACAATTTAAAATGTTGTATAATATAGTCAGAAATTCACGCACTTTTTCGTCGTCCTGATCAAGTTGAAAACGCAACCAGCTATCAGTAAACACCTTCGTATCTTCAAGTTTCATATAATAATCGTGAAATGACATATTGTTTTTACAAACTTTAAATTTTAATTCCTCTATAGGATACTTTGGATTCTGATTTGTAAGCCATAGTTCTAACTCTCGGAAAGTCATGTTGGAAATTTGTGTATTTATATAATGAAATATTTGTGTAAGATGATTTTGTTTTCCTGAAGCAAGTGTAAGTTTTTCAAATTTTTGTACGAAATCAAAGTTTTGTGTGCAATTTTCAATTGGAGCATATACATGTGTCATTAAATATTGTTTTGCCGTCTCTGATAAACGGACTCTGTGATTGGGTTGACCGGATAATTCGAGGGATTGAGCTCCACATCCCTCTTCAATTTCTGCATTTGCTTCACCGATTCCACAACCAGGCTTTGCACATGTTGGTCCACGGTATTCCGAGGGAATCCTTCGTAGGTCACATAGTTGGCAATGTTCACTACTTCCTTCCCCCATTTCCCGTACCTCCCTGTAGCTTTCAGAGCACTGGTCGGATAGATTTTTAGTTCCATCCAGTGCTCGGCTTTGGGAGGCATCGAAAATTTTGTAGTGGAGCACACCTCTTCGTTTACTATAGAAATAGTGAAAGTGGTTGCTCCAGTACTGGGCACCACATTCGACACTCCTAGTAATTGCTTTTGGAGTGTCTCGATGTTTAACGCGGACCCCTGCCAATAAGGCGTGGTTGCACTTGCTGCTTGTCCACTTGCAATCGTGGACGACGTGGATGTGAGTCCACTGGTCGTCTCTATCGGATTCTGAATGCATGTAGACAATGGCGATTCCTTGCTTTTTATTTGCAAGTCTCCCCAGCAAGTTGAGATAGAGGTGCAAAGGGTTTTCAATATTTCCGAGGGGAATGATGTCGTGCAATATGTATGATTCTGGAGAAACGTTCTGTAAGAAATCCAGTTCATCTCTCCAGAAACACGACCTGTTGATAGTTGAGATTTGAACTCCTCTATCAGGTTGAATAGTGGTGTTAATATCTGTACTTCCTTCATGATTGATAAATTCCCATTCGCTACCTGAGTTAGAATCCATTGCTTACAGTTTTCAGGTGAATCGACAACAAGGGATAAAATATCAAATATATTGATAATTAAAGATACAGTTGAAGGTTGTTTATTTTTCTGCTTGCGTTTTTTACTTACAGGTTCTATTACTTCAGGATCAATTTCTTGCGTTTGTGTAAAGTTGTGTTCCGACTCCGCGTCACTCATTACTAGTGCTGGCTTCTGGGCTGCCTTCAAGGATACTTTCGACGACTTGGGCGATCTCTTCTGGAAGAACAGATTCACTTGTCTCTGAGTCGGTTTCTGGAAGACGCTCGGTAGTATAAAGTCGTTGTTCCTCAAGCCTTTGAAGCACACTTTTTGTATGCTGTAATTTGTTGTACTTTTCAAGATCTTTAAAGAAGGTTGATACGTTGATATTCTTTCTTTGCTGATTCAAACTCAAACACTTGCTGCTTGTACGTTTCTACTGCATCGGTAATGTTAGTAACATCTACGATACATGCAGGATGCAGTTCTTCTTTGTATCTTATCAACAATTCAACAGCTCGTGTAAAGTAATTTGTTACAGAAACGCAACAATCTTGGCGTAGATCTGGACAAAACTCACGTATGCAAGTATCTTTACAGACGTGTATATGTTCTTCAAGAGTATGAAGTTCAGCAACTCCACGATGAGTGTACACAGTACTCAATATGCCTGGCTTATCATTTTCTCGTTGTACATCGAAGTCAATGCTGTTGTCGCTGTACTCGGTTAAACGTACGAGGTCGTAGTTATCAGTATGTAGATGTCTTGCTTTGAAGCATTGCGTACAACTTCGATTCATATAAGCTTCCAATGTTATAAATGCAGGAAATTTCGGTGTGAGTATCTTCGGTCCAAAGATACTATAATCAATTAGTTGTTGTATGTGATGTGTAGTATTCAAAACAAATTTGAACGTCTCGATGTAAGCAACTTTCTTGCGTTTATCGTCGCTAAGCTCTACGTTCAAATTATAAACGTAATTATACACTTGTTGACTTGCTCGACCCCAATGGTATGTCTGACAATAACCAGACGGAAAAAATCCCTCAGGTAAAATACTTTTGCAGAAATCGTCTTCAAACATCCACAAAGGAAGAGTTCTTAGAGATGAGATGTCTTGTACCACCGCTGCTTGTCTGCTTGTTGACTGAACTCCAGACATGTTCATGAATGCTATATACTCCATATTTCCCGCCTAATATACTAAAACACAATAAGATTATCCTTATCAGTAGCGATAAAAATAACTGGCAACTTGTTATTACTAGACCTCCGGGTACGCCGACGGGGGGGCGCTGATAGCCGCTATTGCACATTCTGATATAGACTAATAGGCCACATTGCAAAGAGCGCGTGTACAGTTGTTTGAACCTGATGCAAAGTTTTATTGTTTACCAGACAAGACTGAGAATTATTTCTAAAAAAATGTTTCAAATAAAAGTTTTAGGTCTTATGTTCAAAATTTAAACAAAATTGTTAAGTTATAGACGTTTTCGTTAAAATAGCAAATAACGAAATATTCTTCATGTAAAGTCCCCTTAAAAATAAGAGAAAGTCGTCGTCAATCTTCGTGTCACCTCCTCAGAAGGTACCTTACGCAAATACAAAATTTTGTTTTCATACGATTTTCCATTCTGGAGCTAGGCTGTTCACAGCCATACATATAATCACATAGACATGTTTCTGAAAATAGTATTTTTGGATTTAGGAGACCTCAAAATGTGTATCAATGTTAAAAACTCAACTTCGAATTTGGGGGGTCGAACACAGTACTTCCTCTACCTATGGTATGGACAGAGGAAATAATAATAATAATGGTCATAGCCAACTGTTATTGTACTTAGAATTACAGGAAGCAATACCAATTTAATAATGGTGTAGCTTATCGACTCCTGCTGTAATATTGCATGTTAGGGTACAGCCACTGTGCTACCCTTGAAAACTACTATAGTTAAGCACTTGTATTCCGATTTAACTGGACACGGGTCGGTAAACCGGCATTCTCTTCAAGCACACACAATCAGGATGTTCTGATTTTAATAATACCACTGCTAATCATAGCAGGGGGACAACAAAACAACGGGAAGTTCGATGAACTCAGTTAAATGCTCATCTAGGGCTTTCTTTGAAATTATCATTACATAGCATATGCAGCAAAAAATATACTGTAATTCCCAAAACACTATACGCGACCATTACAAGCATATGGTTAGTCTGTTATTCCCAACATTATTTCTTACGAAACAGTACAATGTCGCTTTAAGAATAGTAATGTGGAACTCATTGCCTAGCTTTCTCAGAAGCTCCGAAAAGGTAACCTTTTTCAAGTGACATTTAATTAAGTTAGTATAGGCCTATAGAAACACTTTCCAGGTTAAGAGTGATTTGATAAATAAATATTTTAGAATTCTTCAGTACATATAGTCAACATTATATTAATTTATTTCAATTTAATATATTATTTAGTTTTTCTTCTTGTTTTCTATTTTAGTTCAATAAGTATTATGTATTGCAATCAGTGAGGGAAATGAGATGGTATGCGAAATCCACATTTCAATCTTAATAGGCTATAATAATAAATTGAATTCACTCGGAGTTACTTAAAAATTATCTGGTTCCTACTTAAAATAGTTGTATTTTAGCAATAGACTTGTTTGTTTGGTTGCTTGTTTTTGTATGAGAGTGTGTGGTTGTTAAGGTAACACAAATCTGTAAATCACTGTTGTTGCTGGTCGATTTAAACTGATTAAAAAAGGGAAAGGACTACTTACAAAAAAAGTAACGTACTTTCTTACGTACTTTCAGATAACTTATAATCATTACTAGGGCAAACTATTGGATGATTTTGCATTTTTTTAATATGAAGGTTAAAAGATAGCTCGAATATATATAAATGTGTATCATGAAATAATTGATTAAATAAGGGCAATTTGTTTTTTAATTTGTTGCAATATTTTGCATTTTTTTGTCATTTTCAAGAAATAGATCATTTTTTTGGAAATTACTAGGGCATTTTTTGGTCGTGTTTCAGTGGAGGTAGAGAGGAGCTTTCCCATGTACAAGTAATTAATTTCATACAACAGACGTTTTTATTTGAGAATTTCCGCCAAGTGTTCACAGTTCATTTTAATTCAGGTTTATTGTAAACACCACAGCAGTTTGTCCTGTAGCATTAAATAATGTTTTTCTTTCTTTTTAAGTGGCACATCTTTGCTAGGGGCAATTTGATGGGAATGCCAGTACAGAAAGAATATCTTTTTTTGCTAAGGGTGTCCAAGTAGGCCTAGTATAAATTTTTCTTTAGTAACAAAATAAATGTTTTATATTGTAAATTTATATATAATTTTTTCACTATTTTTAGGTCATAAATGCATTTTTATTTTGCATTTTTTCACTATTTTATGGTCATTAAATGCCTTGCCCTAATCATTACAGCACATTTTTTACACTACGTTTATTGCATGCACAGCTATGATTCATCCAAATTTAAATAATCTTCAAGTTTTCTCGCATTACACAATGAGGACTTGACGCTTGCTTATTATCAAATACAGATATAACTCAGATAACTGGCACAGTTTGCGGCTTCTAATTATGTTTTGTGTTGTATGATCCTCGCCGACTAATCTGAACTAACCGTGTGAGGAATGTTGTCTAATTTGTGCTTTGTCTTGGGATCCGAGGAAACAGAACAGAAAAAAACCAGAATGCTATTCAAATTGTAGATCAAAATCTCAAGATCGGCAGTAAAACTAGATTGCGTAAATCCGTTAATGTATTCCGTTACAGCCTTTTTCTCAAGGGGTTTCAAATAAACGTGATAACCGGTAGACATGGGACTGAACCAAGACGTTTATCATGTTTTCGATCTCTCTGACTGATTAATGCGCTCACAGCTAAATACGCTTGAATCATTAATGCTTTTCTAAAGGCATACCCAGCTTGTAGCACAGTTATTTCATTCTGGACTACCAGTCAACGATTTTGCAGCAAAATGATATAGAAAAAAAATTAACAAAATAGGGAAAGAAAATGAATAGGGGGGGGGGATTTCTATGACCTAAAAAATAGGATATATGCATGCATTTATGACCTAAAAAAACATTAAAATATGACCAATAACATTTAAAATATGACTTTACCACTTACACATTGTGTATATTTTTTTAAAGTTTCATTACAATATATTTTATTAAAATATAGTGTTAATTATTTAAAATATCCGTAAATTCTCAAAAAAGTATCATTATAATGCAAAATTTACAAAATATTATATGAAACTCAAAATTTCTTTAATATGCACACAAATATGCCAAAAATATGACCTAAATATGCATATTCATACTAAATATGCTACAATAGTTGAAAATTTCCTAAATATGCATGCATTTATGACCTAAAAAAACATTAAAATATGACCAATAAAATTTAAAATATGACTTTACCACTTACAGGATGTGTATATTTTTTTAAAGTTTCATTACAATATATTTTATTAAAATATAGTGTTAATTATTTAAAATATCCGTAAATTCTCAAAAAAGTATCATTATAATGTAAAATTTACAAAATATGATATGAAACTCAAAATTTCTTTAATATGCACACAAATATGCCAAAAATATGACCTAAATATGCATATTCATACTAAATATGCTACAATAGTTGAAAATTTCCTAAATATGCAGTTTTATGCACAATAAAAGCCTTTCTATTTTCACCAGGATGCTTGGAATCGGGTTTAAATTAGTCGGAAACCTGAAATAATGCAAAGGGGAAAAATATGATACGTCATAGAAATCCACCCCCTAATATTGAAGTACCTTACGTCAAACGCTGTGAGGTCCCTTTCATAAGGATAATGAAACTTCAAGTTCTCAGTCATCGGAAACATAATCTAGGGATAAAATTGTTCAATGTTCTACCTAAAAATAAAAGATATGTAGAAAACAATTTGTCCAAAAAAAATGTGAAAGTTCTTCCTACTACTAAGTGCTCTCTACTCTGTGAATGAATAGCCTACCTAAGTTTTACTATTAGCTGATAAAAATCCTATGGAAACTAGTGTGTGTGTAGAAATAAGGATGCATTTAATCATTTTAGATTAAAATAAATTCTTCAATAACTTAGGCCTATAAATTTTCATTGGGTTAAGATTAAGATAGATTTTTATAACAAACAATGTTATGTTGATATATCCATCATTTTACACTGCACAATCCAAGGAAGAAAAATTAAAACTACAACTAAAACTGAATTTTAACAAAGTGTCTTGAGTTATTTCCTGACAATTACTTAATATAAGTTTTACAGAAAGATTCGCGTCATTTTCGAAATGACACGACGAAACTTAATTTGAATAAAAGGCGCAAAATATGCTACAAAAACTTTCTTACATAAGTGTTAAGAAGTATTTTAAGATTTCTAGATATGGTTTATTGGGTTTCGAGATCTGTAAATTTTCGAAAAGCTGGTTTGGTTCTTTGTGCGGATTCCGATAGCACTAGCAGTAAGGGTATTTTCACTACGAGCGAAAAACTCACCTTCCGGTTTGTAGAGCAGCGCCTCAACCACTACGCTACAGTATATTCGTCCATTTTGCTAGAGATGGGTTTCGAAACTTGCCATTTGCCACTGTTGGCCTCTACCACAGTGAACTACTGATTTCATACAGGTTTCACCTCTCAACCCTCTTTCCCTTTCTTCTCTTTTCTCCACTGATGAGGGTACTACAAGAATGCACACCCAGTTCCAATTTCGCTAGGATGTTAAAAGTCTATTGCGTAATGGAAAAAAGACAGAAATTATTTTGAAACTTTTTAAAATTTCTTGCCAATTAAACATACGGTTATCACTCAGTAAAACTAAATTTACAATGATTGATTAATTTCATATCCGTTTGTGGTGAATATTTAAAATTATACTTAAAACATACCACCTTATACCACAAACTATCTATACAGAGATGTTTATATTTATATTCTTGTATCAGAATATAAACTTTCTGTATCAATAGTTTGTGGTATAAGGTGGTACGTTTAAGTATATTTTAAATTTACAATGTTCTCAATAGTTCGCGTTAATTAGCCTTTAACCTTTTCACTGCTACTGTCGTATAAATTCGTTACTTAAAAAACTGTATAAAAGTAGAACTGTAATATTTACAGAGTAAAGCTTTATGTAAAATTTTTAGAATTTTTATCTTTGTATTATGACTGCAATTCATAGGAATTAATTATTGTACTGGATTTTTTACACTGATTTCAAACTAATATCCCACTGATGATTTCACTTGATGATTGCATATATTATTGTATAAATTCAGCATAGTAAAGGTTAATTTACACTTCTACTAACTAGTCCAGTCATTTGGTGCTCAAAAAGGGGGCTACCTGGAAAGTTTTCCGGGAGTTTTGAAAATTGGTGATTTTATAGATTTCGACGTGCTCTTTTCGAATTTTCACTTTGCTACCTCGTATCTTTGCCGCTCGCGCCGCCATATTGGGAAAATGACGCGCAAAAACAGTTTTTTGACAATATCTCCTTTACGACTCATTTTACGATGAAATAGTTATGTAATAAATTAAACTAGAGAAAATTTCCTATAATTTATATCGTAACGATTTTTTTGTAAAATGGATAGTTTCAGCGTACGAGCGCCGTAAAGTCTACTCCGACACGCGTATTGGCCAAAGCCACGGAAGATGCGGATACGCCAATAACAATCAATACGGCAATCAACACTTCATCTACATTTGATTCCGTAATAGTTGTCGGCAAAGATGTAGATCTATCTACGCGTTTAGACACACACACACACACATATATTATATACATATATATATATATATATATATTCTCAAACCAGGAAAAGGGAAAATTTCGCAACGAATATATTCAACAAAAATAAAACAGCCGCAGATAACAAAATATTATTTCTGCACGCCTTCAGTGGCTGTGATATAACATCAGCACTCTTTAAACAAAGACAAATAAAATGTGCTAATGTATTTAAAAAAAAAAAACAGAATTAAACGAGCTTGTCCAGGTATTCAAAAACCAAAATGCAGATCCAAAGATCATTGCTGAAGCTTCCTCCTTGCATTGTATGGTTACAGTGCAGTGAAAAGTGTGTCGTTAAACAACTATAGATATACATGCTTCACAAAATCAGCATATGAAAATAAATTTAATATTGCATCGCTGCCACCGACGGAAGCAGTAGCACGACAACATTCGTTCCAAACCTATCACCAGGTTCAGCAGTGGTATGGAGTTGAATATATTCGTTGCGAAATTTTCCTATTCCTGGTTTGAGATTATATAGGTTATGTTTGAACGCGTAGATACAGCCGTCAAAAGAATAAGAAGATCTACATCTTCGCCAACAAATATTACGGAATCAAATGTACATGAAATGCTGATTGACGTATTGATTATATCAGCCTAGAAAAAAGACGAAAATTTCTGCGGTGAAAACGAAAATAGGTGTGTTTGATTAAATTCGCTGTGCTAAATTCGAAAATGCATTTCGTTTTTCTCTATCACATCTGGCTAATTGACATTTGTGAAAAATATTATTTTGACATTTTGTATAATAAAATAACTGTATGCAGCTTAGATGCTGAATTTGGAAACTTTTTCCTTTGCGGTAAGTGGTGTGATAGGTGATCTTAACCAATTTTGGGTCACTGAACATGAATCCGTTGACCGTTTCTACGTAACACGTCATGTTTTCTTGCTATAGGTACTTCACAACGAGAGATATAAGTTATTGCTTAGACTAGCTTACAGAATAAAAAATACTTAAATATTAGGATAATTTTGATAATATTTTTCGGGGAAAAATCAAATAATATTTTCAAACAGTCCAAGACGTATGTATTCCAGTATTTTTTGTGAGTGCAGGCCAAATAAATTTATTTTGCCAAATCATCTGATGCCGTACAAATGATCAGTGACAAAAAAAAAATCGAAGTTTGTTTGGAGGGGGAAATATTAAAGATTTGAACTTTTGGGAATTTTTACATTGGTTATAAGCTAATATCTATAAAACATATTTTAGTTGAGCAAATGGTATCTTATTTATCTTATTACATTGATCGAGCTGAACGATTTTGAACATGTATTTTAATAAATCTAAAATCTATAAGTTTGCCAAATTTCAAGTTTCTAGCTCATCTGGAAGTCAATAAACATCAATGTTAATAAGTGGAAGATTAGACTGTCGTAGATGTGAATGATGTCACGGCTATCCAGCAAGTTTTTCTATACTTATGGGGCAGCTAGAAACACCAAATTTAGCACGCTTATGACTGTTGTATGTGCCCAAATTCCTACCAAATTGTATGATTCTATCTTTCATACCATGAGTTCCAATATTACATAATGTGAGAAAAATATACAGAATTTATTTAAAATTAAAAAATCTAACTCAATCTAAGGGTTAACCGATGAGGATACGTCAAAAGTCATAAGACCAAACTTGTAGATCTCTAAAAATCCGTTACTGCTTCTGCAACAGGTTTTTTTATACGACTTACCGTTTAGCTACTATAAGCCTCCAAAAAAGTCTACACAGACCTTAAAATTACGTCCGCCATAACAACAAACACGAAAACTAGATGTGAAACAACAAAAATAATGACATTTTTGAAATCAGGAGACCTTATTTAGTTAAAATAGCTCATTAAATGCTTTACCGCAAAATGATGCAGGTAGTGGCGTATCCGCATCTTCCGTGGCTTTGGCCAAAACGCGTGTCGGAGTAGACTTCGCGGCGCTCGTACGCTGAAACTATTCATTTTACAAAAAAAATTGTTACTACATAAATTATAGACAATTTTCTCTAGTTTAATTTATTACATAACTATTTTCATCGTAAAATGAGTCGGAAAGGAGATATTGTGAAAAAACTGTTTTTGGGCGCCATTTTTCCAATATGGCGGCGCGAGCGGCAAAGATATGAGGTAGCAAAGTGAAAATTCGAAAAGAGCACGTCGAAATCTATAAAATCACAAATTTTCAAAACTCCCGGAAAACTTTCCAGGTAAAACTACCAAATGACTGGACTAAACGTATAAACACGTCATTTCGAACATTTTCTTTTAAAGCAGAGATAATTATAAGAGTAATAGAGCAATACTTTATCTAGAATGTGAGGATTTTTATTCATTTATCAAGTTTATTATTTACTAGCTTAAAAGGCCAGGCGTCGGTCGGGTTTTATATTTTGTAAATTCGAAAATGACTTATATGTCCTTATATAGGTATTAAGAATTTTAAATGAGGAAGAACGACTTATCACACTGATACTATTCCCTCAGAAAACGATAAATATAGCTTTTTATGGCTTATAGCAAATCCCTGCGGCTTCGCCCACGATAATTAATCCAAAGATTAACAATTAAGAGCAAAATAATACAAATATTATATTTATTAACACTTTGAACACGAAACATTCATAGGTCTAAAGTAAACGATTTATAGGCCTAATTAATGAAACAACTATAAATCCGGCCTTGAAGTGAATTCCACGATTAGAAAGTGCAGCATGGGAAAAATAACCTCAGATTCGGGTTCCCTGGCCCAGAAAACCTCTGCACAGTGAGCCTCGTCTAAACCGAACAATGTTTACGCATTGAGACCTATATTCATTATCCCTCTGCCGTCTAGGTTGAAAATTTCAGATGTCTGCGTGCCTTGACATTATAAACAATTGAATTGACCAGCTTGGGTTTACAAAATTCAAGCGATCGCGACGCTTTTATTTCCAAGCTATGACAAAAATGGACAAAGCCAACTGCAACTGATATGACAACTGAAATATATTACTGAGAACCGATGCTGCAAAAGCGCAAAAAAAAAAAAAATGCACGTCTTCCCGTTTTTCGCTCATAACTCGCGAACGAAAGGTAAAATTAAAAATGTACTATGCCAGAAACCTGCGCGGGAATGTACTCAATTTCCCAAAGTTTCATGGTGATCAGATGAATGGTTTAGTAATGCATAAAGGACAAACAGACATACATTCGTTTTTATATATATAAGTTAGATGAAAGCCAACTGTTTAACGAAATTACTTTCATTGATTTCAAACGTCAAGTTCACTGATGGTTTTACTTGATTGCTTATACACTCATACAAATTCAGCTCTGACTTGGTTGGTTATCCAAGCCCTTTGCTGTTTGTTCTCGTGCGTGGATAATTGTAGTCATGTTTTGCAGGAATTCTAATTCAAATTGCTGGAAGTGTTCAAAACCTCTGTAACTCGAGCTTGCATTTTGTCACGCTGAGAGTTAGAGTTCATAACGACGTCATGCATCACTATAAAAATACGGAGTCAGTCTTTTGACTTAGCTCATAGACCATAAAATATACATGTCTTCTCTTTCTTCAAACACACTGCGTTAATATTATACATTCGTACCTTCTCGGAAACACGCTTTTAACTTAAGGTAGTTAACCTGCCAGATATTCTCTATGTTAGTCATTAAATTTCCTTTTACGGGTGAGTCGCTGCATGCTGGTCGAATGTTGTCGGTATATTAGCATATTATAATTAGTAAGAAAACCAAAAACCCTTGTAAATAGTTTTATAAAAAGACTTCTGAACCTTAATACCATAAGATGAAAATTGCAGCAGTTCTGTAGATAGTAAATAGTTCGTATACAAGGAGAGAGATTCCATCTGGCGTTGTGAATGGATCTCTGGCTAGTTTAGTTGGTACAGTAATGACATGGAAAGCCGAAGCTCATGGTTCGAGTTTAGCGTTGCCACCTGTCCCAAATTTGGCGGGGCATCCCGCATTTTAAGAACATTATCAGCGTCCCGAATTATGCCTAAGAGGGACGCATTATATATATATATTTTTTTATTATTATTTTGCTAGTCTTTTCTTTTCTAATGTTAGTGCTACTGTTACATAGCGTATTCAGTCTTGGCTTTGTAAAGAATATATACCATCTATATCTTATTAAAAAATTGTTCCATGTACAAATTTAGGTATGAAGATCGGCGATATGCATATATACGATAAGTGTCCCTCCTTAGCCTTACCAAAAGGTGGCAACCCTATTCGAGTTACAGTGTCAGAGAAAATTGTCTCCTAAAATATTCTCACGAGGTTATGTTTGCCTTATTCAATTATTATAGGCCTATATGTCTAAAAACATTGATACGTGCGGTTGAATCAATTATGCACAGATCAGTAATTGTTTTACCGAATGATTATGTAGTTAACACTTATTTACATCAGTCTCAGGCTTATATTAACTTTCTTCGATGACTGAATACGGTCTTGGTTTTACCATCTTTCACAACCCCATTATCCCAAATTTCATCAATATTATCCAAGTTACTGAATGGAAAGAAGATGCCAGCTTTTATTTTAAGATACATGCTACATGACCTTTCTTTAATGCACTGTAATTATGTCACGGACATGTTCAGGATGTTGGACATTATAGTGAAGAAGTTACATTAATCTTCTTTAAGCCGCAGCAATTTCTTCCTTCCTTCATTCATGAGTGAAGCAAGTCCCATTTGTGCTTCATTTAATGTGGTACATACATTCAAATTATAACAAAGGATGTTATAAATTGAATGAAGTGCCATAAGTTTTATCTTCAATATCAATTCCTAGGCCTCTGACAATAATATCTTCTGGCTTTTTCTTTTCGAGGATTAGCCAATGCGACAGGATTTGAACCATGGTCACAGAGTCGTTAATGCCACGTTTCCGGCAATCTTAAATTCCAGGGTGATTAATGTAATTTTATTGTGCTGTTCCAGCGAATTGCATACTATGTCTATGGTTAAGTACTTGTACGGGCAACAACGTTATCTCCGGTGTGTGGCCATGCAAAACAATAATTATGCAGATTGGCCATCACTGGGATACAATCTCATCAAGGTTACCTAATTTCTCTTATAGGTGTGAGCGGAAGTAGAGGCCGTTGCTCGACTAGGGCAATGTGCCGGATGATATCATAGATAACATCTAAATCCTTTGTTTAAAATAATGGAGTATGCATTGATTGATTTGTCAGAGGATCGTAATGAGTAGTAAGAGATGGAAAGAATCCTTAATACTTAGGTACTGAATCCCTTTTCGATATGGTGAGACCTTACCCCAGAAGAATCTGAGTCCACTCCTTATGGATATGAGATATTGAGGACCTTAATAACTCTTTGTATCCACTATTAAAGATTATTTATGTAATTTATTACCGTATCGAAGATCTGCGGATCTATGAGGATATTTCCATACCTGTTGCATGCTGGTGGTACACGATTACCTACTGTAGTACGCGTAGTAGGCCTTCAGAAGTAGAATTTCAGCATAACCTAAATACTTGTTTTGAGATCCCCTGAATCCATAGATATAATTCTCAGAAACATGTCTATGTGTGTCTGTGTGTTTGTGAAAGCATAGGCCTAGGCCGAGAACGGAAAATTGCCTAAAAGCAAAATGTTAAATAAGGATTAGATAGGCTATCTTCTGGAGATGTGACACGAAGGTTGACAACAATTTAATCTTTCTTTTAATGCTGAAATTTCTTTTTTTTAGGATTATCACGAAAACGGCCCTAACGATAGTGTTCAAATTTTGTACGCTTGACAGCTTGCGCCAAGACCTTTCTGCCTTTCAGTTTCC
Source organism: Ectobius pallidus (assembly GCA_964059195.1). NCBI lineage: Eukaryota > Metazoa > Arthropoda > Insecta > Blattodea > Ectobiidae > Ectobius > Ectobius pallidus. The sequence continues at coordinate 129,457,824 of CAXKWD010000006.1, forward strand.
ATAGCTTCAACCTCCATAAAATTCCATCCGCTCTAAGAACCGAACCTAAAATAAACAAAAATCAGAAAATCTGCCTCACTCCAGCACATTAACTCCTCAGCGTGAGAGAAACGTATTGGTTTTTGTTTACTTTAGGATTGGTTCTTAGAATGGAAGCACTGCAGTTGTATATTCATATTCTAAGAGCTCTAATATTTAAATCTGTACATCATTGCATCTTTTTACAATAGTTGTAGGCTTATATAAGGAATTTTCATGTATAGACTTATGTTGATTTAACCACGACCACATGAGACCTAATCGCGAGTTCTCCTTAATTTTATTTAACTACTGCTCTGAGATATGACACACAATAAGAGAAAATTAACAAAAAAGAGCCTACATAAAAGTGAAATATATGTATTTGGGTATGATGGAGGAATCACATTGTAGGTCATATCATATAAGGTATCATGAGAGAAAATCTATGTACTGTAATTGGAGGAAGTGTTTGTCTATCCGCGATGCATAGAAAAATCTACTGCACGCAGAGATCTGAAATTTTGAACTTAGATAGACTGAAGTGTGCTGGAATGCACCTCAAAGTCGGATTTTAAATTTTCGCTTTCGTTCGCTAGTTATGAGCGAAAAAAAATGCCAGAAAACGTGGTAATTTTTTTGCGCTATCGAAGTACCAGTCTTGGTTAATTTCAATTGTAAATTAATTGTAGATGGCCTTGCGCTGCTACACTGCCTTTTGTAATAGCTGCTATCATACGAAACGGGGAAAAAAGAGCATAGCTAAAATCGATTTTTCAACAGAACACGTCAATTTGTCCATCGGTTCGATTTTTAGCCCACTCTGTTTGATTAATTTGTTTATAACATTATCACAGGCAGAGATCTGATTTTTTTTTTACATAGGTGGACAGAAGGTGAATTATGAATGCATGCCTAAATGGGAAGACGTTGAAAGATTTGGACGAAACTCAGTATGCGGGGGTTTTGGGGCTAGGGAACTCAAATCTGAGGTTATTTTCCCTGACGGCGCACGTAAATCGTGAAATGTACCTCGAAACCGGACTTTTAGCTTTTTAATAACCAATGGTTTTAATTGTTTATGCATGATTCACATGTAAGGGTAAGCTTAACGAATCTGTGGTTCGTTTTTATCGTTTTATTTCGAATTTGTATGCCCATATGACAGGACAAGATTAATTACTTATTGACCAAGCCTAACAATATGATTACTTACTCAATGGCAATAGACAATTCCTAAGCAAGCTAAAGGAATATTACCTATTTTATGGAACTCGAAGGTTCATTGCCGCGCTTACCTGTTCCCGCCATTCAACCCTATTCCCCTAACTCCAACCATCTCTTTCAAATCCTACTTTTCTTAAATCTATCCTAATATTGTCCTCCCACCTACGTCTAGGTCTTCCAAGTGGTCTTGTCCCTTCGGATCTCCCAGTCAATATTTTTGAGATATGTCTTTCTTTCCCCATGCACGCAACATGTCCAGCCCATTTCATCCATGATTTAATTACCCTTACTATATTCGGTGACGAGTACAGGTTATGAAACTCGTTGTTATGCAGTTTTCTCCAGTCCCCATTAGGCCCAGATATTTTCCTAAGCACCCTGTTTTCGAATACTCTCAGATTATGTTCCTTCCGAAGAGTAAGCGACCATGTCTCACATCAGTTTTATTGCTGAGTACCCTGAATATGTAAATTACAATCTTAAATATTTTAAGAGGAAAATAACAAAATTATTAGATAATATTAATAGCACACTTTAATTTTGTTTAGTATTTCAATGTTTCAGTCCAGTTTATTCTATTTTTTGTTGTAAATGCTATTTTTACCACTGGTTAAGGCTAATAATTATTTTTATTTACATGTACTCATAAATTTAGAATTCTTCGTGTATAGTATACTGTGCAGTGTTATGTAATTATATTTATATTAATCTACTACATCTCCTAAACACGAGCGATGATCATATAGGGGCACGTTTGGTTTCATTTGTTTCTACACCTTTTCAACCTCAATTTCGGAAAAAGTAATTTCAATTTCGGAACAAGTAATTCCAATTTCGGAAAAAGTAACTTCAATTTCGGAAAAGGTAATTTCAATTTCGGAAAAAGTAACTTCAATTTCGGAAATGCGAGGGCTATGAAGAGGGTATAGTAAAGTTGGTACCACGCTAGGACAAATGACTCAATCGGAGCGAGATTATGTAGAGAAGTAGCTAGAAGGTGTACCTAAATGTTCCAAATAAAACAGTTTTGATTTTCACTGTGGTTTTCATTTTATGCCCCATCGAATGCTTTAAAAAATAGCCCTCGTATTTCCGAAATTGAAGTTACTTTTTCCGAAATTGAGATGACTTTTTCCGAAATTAAAATTACTTTTTCCGAATTTGAAATTACTTTTTCCGAAATTGAAATTACTTTTTCCGAAATTGAGGTTGAAATGGTGTAGTTGTATTAAATATGTATGTAAAAGTATGTAAAAAATATATATCTTAAAATATCTTTAAAAAATTATTAAACGCGGGCGAAGCATAACGTGGAATTCTATATCCCCCGATATTTTCGGGTATGAGAGGAAGTTGGGGATCATGAACCTATAAAACACCCCCACTTCACCTCACGCCCTTCGTTGCCTGTCCACGATGATTCCGGTTGCATGTTCGCATGCTGCCAACAGGACCAATCCTGTGAGGAAGATGAATAAGTGCGAGACAATACCATCCCCTGGACTGTGACGAGACTTGTTCGTGCGACATATCTCATTCTCGCCGCTTCCGCAGAGTCCCATTAGTTTATCCGCACTCGACCGTGTCCGCGCATTTGATTTACCCATTTTATACTGCTTACAGCACTCAAACACTGACCAATTTCCACAGAGATATAAAAGGAGGGCAGATAATTGAAACAGTTAACTGCCTAACTTTATTGTCATCGTGGAAAAGGAAGTGCACAATGGCCGCTCTTTTTGTGTTGCCGAAACTCGACTGCATCTATTCTGAGGTTAATTTTTCCACTAAGCCTCAATAGTCTAGCAACAAGTACCACTCCTCCTCTTCTAACAGCTTTTGATACTGTACTATTTTATTTATGTCAAACTTACTTAAAGATTTAAATAATTCTATTTCATATTTTGTGTGCTGAGAATCTGGTATTTTTATAGCACTAATTAATTTAAAAATCAAATCTTTTTCAAACCATCTACCAACGTGTTATTATCTGAATAATGTAATAATTTTATTTTTTAAAATTTTAAAATTAATTTATTTTATTTCGAAACAAAAATTACAAAATACAACATACAAATTAATAATATTACAAAATTTCAAATTACAAAAATCCAGGTTAAGAAATTTCTAGTATGGTAAAAAGGTAGATAAAACACAAAAAAATTACTACTTTTTATACATAATATGATAAAAATACCTGAATGGGCAAGGTTGCTCGTGCTCGGGTGCAAGTCCAAAGAGAACAGAGTGAAAAAGGAGAGACAAAGAGCAGAATGAAAAAAGAAAAAAGCAGACTCATTGCCATTCACTGCCGTACTGAAAAAGCTGTAATACTCGAACCAATCGTTCAAATTGAACGTAATGATGAACAGGCAAAGGAAGTTCATAAAGAAAATAAATATATTTATGAGCCATACATCTCTAACCTCGGTGAAAAATACATCAGCCCCGAAAACTGGGAAGTGGATACTGTTTGGAAGTCGAGGAGTCCTGACTTAATTCTCTTAGGAAACAATCAGAAACATTCTGCTTAACATCATTAAAGATTCCTTGAGTATACTATATCATCATTTATACTTTCAATTATAATATTCAGTCATCAGTTAATAATTTTTATTATGATCTGTTGTTTATTCTCTTTTCTCATTTTCTGATTGTAAACCTATGTATTCTATGCAGTTTTGTGCTGTGAATGTAATTCTGGACCCCATGAAATTTGTAAATCAAGTTTATATATCTTTAGAGAGTTCAGTCTATATTATAACCTCCTTATTTATATTCCACCTTATTTATATCATAAAATAGTAGATATAAAAAAATTAATAAATGCACTATCTAATTAATATGCCTTGTGCATGCAACTGTACCTTATTTTAATCAGGGTTAAGACCTGTCTGTTCGCATCATTAGCATGAACTGTGGGCTCTTTCACCTGGTCTACCAGGTGTGGTGACTTGGACTGATGAATTTGGTGAGGATTCACGTGGAATCCGAACCATAGTAAGACCTAACATGCTTCATGTAGCTTTATAGAGGTGAATTACACAATAGATCCTTGATGGCATGTCCTTGCCCAGGGATTGTCCTTGGACCTCCAAGCAAGAGAGAAAAATCAAACTTTCTTGATAATTGTCAATAATAATACCAGAAACTTAATTTTGAGAGACAAAACATGAAATAAATGATTTCAATTTTTCTCCAGGCTGGGACGTGACCAGAAAGAATACATCGATAGAAGAGGTGTTCACGTGGTTGTTGGACACTATATGGGCGATGTCAACAGCATTCAAAATCTACCCAATCTTACAGATGGTGAGTGCAAACTCTTCAATAAATGATTTTTATTTTTGCTGTGAAATTTTAGTTCTTTCCTCTAGGGCTTTGAACCTGGGTCACTTGTGATAGTCACCAGTGAAGAAGCATTGGTTTAAATGGGAGCTTTCATACTGGGTCATACTTTTAGGATTGCCTACAATGCAAGTTGTATATACATAATCGAGCTCAGTGAAACTAGATTTCCAGTCATGAGTTCAGATTTGATTAATACTGGAGATTTTATAAGTGAAGTGGAATGTCGACTTGCCATTTGGGATGTCAAGAGCGATTACAAATTGATATTTCCATTTCCAGGTTGTATGGCTGTGGTCTGTCCTCTGATGTTGCTGATGTTTGCAGCCGACCAACTAGCTGAAGATGCCAGACGCAGTTTGTGGCGAAACGTCAGCAATATCAATGGACAGACCACGGCCATTCAGCCCGGAAATGGAAATATCATTGAACGCCAACTGTGAAAGCCTTAGTAGTTATATCGATTAGAAATTGTTTTATCATTTATCTGCTATTGGCAACACTAGCTGTGACCATCACAGTTACATGTTACATGTTCCTCTTTGAAGTTCTGTGAAAACTGAAAAATTCGAACAATTTTTGTTAACTAGATTTTGTAATCATATGGAAAATACTGTATTTGCAACCATGGATTCATCTTAATTTCATTATCCATGTGATTTTCTAGTTAGTGTTGTTGATATTCCAGATATAAGAAAATCCAGTATATGAGCTTAAAATAATTGCAATAATTTTTTACTATTATTATCATTATCATCATCATCATCATCATCATCAATGTGTGTGCACCCTTCCTTCTTAGCTGCAGTGGAATTCAAAATTTTGATTGAACTGCATTTCCAGAGCCTACGAACGGGGACGTGAAGGATAGGATTTTCTGATATTCCTTTCAACTTGAAGAGAGTATATTGGATTCTAATTGTAAATAATGCATAAGTTGCACTAACAAGTAAAATATATCAAATGACAAAGGAATAACAGACATTAGGCTCCGTTATCGCTTCTATGTTTGAACAGAGAAGCGATTCACCAAAGACCAACCTCTTTGAAACTAGACCTTCCAAACTAAACCTGCCTGATCAAAATGCTTTAAAATAAAGCATGAATTAATTGAATTGAATTTAATGCTTATAGAGCAAACAAATGAAAAAAGGCCAATTTAAAAATCTAAACCTAAAATTCTCATTATTAACCATTATTGCTTTATATTGCTAAAGCAATTTATTAAACTTACAACTAAGAGGTGGTCTTTGGTCCTATTAGATTTTTAATTGTTTTTAGTTATAATTGCAGGTTATTTACAATTATTTACATAGACTCTTGTACCCTCCCAATTAATCTTCACCTTCATCTGTAGCGTAACAAGTTTCTAGCATAATTTTGCATTGTACCAATCCGCACACATGATTTCATTCACTACACAATAATTTCTGTACGATGAAGTCTTGATTTCTTCCTCTCCTCAGCAGCTTGCAGGTAGTCATTCACATGTTGGTGACATCATATACTGCATAGTAATAGGATCGACGTGACTAACAAGTTGGTTCATTTTTATGGTTATTTAATGTTGGGGTGTGCCGCAACTTATGCCATGACCAACGCAACTGAGCTGGAATTTTGTCCTGCAGGAGTTCTTTTACATGATGTCCCATTTACCGATGTATATAAATTGCACTGGAAGAACAAGTGCTTAAATGTAGCCACTGAATGAACTTTATTGTTCTGGTGTTTCAGTTGTTAAAGATGATGCTCAGGTTGGGTATTCTGAAAGTAAAATGTTAAGTCTGATGTAAATACACTCACATAGCTTTCTCTGTCCTAAGCATGTAAAATATAACTTCAAAATCTGACGTACAAAAAGTGTCTGATTGCAAGGAGAGCACATTCAGTTGTTTCAACCTGTGGCAAGATAAAATCCTTTGTGCAAACAGTGACTGCCTTTCTTTAGAGAATTTTTATGAAAAAAATATTTAAAATAGAGGTTTTAGCCATTAGTATAATGCATTTCATGTACAAAACTTAAACAACATTGTTAGAAAATAGCAAAAAATGAAGTTTCCATCATGAAAGTGGTAATAAAAGTAAGCGAAAGTCCTTGCCAGGAGGTATCTAACCCAAATAAAAAACTTTGTTTCTCCACAGTGTTTCATTTTCAAGATTTGCTATTCACAGACAGACAGAGGAATTATTCTGAAAACTATAATTTTTGACTCATGGGACCTTAAGACATGTATTTATACTGAAAACTTTATATCAAATTCCAGAGTCTAATATAAACTTTATTTACCCATAATACTTAATGATAAAGTAAAAATCTTATACAGGTACAAGTTCAAAGTGGAATAGAAACAAAAAAAACTATCGGTACTTATAAAGCTTTTAAAGTTTATGATGTAGCTTGTTCTTTCTTCAATTGTTGAAAAATAGATTTGCTCAAGAATTGTTCCAAGTTATAAAAATTATATTGAAGATAATTTTAATATCTTATTCAAAATTTAAAATTAAATGGTATGGCATTTTTATAAAATTGAAATATCTTCATTTCATTTGAATATCAACTAGTTTTCACAATTTTAAATTTATTGGCATGTATTGTTCATTAAATATTACCATGCTATAACGGTACTCACAACGTGTTCGATTTAAGGTCAATATGTTTCTCTTACGGTAAATGGTTTCAGTTCCCATGTTCAGCAAGCCCATTTTTCAGTTCCTTCATGATTTCTGAATCTTTATTTCTGTATTTAAGTTAGATTTTTCAATTACCCCTTCACATTGTGTTTGGTAAAGTTTTTTACATTTCCATGGAAACAATTAATAAGAATACAATTGTTTTCTTTTGTAATAGTGCATGCTATAATGTATACAATTAAAATATAATGTGAACAATAAGACAAGCTCTCTTTGTCAGTCTGTTTAGGTATCTGGAAGATTGTAAAACACTGGGCTACCAGAAGTTTCAACCCTGTTGGATGAAATCATGGCCCATAACAAAAGTGGATCACAGATTCCAAAATCTAAAAACTTTTTGAAACTTCTGAAGTCTTTGATTAGCTCAATGCTAGCATTCTTTTCTCTGGGAACGGTCCCAAGTTCAAATCCTGGTGGGGTCCTTCAAAATTCATTGAGCTCATGTAGAACTAAAGTCCATCCATTCTAAGAACCAACCCTAAAGTAAAGAAAAACCTATACACCTTTATCACCCTTAGGTAATACAAGTAATGTGCTAGAGTGAGACAGACATACTGATTTTTACTTTGGGTTCAGTTCTTAGAGGGGATGAACTTGGGGATCACGGTTGCAAAGCAGCTTGTAGCTCGTGATCAGGGTTGCCAGACGTCCCGGATTTTACGGGACAGTATCGTATTTTTGTTAATTGTCCCGCGTCCCGGAGAGTTCCTAGCCGGGACGGCAATTGTCCCGTATTTCGGAGAATTTTGAAACCTCCCCAAAAATACGCCAGGATTGAAACTTTTTGGAACTTATAATCGTTGGTACTCTACTCTGAGCTAGTATGCAAGTGATGCGAATGTTTAATATGTGCTCAAAACGTTAAAATATTTATGCTCATTGTGCGCTGTTCCCCATATAGCCTATAATCATTGGTGCCGACCAATCTATAGACAGTGCTGTTTGATTCGTTGATCGTTGCAGCTTACAACTTTGGCGATTTCGCGTTGGCCAGCCTGTTGGGAAGTTAGTCTTGGGTGAAGAAGAGTGGACAACTAAATAATGGATGCCTGATGCCATGTTGCATTATAGTTAGGAGAGATAAAATGAAAAGTATGACTACATTCGTTGAACAAGAATGGCATGGCATGTAACAACTCGTTGGTTTACATTGGGTCCTGCTGTTGATAGACTAATAGTGTGTTGGGAGGCTGTAGTATCATAATTTTTATCTTTAGGTTCAGATATACCCAAAACAGTGAGAAAGCTACTGAATATTAATGAGTCTAATTCTAATGATGTAAGTGATCATAACTTCAGCGATGTAAAAATTACTTTGCACTTTATGAGTCACATCTGGAAATGTTTTCAGTCAGCCAGTAAACAACTACAACTTGATCACTCAACAGATATTGATGCCTATAAAATAATGCATACATTGTTTGAACAGTTACAGAATAGAGTACAAGATAGATATTTTGGTTCTTTTGTATCTATTGCATTTAGTGATGTTCATGCTGATTCAGATAGAAAGAGAAAGCTTTCTGAAAATTTTGTACAGTTTTTGGAAATTGCATTAGATTACCTAAAAAAGTGGTTTGACTTGTCAGAAGAAAATCCTCTAAGGGCAATGGGATTTTTGGCTCTTGTACAAGAGATATCATTCAATGATATTAGTGTCCTTGTTTGTAAATTAAACCTACAGAGTGATATTGATCTAGACTAGTTTTATGATGAATATTCCATTATAAAGCCATGTACAAAATATGTACAAACAGATACCGGTGCTAAGTTGAGTGTAAGTGAAAAATGATTAAAAGTATTCCAAAATGTGGGGGTACATGAAGTACCAAACTTGGTGAAAATAGTTTCATTTTGTTTAAACATTCCTCAATTCCTGCCTCAAATGCTTTTGTAGAGAGGGTATTTTCGCACATGAATGTGAAATGGTCAGATGCGAGAAACAGATGTTATGTAGATTTGATTAAGTCTGAGCTGTTTGTTTCTGTAAATGTATCATCAGTGTCGTGCAGAGACTTTTATGAAATTGTTATAACAACAAGAAACTGTTAAAATCTGTTCAGAGTAATGAAAAATATGTTAAATGATGAATAATGTAACTAGTTATCCACCTTATACGATACCACAAATACAAGTATCAACAGAAAGTCGTTTACTGTTTATTAATTAGCTGCACTGTGATGCCAATATCACAACGAAACTATCGTTATTAAATAAAGTTTACAACTTCTGAGATACGAGCCATCGATTTCGTCGACCACGCATCTGTCCCTTATTTTGATTTCAGATAACTGGCAACCCTGCTCGTGATCGACAGTGGTTCTTGACGCCTTTGAAAGTATTTTACCTGTTTCCTTAGCCATGGCATGGTAGATAAAACATGCAATCCCTGGATCTATAATGCAGGAGGTTGCGGATTCTAGTCCCATCCTGTTCATAGGTATTTGTGTAAGTGCAAGCTGCAATGTTATGCAGAAAAATGTAAAAACAAGTTCAGGAAAATTATGTAGTCATTAAAAAATGGGCATTTATTCACTTGTGGCCTATTTTTTCTTCAGCTTTTTAAAATATGATATTCCAGTACATAATTTTATAGAGTGTTTAAGATTGGTTATTGAATTAATATTGTCCTTACTGTTTTCAGAAATGCTCAACACAAATATGTTTGACCCTAAGCCGAATGAGGGGAAGAATGGAATGCCTGTGATGATTCCGTCTCATGATATTCTCAAAATGCAGCAACTCTTCCACATCAACAGATTCAACCTCATGGCTAGTGATCGCATCCCTCTTAACAGAAGCCTGCCTGATGTCCGGAAAAAAAAGTGGGTATTGTTTATTGAGAATATGAATAAAATGGAGTAATACAGTAATTTAAGGAGTAGAACTTTACATTATGGAACCAAAAGATTTTTATCCAGTTTTGCTAGATTTTGTAAGTATTTCATAGTCATTTTGGTTCATTTTTCATTATTTTTATTTAATTTTGTCATCAATTTTGCTATTTTTGTTAAGATTTTTAAGGAACAAAAACTTGAAATATTAACTTCTATTTCTGCAGCTTTGCTTCATTTGAAAAAGACAAATGAACTCTTGATTTTGATATACAGTATATCGATAGGTATATTTGGTGTGTATCGATAGAAATTGATTGAAATATAAGTTTTCTATTTTTATCATTCCTTTCCTCTTCCATGATCATATCACAGTTGCTGGCATCCAAGATTGCCACATTCAAATTCCTTCCAATGTAATTGACATAATTTCGTGAATATTTCTCGATTTTGCTTAAATGTGAATATTCTCCCCTATCTGGTTGAATTTGTGCGTTTTGCAAAAAAAAAAAAAAGTACCTGCATGTATAATGAGGAATAAAATTTATTGTACAGAATAGTATAGTAATTTGTTACATAGGAAAGCCGTAATTTCCGGCCCATGAGTCACCTAGTCTACTTCAATCAGTCAATCTTAGATTTTTTTAATATGTAATGTTATCGTAAAATGTTTGTTATGTATCAATTCTACACATAATTACAAGAAAAATGACTCCAAACAATGTATAATTTACTTTAATAGGAACATTTACGAGTCGTCTTAGTGACTTACTTCATCATTTGATTCATTTATTCAAATAAACATTATCTGAAGAGTATTTACTCTTCATTGATTCAATCAAATCTTTACATGACCAACACAAACTGAAAAAATGTAGATTTTGTTCAGAAAATACATACTTACAAAAATGGGAATTGAAGATTAAGTAGATCCCAGCTGCATATATTTAGGGAATTATGGCCCTCTTTGTGCTACACATCACCAGATACTGAAGAAATGAGGATTAGTTTCATTTTATGCTATATCCTTTCCTGTTTATTGATTCCATAGCAATGTCTTGAACAATATCAGCTAACCTAATTATATATTTTTGCCACATTTTGTAGGTAGAATTTAACAAATGTTTCGAATTAGGACAATGTATTTTAATCACAATGTTCTGAATTTTTATTATTACTACTGTAAAAATTTATGATAGAATTTCAGATTATAGGCTATTATTGAAGAATTTCCTGAATCGTTGTGAAAGAAGTTTGTTTACTTTTCAGAACTGATCTGATTTGTTCTTACATTCTTAATATAAATGTTAAACACATTATTGAAATTTAATAAATTAGTTTTATTTCTAAGAGGTGGGGTATACATCATATAATTTTGCAGAGAGAACTTTATCTATATTCCTAAGCTAATTTTTAATATTGTTACAGGTGCCAAAACAAAATTAAGGATCTTACAGGACTTCCCACCACTACTGTGATCATAGTGTTTCACAATGAAGCTTGGTCCACACTTCTTCGAACTGTTCATAGTGTAATCAATAGATCACCACACTCATTACTGAAAGAGATCCTACTGGTTGATGATGCCAGTACTAGAGGTTTGTACATGAAGATATTTATATAATTTATTTAGTAAGTTTGCTTATTCTGCATGTGTTTTCTATTGACACTTTTGCTAAGGAGACTTTGTATACACTTTACAAGGTCAAGCATAAGTGTGCTTCATAAATAAAAACATAATAAATTAGGTGACCATGATATTTTAAGCTGAAAACGGGACATCCCAAACATGTCAGTTTAATATCCCCACAAGAAAAGATATCTAGAATTTATTACTGCCATCATAATCATTATTATTATTATTATTATTATTATTATTATTATTAATCATTAAAAAACTAGCACAGCATTTGCTATAACTCATATGGGTCTTCATTTTTTTAATTTTCTTTCTAATGGCCGGATTTAATGTTATTTTTTTTTCAAAACCTACAGAATCCATATGTAAGCACCTTTTCCTTGTAGGAATGTTTTAAGTGTAAATAAAAGTGCTGAGAAGTTCACACAAAATTTACCTAAAGTGAAGCGTACTCACAAGAATCATCAGTTCAGCTGTGGGAGGGGTAATGGAGGTTTGACTTACAGAAGTACCTTTTTTTAACTGTTCCAATAGCATGCGTCTTCTTCTTCTTCTTCTTCTTCTTCTTCTTCTTCTTCTTCTTCTTATTATTATTATTATTATTATTATTATTATTAATCATTAATCATTAATCCTGAAAGAACTAACACAGCACTTGCTATAACTCTAATCTTGGTCTTCTGTTATTTTATTTTAAATGGCCAAATTTCACATTTTCTTGTTTTCAAAACCTACAGAATTCATATACAGGATGTTCCAAAATTCCATACACAAACTGCTATGGATTGAGAGGAGACCAAAACAAACTTGTTTTGTTTTATAACAATAGGCCGGAATCCAATAGTTACAGCAGTAGTCACCTTCGAATGGAAACATTGCTGACAGACAATGAAGGTATGGCGACCATTTGAACTGGTTGTGGTGAGGTTTATTTACAGATATTGTTCAAATGTGCGGCCTCCTGCTTCAATACATGATCTGCAACAACGTGATATTGCTTCTCTCATACGGTGAAATACTCCAGAGTTATGTTGTAATTGGTCACCAAGAATCCGAGCAACAAGATCCTCCTCTGACACTTCATTCACTAAACTCCTTAAATGTTCCCACACAAAGAAGTCAAGTGGGGTAAGGTCAGGAGAACGAGCAGGCCATGCAATGGGCCCACCCCGGCCAATCCAACGTCGGCCAGGATATCGCTCAGCACAGAAACATTGTGCAGCTGTGGAATTGCCATTGCATGCACCATAAACTAGGTGGATATCCACGAGTTCAAAACTGTAATCTTCCATTGTCCGCACTCAATGCCTAAGAACAAGCAGAATGAATAAAAGCAAACAGCTACCTAAACTGTGCACAATCTGCAATGTGTCGCGTGTTTGTCATGTGCAGAGATGTTTGTTTGTACTCAAAGATGTCTGTCTTCGAAGGTGACTACTGACGTACCTATTGGTTTCCGGCCTATGGTTATATAACAAAAGTTTGTTTTGGTCTCTTCTACAATCCATAGCAGTTTGTGTATGGAATTTTGCAGCACCTTGTATAAGCACTTTTGCTTGCAGGAATATTTTAAATATAAGTAAAATTGCTAAGTAGTTCAAACAAAATTAACTGATGCATACTGACAAGGATTGTCAATTCAGCTGTAGGAGGGATAATGGAGACTTGACTTATACAAGTGCCATTTTTAACTGTTTCAATAGCATGCTGTAGGTTGTCTTCATCTGGAAAGATTGATAAAAATTCAGTACTTGAACTATAATAGTTAGGGACCGGATTCTTAGGTTTTTACCTATTTTTTCCCTTACTTCCAAAACAAAAAGCGCTCATACACTTTTTCGAATCATGTCCATAGGATTCACCCACATTAATTCTGTAGCACCTAAAAATACCTAAATGGGGTGTAAAACCTAAATATACCTAAACGGGATATAAAACCTAAAATATCTAATTTAGGCTATTTTTTGTCTTTTTTGTTTTTTGTTTGACGGTTGAGAAATCGGTATTTTACGGAGAAACAATAATTTTTGTCGAGTTGAAATTAATACCACCAGCGTTTCGTTCAACCCATTGTCGTCTAGGATGGACAGTATCTAGAGAGGAAGTGTAAGAGCACCGCGTATTCTTTTTAAAATATTCGTACGAACAACCATTGTTGCCGTGTATGAACAAGGATATAGATTTCTGTGTTTTAAAGTGCTTGTTTGCCTTTAGTACTTCCCTGTTATTCGTACTGAGTGGTCACACTGTGAGTTTTAAGTCGACGTGTTAATTATGCAAAACAAATGAAATCGAGTTTATTACGGCACTAGTGGATTGGCGACGATCTGAATTTCACTACAGATGGCAAAGTAATATTTTGTCAAGCCTGCCAGAAACACGCAAAGGTTATTTACCTTTCTAGAAAAGGGGGAAGTTTTCGTCCCTAGTTGGTCTGTTGTGCGGTTAGCATGCGTAACAACCGAAGAAAGGAAAATAATCAGTTTCACATTATCCACATCCAACCATGAAGTATTTTACTCACTAAATTAGAAGCATCGGATTCGAATCCTGAGAAGGGTAGTGTCTAGATACAGTATTAACTATTAACTAAGAGATAACAGGAAGAACTTCACAGGTGAGAATCTTCAAAGATATTTAGTGATATACCGTAACCAGGAAATGTGAGGCAATCTTATTTTCACTGCTTCTTTTCATTGTTTATGCTTTCTTTCTTCAATTGTATAATATTGTACTAAAGCAAGTTTACACAAATTTAATTCAATTTTGTTAAGTTAAACTTTACAAGTATTATGTATAGAATCCTATGTAGCACATTCAAAGTCATAAACCAATATTATTATACCCGAAGACGATATTTTGGACAAAAAAACCTAAAAAAACTATTTCACCTAATGGAAAACCTAAAACAGTGTTTTTAAAAACCTAAAAATCCGGTCCCTAATAATAGTACTTATCATTGTAAGCTAACTAATCTCTCCTTTCTTTAGAGGAGAAATGGCCCATTGTTGCAACAATTTTATTGCAGCTCTCTTAATGGCACCCTTCTTTAAGGTACCATCTTGCTTATTGGAATGGAAATGTAGAAGGGCACTACAACATTGGGCTGTTAATTGTTTCGCTTTGGAGTTTCTACTCACATTTGCCTTTGTTATGGGTGTGTTTACTCATCCTGGAACGCCACAACAGGTACCCACTTGACTGACATCCATAATCAACCCCGTATCTGTTTACTTTGCAAGGCTTGTAGTACGCAGTACCATATTAAGGAATGAGGGAGTGTAAAAATATGCATAATAAAGATAAACACCAACTAGTAATTTAACCAGTATTTATTCTGTCTACAGCATTCCTTAGAGAACCTCTGGAAGAACATGTTGCTCAGCTAGCAGTGCCGACTCGAGTTCTTCGGACTCAGGAACGAGTTGGACTCATAAGAGCAAGACTATTGGGAGCAAGAGAGGCAAAGGGGAAGGTACTTACTTTTCTTGATGCCCATTGTGAATGTACTTTTGGTAAGTCAGGGGTGAATCCCATTTTTTCATTATTTTAATTTATAAGTACACACAGACATTGATAAGGGAGGCACATTTTGGTTTAGGCACATTGTAATAATAGAATACAATTGTATATATTGAATATGATAAATTACTACATTTATTAAATTTTACATAATATCATGATTCTACATATCATGATACCCTTTGCTTTTTTTGGTGTTACATGAAGTGGTTAAATATGTGTAATGTATTTGCCAATAAAGAAGACTTATTCTTTCCGCTAAATTTCTGCACATAAAATGGGATGAATCTCATGTTCTGATACAAAAATTTTAAATATAGGATATCAATTTCTGTAAAATTCCAGTTATTTGTACAATTCAATGATTTAGTAAATTCATCTTTCATCTCTCCAGTGTGTATATATTCAGTAGATACACATGTACTATCAGTAAACTCGTTCTTGCATTCCCGGATGTTTGGGAGTGCTCTGAACAATGGTAATAGATTCATATTAATGATAATCTAGACTACAAAAGGCTTATTTGCTATTTTAGAACAACTGAACTCGATGACAACAGTTAACATTCACAGACCACTAGCAGAAAAGAACAGCGCTGTAAAAAGTACA
Source organism: Ectobius pallidus (assembly GCA_964059195.1). Taxonomy (NCBI): domain Eukaryota; kingdom Metazoa; phylum Arthropoda; class Insecta; order Blattodea; family Ectobiidae; genus Ectobius; species Ectobius pallidus. The sequence continues at coordinate 129,473,712 of CAXKWD010000006.1, forward strand.
ACAGCAGCAGTTTTTGTGCATTATTGATGCCTTAACCTTGAGCTATTGCACAAACCCCATAATTTATTTCATTGTTGGTGCTTACTCAACAATGCTACTGTGGCTCCAGTTTCCCTGTTCAGGTTTTTCAGTTGATTATCTTAACTTTAAGCAACAAGGTGTTGAATGTTGTAAAAAATACACACACACCTGCTCTTGTCACAGATGCATGTTTAGTTCAAGCAGCCAATTTGCAAGAAAATATGTCTTCATGAAGTGTCCTCTGACTTTGTGAAGGAAACTAATATTTGTGAAATATTCCTGCAATGTACAGGTAGGAAAAAAAAGCGGGCCTACTAAAATATCTAAGTTGCCGATATGAACCACAGGTGGCTCATATAGGCTACTTAGATATTTTAATAGGTCCGCTTCTTTTTTCCTACCTGTACATTGCTGAATATTTCACAAATATTAGTTTCCTTCACAAAGTCAGAGGTAACTTCATGAAAACGTATTTTCTTGCAAATTGGCTGCATGAACTAAACATGCATCTGTGACAAGAGCAGGCACACGTTGTATTTTTTACAACATTCAACACCTTGTTGCTTAAAGTTCAGAAAATCAACTGAAAAACCTAAACAAGCCACTGCGCTTGCCTAGAATCCGTAGACAAGCGCAGTGGCTCGTATCGTAAAATTAGATATTTTAGTAGTTCCCGCTTTTTTTTCCCTACCTGTACAAGAATTTGAAAAATATAGCCAATGGCCATCATCTTGTAATCCTTGAAATGGAGTAAGAGGCACACATTTTATCTCCAACGTAAACTCCATCTTTTGTCATTTTGTAGTAAATGTAGTCACAAGAAGTTAGTAGGTCTTATGAAAGATCTAAAGTGCAACTCAAATCACTGCCAGCTAATCTCACCATATTTCTCATGCAATTCTGAGCTGAATCATCTACTTCTGGAGATCAGATCCTTGATCCTCCGGCAAAGAAGCGTGGGACTTGTATCTCCATGGATGTCAAAAAAATTCACCCGCTTCAATTAAATGTGATAGATGTCAAAACTGCTTGTAAAAAGCACATTGAAATGCAAATTTGTGAAAGCTGTTTTGAAAGTGAACGTTTCAGAATACCTGGACAAAATAATATCATGAACAACTAAAAGAGCTGAAATTTTTGTTATAGTATGTGATAACAGTGAATATGTACTATTTTCTTCAATATACTAGCCAATTTGTATAACACAGGCATGTTATTACATTAAAATGTCAATGTTGTAAATTTTACATCGCGCACCTGCTCATGTGACAAAATTAGGCATGCCTGCAGGAAGGTTAACACTAAACTTCACTTTTTGTATGGTGACCTATACTAGTTTAGATGCTATCACTACCATTTTTAACAATTATACTTCCATTGCTGTGAATGGGCATTGGAAAGGGGGAGGGGCAACTGCTCCCCTCTGGAATGCCTCATGGATTAATTTATTTTTTTGATACTTTTTGTCTGTCAACTGCAGTTGTTGCATAGAGAATAAAAAATATAAGTATTTTATAATGATTTTAGCAAGTATTAACTTATTATAATTATAACTACCTCAGTGTATTTAAAGCAATCCATTTGTAGGTAATGATCAATGGGTAATTTACTGTTTTGTAAACACCAATTGGACAGGTTTAGTTAGGTTAAAAAAAAGGAGCCTGATGAAAATAATTTTGAAAATACTGCAACAGAGTTAAAATGCCTTTCAAACTGAATTAATTGAACAAGTATTCAAAATCACAGATCCCTGAGAATACATTGTCGATAACTATAAGAGTCTTGAAAGCTATACAAGTAAAAAGTAATATACTGTTGAAAAACCATCATTCTTTTCTTACAGTGATAGAGGTTCTTATGATGTTATACTACGAAAACATTTTCTCTTTCCTACTAGGAGAAATCCTTGGCTATGTGAGATTTTCAATTAAATAGCCTAGTTTACGTGATAAAATTCTGAATTTGGTTTTAATGAAGTCTCACAACTCTCAAAGAGAAATAAAGAAAATGTTTTGTAATTTTTGTTTGTTTATGTGAGTTTACTCCCCCTCCCAAAAAAAAAAAAGAAATTAGGTTGGGCAATTCTCTTTCTAATTTGTGGCTTTTTTCTGAAGGCTCTGGTTTGATGCTAATATGTTTAATATGTTTGATTAATTTTCCATTTATTTTTTATTGAATTATTTTTAATTTGAGATTGTAGATGTGTTTGAGTGTGAAAATATGATGCCAAAAGTTATGGCTAATGAAAAATTCTCTTCTCAATATTATAATTGCCTAATTTACTGATTTTAAGTGTTAGTGGGTATTTCTTTTTTATGTCTTAAATTTTTATTATTTTTCCTTTAATTGTTCATTTCTTTTTGTTTAGGGTGGCTTGAGAGTTTATTAGTAAGAATAGCTGAGGATCGCACTAGAGTAGTATGTCCTGTCATAGACATTATCAATGATGATACATTTGCCTATGTAAGGAGCTTCGAATTGCATTGGGGCGCATTTAACTGGGAGTTGCACTTTCGATGGTACACTCTTGGAGGTGGTGAAATCAAGAGGCGCAAGCAAGATATCAGTGAACCTTTCAGGTATTATAATAACAAACACAGGAACATTTCTGTGAAATCTCATTAACATTTTACCATCTGAGAGAGATAATTTTTGCAATGTGCCAAAAACACAGCAGCCTGAAAGCAAGTCATCGGCTGTAAAGACTTATGTACATAACCCCTCAGTTCAAGCGCATGAATTTCTGAATTAGGCCTACAGTTAGAATAATCACCTACCTTTGTCATAGAAGATGTTAAAAATTATCTCAAGCTACTGACACATATTTCTAACATCTTTTAAGAAAGTTTGTATTCACACATATTAATTCTTCTTGTGAAATTGCTGCAAGTTCCCTTCTTATGTTCTCTTTCAGTTCTTCAATTGTACTGTATGAGGGTTATTCTTGTACACTTTATTTTTATGTTCCCCCAAAAATAAAACACTTCTTCAATTAAATGTAACGAGAGATCTGCAGTATGTGCTCTAGCGGAGTCTTGTTGGAAAAATGCAAATTTAATTTAAGTGTTTGAAGGTAGGGGTAAGGGGTTAGCAAGATCTCCAGATCTTACTGTATGTGATTTTTATTTTTGGAGAACTTAAAAAATAAAGTGTACAAGAATAACTCTCAGAATTAATGTGTGTGAATGCAAACTTTCTTAAAAGATGTCAGAAATGTGTGGTGGTAGATGGAGATCACTTTCAACATATTCTATGACAAAGGTAGGTGATCAATTAACTGAAATCTGTGCGCTTGAATTTAGGGGTTATGTACATGAGCCTTTACTGGCCGACGACTTACTTCCTGGCTCCGCATGGATCGTGCGTTCTTGTCACATCGCAAAAATAATGTGTCTGTATTTGAAATACAGTAAAACCTCCAATAACATGTGTTGCATGTTCTTTTGTATTTCAAACTCCCCTAATTACATAGATACGAGGAATGGGGCACAAATTGTGGCAACAATTTTTTCTTTTGAAAATTTGGAACCTTTTTGAAATTTTGAAATATAAAAATGAAGTGGCAGAGTATGGAATGTATGCAAAATGCAGATCATGAATATTAGGTGTCAGATAGAAGGGAGCAGATGCCCATAAACATCCATACATAGTGGCATCTTGCTTCAATATACTTTAGTAGTTGGAAGCATGAAAGCATGAAAGAACACCTATAAACCCTCAAAGTTCAGTACAGAATCTTCCATGAACTCCTTGTGGCATTCTCGGGCATTTCTCCCTCAAGGAACAGCTATTCTGAAGATAACTTGTAAAATCCTCTGTGCCTATAACCCTTATATCACACTGCCATAAAATGATGTGTCCACGTACTAGAGATGTTGAGTTCTGCAGTGACATATAACATCTCATGGAACCATTGCTTTACCTTGAGAAAAAAACAGTTGCCATGACTCATGCCACATCCCTCATATAATGTGTTGCAGTACCATTGATGGAGTTTTAACCCTTTCAAAGTAGAGATGGGAAACCATGAAAAAGACATTCATAATTAATTCATTATACTGAAAGAACGAATCATGATACGGTTAAGTAAATGAATTGATTTCTTTGTGAATTATTAAATTATGAAAGCTGTAATTTGTTTCAAGAAATGGATTGAAGCCTCTGTGAATCGAAAGTCCTATTATGTCTTCTCAGTCCTCAAATGTATAGATTTTAGATTTATTGCTGTTCTGCATAATGTTGAAATACATTTCAAAACATAGTTTACATACGTGCATATAAGTTTTAAGTAAAGCAAAATATAACAATAACATAACATACATTCAGTCATTTGTTTTTTCTTCTCGGTATTCTTATTCACAGTTCCTTCTTTCTTCTAAGGACAGGTGCTGAGGGGAAGGAGTGTAGTAACGTATAGTGGAGGAGTTTATGTTATTTATTATAATTCTAAACTATTCATATTCCTTCTGCTTATTGATAATAATTCCTAACATCTAAGAAATGAACAATGGTTTCTCTTCTAACCATCACTCCCTTTTCATGAGTGGGTTGAGTTTCAAACCTTGTCTTTTTTTCTTATCTCCATTTGTGAATTAAAGGAAGATGTTTCATTTTTTTTCAGCCGCAATTAAATTATCTGCAAATGTGCTACCATCTATTGATTGATTTGCTAACATAAAAGAATCAGTAACTTTTCAAACAAACCAAATTTTATGAATCAAATGAACGAATGAAATACACAATTGAATTGATTCTTCAAAATAAATAAGATCTGTTGATTTGAATTTATATACTAATATAAGGAATCATTCAGTGAAATCATCAAAGGGTTCCAAGCTAGAAATCAATGAGAATAGTTTCAAATAGGTGGTTTCCAGAATGACAATCATAAAGTGCTGTAAAATTTCTCACATTATACATAGAGCATTACTCTGCTAATTTTATTTTTCTGCTTTTATACAATATCTGAGGTGACAAAGTTGAGGACTGCAGCTCACATTATTATCTCTTTTACATTCACTTCTCAGATTTCTACACAGAAAAGAAAATGCAAAGTTAGTATGTGAATTACAGGACAGTCTGTATTATATATCTAGTCGGCAGAAGGTTTCTTCATTACTGGTTTCCTTAAGAAGGACTCTGGTGATAGAGTCTTCAGTACAGTATAACTTTTTATTTTACAATGTTAGAGAAGTAAATAATTTATTTTAATACACATATATTCAAGAAATTTAAATATAAAAATTTATAAGAAAATTATCCCACTTGTAATATATGGATGTGAGACTCTTTGGGAAGAACATAATCTGAGAGTATTCGAAAACTGGGTGCTTAGGAGAATATTTTGGCCTAAGAGAGATGAAAATGGTGACTGGAGGAGCTTCATAACCTGTACTCATCACTGGAGATAGTAAGGATAATTAAATCACGGAGGATGAAATGGACTGGACATGTTGCATGCATTGGGGAGGAAAGACATATCTAAAAAATATTGAGCCGAAGGGAAAAGATCACTTGGAATACCCAGACATAAGTGGGAGGACAATATTAGGATAGATTTAAGAGAAGTAGGATTTGAGAGGGATCGTTGGATGGAGTTAGCATAGAATAGGGTTGAATGGTGGACTTAGGTAAGCACGGCAATGAACCTTTGGGTTCCATAAGAAAGATAATATACCTTTAGCTTGCTTAGGAATTGTCTACTGCCATTGAGTAAGTAAGAAAATATATTTTGACCTATTACATTTTTATTAATTTTCAGAACTCCTGCTATGGCAGGTGGTTTATTTGCAATGGACAAAGACTACTTCTTTGAACTGGGATCATATGATGAGCAGATGGAGATATGGGGTGGAGAGAATCTTGAACTCTCATTCAGGGTAAGAAAATGAAGTAATAATCCATAATAATCCTTGTTAGTTTGAAGCATTAAACATTCAGGGGCTTGACTTCCTTGTGTTATTGGTGGTTATATGAGGTTTTCAGATACCATTTTTCTTTTTCTGTACCATAGTCATTTATTTGTAGTTTTAATTTTAATATTTGGATTTGTACATTAACCATCATTCTCAAATATTGCCACTTTAGAATGGAGACCTCTTTCTTATGTAACAAAAACATGATTTTACAACAAAGTGAAAAAAAGTGTAACCTCGTAATAGCATCATATGAACACAATGCAAGCTACAGTTTTCTGTAATATAGGGTGTCCATTCATCTCGCTTTTACTGGGGAAGTCTCGTTTTTTGGCAAAATGTTCTGCTATCCCGAAGGTTTTTTTGGGGATGCTCAATTGTCCTGCTTTTTTGTCAGTACACTTGGTTAGTGTATTTTTTGCTATATTAATGAAAGTTACAACAGTGAAGCCCTTGCTCATTATCAGAACACTTTTTAATGAGGTTTCATGTGCTGGCTTTTGTGTCAAATTACCAGCATCAGAAGAAAATGCACTTTTTGATAAAATACGTAAAAGTGAAAAATACAGTGAGAACGAGGCACCTATTTCCTCAGAATAAATTATCTACATAAGTTTGCAGAACAAATGTAAGACGTCATAAGAATTTATATATATATATATATATATATACAATGAGTCCCAACTTCCGAGCGATCAGGTGAAATATCTATATAAATAAAGCCACAAACGGTGTATTGACTCAGGATCTCATGATTACAGTTAAAATTACAATGAAAATAATCTTGTAACTCATCACAAAAGATGTTGGAAATGTCCTCCTCTTGCATTCACACAACACTGGCACCTTTTTAGGAAATTTTCTTTCAAGTGCATAAGTTCAGCTTCCGAGACAGAGTTAATTTCTCTTGTGATATTGTCTTATGGTTTTTCTAACAGTATGTGACTATTATTTATGGGTAGACTTGAAAAGTAAAGTGTATCAATTTCCCATACATTAGAGGAACTTACAGACAGTATTACAAGAGAAAACTCTATCTCAGAAGCTGAACTTATGTGCGTGAAAGAAAATTTCCTGAAAAGATGCCAGTGTTATGTGAATGCAAGAGGAGGACATTTCCAACATCTCTTGTGATGAGGTACTTGGTTATTTTCATTGTAATTCCAACTGTAAATGTGAGAACCTGAACCATTACACCGTTCGCAACTTTATTTGCATAAATATTTCACCCGATCGCTCAGGAGTTGGATCTGTGCCCGCTGCGATGCAGAAACCCGCATGATTGGCCAACTCTGCATGGGACTCACTGTATATAAGTAATTGAATAAGGGCACAATATTTGTTTTTTTGTTTGTTTTTTCAAAATGAAATGTAAACATTCATGTTCCTCTTGTGTGGAAGGTTAAGTGTATAAAGTTTAATCCAGATTGGAATAAAACTGTTTATTTGCTTGCATTATAGGTATGGCAGTGCGGAGGCAGTATAGAAATAGCACCTTGTTCTCATGTTGGCCATTTGTTCCGCAAATCATCACCATACACATTCCCAGGAGGAGTGGGTGAAGTACTGTACTCCAATCTAGCAAGAGTTGCACTTGTATGGATGGATGACTGGAAGGAATTCTATTTCAAATTCAATCCAGGTAGGCCTACTGTGTAACATAATGCTTGGGATGCATTCGTGCACCAAGGAAAGCTGATAGACGAGGATTAGATGGTTGCATTTGAGAAGAAGCATGAGTCTTTAGTAGAGGAAGCTTTAATGAAAGTTTCAGGCCTTGCATAACACAATTTTTGGCCATGAAATAATTGCAGCCATCATAAGGAGTATAAAGCAAAGGATGTTTTACTTTAACTTTTATGTGAGTGAATATACTGATAGCTGGGATGGGAACCACAGTCAAATAATGAAATATGAACACTGATTTGAATTAGCGTACCAGTCATCTTCCCTATTATAAGTATATGCTTGCACAGAACATGTTTCTCAGAATGTTGTCTGCTTCTTCAGCCTACATCAACTGACGAGTTGTACCAGTCTCCCAAAAAACTAAATAGATGTCTCAACTGAAGATGCAGGCTAGATTCTGTGCAACATATTCTGTGTAAGTGGATATAAGACTATAATAGTGAAGATGAATATTCAGTTCATTGTCAACTGGTCTTATAGTCTTATAGTCTTATGGTCTAATGATCAGAGCTTTTGATTGCTAATCATGATGTTCTGGCAATTCTGTAAGTTTGGCACTCTAAGTGTGAGTGGGTCACCAGTTATACAGTGATCCAACTACAGTTCTAATGTTACTACGTGGGATCATTATATATTATATAGTACCCCATGATGTTCCAAAAATGGTTTGGTTTTCTAAGGACCTATTCACACCGGGTCACTTGTGACGGTCACTGGTTTTTTAAGTGAACACATGAGGGTCACTTGTGACTGCCACCGCTAATATTGGCAATAGTAGTTACATGATAAAACAATTTCTCATCCCAAATGGCAGGTCGAAATTCCACTTCCCTTATAAAATCTTCAGTATTGGTCAAATCTAAACTCATGGCTGGACAACTAGTTTCGCTGAGCTTGACTATACAATTGAATTATATATATAAAACTTGCATTGTTGGGAGTCCGAAAATACGGTGACCGTCACTTGTGTCCTGATGTGAACCCTCCCATTTAAACCAATGCTTCTTCGCTGGTAACTGGTCACAAGTGACCGTTGACACTGCAGTGTCACTTGTGTCTGGGTGGGTCACTGCAGTAACCCAGTATGAAAGCTCGCATTTAAACCATTGCTTCTTTGCCGGTGACCGTAACAAGTGGCCCAGTGTGAAAAGGCTCTAACTTTCATATTGAATATTATTTCCTGTATTATTTTTCATATCTTTCTCCCATTACTAATTTTCATATTGAATGTGTTTCCTTTATATCTTTAGTATCCTTAAGGGATTTTTTTCTTTATAATTTTCATATTGATTATATTGCGAGGTCTATTTTAATAGAAGAAAATGTATTTTTTTTTGCAAAGTTTGACGAAATTCTGATGCAGAAGTAAACATGATTTTGTTTTATAATAATACCGGGATATGTTAAATTAAATCTATTTTATGAGTTGATTATACACACTTTGTTTTATAATATCAAACTATGTTAAACTTTGGTGCACTGTGGCAGTGACTGAGGAATTGCGCTACTAACCTGACGTTCACAGGTTTGATCCCTGATGAGGTCAGGATTTTTCAGTTGGCCTAATCTTTCTGGTTGCATTATGGCCTGGGGTCAACTCATCCTCCAACAGAAATAAATACCAAAAGCAATCCTGGGATAAAGGCTGTCTGTGCGTAAGGCTGACAACCTTACCATCTTCATGAGTCAAATGTATAAAACCTGAGAGCCTCAATCTCCTGGTACCCTTAAGGTCTCCATGGCCTGTATAGGCAACACTTTACTTTTACTTTTTATGTTAAAGTAATTTATCATATGAGTAGATTGTGCACACTTTGCTGATTCACTTACCATTATTTTGGTATGACATATTTCAAGGATCCTCATCCTCATTTTTCCAAATTTTTCAACTCAAATGAAAATTAAAATGAGGATGAGGATACTGGAAATGTGTTACACCAAAATAATGGTATGTGAAGCAACAAAGTGTGTGTAGTTAACTCATATAATAGATTTAATTTATTGTTGTCCTTTCAGTGTGTAAGTTCCATAATATCAACAACCAAGCTATGTATTTTCACAGCTGCAGACAGAGTACGTGATCGGCAGAGTGTTCGATCTCGCCTAGAATTGAGAGAGAGACTGAAGTGTAAGAGCTTTGAATGGTATCTGGACAACATTTGGCCCCAACATTTTATGCCAAAGGATGATCGCTTCTTTGGAAGGGTAAGGAATAAAATTATCTGTAATAAATAGAATGGAATTAGTATAAAATTCAAGCCTTTTAGCTCTAGTTGTTATTGTCAACTTCTGGTCACTGTTTTCACTGCTCCTCCAACATTTTACCTCTAGTACTTCTTCCGAGCACGTTTTACTTACTTACCATGTGATTGCAACTGAATAGTGTTATGTGTAAGTAATAATGTAATGTACACTTCAGTTTTACATTTTGCATTTTATGCTTAAAATAGGGTTACCAGGTCTCTGGATTTCCCCGGACATGTCCGACTTTTTGTGTCTGTGTCCGGCATTTAGCCACGCATCTTAAAAATTTAAACATTGTTCTGGACATATTAATTCAAATTCTAGTGTGAAACATGTTTTTTGCGTAAGTGCCACTTTAGATTTCTTCCTAAACAGATTTTGAATCCACATAATTATGAGTCAAGACTATGACAAAGAAGATAATTTGATAACCTTTTTCACTTGCAACTACATACAGGAAGACCCTACCAAACACACATGCATGGTAGAAGACAAGCAGCCAATGTGTGTTCTGTAAGCCTCAACTGACCACGCGTGCACGGTAAAAATGTCCACTTGGGATTCATGATTATATTTTGGCAGATGACAGGTATTGCACATAACTCATAGGCCTGTTAAGTTCATAAACATGGACGGTTACTTCTTTTCAGATGTCTAGAATTAATTTAGAAGGCATATGAGCACGTTTTTAAAAATAGTATCAATAACTAAATACAAATTATTATGAACTTGGAGCAACTTTACTTATTTTCAATAATAATGCTTGCAATGCTTGATGATGAAACAGCTTGCCAGTATCTGTCTTGCTGTATAATTCTGTCAGTTTGCAAATGCATTTCTTATGGCACTTCCTCTAGACAGATATTTTTGAAGTTATCTTTCCCTTGTGTATGACTGTTAATCTGTTAATGAGTTTGTCCCTCACGAAAGTCATAATTGCAAAGGTAACAGAAATAATCAATTCTGCTAGCACAGAAGAACAAATACAGGGTGGACCAAAAGTCGCAATCGGATACTTTGTATGTTGGTTTAGGCAATAATAAAATGCCACAATTGACGTAAAAACTTTATTTATTGAAGTAGCAAGTATTATGGGATGGAAATATGGTAAAATAAAGTTCCCTGGGCCTGTCAGCGTCATTGTTAAACGTCCCAAGTTTCGGTATGTGCACCATCGTTTTCCACGCACATTTGAATGCGCCGCCATGTCCTTCTGCCTGCCCGCCTCAGCATTTCGGGAGTGATCGTTCTGAAGATAATGGATAATCTCTCTTCAGTTGTTCAACAGAATCAATCCGAATCATTCTAAGATTTTCTTTTAAGTAGGACCACATCCAGTTGTCACACAACGAAGTTCTTGATAACTGCATTTCTGCCGATCGCTTCCTTTTTTATTTAATCGGTGAAGGCTCCAATGATTCACTCAGACGATTACTGACATCGCCGCAATATTTTTTAGTCTTCCGCTGCGTTTTGCATCCAATACAGAGCCTGTTGAGAAAGTCTTCTTTTCCAGTTTTTGCAGTTTGGTTTCAGTGGGAGCTGCTTTATTGAAACGATGAAAGAAGTGCTCTCTGATTTCTTCGTACGTTTCACCATTTGTTCTTTTCATGAACTCACACTAACAATGAGACGTTCCTCAATCGTATATTTTCTTGTATCCGCCATTGCTTACAACACAAACATAACACAGCGTTTCACATCGACAAGAGTCGCCTAATAAACCCGCGCGCAAGAAAAATCTGGCTTGTCACTAAAACATAACAATGTCCTTGCTCTATCGGAAAATTTACAAACTAATGCTACAAAAAGTACATGAAGGGGGTAAATATTCCTCTCAGCCTAGGAATAGTTTTTAATTAGTTTTCGGTTTCGGAAAATGAGTTATTTCAATATAAACATTATCCAATCGCGACTTTTGGTCCACTCTGTAGATGCTCTAGCCCAACATATAGTCCCTATGCTGGCTCTAATAAAGGCAGTTCTGCAAACCAAGGACTCTGCAACAAAATTAATACCAAGAGTCACAGAAGGAACCTCCATGATCAAGCTGCAAGCATTGTTAATGAAAATAAGTAAAGTTGCTCCAAGTTCATATTAATTTGTATTTAATTATTAATACTATTTTTAGAAATGTGCTCTTATGCCTCCTAAATTAATTCTAAATAGCTGTCATGTTTATGAACTTAACAGCTAGGCCTATGTGTTACATGTGCAATACCTATCATCTGCCAAAATATAACCATGACATCCCAAGTGGGCATTTTTACCGTGCATGCATGGTCGGTAGAGTCTTACAGAACACATGTCGGCTGCTTGACTACTATCGTGCAAGCGTAGTCTGTGTAGGGTCTTCCTGTATGTAGTTGCAAGTACCTTTTTCTACTTGTATGTGTCATCTAGTAGGCGGTGCTTCGGTCACAAGATACGAAAGCAGCTGCCAGTAATCAATTAGCTTACTTCTGGGCCATGTTTGACAGAGCTCACCCCTGACTCAACCAATCAGAAGGCACCATAACAAAGTTACGTTGGATATTCAGAGCAAACAGTCAATCATAATCCTTCTTATGGAGACAACCTCAGTCTTTGCCAAGCATGCATTCAAAGTGGGTCGTGTACATAAGCCGTGCTGTTCAAAATGCAATTTACATGTACGGTGGGTTAGGTTAAAATTTAATGTTTAATTTTTTTAAGGTTATTTGTTTTGCTTTATGCAGTGCTATACAATCATGGTATAGGTTACATACAACATACTCTTTGGGCAGTGATGCTGAATTGTGGCTTTGTGAGCGCATCTATCATTCCTGTTTCAGAATCTCGTGTTGTATCAGCAAAATTATTATTTTCTCAGCCCACGTAATGGGCTTAATCATCTAGTAACACCTAGGCCTATATTCTACTTCAAGCAAAATGATTGCGATTATTCCCAGTGATTTGTTATGGATGGAGGGGAAGGTAAGAAAGAGCCGCTAACGGAAATGTTGAAATTATGGTGTATTGTTGACAGGAATTTAAAACCGCAGACTCATATCCCATGCTGGATGTAGTGAAGGGTTAAGAGTTATGATTAACAAAAAATTAAAATCCTGTTTACAGGGGCAGAATGACCCATTGGGCCATTGAGTACCACAGTGTAATGTGTTACTTTATGATATGAAATGTTAGCCATATATAAAATTATTTATAGCCATTTAACACTTTACACCCAGTAAATATATCTTCTTCTGTGTGCTGGCGGGTTTTTAGGAGGTTTTTAAAAATCTGTATCAATTACATTTCTTTAGGAAAAATTTGAAATTTTGTCAAGTGAAAGAATCATTTAGTATTTCTATCTTTGTTTGTCTCTGTCAGAGGTCTCAAGAAAGGACATTGATTCGAACGCAGCCAGTGGTGCCAACTTATATGGGCCCATGGGGCTCTAGCCCACCCAATAATTTGTCGTATATTATTATAATTTATTATTTGTTGCTAATACTAAAAATCGTGTTTCTTTGTTGAATAATTGTAAAGCGGCAAACAGGCTATTTTGACTTATATAGTATATGATCTCCTCTTGTTCGAAATCACTCACGATCATTTGAAATAGTAAAATTCATTAAAGTTTTATATTTTACTCTTTGAATGCAGTTTTACTGACTGCAGTTTTATGATGCTTATGACAAATTTATTGGGAGAACTCCAGTCAGGAGAAATACATTTTGCAACAGGCTGTGCTACATAATTTTATTTTAGAAGTTGCCTGAAACCACAGATTAAAATATAAGTGTATACAGTATTATAAACTTTAAACAACGTTTGTTAACCAGGCTACACACTACTTTCTTGTGGTTGAATTACAAAATGTGATTGTTATTACAAACACTGAAATCATTTATTGCACAGTTCTATATTTATCTGTAGTGACATCAATATTACATTATAAGACAATTTCATAACCTTAATAGGGGTGGAAGTGTGATAATTTTAAAATCTTTGAGCCCACTCCAATGTTCTTCAAAAGTTCGCGCCACTGAACGTAGCCAAGGCTTACAGTCACTGGGTCCTGGCACATTCATTGCATTGGAATTACGAACACGTAACTGAATGAGAGATATTTTCAAGCTGAATGTAAGGGGTTATGTGACCCATTTTATTATAAAAGTGCTGACATCAGAGATAATAAATTGTATACACTTGAGCTTTTCTTCTCCAGTTGTGGGTATCATACAATGGTGTTAGTAAAGTGCATTCTTGTAGGTGGCACCAAACTGCTGCATGCTATCTTACTGCATATTATTTTTACCAGTTAGTCTATAATAGTCGATCTTTCAAATGCCACAACTTCCATGTCAATAATGCAGGTGGTTTTCTTGCAATAAAATCTTAAACTCAGACGAGCACCTCACTGGTAGTACAATCACTGTTGGACGCAAGGCTATTTAAATGATGATGGTAGTCAGTGGCGGACGCAGAAATTTTTTTCGGGGGGGGGATTTGACTTTCAACTTACATATAAAATTAGTTTATAAAACTGGCCACTTAGAGTACATATATAGCCTTTTTCAAATTTCGGGGGGGGGATGTAACCCCCCAATCCCCCCCCCCTGCGTCCGCCACTGATGGTAGTACTTCCATTACTGGTTCAAAGTGTTAGTAGTTATGATTTTAAAAATCTGGAAATCATGTGTGTAGGGGTAGAATGACCCATGGAGTACCAAACTTACCGTTGAGTACCACACTGTAATGTGTTACTTTATGATATAAAATATTAGCCACATATAAAATTATCTATAGCCATTTAACACTTTACACCCGGTAAATATATCTTCATCTGTGTGCTGGTGGGTTTTTGGAGGTTTTTAAAAATCTGTATCAATTACATTTCTTTAGGAAGAAATTTGAAATTTTGTCAATTGAAAGAAACATGATATGATATCATCACTGTGCTGCCATAACCACGAATGTGCAAAAATTCAGATTTTGACTTCACTGCATTACTTGCATCTGTTTACATTAATCTTTGTTCTGGAGGAACCAGAAACAATGTATTTTCCTTCCTTGGTTACTAACAGTTAGTTACATTTCAATGAAAGTACAAGTTCTGCTTTATTTGTTATGCTACAATAACAAATGTGACCCATTCGTGAAGTTTTTATTTTTGCACATTCATGGTTATGGCAGCACAGTGACGATATGATATGATATGATATGATATGATATGATATGATATGAAATGTATAGCCTGCATGAAAGTAGGGAAAAAATATTAATAAAATTCTTAACTTTACAGATTCGTAGTAGGCAATCCGGAGGTTGCTTACAGAAACCAATGGGGAAGGGCAGTTTGAATCAGCCTATGGGTTCAGCAACAGTTTCCAGCTGTACGACAGATCTCAATCTGATGCAGATGTTTGTGATGCCACCTACAGGAGCAGTAATGACTGATGAGTCTGTATGTCTAGATGCTCCTGAGAGAGATCATGCCACAAAGCATCCTAAAGTTCGCATAATGGCCTGTAGTGGTCTGGGTCGTCAGAAGTGGAAGTATAATGATAAGGTCAGTATTGTGTTTAAAGTGATAAATAGGCTTACCATGCATCCAGGATTAGCCTGGACCGTCTTGGATTTCTTAAGCTGTCCAGGGTGGTATCCAGGATTGCAAAATGTCCTGGTTAGTAGAAATTACAATAATATTCATTAGCCCTTCTTTTGTTCATGCTTTGAAGTTGATCTGAATTACTAAAATTAGGCACTAAATAACAGAAATACAAATTAAAATTAGATACATAACTTTTATTTCATTCAAACTTAATAATTATTGATGTATTAAACAATATTGGTAATGGAAATGAAAATACTTATATGTATAACAAAATAATCTCAAATTAGAACCCCTGTCACTATCAGTCCTAAGTGCCATAATCCATGATCTGCATTTCCTATTAAGGGCCTGTATTACTACCTGCCGATAATACCTCTCGATACGTGGCTTCCAGATAGCTTAACTGGAAGATGTCTTGTAATACCACCACGGAACTGCTATCAGGAAGAACGCAGTAAAATGTTGTAAAATCATTCTTATCTTGTTGAGCGAAGAGGTATGTTTGTTGTAGTTCGATAGGCCTCCGCTAGGTGTGGCAACTTGAATTTATATTTGTACAGCTAAATTACATAAAAACATATTGTTTTAAGCGCATTAATCGATTTGTGCAATTCTATTTTATTCATATGTGAGCCTAAGTGTAAGTTATATCTTCCATCATCAATTCTGAAACTCAGGTGGCTTTGAAGCTATCGGAGTGCTGCCATCTTGTTTTCAGCAAGCTTCCCTAACTGGCAGTTAGTAGTTTATCAGCCACTCCATCCTCCTGCTAGCTTATCTGGGAGTTGTCTTTCCAGACAGATTTTGTCAGGCAATCATGGTATTATGCTCACACTTTATCTTGAGCCGAAAAAATGCGGGGGTGAGGGGAGCTGATATTGCATGCAGTATAAGAGACTGACTATTGCAGAAGGCGGTGAGTTGAAATTGACGTTGTTTCTGAAGGGTTGCCAATTACCAGAAAATATAACGTGTTTGGTTTTATGCTGGTACACAATGGAACTAACTGTAATTTGTAGCACTTACCAAACTAAAGATTTTATATTGATTCAGATATTATAGTAGAATATATCGCTGGAGAAATGAATAAAGTATTATATTTACGCCTATTTAGACAATTTCTCTCCCGGTCTTCAGAATATAGAAAATCGTTTAAAAGTCGTAGCATTATACATGTAGGCCTACTTGAATACGTAGTTTCACATGCCTGAATTGATGTAATTTAACTAAATACCTTTCGCGAAAGTTTGTAGGTAATTAATACAACACAATTAATACAACGAAATAATAAAATTTGACTTGTTCTTTTCTCCAACGACAGATTCAGCTTAAAACACATTAAATTGCTTTTCCTTCCATTTCATTTATTTGGTTTATTATTTCGCTGATTTCCGATACTTCTTGGTTTAAAGAATATTTATTTTTAACTTCGTTGTCACTTATATCGACCATTTCCACAACACCAGTACTGTTCTTTTAATATCCCTGGATTTATTCTGTCATTTTCAGAATAATATGATGTAAACCAATAAAAAAAATTGACGGTTGCTCAAGAATGCCTCAACGGGAAGTTTTTGGGTATGGCATTACTGGGGACGGGTCGCGATCTTCATTTTTTCAAGCGAGGCCTTCTTTATATGGACGGTTTTCAGCATTATGGAGTGCAGAGCTCAAGATAAAGTGTGCGAATAATATCCAATTCACTTCCAGATAAGTTCAGATGGTGGTCGTACAGGCCCTAAGACTATCTTTGTTCTTGCATATACTAATATTGCACTCTATAATAGCGAGGTCAATGCCCATGATACTAGTGGCTTTTACTTACATGATTACCTGATGATTGGCTATACATAGGTTTACCATATTTTCTTGCTTCCAATCCAGGACTCATTCATGACTGACTTTTCTCTCAATAATTATTAGTATACATAATATTCCTCCTGGAAGTTCTGGTGGTTCATTTGAGAGTTATTACTTCAGTTCTATTAGGTAGCGTGTACCAACATATTTTTTGATATTTTCTCAAAATGGAATAAATCACTGCCTACAATAATATGGGGTAAAAATGTAACTTTATGATTGATATTTCTCTGTAGACAGAACATGGACATAGTTATAATTTGTAGTCTTCTTGAAATTTTTTACTGTTCACACACTTTCTTTTCCCCATTTTGAATTTAAAAAGTACATGTATATATAAATAAATAAATATCTCTATATATATATTATGCTCACACATTATCTTGAGCCAAAAAAATGCGGGGGTGAGGGGAGCTGATATTGCATGCAGTATAAGAGATTGACTATTGCAGAAGGCGGTGAGTTGAAATTGACGTTGTTTCTGAAGGGTTGCCAATTATCAGAAAATAAAACGAGTGTAGTTTTATGCTGGGTCACAATGGAACTAACTGTAATCTGTAGCACTTCCAACTCTCGCTACCAAACTGAAGATTTTATATTGATTCAGATTTTATAGTAGAATATATCGCTGGAGAAATGAATAAAGTAATATATTTAGGCCTATTTAGACAATTTCTCTCCCGGTCTTCAGAATATAGAAAATCGTTTAAAAGTCGTAGCATTGTACATGTAGGCCTACTTGAATACGCAATTTCACATGCCTGAATTGATGTAATTTAACTAAATGGCTTTCGCGAAAGTTTGTAGATAATTAATACAACACAATTCATACAACGAAATAATAAAACTTGACTTGTTCTTTTCTCCAACGACAGATTCAGCTTGAAACACATTAAATTGCTTTTCCTTCCATTTCATTTATTTGGTTCATTATTTCGCTGATTTCCGATACTTCTTGGTTTAAAGAATCTTTATTTTTAACTTCGTTGTCACTTATATCGACCATTTCCACAACACCAGTACTGTTCTTCTAATATCCCTGGATTTATTCTGTCATTTTCAGAATAATATGATGTAAACAAATAAAAAAAATTGACGGTAGCTCAAGAATGCCTCAACGGGAAGTTTTTGGGTATGGCAATACTGGGGACGGGTCGCGATCTTCATTTTTCGAGCGAGGCCTTCTTTATATGGACGGTTTTCAGCATTATGGAGTGTGAGGCTCAAGATAAAGTGTGCGAATAATAAAAGGCTTTGTCCTGACTGACTGAATGACTGAATGACAGGAATCAACGTACAGCCTAAACTATAACAGGTAGAGACTTGGAATTTTGACAGTACCTTCGTTTCATAATGTAGGTGCTCACTAAGAAAGGATTTTGAAAAATTCAGATTCTAAATGCCAAAAATCAAATGTTTTTGAGAATACTTAATCCTTTCTTACACAGAATTATCGAATCCGAATCACATTTGACATTAAAACATATTGTTACCAGCGGGCCTTGGAAAAAAAATGAAAGTAGAATAAATTTGACAAATGAGAGAAACAAATGAGAGAACTATCAATATCCACGAAAATAATGCAGTCACATAACTTTCTTTACCCTGGACATAGAGAAAACAATACGAGGTATGGTAATATATATATTATTATATCACAGAATGAAATTCACGAAAATAATGCAGTCACATTACTTCCTCTAGCCTGGAAATAGAGAAAACAATACGAGGTAAGGTAATATGTTTTGGGAAGAGATGTATGAAAGTGATATTGTAATTCTGTTTAATTTCATTCCGAAAACGGTTTTATGGTAACATGACAGTGAGAAACAAAATTTTCAGCCACGATAATACAATTTTATGTTACCGGAATTTCGGTTTCTTCTTATTAGAACCCCTCCCGGGCTTACTGTGTACTGTACAAGCGATGGGATGCAAAATTCTACATATAGCCATAAAAGCTATTTCAAACATTTTCTTAGGGGATAGTTTGAGTGTGATAAGTCGTTTTTTCTACTTCAAATTATAAATACCTATATAAGGACCTAGAATTTATAAATCTAAAGTCCTTCATAAGTTAATTTCCAATTACAAAATAAGAAACCCGGGCGACGCCGGGCCTTTTAAGCTAGTAAATATATATATTGTGAGAATTCAGTGTTTGTAATGTCACTTAGCAAGCCTAGTACAAGTGGTGAAACAATTTATACTCACAAAGTTTTGCATAAGCAGGCGAAGGGTATAGTTTTCAGTGTTGAGTGGTTTTTTAAGTCTTTTTGGGGTGAAGAAATGCATAATAATACGAATTTTGCCAAGTGTAGGGAATTGACTGCTAAAGCTTGCCAAATTAGTGAACATTCTGTGACTAATATTAATAAGGAGGAAAAACAATCAACTGAAGTAGGGGTGAGCTCAGTTTTAGATCTCCAGGAAAACACCAACAGTTAAAAAATGCAAAACAAATCTTAATGATTTTCAAGTGTGTTTTACATCGAACAATATTTGAATTATTATTAAGCACTTCTTTCGGGCTTGTAGGCCGTGGTCTATTTGACATTTCTGTGCCAAACGTTTCGTCCGCGACTGCGGCGGACATCCTCAGTGGCGGTGGAGTCTCGGGCGAAGCGTTCTGGTCGGCGGCTGGCTGTTGACTGAGTTGTCACCATGCTCTGCGGCAGTATTTATAGTCCTTGGAGTGGGCAGGGATTTCGTGCGCTAACTTCCGATTGGTCGGCGATGAGTGAGTTAGTGTGTGAATTGGTTGGACCGGGGCAGGCATCTCTGTTTCCAAATGGTTTTTTCTTGGTATTAGCTAATACTGGAAACCAAATTGAATGAAGTTTAACACCTTCCTCTTTTCTGTTAAAGTTGTTGGGATGCTTATGGATCTCTATTGCCTCTCGTTGTAACCTGGTATGATAATGATTAATGGTGGACAGTATTTCAGTTTCTTGAAACAAGATGTCGTGTTCTCCGTCGGCAAAAGCATGCTCAGCCACTGCAGATTTCTCTGTATGACCCAAGCGGCAGTTCCGTTTGTGTTCGGCAATGCGGGTCTTAACACTGCGCTGAGTCGTGCCAATATAAACTGAACCACAAGAACAGCGGATTCTGTAGACACCTGCCGTCATTAATGGCTCTCTGCGATCCTTTGCTGACCGGAAAAGATTTCGTAACTGAGTGGTGGGTGTAAATATGGTCTTGATATTATGTTGCTTCAAAATCTTGGCAATCCGGTCCGTAGTATTTCTCAAATATGGCAATGTAATCTGTTTTGTTTTTACACCGTCACAAATGCTGCGTGTACTATTATTCGGGCGTAGTGCTCTCTTTACTTCACGAGACGAGTATCCATTGGCCTGTAGAGCATTATCTATGTGGCGGAGTTCCGCGTGTATATTATTGTCTTCACATATGCGGTTGGCACGGTCGACGAGTGTTTTCATCATTGCTCTCTTTTGGCTAGGATGGTGATTTGACATTTTGTTTAAATATCGGTCTGTGTGGGTGACTCGTCGACCGTGCCAACCGCATATGTGAAGACAATAATATACACGCGGAACTCCGCCACATAGATAATGCTCTACAGGCCAATGGATACTCGTCTCGTGAAGTAAAGAGAGCACTACGCCCGAATAATAGTACACGCAGCATTTGTGACGGTGTAAAAACAAAACAGATTACATTGCCATATTTGAGAAATACTACGGACCGGATTGCCAAGATTTTGAAGCAACATAATATCAAGACCATATTTACACCCACCACTCAGTTACGAAATCTTTTCCGGTCAGCAAAGGATCGCAGAGAGCCATTAATGACGGCAGGTGTCTACAGAATCCGCTGTTCTTGTGGTTCAGTTTATATTGGCACGACTCAGCGCAGTGTTAAGACCCGCATTGCCGAACACAAACGGAACTGCCGCTTGGGTCATACAGAGAAATCTGCAGTGGCTGAGCATGCTTTTGCCGACGGAGAACACGACATCTTGTTTCAAGAAACTGAAATACTGTCCACCATTAATCATTATCATACCAGGTTACAACGAGAGGCAATAGAGATCCATAAGCATCCCAACAACTTTAACAGAAAAGAGGAAGGTGTTAAACTTCATTCAATTTGGTTTCCAGTATTAGCTAATACCAAGAAAAAACCATTTGGAAACAGAGATGCCTGCCCCGGTCCAACCAATTCACACACTAACTCACTCATCGCCGACCAATCGGAAGTTAGCGCACGAAATCCCTGCCCCACTCCAAGGACTATAAATACTGCCGCAGAGCATGGTGACAACTCAGTCAACAGCCAGCCGCCGACCAGAACGCTTCGCCCGAGACTCCACCGCCACTGAGGATGTCCGCCGCAGTCGCGGACGAAACGTTTGGCACAGAAATGTCAAATAGACCACGGCCTACAAGCCCGAAAGAAGTGCTTAATATTGACTCCGGCCGTGAAAGCCTACAGTGTTTTATAAATATTTGAATTGTATGATAAGGGCGAATGTCCCACAACTAAGGAAATTAGTTGCTTGTTCTACATAGTGAGTAGGTCCACATTATCTCTCTCTCTCTGTTAGACAGAGACAGTTGAACACTGCTGATTCGTCAACACTGCAAGTTGTGCAATATGCTATTAGGTTATCATATGTTCAGAGTTGATTTGTGTTTAGTATAGTGAAAAATACTGTTGTAATTCCCAAAAGCCTGGAAATCATTGGACAGCATAAGAAATCCGGGACTGTCTAGACTAATCCTGGATGTATGGTAAGCCTACTTATAGAAGACTTACACCAATCTTATTAGTAATTCTTCATGAATTCCATCATTCCATATGTATTCAGCCCAATGCTATCTACCCTCGCCCCTAGTTAATGCAGGTAAGATGGATAATAAATAATTCAATTGACATTGTCAATGGTTTGTGTTTACATACATAGCCTCTGAGTATTCAAAATAAAGCAAAATATAACATACAATATAACATACATACTGGTACCATACATCATGCATACACACACCATAACATACAACTATATGCACAATTGTGCGAATTTCTTCATTCATTCATTCATTCATAACGTACATACTATACAATATATATACCCTCAAACACATATCCAATTTACCATACTAAAACATACATACCATACATACAAACAGCATATCGTCGTTGCCGGTGAAAAACCTCTTATGTGCAAAAAATGAAATTTTACAGGAGGGATAAAAAACTGTATTCAACAGAGGAAATTGGATTTTTTAGATATATTTTGCAACAGTTTTCTCTAATGTATAATTAGATATACATTTATAAAACTTCTGTGATGTAATTGTGTATTACTTGAATATTGTTGACTTTTTATTATTTTTCATGCACATAGGAGATTTTTCCCTTCCACGAAAGTGACACATAGGAGATTTTGTTCCATGAAATGTTAACAAGTCTGATATTAAAACATGTTCATTCCTCAGAACAATTTAAGGAGAATTAACTTATACATTAAAATAAACTTTATTTATTTAATCGTTATTTTATTCAGTCCTCAAAGTGTCTGAAAGCATTGTCAATAACAAGATCACAAAATCTATAATCACATCTTCCAGATTAACACTTTTCAACTTTTCTCTTTGTCTGGTTTCACCCTCAAATTGTCTTAAAAAGCATGATAATCACGACCTATAACTAGTTTTATCACTTGAAAATTATTAAATTTGAATTATTATTATACGAAGAAACTTCCTTAATGCTATCAGCTTTTTCCTATATTAAAGTCTTCTGTGTAAAATAACTAAATGGATAAATATTAATTTGATAATACGTAATAAAATAATAGTAACCAGAAATTTGTAGCACTAGCATTAAGAGTAGTAGTAGTAGACCCGAAGGGAAAAGACCACATGGAAGACCTAGACATAGGAAAGAGGATTTTATTAGGATGGATTTGGGGGAAGTAGGATTTGCGAGGGATGATTGGATGGAGTTAGCACAGAATAGGGTTGAATGGCGGACTCAGGTAAGCGCGGCAATGAAACTTCGGGTTCCATAAAATAGATAATATTCCTTTATCTTGCTGAGGAATTGTCTATTGCCATTGAGCAAGGAAGTAAATAAGTAGTAGTAATAATACTAACAATAATAATAATAGTGGTACTAGTATTAGCAGTAGTAAAATTTACTAGAAAAGGAGCATTAATTTTGTCAAAATGATAACTCAGCATGCCTGCTATATGATAAATTAGCTCTTCATTATTAATTGTTATTGGTTCAGAACTATACGAAGGAACTTCTTCGGTGCTATCAACTTCATTAATAATGAAGTTCTCTTGTGTAAAATAAAATAAATCGAATGACGTTAGTTAATGATGAATGTAATAATAATAGTAACAGTAATAATAATATTAATAATAATAATAGCTATAAATATCTTATTTAGAATCCGGAAAACTATTCACAATGAAAAAAAAAACTTTGATAAATTTGATTGAATTATTTAAATTATGTTATAATAATTTTTCGTACCGTTGTCCTGTTAATCAGCTGAAGAATCTTGCGATAGTGCCAATTGTGCTAATTTTTTACTTTTTACCACGGTACCATCACGGAAAAGCACACCTACATCCTATAAAGTCATCCCAGTCACTACTTTGAGTTTGTCTCTAGTCTTCACTTTAAAAAATTTATGGCCCTGCGGTCAGAGGAATTTTTCAACACATTGAAGGCCAAGAACCAGCAAAAAATATCGAAACAAAGTAATAAAGAGGGGGGCTGACAAACCACATTCCTTGGCTAATCATAAACCCCTCTGAAGCCCATAATACGTCAAATGTATCTTGTCAGCCAGACATATATACCCGTACATTTACTTCATGAAATAAATTTCCAAATTGAAATTTACATTATAGCCTATACAGTAAAACACATAGACAGCGAATCACAAAGGCTATGCATGTAAATATTTATTAATATTTGTGAATTCTAAATTAATGAATATTGTAATAAATCTATTGTGTGCATGTAAGCGTAATCTTACCAAACCTCTTATGTGCATAGTTAAACACATCAGAGGTGGCTATTTCACGGCAGTCTGGCGAAAATGCATTGGTACCAAACCTCTCATGTGTATAATGTGAGCACATAGGATATTTTTCACGGCAGCAGATCTGCTCTGACACATAGGAGGTTTGATATTTTCGTAAATAACATTTTCTGTGGTAGAGCTACACATAAGAGCTTTTGTCACAACATGCAGAGCGATCTAAGCTTTCCAACAGAATCAAAACCTCATTTTCGTCAATTGCGACACATAGGAGGTTTTTCACCGGCAACGACGATATACCCAGTTTACCATAAAACATTAAATAAATTCTGAGCATGGATTGATCATTTTCTTGGAGCTTTTGTTTTCGTCAACGAATTCTTGGACGCTATAATATGATTTATTCACTAAATAATTTGCCAGCTTTGCCTTGAAAGTAATTTTGGTCTAAGTAATTTTTTAGTTCCTAAGGCAGCATGCTGAATAGTTTGGCACCTTGATTCTTAGGTACTTTTTCAAACAATCTTAGTCTATGGCTGATTGCTGCAATATTTTCCTTTTTTTTTCTTATTATGATTTCCTTCCTAGAGCTTTAATAATGATTCTCATAATTCTCCCCATTATTTTTGATGCTTGAAACTAACATTTCTGATTAGTGGTTCCCTGTCTCAGAATTCTCAGTTTGAGTCTTCTTACAGTTTTATTCCTTTTACACAACAGATTATTTTATTTGTTTGTAATTCAGAGCTTTAACATTTTATTAATGATGTGTTTTAGACGTTCGAGATGCAACATGTGACCAGTGGGATGTGTCTGTCATTAGCAGAACCAGACAGTAAGGATGAAAGTCTTGTTCTTCAGACTTGCACTGGCCACATCTCCCAGCAATGGCAGTTGGAATCTGTGCCATGGAAGTGAACTGTCTGAACTCTCTTGGTATACTAATTTGCTTTCTGTTCCTACAACATTCCTCATGTCTTCAATTCTTAGCAATTAAATTATTACTTTTCTTAATGTATTTTGTTATTTTTGACACGGCGCCACCCGGACAGTCGAGATTATTATTAAGAAATTTATTATTGCTCTATTGAATAGTTAAGCTTGCATATTGTATGGTTGATATATAACAACCATATACCGTATTTACTCGCCTATAACACCCCCTTTTTTCACAATTTTCAACTTCTAAAATAGGGGAGGGTATAATAGGTGAAAATTTTCACATGACATAGGTTGGATTGTCATGCTTTAAAAGCAGAAAAAGACATTTAGCGCCTTTAAATCAACACGCAAAATAGGTCCGTGGCTGACTGGGTCATGTGACTAAACGCTGCGCGTGCCCGCGTGGTGTTCAAGGTTAACTCAGCATTGCAATGTTGTCATCCAACCGGGCAACAACTGCCCGAATTTCGTATCTCCCTTTCTTCACACCACGGAATGATTTCAACATTTTCTTTGCTCCTGATAATTTGTCTTTCTGTTTACGCCAATAAGATATCATACAAGGCTGCATATTCTAACACACTCAACTTGAAGGATGCCATAAAATTTGCTGTCCAACTCATTTTTCATGTGCTTACTCTCAGGCAACAATACAATACACGCGTATGGCGGAAGTTGAACTCAGAACCTGAAGGGCATTGAGAAATCTATGGGGAAGGTGAGAGTAACTAAGGCCAACACAAAGGTGGCAGGGAAGCGTAGGTTTTACCGTTAACAGGAATGTTGTAGTTGCTGATCAGTTTAATTTTTTTTATTTTTTAAATTGGGGGGTATTATAGGTGAGGGGGTGCTATAGACGAGTAAATACGGTAACCAAAAGTGATTTTTCTTTTAACGAACAACTTTTTCTTCCTTTGCTTAACCCTACTGTGGTCGCAGTCAATTAGGTATCAATAGTGGTTGCTGTGGACTGATGCTCCGAAAGTATATACACGGCATGGAATGATTTATATATTGTAGGAAATTACATAAAACTTTTATTCAGAGTCACTAATATGAATATTTTCAAAATTGAATGCAACGTTTTACAATTCTGTTACAATTGGCAAAGGTTAATTTTCCCACGATGCAGTTGGTCTATTCTTCTTCCTGTCACATTTGCTGCATCTTCCCCGGGAATCTTTGACAGCTTCAGGTAATTGTGAATTTTCAGTTCCAAGGATCTCATGAATTCGATTCTTCAAATTCATGGAAATATTTATTGAGCCTTACTTTCAGAGTGCTCTCAATCAGTTCAACTGACAATCTTCTTAGAAATTTCCAGCGAGGAATGTTCATGCTGGGATTATTGGCATTGAAGATTATTTATGAATTTATGCCTCTGACATTCAACATGGCATAAAATATAACCATAGTCCATCTTCGAGCATTCCTTGCACAATCATACACAGAGCATTTGTCAACCATATCAACACCACTTTTGGTTTCATTATAAGCCAATGTCATTTCGGGTTTCCCAGTTTCAGTGTCGACATTGTCATCATGGTGCATGCTTGACAACAAAAGGGTATTCTTTTTTTCTTGGGAATGTATGAGACCAGTGTACAATCTTTTTGGAAAGCAAACATTGATGATCCCTCAGGACGATTTACTGGTTGCGAAAATTCACAGGGCAACTCTCTTTTGTTTCTCCTGATGGTACCCAGTAATGTGAGTCTGTGGTTTGCTTTCAAGCTCATTAGTAGGTCCACACTGGTAAACCAGTTATCAGTTGTAATATTTCTTCCCGTCCCTCTGATGGGCTCGCAGAGTCTTTCCACAACACATCTTGGAGAATTGTCTACCTCATAAGGCCCTGGCGGCTGCTTGCCAACATACACTTCAAGATTACTGGTGTAATACATTTTGGAATCGCAAAGAGCAAAACCTTCGATTCCGTACTTGTTAGGTTTAGATGGGATGTAATGGCGAAATGCACACCGTCCTCTAAATGCCTCTAACTTCTCATTTACAGTAACATATTCAAAAGGTGTGTAAGTAGTTATACATTTGTCAACAAATGTGTCAAAAACATATCTTATTGCTGCCAGTTTATCAACAGCCTTGCGTTCCTCACGGGTTGTGATGTCATCAAATCTGACATGCCTCAAAAGAAATCGAAATCTAGACAACAACATAGTGAGTCTGAAAAGTTGCACTCCAGTGCCATCCGTTTTCCATAAATCTTCAGCATTCAGTTGGCTACATTTCATAACACCTCCTAAATAAGTTAGACCAATGAGTGATTCAATTTCTGCAACATCCGTTTGTCTTGCATCTCTTTTGCATAAGTAATTAGGCCTCACTGATTCTATATGTTTATTGGTATTATCAACAATGTCATTCAGTACTGCACTTGGAAAAAAAAATCACCATATTTCAATTGAGGCTGTCAAATTTTTTGTAACTGCTTTGACACCCAGTAACTGCTTTGATCTGGTTCTTACATTTTTCGCAGAAACATGTTTACTACACTTCGTCATCTGATCTTTCCTGGTTTATAATGGAAGACCTTCGATACCTTGGATAACTTCATCCTCTTAATCTGATATTTCCTGTTCAGTGTCTGTATCCAGAATTTCAGTAGTCAAAACATTATCTTCTCTATCCTCTTCCTCATCTTTAAGCATGTCATTGCTATCACAATCAGAGGTTAAACACTCCTCCAACAAACGCTGGATACTTCTTTCTTCCTCTTCGTAAGTAGCCATTTCTATATCATGTTATTATTTCCCTTATAACAGCAACAGTTGCATTAGCAGTTGCTGCGGTCTCTCACTCCGCAACCGTCAATAATTTTCAAGAAAATGCACACACACAGCTGTGCAACTGTACTAATAATGAGAAGTTGATTGTTGAAAGGTATGAAAGTCGGTAAGAGGGAGGGGTGATGGATGCGAGGGAAAATAATATTAACAGTTCTATGCGGAGGGAAAGTCTGCATGCGACCACTGAAGGGTTAACGACGTTCACAAATTTAGGACTGGTACAATCTTGGACTCACATTAGGGAGGTCCCATTTTCAAATCCCTTGGCTGGCCAATATGACGGGTTTTTTTCATGGTGGCCCCAGTTGTAAAAGCAAATGCCAAATTGGATGTTTACTTACCATGAATCATCCCTACTATTTAATTTTTCATCATATAGCTTCATATCAGCTGAATTTTATTAGATGCCTTAAACCACCGCCGTCTCGAAAATTACACTGCCTGTCCTATGCTTTATTTTAACATGGAGTTTAGAGAATTGCTCAATTGCCTAATTTCTCCAGTAGAGGCGACACAGTTCACACCCAGATTGCAGCAATCACCGCCACCTATACAACCGCCGTCTCGAGAATACACGAGTAATAGAGTCTAGAAGGCAGTGCCCTATACTTTACCGTACATTGCTTCTATGCGTTTGCTGCGTCAAAATAAGCATTAAACAGACACAGATACTTGTGTTATTTGTTTAGAACATATTATTATTCCAGTATATGACACTTACCTTCAAATTAAATTTTGGAGCAATAATTAAAATAAATATTAATTAATTAGACGCATTGATAGTAAATTTTATAATTATTATTTTACAAAATTTTATTCATAGCAATTAAGTACCGGTACCTAGAATAATATAAGTTTAAACATTCAGTTTATGCTTTGAGAACATCTTTAGGGAATATTTCCCAAGAGAATTTTACTATATTACGAGACGGCGGTGACAGCACTACATAATCAACAATGTCGTAGCAAAAAACAAGAAGCAATCTGGGTGTGAAAGGTGCTGCCATCTGTAATGTTGCCGAGTACGCAAAATTAGCCCTATAGGACAGGCAGTGTATACATGAGTAACACAGTTTAGAAGGCAGTGCCTTAAACACATCAATAATAGAGATCAGTTGCACATCAATAGTTGCATGGTCTACTGGTATACACACACAGAACCTGAACTTCTGATATGACCTCGAATCTCAAAGGAGTATAAAAAAAGCTAAAAACAATCAGAACTTAACTGTAAATTATTTGGAGAAAAATATTTTGCTATTGTTTAACAGCAGTCGTGAATTTAGAAGATGAAAATTGTTTATAGAAATAATGCACAGAAAAGAAGAAAAAACTTAGAGATATTCTAAATTTAGCTATCCCTAAATTGAATTTGGGATTGGTTTGCATAGAGAAGAAAATACGAAAATTTGCATTGCAACCATAAATCTCTATAATATTTTGAAGTCATGACTCTGCTCATATGAACTATATATCTTGTTTTACATATGACTTGACCCATATTTTATATAGTTTATATAATGTGCTAGTGCTTATTTAGTGAACTCTCTCTTCTTGAATCCTATGCCCCCATGTTGGGGCGAAGGGCCTCCAAGTGGAGGTTTCTGTTTACCGATGCAAATTTTTGTTATGCTTATTTTCCTAGAGAGGGCAGAGGGACAGGTGGTAAGCC
Source organism: Ectobius pallidus (assembly GCA_964059195.1). Taxonomy (NCBI): domain Eukaryota; kingdom Metazoa; phylum Arthropoda; class Insecta; order Blattodea; family Ectobiidae; genus Ectobius; species Ectobius pallidus. Next base: position 129,503,476 of record CAXKWD010000006.1, read on the forward strand.
CATCACCCCTTAACCCCCCTCCGGAAACTAAGGTATTACTTGGGCATGAAAGGACCGAGAAATTTTGTACAGAGGCTCTAATTTAGGCTTGGAGTTCTTTTATATGCCATACCTAAATCTATAACACAGACTTAGAGTCTCTCCCGTATGACTCTGTGCCCAGGATTTTTATGTCCTGAAAAACCCATCGACTGGGGCCGGGTTTGATCCCACGACTTTATGATCTAGACAGGCACGCTACCTCTAGACCACCGCAGCCGACATTTAGTGAACTACTGATACTTAAATCATATATATATATATATTTATTTATTTATTTATTTCTGTTGTGATTTTCCATATTTCTAGGGAAAACTGTGTTAGTATGTATATCAGTAGGAATATTCTTTCACTCTAGTTTGAGTTATTCACACTGTAGTGTTTTGATAAGTATTTTCCCCTAAAACTTAAGTGAATGTTTTATTTTGATTTACTAAGGGGCTTTGAAAATAGGCGACAGTTGGATTCATGAATATTAAACAAAAGCAGAAGCTTTTATTAACCCTTAGAGCGGATCATCCATCTCGCAGACGGATATGGTTACTGTCTTTTGCTACCAGAGCACAGGTTATGCTTCTATCACACTCATCTACTGAAAGAGTCTTATTTAAGTATTAGTCTTCTATGTGATTATATAAACTGTTCGCTCATGTGATTATCATGGTAACGTTGAATTATTCGGTTAGAGCTATGCTGCTTGACAGATGGATGTTTCTCATAGCGTAAGTAAAAATCTCCTGTCCTCTAGACGGATTGTGGAGAGGGCAGTGCTGGATTGGAACCCTCAAGGTGCCAGAAATCCTGAAGGAGGACAATTGAGAAGGAAATGGCAGAGGTGGACAAGACATGGGGTGAAGTCAAGAGAATGACCAGGAACCGTAATGTGTAAAGGGAGCAACAGGAAATAAATCAAGTAGGTCAAAGTCTAGACGGCTATTCCTTCTAATGTCTATCTGTGAAATTAGTTCTCATATGGAACAAATATGGCAGCTTTTCTTCATGGATGACATTGTAGATGCAATTGTCATGAGGACTGACTGTAAACTAGATTCTTTTCATAAGAACATAGAAAATAAAGATGAACCTTCATACAAGAAAACCAAGAAGGATGAAATCTGTGCTCTTTCAAGTCTTGAAGAGAATCTTTCAAATCATTTTGTACATGAAATTATAATTATAGTCTTTTGTTGTTTCACTTTGTGTTCAAATGTTTTGTGATTCAAAATTTATTTTCATTGAGGTATTTTTTAAAAGTAATTAACGTCCTTTTAAAGTATGGCATGCCTACCCAATTTGAAGATTTATGAAAAATAAAAGTTATTTGCAATTTGTACTGTTCACCATGGAGTATTTCAGTATAAGCCTAGGGAACGTAGGCATGAAACATTAGCTTTAACTATACATTATAGCCGTGGTGACATTTTCTATAAATACTTTTATCTGTCTCATAGACAGATATTCCTCACCTATGAGTGTCATAGGACACTGCCATCAATGTCTGGAGTCACTGCTGTCTGTACCTCAGAATCATTGTGGAAACATTTTTCTGCTAGAAATCGCTTCATAAGAGAGAAGAGATGAAGTCATTTGGCTGTAGGGTGGATGGTCGAAGATCTCCCATCCAAACTGAAGCAACTGATTCCGTATGGCATTGGCTGTATGGGACCATGCATTGTTGTGCAAAAGCATAATGCCTCTTGACAGCGTTACACGTCTCCCTTTTTGGATCGCTCTCCAGAGATTTTTCACCCATGTTTCATCCCCAGTGACAACATTGTTGAGAAACTCATCACTTTTCTCTGCGCACTGCTGGCGGCAGAGTCCTATGACACGGGCATACATTTACTGGTACACCGCTAAGATAAATGCCTCGATAATGTTGCTGATTATATAGAGACGTAGCCAATGAATCTTTGTAAATATTGCAATAAATATTTCCTATTAATATTTTTATTTTCTTTATCGACGATCGGACCTTGCTCTCCGAATAACCCTCATAAATGTTGAATCTCCTATCTATGACTAAATATAAAGTGACTATATTCATATTTCTGCAAAAATTACTTACGGGGTAGTTTACTCGAGTTCATTTTCTATCTCCATTGCAGTAGCAGATAAATAAAAGGTATCAATGGATAGGATTTTTGAATAGACTTCTGACATGCTCATTGCACAAACTCAGGCATTAAATCCTGCCTTGACGTGAGGTTGAGAGAACTGAATAATATGCAATCCCCACTATATGACAATGCTAAGTGAGGAAATTATATCATGTTATGGTCTATTCATGTCGTGTGTGTTCATGTGAGTGCATCACATCATATTTTTATTTACACAGATTTCTATCATTATTATTGATTTATAGAAACGAATTCTATCAATAGCCTCTCTAATTTGATAGATTACATGAAGTCCCAGCATTACGCAATTTCCTAAACCAGCTGTGTACACTGCAAACAATAGTGTCATCATGGCTTTTTTACCATGCAGTATGAATTCTATATGATGAGTTCAGCGTAAGATTTCTTACAGACTTCTGACATAGGATACTCAGTTTACATTAAAGCATTATCCATTATAACAGAATATTTTTGTATCAAATATTGAAAATGAAAAATGCAAGGTATCTGCATTCTGACATAAAATGTTATATAGAAAGAGCTACTGTAAGTATATTTTCACAGTGATAAGCTCTCTTTGCTATTTTGTGTTTACCGGTACACTTCACTGAGTATTTAAGTTCAGCCCAGCAACAGACCGGATCGTTTCTTGGAGGGGGGGGGAGGGATTGCAAGGGTTTACTAATTTAAATAAATTTAGATCAAATTAGCTGAAAGTAGAAGATATCACATCAATGTACTTTCCTTATCCGTGCATTTCATCTTTATAATTGATATTGTCAGGTGTAATTTTCATAATCGTAATATGAGAGATACAGAACTCCAGTTTGAGAGGAGGGGAGTGATATAGGTCTACTGTGGCCGTGGAAAATAGTTCCGTCAAACAAAATAGTAATTAAAAAGAATTAAACAGATTACACAGCGCAAATCCATAAATATCGATTATATTTAACTATGACATAAAACAAATTTATATTACGTAGAACTTTCGTAGAACTGCGTGACGTCACCGACGAAGTGGTTGGTGTACGTACTACAACGTCAAGTGCGCGAAGTGGTAAGTACTCGAGTGGTGGTGTTTCAACTTTTTTTGGTGTTTTGTGTTGTAATTGTGAGTGACTTTGACTGTGAAGTTCCTAGCTACAGTTGGAATGTGTCTGCCGATATCTTCTTGAAGCCCTAGCAACTGATAAAGGTAAGGCATTGTATGAGTCATTATCTCACATGATCCGACAGCGGGCGACCTACCATAACCTCCCGAGGTAGACCTACAACCCTTCTTTTAACTTTTGTCTTACTATTTCCGAGTCAAACAGCTACACATTAATAGACTACAGATCTTTGCGTACATTCTGCTGTATTAATTACGTATGTGGAATATGTGTATTACAGTATATTCGAGGCTTGCATATTTACACCATCCCACCCCTCATGCCGGCCAGTGCCATTTAGCTTCATATGACGTAACTTTTAACTTCCTTCTTGTTAAGTTAGCTTGTGTATTAACGGCTAATCCGATTACACTATAGTTATTGTTTTTTATATTCTGAGTGATATAAATAGGCCCCGGGGTTTGCCTGAGGTAATGGTTCATAGTGTGTAACATAGTAGCGTATTATACAGCATTGTAGGTTAAAGTGGGCATTTCTTTACAATTTTTCTTGTATTTCGTATACTTTTAGGAACAAACTGACTCTATAATATTGAATCCTATTGGCAGGCACGGTGTCAGGATTCTCGGGCCCCTGGGTAACGGAGGGATGCACCCCATTACCCCCTCTCCTATACCTCTTTCATGCACACTCATTTACCACGTTTACATCCGGGATTGAAATCTATCTGAATCCGATCCCCTGTTAATTTTAGGAGTGTATTGAGATTTGTTGAACTACTGGCTAACTTGGTTATGTTTGGCTATTTGTGTGGCTAACCTCTGTAAACAATTGCCGTGTTTATTCCATGATGAAAAATATTAAAAAGCGTGTGCTCTGTTATTAATCGCCATAACCAAATTATGGCATAAAAGAGTAACATAACAGTATTAATATTATAGTGTTAGTAAGAGTTTTTTATTTTTTAAAATTAAATTGACAATCAGCTGACAGAACAAATGAACGCCGTGCGAGTGTATGCGCGCGCACCAGGATTGATTTCGCTAGCGTTTGCATGGAATTGAATGCGACTTGAATCCGATCCGTTCCTACATTTGCAGAGGATTGGATCGAAAATTCATTCCGGACTGAGTCCGCGTTTACATGACGATCTCAATACGAGGATCGGACTGAGATCGATCTGAATTCTGCATGTAAACGTGCTAATTCACTCAGATCATAACTGTTCTGCGAACGTTTATTATTTCATGAACGAGACTTGCATGATTATCAGCTTAATCTGCAGAAGAAATGTGCACCATGCACTATTTGACAATTTTCTATATACTGTGAATTTCAATTTTAACGAGTCAGTGGCATGGGAAATCATTTTCAAATTAAAAACGTTGGCGTAATCCCAGTATACTGGACCCATTCACGCGATATACACGTCTGTGGGGGCAATGTGATTTTTTTGTTTCCTTTTGAGCGAAGCAGGATGACCAACTCTCCTTCTTGCACATTGAATATCAGTTCCAGATTATACTTTAATGGCAGTTAGGTTAGGTTATGAACAGTAATATTAGTTTAGTAGGGCAAACTGAATTCTCGCCTTTGGAATAAAGTGCCATAATATTTCTCCCGCGAGATTTGTCGTGTTGGCCAATCTGTTTACCCAGAATTATAGCTGCTGTGGTGGTGTTACGTCACAGCTCTGCTGTCCAATCACGAAGATCTTTTCCTTCCAGGAAGTTAATATGGCGGGGATTTCGCTACTTTTCGCTAGATCGTGTATTATTAAGGGTGGTGGGTTGGACCAAATCATTCGCCAAGACATCTCCTCTCCACAGAACCATGTATGACAAAATACGTGTGGTATTAGGTGTTTTATGAAGAGAATCTCTGTTTAAAAAAATGAGTCCAGTAGGCCTATAATGGGATTTTACCCAACCTTTTTTTTTAGAGTTAATACGTTTCACAGTTTTAATAAAGGAATACAGGAATCGACACTAACTAAGTTGAACTTAAACATATCATAGATATTCATAATACATTTTTTTTACTTTATGAAAATACAATTCTCCTGGCCCTTTTTATCTCTAAATCATTAATAATGTCATCATAGGCCTATATTAAGCTCTTTTCCGATTCAGGTTCCATCGCGAAGAGGCAGAGATCGTTCAAGCTGTCTTGGTTCTATCGCTGATCAGTTGACACTTTTAATTCTTTTCAATACACTGAAACGTCTCTCATCTTGACTTATTATAAGCCTACTGATACATGGATGTAGTAGAACAATCTATTTGCTTTACATATAATGGGAAGAAGCAATCCGACTTTGTCTTTCTCAGTGCCTTCAAAAGTAGTAAAGGTTGTAAAAACGTTTCTCCTAAGTTGGTCTTATGAATTGATTTTATGTTTTTAATTTCATTGCAGATTTCAGAGTCCGTGTCTTCTTTGTACTTTAACACAAAGAAAAACATTGCTTTTCAATTTCATTTTCATCTGCGTCAAGGCACGTCCGTAAACATTGAAAAGGCCTCTAACTAGTAGGGAAAACTGAAATCTTTGAGTATGACCCCCAACGATAGAATCACGCGTACAACATCATAGGCGTATCCTACATCGTACTACTTCGCATCGTACTCGCCAGCCTTTGTAATTCATGTATGCATTTCCTTTTTTTTTCTTGGTTCGGGGCCGGGCCCTGGCTGCCCCCCCCCTCCCCCGTTGCTGGCCCTGCCAATTGGAGTGTTTTCCGACTCTGTCAAAAATCCATAGGGTTGTTGACGCTTGGGAAATTGGTTATAATTAATAGGTTCTGCTAATCTTAAGCTTAGCTACCGCCTTCTTTTATTTTATCGCATACAATATGCAGTAGACAGGAAGTACTGTGATCGTGACCAAAAATCGAAATACGATATAACACCGGAAAAACATTTCATGAACTCTAGAAACCGAAGAAAAACATTTTGGTGCAAAGTCTGTCTCAGTGGACAACTTGCGGGTAAACGGTTCATTCTTATCTCGCCGTCCCAGTTATAAAATGTTACTGTAATAATTTTATAGCCTTGATAATGTATCTTGTAGACCTTATGTAGTAGATTCACTATGGGTTACGAAGATGTGAATATTTGTCTCGTGTTATAGAGGAGGACTTATCTTCGGATGTAATTAAGGTAGTGTTAGCTATACAAATCTTGGTAATCACGAGGACATTTCCTGTATGTTGAGTTCCTATTCAGCTGAATTATGAAATGAGAAGATTTTGAGAATGTTAGATTGGCATTTTCCATATTAAATACTGGAATATTTACTTACACTTTATATATCTTACGTACTATTCCTGAAAATGCTACTTTGAAACTCAAAACATTTAAACAGGAGTAAACGATGATTCACGGAAAGCATCATTTTATAGGCTAACCTGAAAAGATGACTGGAGAAAACTGCATAATGACGAGCTTCATAACCTGTACGCTTAACCGGATATAATAAAGGTAATTAAACTACGGAGGATGAGAAGGGCATGACATGTTGCGCGGATGGGGAAGGAAAGACTGAAAACTATTGACTGGGTGACCCGAAGGGAAAAGACCACTTGGAAGACGTAGACATAGGTGGGAGGATAATTATAAGAATAGATTTAAGGGAAGTATGATTCATGAGGAATGGTTGGATGGAGTTAACACAAAATAGAGTTGAATGCCGGGCTCATGTAAGCGTGGCAATGAACCTCCGGTTCCATAAAATAGACAATATTCCTTATTGTCTCTTGCTATTGTGCAAGTAAGTAAGTATAGATCCCGCACGAAATCTGTGCCGATTGCCTAAGTCATTACATTACCTTTTCGTGGGGACTGTAGCGTCGATTGGCCTGCTACCTATCTCTCTCGCACAACAGTAGCCTACCTCCCTTTCTATTTGTAAAGGCCAAGCTACCTCTCTATCTCTCGCACAATAGCATGTCTCTCTCTAGAGAGTAACGGTCTCACCGGCACAGATTTCGTGCGAGATCTTTAAGTAAGTAACATGAACCGCTAGTAATCTCATCAACAGGATAGAAATAGGATCAACTATAAATATGAAGTGACTATCCCTAGGAGGAAATTACAGTTTGGTCGGTTTCTTCTTAGCTTTACGCTAATTTGAAACTAGACGAAGATCGATCTTGTTGAGGAAACGTGGAACGAATTAAGCTGGCTACTTATGAAAATAATCACACGGAATGCGGTGAATGGGGGTTTCCTTACGTGACCCCTCACCTCTCCAATTTGAGATGCAGACAATCAATTCCTCTTGCGCCTTACTAATTGCATGTGAGCAATATTTACTGCCATGCATGCGAGATGAGTAGAGCTAATGAAAAAGCTAGATGTGTACAGTAAGTTGCTAAAACATGCAACACCTTACGTAATGTCCATCCATAACAGTCACTTACAAGGAGAATTCGCTACTCCAATGTCCAATTCTGAAATGAAATACTTAAGGTGTGAAAATACATAAGAAAAGGTGACAGGAATAAAGCGAATGTCTGGGATTGCATGAATCGCACACTGCAATAAGGATTTAATATAAACTTTTTTTATTAACACTTTGTACAGGCTATATCCCAACACTTTCCTCAATTTTTAAACGATATACAATTTACGAAATAGTTTGTCTTAGTTACTTCTTTTACACTTACTAAAAGTCCATTCCTATTATCAAATTGCAAAATTTTAAATAGAGTTTAAAACATTAAATAGGCTAAACTGTGAACAGATTTAATAATAAAATGACTAGTTTTGGTATTTTCTTAAATAAGAGTTTCCCGAAATTAATCGAGGGGATACACGTTCAGTACACTTTGACCTTTAATACTCAATTTCTCACACAATATTCAAACCCATGCCGGACTGCAAAGAAAACAGTTAAGACAATGATTAGGCTCATAGATTATTTCTTATACTCTATTCTGTAATTTTTTCAAGAATTAAACATTTTCTTTAAGAGTAGCCTATGTTATTTTCGTCATTTTATTGCTATAGTATTAACTATTGTTTAATTTAGGACATATTATGCATTTAAGAGTTAATACGTTTTTGTATACGTATACGGCAACACTGCCTTTTCAACTTAATTTTAAAACAATTTACTTTTTAACCATTAATCTACAATACTAACATGACCGCCTGCAAATGCAATGAGATCACACACTTCACGAACTTCCTTATAAATGTTCGTAAGCTCTTTCACTTCGTTTTTCTAAATACCTTTTCAGTTTATACTATAACAGAGCTAAAATATAACTTATTTATTAATAATTATTTTTAAATAAGTCCACGATGTCCTTTTTTAGGGGACACAGAATGTGTTATGTTCAATGCAGGGTTATTCCAAAGGATTACTGAAGGTAGTTTCTTTAGGAGGATTTAGTGGGTAAGGAATTTAACGGAAGCTAGGTCTGATGACTACAACACAGTTCAACACAGGTGTACAAATCTGGATAATCAAGAGGTTTATTCTCCAATATGATGATTTGATGAATTTCTACTGGGCTGAATCATGAAGCTTTCGAGAATGTTAGGTTTGATATTTTGCATATTAATATCTAGAAACGAGTTTTATTAAGGGTGTAATATTCTGAAAAATTTGATATCCTCTGGATTAATCCGTTCGCTCTTTTTATTCTGAGGCTATAGTTTATCGGGTATTATATGTTTCCTCAAACTAGAATGCTATTTCATGCTGGGTTAGGATGCCCATATAATGTTCATATAAAACAGAACATTAAGAAAATATAAAAAAACCTGATACAACTAACAATAAGGGAAAAAGGGTAGAAAAATTCCATCCACAAAGTATCGTGAATATTTACCACTTACCTTTATCTTGTTCACACAAATTTGCCCAAATGACTTAAATTACTTCTTAAATATCTTCTGCAGACTGGTGTAGATAATTTATTCCGCAGAAGTAGATACCTCATTATCACTGTATTTTTAACTTATATGTATTTTATCAAGAAGTGCATTTTCTTCTGATACTTTGTTTTAAAAATCAGCACACGATGTCTCATTAAAGTGTGTTTTAACAACGAGCAAGGCCTTAGCTGTTGAATTTTCATTAACGTATCGTAAATGCACCGACCAATCGGAAAAAGCAGGACAATTGAGCATCCCCAATAAAACTTGCGGGACAGCGGGACATTTTGTTAATAATGTGATTGTCCCGGGAAAAGAGGGACGAATGGACGCCCTATATTGGGTATACATTATTAAACCATCTCACATATGAGAAAGGATTTGCAGCACGCATGTAGCCTTCTCTGTTATACTGTTGTCTTTGACGCCTTGCACAGAAGGAGGAACGCTACCGCTGAAGTATTTACATGTACATTCTTCAGCGCTCTGTAAGGAGCCTGTGCTCGCTGACACGATGATATCGAGGTTGCATAAGTTACAAGACGATGATGTTCTATTGTAATCTGATTTGGAGACGAAAACAACACGTATTCATTATACCCTGCCAGGCCCTCCTCCGTCATTTTCTGTACTGTCCTCGGTGATGATAAATCCACAGTGACAAATGACAGCTGCAGGTAGTTCAAGTCTGGGTAAATTCTATTATCTTTCTCATGTGCCACAACAGCGTCCTTACAGTTAGCATCTTGAGCAAGGTATGTGACTTGATGGGATGAGAAAAAATGAACGATAATAATAATAATAATAATAGATAAGCTTTAATGAACCACAGATTATTGTCTATGTTGGACATTACATGAGAATATTATAAGAGAACAATTTCTCTGACACTGGGACTTGAACCCAGGACCTTTGGCTATTCGCGCGCCAATGCTCTACCAACTGAGATAATCCGGAGTTCAATTCGCGCCAATGCTCTACCAACTGAGATAATCCGGAGTTCAATTCACAGCGCCAGATGGAACCTCTCTCCTATGACTGATTGCCCTAATGGTCCTGGGTTCAAGTCCCAGGGTCGGAGGAATTTTTCTCCTATAATATTATCAATAATAATAATAATAATAATAATAATAATAATAATAATAATAATAATAATAATAATAATAATAATAATAATAAGCCTTTTGGTGCTCTGGGGGAAGATGTTAGATTTTTGTATCTTATTCCGAGGTTCTAATCCGGCGCTGTTCTAAAATAGTTTCATTTATGAAGGGATACTCTTTATCCTCTTGATCTGGGGTATCATAACTTTCGGGAAAAAAATCTTCCATACCAACCTTACGCAATAGGCAGTTTTCCTACAATTAGAAAAATACCCGTTGCCTTGCATCTTATTTAATCATAGTAAGATTATTAAGTGCCAGTATGGTACTTTATGAGATTGTGTGGTGGACGAAAAAATGTCTGTCCGTCTGTCCGTCTGTCTGTCCGTGTGTCTGTACGCACCATAACTCAAATACGCTTTTTCGGATTTTCATGAAACTTGGAAAACACATTTATAATGTCCATGGGAAGAACCCTATTGATATTGAACCAAATCGGTTCACCGGTACCGGAGTAATGCCCAATTAGTGCCTATTTTAATAGATTATGGCGCCTTTCTAACTCAAATACGCTTTATCGGATATTTATGAAACTTCGTATACGCATTTATAATGTCCATGGGAAGACGTTTATTGATATTGGACCAAATCGGTTGGCCAGTACCGGAATAATGCCCAATTTAGTGTTTTTATGTTAATATATAAGAAGTCGCGATAACTCAAATATGCTTTATTGGATTTTCCTGAAATTTTGTATACCCATTTATAATGTACGTGGAAAGACGTCTACTGATATTGGACCAAATCGGTAGACCGGTACCGGAGTAAAACCCAATTCAGTGTATATTTTAAAGACGCGGTAACTCAAATACGCTTTACCGGATTTTTATGAAACTTGATATACACATTTATAATGTCCATGGGAAGACATCTATTCATAATGGATAAAATCGGTTGACCTGTTTCGGAGTAATGCTCAATTTAGTGCCTGTTTTATGGTAATATACGTATTCGAAAGAATTTATTAAAAAAATGAAAATCAGTTATCTTGACAACATAGCCTATTGTTTTACTGTGATCTTGTAAGGCCTTGGAAATTAAAATACAGGTAGCTATGACAAAAAACATATTGATTTACATGCGCTTATCCAACTAGACCGTTAAAATGACCCAGGTGGCCGAGATGGTAGACCTTTCTTCTTCCGTAAGCCCTGCTTAATGAATAAATCTGGAGCTTAACTTGGAAATCAATTTAAAAAAAAAAAACATATTCTGCATATCATAATTGCAGTCATAACTGATTAAACCAAAACATACTGGCACTTTGTTACATCAGTTTACCTGATTTTATTTTTAATATTGGCATTCAGATGCAAACTGTGAATTTTTGTGAAAAGTATTCTTGACTGTGATTTTGACAATACCAAATAATAATTGTTGAATACAATTCTCTTTCATTTTTGTCTCTATATATTTATTTATTCTGTCAGAGCTAACGCCATTTGGCCTTCTCTTCCGCTCTACCAGTCAAAAACTACATTACAAATACGTAATACATATACATATTATAGATAATTAATTAATACTTAATACTTAAATACAAAACACTAACATAGCTAGATATGTAAGCTTTCATAAACCACAGATTATTGTCTCTGTTGGACATTACATGAGAATATTATAGGAGAAAAATTCCTCCGACACTGGGACTTGAACCCAGTCATAGGAGAGAAGTTCCATCTGGCGCTGTGAATTGAACTCCGGCTTAGCTCAGTTGGTAGAGCATTGGCGCGAACAGCCAAAGGTCCTGGGTTCAAGTCCCAGTGTCGGAGGAATTTTTCTCCTATAATATTCTCACTAACATAGCTATTAAAAACATGTAAGCCTAAACACTCTACAAGTTTGTTATATGCCTAATGCAAATTTAAGATCGATTTATAAATTATTACAATGTTTAGAGTGCTATAAAACATTAAATTACAAAAAATGAAAATACTAAAGAAAATAAATTGGATTATAGCATAAGATATTTAAAATTATACTAACGAATACTGAAGGCTACGGGTTACAAGTATCAAAATGAGCTCCAGTTAAGATTTCTAGTTACTACGATGAAAAACAAAACTAAATTACATTGTTTAGAATTAATATGTTGACTTCTCTCTGAAATTTACCAAAAGTTCGACAGCCTCTGACCGTGCGGGGAATGGAATTCCATTGGCGAGCTATTGTGGAATTTAGTTTTTGTTAATATTTTCTTCTCCTAGCCTCCTCTCCACACGAATTACAGCTGGCTGCTAGCTAATCCCTATTTTTAGGTTTAGCTGAACAAAACTTACAGTTCGCTGGCTGGAAGAATCTGCTTGACCTCATACGTAAGTTATATCATTCATCGTGTTCCCCGCCCAAGTACGTCTGGTCAGATAAGCTTGCTGACATAACGACTGATCGGACCTCCCAAATATCATTGGAATTAAGCTGATGTTTCACATAGCACATGACTGATCACCAGGCAGTTTGCAGAGCGTCTGGGAACTGTGTACATGTCTACTCAAATTAATGAATTCTTACCGCACAGCTTTGACATTAGATTAAACTGCAAAGGAATCAACTACATACTCGGGAGTGCTGTTGTATCTGATGATGAGGATCCCTAACCGGTTGAGGCTTATAATAATGCAAACCGTGATAGCTGACTAGTTTCTAGAGGGGAATGATACGTTTCAGGTTTAAGGTATTTATTCTGTTCAGTTGGACTGGCTGTATGTCAGTGCTGTAGTTCCAATATTTGCCAAAGTTTAGTGGAAGTCATAGGCTATATTTTAACTAGATTTTTGAACTGTAATTCATAAGAGAAACTATTAATAAAACTATTTTATATATACAAAAATGCAAAATATTTCACTGATTTTAAAACGAGAATGTGCAATAGCAATAGACTTACACTCTTAATTTGGCATAAAATAGACTAAGCGTATCAGGATAGATATAGAATTTTAAGACTTCAAAAGTTGTAAGACATTTTGGTATAGTATTTATTTATTTAATTTTATTGTTATTATTATTAATTATTATTATTATTAATATTATTATTACAAAAGTTTATATTACGAAAAGAAGGTTAAAAAACTAACAATTTCTGGTAGAAAATAATAGATATAATTTTATTTACCACATTTCCACACAGCGGTCTACAGACTAATAAAAATTAGTTCGAAAACACAGTATTTTGATTCGAAAATGTAATCAGCATTATTTGGTTCCGGCTATATAATAAAAAATACTCTCTCATCGGTCTGTCGAGTAAATGGCAGAATTGTCAATTATCAAGTAAGCAAAAAAGAAAGCACATACTTAAGTAAATACATAAACAAATAAGAAATAAACACGGATTAAGCGGAAAATATCCACAATAAAACAGAAGATATACGCCGAGTAAAGTTACATTGAAGATATAGGGCGTATACCTGCGAATACCCTCGACCACACCTCTGCTCTCTGTGCCCGAAGTCAGGAATTCGATCCCTGGCCAGAATAATGGCATTTATGTATGCATAAATGCAACAGTTCCATGTCTGTAGATTTACAGATGCGTAAAAGAATTTATGTGACAAAATTTTGGCACACAGGCCTAAGTAACAACCTAGTTATTAACCTATTCTATTCTCCCTTTGTTACATTTATTTCGTAGCACGAATAAATGGCATGATCAGCCGCTTGGTAGCATACAATAAACAATAAACACACGTAATATGCCCAGAGGTTCAAAGATAGGCCTTTTTTTTTTTAACGAACATGAAAACTCATACACGTGACCTGCGTATTATAATCTCTCATAGGGATTCTGTGGCATTTTCCTTTGGTGAACGGCTAATTTGTCGTAAGAACTCTGATTACAATTTGTCATAGCCTATCCAATCTGCACGACGGCTGACTGAAATCTGTAGTACCTTCGCCTCTGTGCGAATAACGGTATATCATACCGCCATCAAAATATGTATGTAGGCCTATATGCTACAGATTCCGCAATCTCCAGTGACATACACCATACCATCGCCTTACTTTGAGAAAAATAGTTTCTATGACGTCTTATACCTCATATCTCGTATGCATAAATGTGTTTATATATATATGTGTATATATATATATATATATATATATATATATATTTAGTTCGCTTACAAGTAAAATTCCGTAGGGAAAGGGAACATTTTTTATTTTACTTTAAAGTTTGAGATTGTAGGCATATACGTATTGTATTGCTCTTAACAAAGAAATGCATTGGGAATACGTTTTTTTGGACGCATAAGGGACGTTTTATTTTGAAAATTTTGTTAACCCCACATTGCAAAGTCTTCGAATGTGGATGTTACTTTAAAATCTTGGAAATTTAGAGACGTAGGCCTAAGTTTAAAAATTACAGAACTATGTGATGGCCAGTAGTAGAATTGCGGCTATAAGTTTAGGATTTAAATAATGTTTATGTTAAGCACACCTCCCATATTCCTTTTAACTACGTTAACAGACTCAAGAACTCGTTCAATATTAGTGTTGATTAGAGGTTTCCTTACACATCTATTTATACTATTTTATTCATTGAATTATTGTTTAACTCAGTAACAATGAGTACGAGAAGTTTGTTTGGTAGGTCTTTAAAAGTGATGAGATCCCAGCCATGTGATCCAAGTTCTGCTAATCCCTTGGTTCTTACTTTAGATTTATTCTTAGAATTCGCGTTACCGCAGCTTATTTAGCCGTGGTAGATTATTTAAGAGCATGCTAGAAGTAGGATAAAATCATAATATTCCACCCGTATAATATGCAGGCCAGGGAACGTGTAACTTGTATATCCTTGTTAATTGGAACTTGCATAAATTAACGTTAGCAGTGGTCTGTTTAGTTTCGTCTATTACTTCGAGGTGTAAGGTCTACGCCTGTAGTTTCATGTTACACTCAAGTTTGTTAAGGAGTACATTATCTGATTATAAGCAAGTTTAATTTAAATCAAGGAGACTATTTCAACACTCTTGTGTGCAAGAGAACATTAACCGAATTTGATACTTTTCAGTCAGACAGCTAGCGAGTTCGTGAGTTGTCTGGTAGGAAGATGTGCAGCATTTACAGTAGTGGTTATTAGCATTAAAGTATAAGACAACACTCTAAAACAAAGAGGACCGCCATAACCAGGTTGTAAATGTTACCGTGGTACAGTCTGCTTTGTTTCATAATGAACACTACCCTTTATGGAGAAGGCATTTAATTAAAGATGAATACTCTAACTTATTTATGTGATCTTTCTTCACATTTAGTTCTGGAATTACTTTGATTTGTTCCACTTGAACTTCTTTGGCCAACAGACCAGCTTAAAACTTTAAAATCAGTCAGTGAGGAAGGGGAACTCTAATTGCATGCTCGATTAATGCAGGTAGGAAAAGTAAACATTTAATTGCGTGCGGGGATTTTTAGCGCACATTTGAATTGCATGCTGCCATTCCCTTGGACGTCTTTTATTAGTCGAGTAAGAACCAGGCTATGAATCACTTATGAAGGTTGATGAAAAACAAGTTAATATTGCAAGTGAACAAAGTGACTGAAACAATCTACCTGTAAGCAGAATACTATTCAGCAATACCTCTAAAAGCCATCTCAGTGAGTTTAATTATGATCTATTTTTAGAGTTTTAATGTAAAATAATTAAATCCAAAGTAATGCAATTTGTTTCATGCAGTGTTCACATACTTGATTGAACCTGTACTAACTCTACATTCTTTAATATTAGTGATGATCTTGATTCTCTTAAGACCATAACTGAAAATACTATGCCAAAAATTTCATACTGGTCTAGAGTAAATGGATTTTTGCTAAATGAGGAAAAAATCAAGTTTTTTTAAGTCTAAGAGACACCCCTAAAAATAACTTAGATAAGGTAAAGTTTTTAGGAATCTATATTGTCAGTAATCTAACCTGGGAATCACATATCCAATACATCATTGGTAAGCTTGTTAAGGAACATAAAATGGTATGTACCACACAACTATGTAAGATAAGCTTATTTTGCTTTTTGTTTTTTCAAAGCGTTCTATCATATGGGATCCTGTTTTGAGGCAATATCAATCATGTTCGGGAAGTTCTCTTGCTCCAAAAGAAAGTCGTTAGAATAACTAGTAATTTAAATAAGTTAGACCATTGTAGGCCATTGTTTGTCAATCTAAAATTTTTTAGATATGTGCATTACTACTAATATGTGCATTTGCAACTCTTTGATACATGTTAAGCATAAGATTTCAGTCAAGCTATTTAGGCAAGATATACATCCCACATCCCACAACACTAGACAAAGTAAGCGTGTAAACATACTTTTCTATAGACTCTCTATGTCATTAATTAGTTATGAAATAATGGGCCTAAAACTGTATAATAGCTTACCACTGGAACTACTCGAATTCCCAATTGGTATTTTTAAAACTAAATTGTATAACTGGTCAGTCAATAATCCGTTTATATAATTGATTAATTCTTGAATGTATAGAATTTGACATAATCGTGAAGAAGTTTGGAAATTGTACTCAGTTCAAAGTCATTTAATTTAATACATTTCGTAAATATTAATGTTTTTGACGTTGTCTATTGCTTGTGTTTTATTTTTTACGCTAAATTATTATTATTATTGAGCCTACGGCAGGCATTTATATTAAAACAAAAATTCGAAGTAAATAAATACATTTATCATGAAAATTAGTCTTAGTTAAAAATAAGTCCTCTACAGTTTAGGGAAAAAAAATTACTTAAAGTACCTAAAGATTTTGTTAGTGTTTTTGCACATTTAATTTAAAACAAAATAACTATGATAAATAGGTGCATTCCGATTTCTTTTATGTAAACTGAAATTAAAACTACTGAAATTAAAATTAGGAAATTTAGTGAAAACCTGTTATTTAATTTGTTACCATTATATTCAAAGAAACTCATTAATTGGTTTTTCAAGTCCATTCTTTTCAGACTGACTGATGAAACAGAAAGACAATCGAGAGAGAGACTAACAAAATTACAGACAGAGGAAGCCAGACGGGCAGGAAAAGAGACAGTAATTTAGATTAGGATCATGGTTTTTGAGTAAGCTAACTGCAAAGGAATTATAAAACAAAAACCCAGCCATCCACGCTATTGTTGCTTGCCTAGAGTTGTACACTGCAGCAACAAAATCCCTCAAATGCTTCTTCCCGCGGCCTATTCCTATGGTCAGCTTTCAGTTGGCTCTAATGTCTTCCCTTACTGCAAGTCTTCTACTTGTAAATATACAAAATATGGGAAATTATCATTAATCAGTAGCACCACAGCGCCTAGAAGTATATTTTTAGGTGCTAGAATATGTCACTAGAAAAAGTTACTAGTGTTTAGGTTGTTTTAAGAATTCGGAAGAGACTCGCAAATGAAAACATTATTTTACTCGTAAATATTCATACTTTTTGAGCAAATTAAAAGAACCTTCTGCTAATATGACTTTGAAGGTAAATTGCAGAAAAATTGAATCGCATGTATAAATTACACTAAAAAAATCAGCTCAATATAGCATTTTTTAGTACATTGGTAACTGATTCATGTTGCACCAAAAAACAAAGGATTTAAATAAGGTAGGGTATATACCAGAGAACAATTAAGTAGACCTAATAAATAAATAAATAAATATATAACAGAATAACTTTAATTAAACTGAATTGCAACAGGTTAAAAATGTTATCCGTTGTTGTTGAGGGTGAAACTCTTTCTCTTGTCTACTAGCAGAGCCGTGTACCAAGAAAAAGGCCGCTCCAAATCACAAAATTATAATTACACAATAAGTTCTGAAAACATTCACATAGCCAATGTGCTGTAAACGTTTGAATTAACAGAAATATGTAATATTTAAAATCCTTCAGAAATATACCATCAAAAAGTAAGTAAATACGAGCAAATATTTTATCTCAAGCAATTATGATGCATTAAGTTAACAAAATATGCAACAATATGCAAAATGAAACTATCAATTTTCTGTTCTTTGTTAAAATCTTGATAAAATTGAACCTTATACTCTTAACTTAAAACTTATCTGGGTCTATATCACAACTTCAGCCTTCATAAAATAAAATAAAACAAAACACAACATACTTATACACGTTAAACAAAATGGTGTCACAGTGTTAAAAGTCATATTTATGAGGCTGAAAATTGATTCCAGTTCTTCTTTTTGGGCTTCAGGTGTGTCAATTATATATGATATGCGTTTCGGTGATTTTTCAGCATCAAATACGCCGAAATGCATATTCTATGTTATTGACACATCTGGAGCCCAAACAGAAGAACTGGGGTCAATTTTCAACCTCATAAATATGACTTTTAATAACTTACTGTGTTTTAATGTGTATATGTGTGTAGTGTTTTACTTTATGAAGCCTGAAGTTGTGATATGAACCCAAATAAGTTTTACGTTAAGGGTATAAGGTTGAATTTTATCAAGATTTTAACTTTTCTAACTCTTATCTGAAAATGACATTTCTTAATGTCTGTTGCACATATTTCAACATTAGCATAGAACAGAGTGCATTATTAAGAATATGACTTGTAAATTTTCGAACCCTTTTAATAACAATACAGTCATCGCAAACTCAGAGGCGTAACGAGGGGGGGGTTTGGGGGTTTGAACCCCCCCCATTGATTAAAAAAAGGAAAATTGTATAATTTTTTTAAGTCTGCTTAAAAATATGAGTACTTAATATGAGTATAAAGCGTGGGAAGCTTAAAACTCGTTATTTTGCATCTTAATTTTTAAAATTTTCCGGGGGAGGGCCCCCGGAAGCTTAAAACTTGATTTTGTGCATCTTAATTTTTTAAATTTTCCGGGGGAGGACCCCGGACCCCCCTCTCCATGGGGGGTATTCTATACCCTCCTGACCCCGCGGATGTTATAACCCCCCATTTTGTCGGCCTGGTTACGCCTATGCGCAAACTATTGCATTTTTATGACGAGAAGTGTCCCATTTCTGTCCTTTAAGAAAGGAAATAAGAATTTCCCTTTTTTCATCTTGATAATTTGCCCCTCCCCTCCCCAGTCTACTTGATAGCTGAACACGATGCGAATGTTTACCTCATATGTGAAGATAAACTTTCTCATCAAGATGAGAGTGTACCTATTAGTAATGTTCCAGCTCATCACGTCAGTTGACCCCTGATCTTGATCTTAGACGAGATACGAGGGAGATCATCATGTATGCGTGCATACCTTTTCACACCTGCAACTAGTCAGGGGGCCTCTTGAACAATACAGGTCACTCGCAATATCCATCCATCGATATAGCGACAACATCGCATTATTAATTCTCTAATCCAGAACAGAGGGCAGATGTCTGCTTCGACATATGTAATTAACTTCTTTCTTATACAGGGTTATCTGAGTGAAGGTGCTGACATTATACCAGGAAAAGCTCAGCCCATCCATGTGTTTAAACTAGTTTTGCAGAGCCAGTACTTATAAAACAACGGTTTATGCTCCTGCCAATCACTGATTATAAGGATTATTAAAGCTCAAACATTAGCATCAATGAAAGAATGAGTATAGTGACAAAGGAAATTATTTTATTCAGTGGATGGACAACACCCCTTACTTTCATAATCAGCTGTTAATTAGTAAAACAAAAACATCGACTCAATGCTCATTATTACTTGACAAAATAATATAAATTATAGCTTAGTATTAATGGCCGCCGGCGTGGTCTTGTGGTTAGCATCGCTGGCTACAGATCCGTCGGTCCGGGTTCGATTCCCGGTACCTCCTCGGATTTTTCTGAGGTAGGGAGGTCTGGTAGGGGTGCACTCAGCCTCGTGATTCCAAATTGAGGATCTACTTGATAGAGAAGTAGCGGCTCCGGTCAAGAAAACCACCATTAACGGCCGTGGGTGTCGGCATGCTGACCACATGCCCCCCAATCCTGCCATCTGCCTACGGGAGATGACGCAGCGGTCGGGTGGTAGGCCAAGTCCCTCCAGGGATGTAGCGCCACGGAGTTTAGTTTTAGTATTAATGATCTTTACTTCCATACCATAGGTAGAGGAAGTGCTGTGTTCAACCCCCCAAATTCGAAGTTCAGTTTTAACATAAATACACGTTTTGAGGCCCCTGAATCCAAAATAGTACATTATACAAGAAGCTTATAATGGCATTTATTAGGGTACGAAAATGTTTATGAAACGAGCATTGCAAGTTTCATAATTTTCATACGAGTATCTTAATTACCATTATAGGCAAGCTGCATACGACTGTTTTTGTTCGACCATAATTATTAATCTAAATGTTTAAATTTTGAGATTTTAGATTCACCCAAACAAACATCAACGAGCCCACAATGCCCTTCGCGCCAGCTGAGGTCAAATCGAAGCTACCTTATGGTTGATCTCTTGAAACCAACGGATTTTTACAACACGAATTAAATTAATTTAATTATGATATTAAAATTAACATGTTCGATAATAATCGATACCTCCCCAATGTCGAAATGAAAAACTGTTTCGAAATGAGCGTCATTATGATACCGTTACTTTACACATAATAAGCGTACTGCATATGGTCGAAAAAAATTACTGTTTTCAGAAACATTCTGTGTGTGTTTGTGAACAGCTTAGCTTCAGACGAAAAATCGTATGAAAACATTATTATTATTATTGTTATTATTATTATTATTATTATTATTATTATTATTAGGCCTATTATTATTATTTTGGGTTAGATGTGACACGAAGATTGGTGACGACTTTCTATTTTTTAAGGGGATTTTACATGAATATTTCCTTTTTTTCACGTTTTTCTCGAAAACGGCTTTAGCGATTTTGTTTAAACTTTGTACATATGGTGCTTATAATAAGAGCTAAAACGGTTATTTGACACATTTTTTCGAAAAAAAAATCCATTGTTTGTAGAAACTCTTGCCTGGTGAACAATGAAGCTTTCCATCAGGTTCAAACGACCGAATACGCACTCTTTGCAATATGGCCGCTTATTCTATATCAGAATGTGAAGTGTTAAAGATGTATTGGCTATGCTTAGACGAAAGAAAGTTACGTGAGTGCATTATCGGATTTTATTTGGGTTATGTATCCTTCGGGGACGAGATACGATGTAGTAATGACTTTCTCTTAATTTTTACAATGAATAAACACGAAGAGAATGTCATAAATAATATAATTAGGGATGGGTCGATACCAGATTTTCTCGATACTCTATACTCGATACCGATACATGATTTTTTCCTCGATACTCGATACTTCGATACTCGATACCTTCAACATTTCCAGTTTCAATAAATAGGTAAATTAAAAATTGAAATTTGAGAGAATTGTGTAATACCAACTAAATTAATTAAGTATGCATTTTTAATGAGACAAAAATTAATATGATCAGTAGCCTATAATTATTTTAAACTCTACATTAAAACTAAAATTAGTTTTTTAAACAGTCCACTTACAAGTTTTTGTTAAAAAATACTAGCATTCTCACTTAATTGCAGAATTGCAGAGTTACGAAAGTATCGAAAAAGTATCGAGCGAGTTTTCTGAAGTATCGTTCGATGCCGATACCATGCAAGTATCGAGAGTATCGAGGCATCGAAAGTATCGAGGCATCGAAAGTATCGAGGACCCATCCCTAAATATAATATATATTATACATAATATATATTATACATAATATATATTATACATAATATATATTATATTATACATAATATATATTATACTGAGAAGCAAACTTTTATTTTGGCAGAGTAGGTTATTTGAGTTTCACATAAGATTTTTAATATACTCGTAGAAAAACGGAAAAAAGAACATGGTAGACAGCAGTGTTACATTACTACTAATATAGAATCGGACGCATAATTTTGCTGACAGATGTTTACAAACATCATGCTGACTGCATTGTAGTCAATGACTTGTCTATTCAACATCAAGAATAGAATAAGCCTAGTGAAGCCGTGGTTTCTACTTTAATTTGTCCAGACTTGAAGTACTTCCGTTTCATGCGGTTTTAGCAAGTTACCTCCCATAAGACCGATTTGAAAGACACTGAAGTGTTAATATACATGATATAGAACCGCTGAGATCAATCAGTAAAATAAAATGTATAATTAAAACCATCAGCTCAACAACCTTTATTTTATGTTGCCGAAGGCTTTTCTACGCCAGGACAGCAATATGCCTTGAAAGTGATATGAGAGTTTTTTTCACGTCGAAAACACTAGTTATTTAATTCTTGTTCGAAAAGGGGAAGAAAAATTCCCGAATTTGTCCGACTTTGTATATTTTCATCATTATGTGAATTAAATGAATATCTAACAATAATAATAATAATAATAATAATACTAGGCCTATTATAATAATGGGGTACGCCGTGGTGTACTGGTTAAGGCACTGCGCTACAAACCGGAAGGTCGCGCGTTCGATTCCCGATGAGGTCATTGAGACTTTTCAATTATTGGTCTAATCCTTCTGATGGCACTATGGCTCTGGGGTCAACTCAGCCTCTAACAGAAATGAGATTTAGTAGTATTCCTGGGGTAAAATAACGGCCGGTGCGTAGGGCTGACAACTTTGCCACTTTCATGTGCCGTTTGTCACAATCTGGGAGCCTTAACCTCCTGGAAACGCTATGGGTCTCCATGGCCCATACAGGGATCGCTTTTTAAAATAATAATAATAATAAAGAAACTAGAAGCGGAACATTTACTAGGCCTATTATAATGTAGGACTATAGGCCTAAACTACGTAATGAAAGTAAATTCAATCTTTTGTCTGAAATCGATTATGAAAGCGAGATGGAAGGCCTGGATCACGTCTTCTTGTGGTCTGGGTGTCGACTCGACCCCTGCTGGACCCCCATATTACCTTAATAACTTCCGCGTAAAATACTCAGCTCTCACATCATTTTGACACTTAATCATATATACCTACATGCTGCTCATCACTACTCAAGTCCGCTGTAATTTCCTTTCGCGTTTCACCTTTCAGCTGTCGTTAAGTCTTCGATACAATGTTGTGAAAATTGCACCGTTAACTAAAGATCTTAATTAATGTGGAGCAATGAGCAAAATGTTAATATTAATAAACATTTAATAAGCATTTGAGCCTGTTATTTTATTTTATTTTATTTATTGATGGTAAGAAAACCCCAACGAGCAAAGCTCACCTTAAGGGACTATATACAACATGACATGCATTGTGGTACATAAATTTCCAATTACAAATAACTTAAAAATATACAAGAGGTACATTATATAGAAACATCAAACAAAATGACTTGATTATAAGAGTGAAGTGAAATGATATAGATGAAGGGAAACATAGTTACATGGTCTAATAGTGATCAATATATCTATTTATTACTATTTCAAAGAACTTAATTAATCTTAGAATTTAAGAACAGTTTTATTTGTGATTTAAATTTTTTATAATTTAAGATATTCTTTTTTTCTTGTGGTAATTCATTATATGTTTTGATTAAATAACATTTAATTAATATGTTTTGTCCCATATGTTACAGTTGAAGAACGAAGTTATTGAAGTATTAAAATTGCATTTCATCCGCCGTTACAGTTAACATTTTGGGATGATTTATCCCTTCCTCAGGATAAATAAAATCAGGTAAACTGATGTAAAAAATTGCCAGTATGTTTTTGTTTAATCAGTTATGAATGCAATTATGATATGCAGAATATGTTTTTTTTTTAAATTGATTTCCAAGTTAAGCTCCAGATTTATTCATTAAGCAGGGCTTACGGAAGAACAAAGGTCTAGTTTTTTTGTTTTGTGTTGTTTTGTTTGCTAACAGATTAAAATCTTCCAGCATCAGCTGAACTGTACAGATTTGTGATATCTTGACAATCGCACACTCACATAAAAAAAAGTGAAATTGGCCGGTTTCGGGATTTGAATCATGGAACTCCAGAATGTGATGCCAAGACGTTACCACCTCGGCCACCTGGGTCAGTTTAACGGTCTAGTTGGATAAGCGCATGTAAAACAATAGTGCTTTTGGTCATAGGTAACTGTATTTTAATTTCCAAAGCCTTATAATATCACAGTAAAACAATTGACTATGTTGTCAAGATAACTGATTTGCTTTTATATATATATAT
The DNA here is from genome assembly GCA_964059195.1 of Ectobius pallidus. Lineage (NCBI taxonomy): Eukaryota > Metazoa > Arthropoda > Insecta > Blattodea > Ectobiidae > Ectobius > Ectobius pallidus. The sequence goes on from CAXKWD010000006.1 coordinate 129,527,891, forward strand.
AAATTCGTTCGAATACTTATATTATCATAAAATAGGCACTAAATTGAGCATTACTCCGAAACAACTCAACCGATTTCATCCAATATCAATCGACGTCTTCCCATGAACATTATAAATGTGTATACCAAGTTTCATAAAAATCCGGTAAGGCGTATTTGAGTTACCGCGTCTTTAAAATAGACACTAAATTGGGTTTTACTCCGGTACCGGTCTACCGATTTGGTCCAATATCAGTAGACGTCTTCCCACGTACATTATAAATGGGTATACAAAGTTTCAGGAAAATCCAATAAAGCATATTTGAGTTATCGCGAGTTCTCATATATTAACGTAAAAGGCACTAAATTGGGCATTATTCCGGTACTGGCCAACCGATTTGGTTGAATATCAATAGACGTCTTCCCATGGACATTATAAATGTGTATACGAAGTTTCATAAATATCCGATAAAGCGTATTTGAGTTATTGCGCCTTTAAAATAGACACTAAATTGGGTTTTACTCCGGTACCGGTCAACACATTAGGTTCAAATTCAATAGGGCACTTCTCATGGACGTCATAAATGCGTATACCAAGTTTCATGGAAATCCGATACAGCGTATTTGAGTACTATTAAAATAGACACTAAATTGGGCATTACTCCGGTACCGGTGAACCGATTTGGTTCAATATCAATAGGGTTCTTCCCATAGACATTATAAATGTGTTTTCCAAGTTTCATGAAAATCCGAAAAAGCGTATTTGAGTTATGGTGCTTACAGACACACGGACGGACGGACAGACATTTTTCGTCCCCACACACAATCTCATAAAGTACCATACTGGCACTTAATAATCGGACGTTGTTCCTATTTTTTGGGCACCTTTTACAGTGGGCCGTCCAGAGGCTCAGCGCAAATTTTAAATGACTGGACTTGGGATTATCTTCGCCTATAACTCGAAAACTTCACCGATTCCTGTCAAGTATAGTGCGGCAGGAGAAGAATGGTCTGTTACACAAAGTCTATAATATTGTAACCAGTGAACAATATTGAACCATACTGTTATTACATACGAAATGCAAAATAAATTTGATTCATGGATACAGAAACAATAAACTATAAACTAACATTCATATTTAAATAACTGCAACTCAGCTACCTAAGTTTCCATGTAAGCTAATTCAGTGCATTTCACCAGGGCATTTAAATTACACAAACACTAGACTATTACTTTTCAAGTCTCGTAGACACTAATTAATTAACATAATGTATACATATATAAGCCACACCTTAGTATTAAACTAATAATAAACATGAATTAGTATAAGTAACATTTCTTTTCACAACCTTAGTACAAGTGGGTTGGAGATATAGTTATGGTCTCGCCAACTCTCCATCATAAATTTTTAATCGTATTTAAAAGGTAACAGCGATGCAATGTTTACGATGCTAGTCGTAATATCAATCATATGGGCACGAAGGGATTGGTTTATTGGTTTTTAATCCTTCTGCTATCAATATATTTAAACATTTTCTAACTACCGAAAAGGTAGGCCTAATATTTTTCGGATATCATATTGTGAGAGATCGCTTTCTTCAAGGTACTGTACATAGGCTCTTTAGCACGTTTGTTCTTTTATAATGTACCGAAGACATATTTGTCTATACCATGGAAGAACAATCGCGGAATTTTCCCGTTCCTTTCCGTTAGGTGATGACAGGGATGGAATGAAAGCAGATGGATTCGAGATCCTAGTGACAGACAGATTCTTTAAAATTCACTATTGAGGAGCAACTATGTAATTAATGAATACTGTGGAAGAAAACTCAAACTACATATAATTTAATCCGAGCGGGATTCAAACCCATACAAAGTCCAGACACGTTACCATCGGTGCCTTGAGGATGATCATAATAATCTCACCAAAATTATGGTCTAAATTGGAAGTATTAAACTGTTATAACAAGTAATATGACATACAGAACACATTATTGATATAATTACTGATTGTCTGTTTAAATCAACTATAAGTTACGAGGTAGATCTTTCGGGAATAGACAATGGAGACCAGGGGTATATACATCAAACATCACAGCTGGAAGACACACAACGTTGAAGACGCAAGAAGAAGCAGGAAGCTGGGAGATGTCTGCTAGCTTTAAAGCTTTTAATTGTTTTATCAGAATGACAAGAAAACAAGACAATGTCATTTTAATTTTTAATAATTAATACATCTACGCCAGCATAGTAAGATGCCCTGGAGATGACATAAACGTATCAAAAGGCCTAGGCAGCATAAAATAAAGGTTGAACTGATGGTACCATAAGTATTAAGTTCAATCTGGTGGTACCAATTATACAATTTATTTTATTTTACTAATCGAGCTTAACGATACTATGTATTTTAACACTTCTTTCAGGAGATAAAAGAAACAAGAGGGTGCATGAAAATACCTTCTGGAACTATATGAGATTTCGTAACGTAAATGATAAAACTCTATCAACGATTAAAACACTTTGATAATGGACTCGATTGACATTCATTCGGATGGCTTTACACCTTTTTACACAACTGTTAACTTCTTATAGATTCTAACATATTTTAAATTGCACTTTCTTTTATATGGCATAGTTCGTATCATGATCATCTTTCTCTAAGTTACCAAAATTATAAATTTGAACATTAATTTAATATTTCAGTATTACATCCATGAAAACCTCAATCTATGAATGCAAAAAAGAAAATAATTTGTGGTTTGAGTGATCCAGCACTACAAAGTTAAAAAGGGCAATTTTATATTTCATGGAGTTAAATTTATTTCTTTTGTACGATCAAACAGGATAATAAATTAAGTTCAGCCTAACGAAACTTTCATAACGTTGTCTAACAAGGTGGTTGCAAGTCTACTTTATAGGAAAAATGGGTACTATTGTATAAGTAAACAGGATATAAAATTCATGGCATTATTATTATTGTTTCTTAATGTCAATAGAAAAAAATTTACACAGAGCTATAAAATATGTAAAGAAATTAAAAGTACAAACGACTTCGAAATACTTTAGTTATCCCATAAAGGATAAAAGACGCCAATATTGCCATGTTTACGAGGCTGGTCATAATACAGTATGTAGTCACGAAGGGATTTGGTCGATTGGTTTTTAAAATAGAGAGTATACGTTCGTCATTTTATAGCATTCAAATACGTGATTGAAGGATACATTCAGTGTAAATGTTAAATCGTATCAAGTTATGCAAAAGCCCCAGGGAGGCTATAAAGACAAGCTATTATACCGGTAAAGTACAGGTGATCTATTTCCAAGCTACAAACTCGTGGGTATTATGCAATGTTAGAGAGTAAATTTATATTATTTTCTACAGATTCAAGCTATAGGGAATTATTTCCTTACAAGAACGTTCTAAAAGGGGAGTGGGTTGTTACTAGGATGGTCGGGTTCGATCTTCGGTATCGATGTTTCCATGTGTGGTAGAAAAACTTCTAGACGTTTATCACGTTTTTTGGATTTATCCTAATTACAATGGTAATGATTGTGTTTCTGATATTCCTAAACTTTTAATTCCGGAAAACAAAGCAAAATAAAATAGAAAGCTCGTGACGTTATTCTTCCTTCAGGGTGTTTGAGATGCAGTTTTTTTTTTCAGCATAGGTTTTGCCATTTTAGGTTAATTTAGATTAAGTTAGGTTAGGTTAGATTAGATGCCATATTGTGACGATTTTTGAGAATATGGGAAAACCTATGCTGCAAAAAAAAAAAAAAAAAAAAAAAAACTGCGTTTGAGATAAGACTCTGAGAAGGCAACGGAAACTACTAGAATATCGTTTCAAGGGTAGCTAAATCATACAGTTTCGAGTACTTATGTTTAACATATGTGATGTACATAATATATACGTACAGCCCACATATGACCACTTAAATCTTTTAATTTCCGGATACAGAATATTGCACATGCCCGTCTCGTCATCGCCTGCATACACAAGAAAGCACATAACTAAATCATTGCAATGGCTGTATTTGTTTAAGTACCTGATATTTATGACTAAATCGAATAGAAAGTTAATTAGGGACTGCCCCACGTTATCTAAAAAATCGTTGAGCAACGTAAGGTCCATTGGGAGTCAATATTGAATTATATTTTATTATTATTATTATTATTATATATATTACAGCTATGCTTAATCAACAAGCAAACTAGTTACAGTCTTTAAATAGCTGAATGAGGAATCCTGGCTCCACATTCGAATCTTAAATGATCATTAATTATTTTATTTACAAGTTTCTGGTCATACATTTAGCAAACGAGGAAGATTCTAATCCCATACAAAGGCATTTTTCCGTGTTGCTTATGGCATTTGTTTCTGTGTTAAAGAAAATAAAATCTGTTTGTTTATTTCTGCCTTTTTCTGGAAGTTCAAATTAGCATAATGTTGATTATTAACGAATCAACGGGGAGCGATCTCACAACCTTCGGTAGAGAAGGTGAAGAAGTTCTATCAATGAATAAACGTTACAGCAAGTTCGTTTACACCTTGCAAACCGCACCATAGAACTTTAATTTTCTAACAAACAAAAGTTGGCCTATCCTCTTTGCAGCCGGCTGTACTTTACGTATTAAAATAAATTTTCAGTCAGTTTCTTGTAAGACAATGTTAAATCATCTTTCCCGTATTACAGTTTTTAACAATCGTGATCTAAGATATGTGATTATTAGAATACCAACAACTTACAGTATGCAACTGTTTAAAATAAGTATTTTTCTATTAATATTTCGATTTTGAATATCGTAATTTAATTTGCTTTGCAGCACGAGATCCATCGTTATTTGCTAAATTTTCTTGTCTCTAGATTAAAATCGCTCTTCTTAAAAAAATTATTTGATATTGGAGAAGAAATAAAGTAACAAAGAAACATTGTAGACTTCGAATGTAGTTTGAAGGAATAGACAATATTATTATATCGACTTATCCCGTAAACTATTTTGTTACTAAAAGCATTATACATAATTTTTTAATTCACTTTGTTTTCTCTGCGAATTATTGGACGCATTTTTATCTTATGTTTTAAAATAGGTAGATGAATATTGTATTATTATTCTATTGCTAGCATTTTGTATTATTATGTATGATATCTATTGTATTTGTTTTTTGTAGATTTCTTTTAGTGTATTTTGTATTTATGCTGGTTGAGTGGAAGATAAGGTCCTATGGCCTTAACTCTGCCAGGCAAAATAAAACATTATTATTATTATTATTATTATTATTATTATTATTATTATTATTATTATTATTATTAAATTATAAATATTTTATTTTATTTTACAAGTGACAGAATGTTTTCATATTTTGAGTGAAAGAATTAAAAATAATTTCGTCCATGCTTCTTTAAGGTGGAATCCATTATTGATAAAATCGCATTTTGGCAATTATCAGGGATCAGTTATGTAGTTAGTTCGATACGTGTTGGAATTCTTTACTCAACACAACACACAATGATGCGTAAATTTGAATACATAAGCGTCTTACTTAGTGAAATAAAAAGAATTTAATTGTTTAAGAAACTTATATGTCTACTTATTTCAAGAGAAGAATTGCCCATTATGCATTCCATGTACAAGTAATTCTACGTGGAAAGTGTAATTTATTTTTATTATCTCTGGAAATAAAAGTTTCGATAGACATCAGTAAACCACTCGAACCAATTAACTTTAATTTCTATTCATCGCCTCACCCTTCTTAATATGACTACCATCCATTACGTCGCCAAATCCTTGAAATGTATCCAACAAGCATCAAATGAAGAAAAACTGTTTTGTAGAACAATAGGCCACTGCGTCGCATTGTATTCCATCGAAACTCAATAGTTTTATGAAATAAATTAAGCGCAGAAGATTTTCTACAACATACTACTGCATTAAATCGTTTCATGTGAAACCTTTATTTGTAATATCTTCACATGATTATGGAACTTCATTTCTTGCCCTAGCCACGGTTGTGGCCGATAAATATATTTACTCTTGTGCTACCAAATCATTTGTATTACATGCTTTATCAACGGAAAGGCCTCTGCGGCCCACATTTCATTTATTTAATGAAATTAAATTTTAAAGTTCTTAATGGTCGTCACTGATCATTTTAAGAAATTTGCAAGGCAATAAATCACACAGAAAACATAATACCGTGAAGAATTATATTTTACTATGTTTTATAATGATGCACTTTTTGTGAAATAAAAATTTATATACATAAATAATAAGGGAAATGTTGTGATCGATCCTGAATTAAATTCGATGTCATGGTTTTAGCCTTAATAGGCCTACACGTTTTAACGTCCCTTGAATAAAAAAATTCAGTAACATATGTGTGTGTATTTTTGTGTCTGTCTGCCTGTCCGTCTGTCTGTCTTTTATATCTGTGAACAACATAACTCAAGAATGAAAAATTGTAGAAAAAACTTTTTTTTTTAGTTCAGGATCCTCTTGGGGATGTGATAAGAAAAAGGCAATGACTTTCTCTCAAATTTACACGGTTTTACTCGTACTATACGTGACGAAAATAGGCTTTGTCTTGCTTGGCAAGAGACTGAAACATCTGAATGCTCACCCCATGCAATACGCCCTCTTATTCTGTGTAAGATTTCGAAGAAGTTATATTTCGCATGCTTAGGTATAGATAGTTACGTGAATGTATCACATCAGTTTAAAAAAAAAATGTTACTGAAAATATTTTAAAACTATTTCCAGCAATACATTTCGTATGCAGGTAGGCCTATGAAACACAATCAAGATCGTCGCTTGCCAGTAATGCTCCGCCCTCAGTTAGCTTATTTGATCTAAGTCTGTATTCAGAAAGTCTGCTTATAAAATAATTATTGCATAAAACAATTATTTCCAAATCCTTATTCCAATTACAGTAGGCTATTTGTGATTAAAGAAAAATATTTAAAAAATTGGGTGTTTGATGCACTTGACATTTCTGGAGTTAAAAATGGAGGAAGAGAAGAAATGTTGTAATATAACTTTTGTAAATGGAAAACAATAAAGCCTAACAGAGAAAGGGAAATATTCCATGAACGATTACTTAACAATTTAAAATTGCTTAATTAAAAGTTGTCTGCAATATTTTGAATAGTTGAGCGAGTGCATTGCAGATGAAATTTCCTTTCTCGTTGCGGTAAAACGACATTTTTAAGGCTGATCTCATAAAGAACAAGAGAGTTGTTTTCATTTGGTATTCGAACTTCTTGTTATATCCCATGTAAACATGTTTTCCTCCACAAACAATTTATTACCGAAGTCGTCATTTTTAATCAAATTTTAGCGTATATCTGCCACGAGATTCTTCGTGTTGCACAGTAGATTTACCCAATATGGCGCTGAAGAACGCTAGCAAAACATGCCGTCTTTTATCAGCCAAATATGAGATGTGCATTGTTCTTTGCCATGTTTTAACGATCTGTTAAAAATGCTTGCTTTGGTTATATGGGCAACATGAGAAAATTTGAAATTGTAGTATTGACTGCTAACCCATGTCATATACATCACGTTTTTTGTCGTCCTTTATCATCTGGTTTTAAATGAAATGCAGTACAGGGTTTAATGTACAAGCATCGGCTACCTTGCTATGCACCTCGGGACTTGCAAGACAGACAGACATTTTTTATTTTGCTGCCTTCGGTATAAAATAGATTTCTAGCTCAGAAACTACAGACAGAATTGATACCATTTTACAAAGGCAGGTCCATCGATCTGATCTGATCGTAAGAACTTTAAATTGAATATGAGATGAGAGAGTTTTAAAAATCAAATTCAGTCTGAATACTCAGTAAATGGTTCCCACGGACATAATTTAAAACAGTCCTAAGTCTAACTCTCAAACAGAAGTTCATCGTTTTAAATCTTCGTTCTCTCTTTGTCAGTTTCTTTATTTGCCAATGCTCTTAGATTAGGTGTTCTTTATTTAGAAGTAGAATCATATCCTCATCTACAGCATTATCGTCATATTTTCTCTTAACCTTCCTCTTCTATTCTCTTCTCTTCTTTCCTTTCCAATTTTTCATAAAAAAATTCAACTGTTCAGAAAACGAAAATAAAAAACAAAAAGTAATCGTAGAGGATTGTTAATAAATACAAATAAACAAATAATTAAATGAAGAAGGATTATGAAAAATGTTATGATTTGAAATAAGTATGTAAATAATTAAGTTTATTAAGTTTAAAATGCACAAACCAGTTTACATAGATTTAATAGGATACGAGAATTTATGTATGGACAATGAATGTATTAAGAAAAATGATCAGTAATGCATTTAGAAATCCTTTAATTGCGAGAAGATCTCTTCTTTTTATTGTATCTAATATACGTAGTATAGAGAAAGTATTGTGATCGGCAAAACCGAAAGAAGTTTTTTTTGAATGTCGATTGTCTGTCCTTTAGTCTGTGGACAAGCGTAGTGGGTAAATTGTTCATTGTATTTACCTCTTCTATTGAATTAAAGGACTTTTGAAATTTTATCTAATCGCCCAGAATTTGGTTTCTATAACTTACTTACTCAAAGGTAATAGACAAGTCCTCAGCAAGCTAAAGAAATATTATGTATTTTATGGAAGCTGAAGTATTGTCGCGGTTACCTGAGCCCGCTATTCAACTCTATTATGTGTTAACTCCATCCAGCCATCCCTCGCAAAACCTACTTCCCTTAAATCTCTCCTAATATTCTCTACCCATCTTTTTTTAGGCCTTCCAAGTGGCCTTTTTCCTTCGGGTCTTCCAGTCAGTACTTTTGAGATATGTTTTCCCTCCCCCATGCGCGCAACATGTCCAGCCCATTTCATCCTCCGTGATTTAATTATCCTTATTATTTCCGGTGACAAGTACAGGTTATGAAGCTCATCGTTATGCGGTTTTCTCCAATCTCCATTTTCATCTCTCTTAGACACAAATATTTTCATAATCACCCTGTTTTCGAACACTCTCAGATTATGTTCTTCTCGAAGAGTAAGCGACCATGTCTCGCATCCATATAATACAACCGGCAGGATAATTGTCTTATAAATAGTTTTCTATAACTAAAGTATTAAGAGGATACTTCATGAAAACTATTTTTTCAAAATTTTGATTTTGCAAAAATGACTCTAATGACTTTAATAAAAATGTACAATTTGAAAGTTCGATCTATGATTAATAAAATGGCTATATTAGCTTTTCTTTAAAAATTATTTACTTTTATTGGCTAATTCCATTACATGAAAATTTATCACAAGGATATTTTAGAGGAAATTAAAATAGGCACTTTTTGTTTTACACATTTCTTTTAAAATTAATAGGTAATATATAGGAGTTAAATGCAGAATTTCAGCACAGACATTAATTAAAATATGATGCCCTTTTGTTTGCCATAATAACAAGAAAACTATAATTATTAACTTATTTTTGTGAAATGCAGTAGACCTACAAATCAGTCATGATGAACTCATAAAATCCAATGAGAGCGAGGTGGCTGAGGTAAGAAGTCCTGGGTTCAAATCTCAAACTTTGTGTCCCGACCAATTTTACTTGGATTTTTCATGGTTTCTTCAATTGCAAATTTCTATTTAAGTTGGAAGTTGTACAATTTTGAATGTTACATACCAGTTTCTTCTGACAACCTAAAAACCTCAATAATTGATATCTTATGTGAGAAAGTTTGTGCAACATGTTTTGCATAGTTTATTTTTTAAGGATATTATCCTCGTGAGAAGAAGATAGCCACTTACTTTATTTTATAGGCTATAATGGAATTTTCTATTATGTACTAAACATGCAGCACCACGCTGGCTAAGACCCATGGTTCCAATGTTATTATTTTTTTAAAAATACTCCTTATCTTGTTATTCATGATGTGTGTCACAGCGAGACGCATTAAAATCTGTTCTTCATTGTGTACTCACGTAACACCACATATATGCGGAAAGTAATTTGTGTTTAATTAATACACCTAAAGCCAGTCCACATGTGGTTCTTGTGTGAACACTTTTCTCCCAATTAGAACTGTTTACGAAACAGCGACATCAAATTAACAATTTTCATAATCCATCTTCTTACAACACATTCAAGCAGACTTCATTCCAACTTAATTACGTTTTACGTGTGACATGTAACTATAAGGATAAACGTATAATTGTGGATATGAAGTTCAAAATAGGCTCATAAAATGTAAAATTCTTATGTAATTGACACATGGTGCATAATGTAAGTACTGTATACCTTCTTAAGATGTAGCGCAATTGGGGGGGGGGGAGATATCTAAAAATAATTGACTGGGAGACCTGAAAGGAAAATACCAGTTGGAAGACCTAGACGTACATGGGAAGACAATAACAGAATAGATTTAGGGAAAGTAGGATTTGCGAGGAATGGCGTTAGCACAGAGTAGGGTTGAATGGCGGGCTCATGTAAGCGCGGCAATGAACCTCCGGGTTCCATAAAATGGATAATATTCCTTTAGGTTGCATAGGAATTGTCTATTGCCATTGCGTGATTAAATAAGTAAATATAGGTATGTGCAAGAAATAGCATACGAACAAAAGAATTGAAACAATTATTAAGAACTACTGGCGTTTTTAAATTAGAAAACCGTTTAACATTATCGAGCAAATTAATCCACGGCTTAGTGTTATATCTTTAGCACATACTACAACATCAGTTTTACAACTTTAACAGATCATTCGGTATTTCAATTGCAAGGTCTTCCCCTCTTTATCCCCTTCTTCATCTAATTAATTATATCTTACATCTTTCTGTCTTTCTCTATTCTTCTCTCTCTCCTTCTGCATCAATTTATTTCGTTCTTCCTTTATATATTCTCTCTCTCCCCCTCTCTCTCTCACACGCATACACACCTACATGCACGCACACACCTGTGCATAATCTACACAGACGCACACATGCGCGTGCATGAGATCTTAAATAGGCTTTATTTCTTTAAGAATTGTACCGTTTTTCTGTGTTTTGTTTGGCCGAATAGAACACATTCGAAGTAAGAAAATATGGAACTTTTAAATAATAAACTCTTATCTACTATATGTATCTCTACTAACGTTTCTAATTTTGCAGGGTCTACTTTCCTCTCGCCGATTTTCTCTCCATCAGTTGTCTTCACTGTTCGTAGGTCATCTGCTATCTTTAGTTTGAAACCAATTATGCTAATGAGATACTAATCCTTTGTCACTTTGTTTTATGTTATGGAATATTTTACTAACATACTGACATACACAATAAAATTAATAAACACATCCGTTTGAAAGGGTATGATCAAGTTTCGTTTCGATTGGAAGTAACTGAAATTCAAAGCAGAGAGGGATCTACAGAGTCGATTGGAACTTTCTCTATCTTGCATTATTAAGCAATCTCTGTCGCTTCTTGTGTGATGTGGGTTCTTGCCTATGAACTTCCTTTCCTGGACCAAGCAGTGATGGATATTACAGAGACGCCGCTTGGTATGCCTGCTCCATATTCACTTCTCTGCGGGAAGTCCCTGCCTTAGTTCAGTACATAAACTCCGCACTGTCCTGCTGAGAATACTTGCACTTTTTGTAGCAGCTAAACTGCAAATTGCGAAGTTCTCTTGCTGCAAATGTTCGCGGTCACTCAGAGTTATACATACAACATAGGCTATATGCGCCCTTTATACTCAGATTGAATTTAGGCCTACACATGTGAAACTTTTATACACGAAACACTTGTTTAACATAATTTTTATCCCTTTTTTTCTGTCAATAAGAATAATCCGTGCAGTTATATTTTAAAGATTAACCAGCAATTAGAAAAGCTAATAAGAATAATTTCTTTTGACAGGTTTTTAATGAAGTGGACAGAATGTTGAGCTCTGGTGATTCTTTTCATAGGCCCTACTTAATATAGACCTATATGAAAACATGAAGTTATTCGCTTCATAATTAATAATATCTGTTTAAATAAAGGCTATATGGGCAGCATTTATATGCGAAAATGTTGTTTAAAAATTAACTTTGTTATTCTGAAAAATATACAATTTTATTAGCCGTATAAGTTAATATACACTTTTATGTCATACACGACATGGGTCCTGAAAATCTGCACAGCTAAAACTTCATACAACTTCATACAAATGATAGCACAGAGCTCTAGATTTTGAGGTAATTGTCCTAGCCCAGTTCTTGCATTCATTGATTCATAAATATTAATGTGTATTAAACGTACGTACTAACTGAGCTCTTCATGTACGTTTTAAAGTGGAATATAACATGTATTTTTGAAATTGATATTTTTAAAAAGAAACGGTAAATTGTCTTTTTTAACTCGGCCGGTTCATACTATGATTGATTGAAGACTACCTCCACTCTCGAGTGTAAAATTTTCTACAACTCTTGTCAAAATTCTAATGGATTGCCAGCATTTAGTCTATTTCTCTAAATTTGTTACGCAGTTATTATTACCATATCTACTGTCACAGTAATACTAGTCTTAGTATGTTCACTTAAAAGTGAAAGGAAATTGTTAAGTTATTATGATTTTAATGAGACTAATTAGTTTAATTCTGGTTATATTGTAATAACTTCATTATTTGAGTATGCCTATAATGTCTATCCGTACTGATTTGAGGATTTTTAAAATTTATTTCCTGATAAGTAATTTATTAGTAATAGTTATTTATTATATAAATATGAGAATTGAAGAATTAATCATTTTATTTTGTGGTTTTATTATTTAGGATGCATTGAACGAATAGTCCTTTTGGGGTCATATCCATAAATTAAGCTCAGTAACCTAAGTAAGTACTGAATGTGAAAAAAACTTGAAACTTTCTTATTTTATGAATTGAAATTACCTTAATTCCGATACTTTCGTTATTTTACACTTGAAATATTCAGTTTGCATCTAAGATAGAGTCTAACTGTAATAAATTGAGAAGGCAACCTTTTACTAGTGTAATTACTTTTTCCAGACAAATTACTACTATCATAAGGAATGAACCAATTAGAAATAATGCTGGGTAACGATTACAAACTAGTGGCGCTGAGGTAGATGGCGGCAGGGAGATCAAATAGTCGGACATCGTGTATTTGCGGTGTTTGTTCTTAGTGAACACTTGCAAAGTACTCTTTAATTAACACCGAAGTAGGAGATCTGACACAGATAACAACATTACATTCCCATCACTTGTGTTCTTCTGTAAGACGACACCGAGTACAATGCTGGATACAGAAACGTTGCCTTTGGAAAGTCTTCAGTAGGTTAGGTATTGAGTGAAGCTAAGCTATACTGTGGGGCATGCCGAGGTATCCATTGACAATGGATGTGAACATCTAAACCTATAATGAAATGTAATTAAATTTTTTCACATAATATTCTTTTGGGCTAAAGTAAGAGAATCATAGAAATAATTGGGACACAAAGGGTAAAATTAAAAACAATTACTTTAGACGGTCATAACTCTGTTTTTATTTGGGTTAGAGCGCTACGTTGTTATGAAAATGATCTAAGTATATATTTTTCGGCTATTATTGATCCCATTCTAGTTTGATCCTAGTCAAAACAAAGGGGAGGTGAACTCACAGAGAGTTCGCGGAAAATTCGCATCATGTGACAAAACATGATTGGTTAATGTCATTAGCATGCGCCATTACCAGGGCATGGCTAACGAGTGTTCGTAAGTTCATGCAACAATAATATCAACATTTACACGTGAAATAACAAACACTCACTATCATCGTCATCATTATAATATATCAATTAGCAAACAAAACAAAGGATTCATTGTTCACGACGACCCTGCGGGTGAGTTGTACTTAGAATAAACAAACTAACATTAAATAGGTGAACACGTGCGTTCTCACGTGCGGGCTATGACAGCCACGCCTCTTTGTTTTGAACAGGATCGTTCTTAAATGGAACAGAGAATAGGTATGTATTAAGTGGATTAATTATTATATCTCTCAAAGGATTTGAATAAAATTAATCATTTAGAGTTGATGGGATGTATCTTTATACCGGACTAAGCATTCAAAGTATAAACAAAACATTTTGTAAAGGATAAACAGTTACTAGGATAAGAGAAAATGGACAAGTTTCGTTCCCATCTTGTGACCATTATAAAAATAAAGTTTCATGTTCATGAGAATTTCGGTTCAATGCTAACTACTAGTCCACTATCTAACAAGATCTCATACAAACTGCAATATAACGAAATAATGTTAACGGTAAACGGTATTCCTCACCAAAATTAGGCCTTCTTAATTTTTATTCGTATTATATTAATCAGTTGGCTTATTACTCGTAGTTAGAAATATGATCCATGGAGGCTATTATAGTTAACATTGATTCATTCGCAAATACTATAAACAATTTTAAAATAGTTAAGACTTTATTATAAAGAGAAAATGCTTCTCATAGGTATTGAGCTTTGTCACGCCCATTTTCGATGAAAATGATCTAATACAATTGACTGATAGGAAAGTCAGTTGACCTGCTTGATTAGTAGTTTTTAATCTCAATAAGTGTAACAGAGAACAGTCACTGGAGCGAGTCTACTTATGTTTTAATTGCTTATTTTTAAAAATAAACTTCACAGTCTAAAATGTGCATTCACAAAGCTATGCGCTGCCAAACATTGCCTAGGCATGATCTGAAGACCAAAATCTGTCAGCTGGGAAAACTTTTATCCTAGAGAATTCTGAAAAAGATCTCATTTTCTGGTTCTGTCTCGAAGAAATGTATCAGATTGAAAATCGCATACTTCAAGTTGAGACTTCGATAGTTGATGCTTGATGAACATTTTCAAGGGCTCATTTAAGAAGAGACAGTTTGTCATTTATCTTTACAAAATCGAGAAATATTGAAGATTATTCTCGAATAGGCTAATCATTTCACTAGCCTCTGAAAAATTTCACATCTACTATTTCATTTGACAACTCTTGACAAGATAGAAAACGATATTTTTTTCTTCTAAATTTGACTTAACCGATTTGAAACTTATGCCCATGATAACGCACGCTGTTTCAACTTGACAAGTTATTATACTATTTGTATAAGTTTTCTTTTTTCTTTTGCGGGCCGCAGTAACAACATCCAAAGGCCGCCAGTTGGACAAGACTGGACTAAATCTTCTTCAAGAACCATGACTATTGTACTAAGGATTTAGTAGGGAAATGCTGCCAAAATGGATTTATAGACAAAAAGATTATTTGGCGCAATCAACCATACACAAAATATTTTGACATAAATCATAAAAGCCATTTATTTAAAATTTATTTTAAATTTATTTATAAAAAGTGTAGGCCCTAGAAAAGTAGCGGTTTACAATAATGACCAATTAAAATGCGTTATGTAACTACCTTAGAAATACTGCTTATAACGATTAATACAATGTACTACCATAAGAAATGAATGTTACACGTGCTTCATGATCTGAGATGTTGCGAGCCTCTTACCTACCGGAAGTCACGGAGTAGCTTACACTATGTAGTTGTATCTGCTCTCACTCTAGTACCGTATTGGGAACATAGCAAATAGCTTATTACAAATTTTACAGCGAATTCCTAACCAAATTAAATATCGATGCAGGATGCTTGAAGTAATTAAAGATGAAATCAAGTATGTGATTAATATTTTAAGTGGGTGTTATTATCTATATCGATAATAAGTTGCTTAATATGTAGCCTATGGGGCCCTTGGAAAATATTTGCCATAGGATTAAAAGCCCATCCTGCCTTAGTATATTATAATCAGAGGAACCATAATTTCTTCACTTTTATTTGCTTGGAATGTAATTCTGAAATATGATAGCTTAAGGTACATATTAATTTATTATTACTATTAGTATATAATAATAGTTTTAATAATTATTATTATATTAATAATAGTAGTCCTATGAGCACTAGACCTCACACCCGAAAAATCTAAGATTTGCGTTTATCTTGAAATGGAAGCAATAAATAAATGAACATACATATATAGCTTTTAATGTATTTTAGGAACGACGAGCTTCATAACCTGTACTCGTCACCGTATATAGTAAGGGTAATTAAAACACGGAGGATGAAATGGGGTGGACATGTCGCACGCATAGGGGAGGAAAGATGTCTAAAAAATATTGACTGGGATACCCGAAGGGAATAAACCACTTGGAAGACCTAGACGTAGGTGAGGAAAATATTAGGATAGATTTGAGGGAAGTAGGATTTGAAAGGGATGGTTGGATGGAATTATCACAGAATAGGGTTGAATGGCCGGCTCAGGTAAGCGTGGCAATGAACTTCCGGGTTCCATAAAATAGATAATATTATTTCAGCTTGCTTAGGAATTGTCTATTCATAGCCATTGAGTAATGTCTTATAGGAACATTCATGCTCGCTTCGCACTGTCAATTAATATTAATTTACCTCTCACTTTTACGGATCTTTCAATTCCATTGCTCTATGAGAGTGGACATATTCCTTTTATTATAGGAGTTATAACGTATTTATGAATATTATTAGTACTGAAACTTTGCTAAAGTTTATTGTAAAAAATTCTCGTGTACACCCATTATTTTTAAATATATTTTGTTACCGAATTACGTTAAATCAGAATATCCTGATATCACAGTTTTCTGTGCCCTAAACATAATCATAATAATCAGAGATAGATTTAAATTATCCGAGAGAATTATAATGCATTTATCATAACAAGCAATAGGAATATTCTTCGTGTAACAAAATTCTGCAGAAAATGATAATAGCCTAATACATTCAGTGATTCCTTTTATCACAAAGTTTGGACAAGATCGTAAGTAAAATGTACAAAATGTATCCGTAATTATTTCAGTTTGATCATATTTAACAAGAATGAATAAATTAAATCTCAATTGGGATTATTTTACTACGATGTCTTTTCCTGAAACGATTTAAAACATTTTTATCACCGGTATCCATTATTATGATCATTATTATTTTTATTTATTTAATTTGGTAGGGTTAAGGCCTTTTCTTACACTCAAACAGAGACAGAAAAGAGAAACAAACAGATACACTAATACAGTTCTACAAGTAATAAGAATACACTAGGTATATACATATACAGTAGTTAATTTGGTCTATGTTAAATAAAATTAAACTATTTTACCAAAACTTGTAACACTGAGAAAAGAAGTAACTTAACTTTAGCCCTACAATATACAAGAAACAATAAAAAGTAGAAGTTTTATACCTGAAAAATTAGCGTTTTTTAATATATATTAGTTTAGCCTAGTTTTAAATGTTGACAGCGTACTACAGGGTAATATTTAAAGACAACTTTAATAAAACTCCTTACATTTATGTACGCGTTATGTAATGTTTAAAATTAAGTGCATTATTTTCACAAGTAACAGGCCAAAAATTGTTTGTAGATGCGCGTTTATAAGGTGTTATTTATATGTAGTTTTATCTAATTGAGATAAAATTAGAAGTGATGATTCGTTTATGTTGTTTTTCTCTTATACACCAAAGATATAACTATTTCATGACAAGCTGTAACGTCGTGTATCGTGTGCAGTACAAATCCTTATGACAAAAAATTGAAAGTCTTTGATTTCTCATGTATCAATAGACTCATCTAGCAATGCTAAATAAAGACAACTGAAAGAGTTCTCACACATTAAAATTGCTGTACTCCGCTCGAACAATTTACTAGGCTGGGAAATAAGGTTTCCGCTGGTTTCTAGTACACATATAAGGTATTTTTCTCATCCACAATGATTTGTTAGCTTGTACTTGCTTGAGATAAAGTGAATGAAGGTAAATGACTTTGAGCTACAGCAATTTTTACATAGTGTGTCATTGTTTGCAGATGGCCTGGTAATGAATGCTTTGCTAGGAATATTGAATGAACACGTTTTCTTATTAATTAAATAAAATTATTTAAAGTTCAATGACATAAAACAATGACATAGTTTCAAAGGTCACATAAATTCACACAAAGACGGAAGGCGAGGTTGAACTATAAAATAATAGTAAATATGTCAGAGAGTGACAATTAAAATGAGATTTTAATAATTTATTATTACATTTAATGAAGTATTTCACATAATTTTTTAAGTGTGATGACAGATTTCATTGTTTATTACAAATTTATATGAAACGGATCACAGCTGCAGTGTCTAATGTTGTAAGGTTAATATATCATTTACTGTAAGTATGTGAAATATTACCTACATTTTTTGTCCGACCATACTATAATACACTTACGACAAGAGACGTAACAGTATCATAATGATGCCCATTTCGAAATAGATTTTCTTTATAATACAGGCGTGGTATCGATTATTATCCAACAGGGAACGGTCTTGAAATCTTGAGAGCAGCAAATGAAACTGCATAATAAACAGCCTGAAACTTGAGCCATGTGCAATACTTTGAAATCTGCAACTAATCCATTGTCGTTTCAACTTTAAAATAACAAGTTGCCGACCAACGACAGAGAAGTATATTAAAGGAATAAATTTGTGACACTCCAGTCTACTTATTTTCGTAGATCGGAAGTGAATTGAGTGTTGTATTGAATAATTGTATAATTAAAGGTTAAATATCTCAATTGATTATGCTATTTTTGGAGTGCCGATGTAAGGAATGGTTACTTGTTTATTCTGTTAAAAAACTTGAATAACTGTGTCAAAATTATAATACAATAATCGGTGTTAATATCGGCGCTAAAATTGTTTTTTTAAAGCCTAAAAAAGGCTGTTCCACGAAAATATAAGGCTAAAATATATTTTATAAAAGCCTAAAAATCCGGGCGCTAGTGATGACTTAAGACCATCCTATGGGTCAATATGCTATTCCTTGCGTGTGCGAGAGAGTATCAAACTCCTAATATGGATGTAGCTGGTCAACCATTCCCTTTGATACACCATGTGTAATTACTGAAACTTCCTGACTGGCTGCAGAAAAACCATCAAATTGAATCTGCTTGTTATAATTGTTTAAACTAGCCTTACCCACTCCTGAAATTGTGACATGCCTGTCAATTTTTTGTAATTTACGACCTACCTCATGTGTGGTAAAGTCATGTCGTTTTGAACATTTGACAACCGACCTCATTTTTATCGTCTCGTTAAAGTGAAAAGATGGATTGAATATTACAACTTGGCGGCTTCAGGAATGGTACTGATCTGAAATGTTATAATTTCTCTTAGAAATCTGAAGCTATTCTTTAGATACTGAAGATTACACTGTCAGACAGACCGATATAATTAGACAAATAGATTGACAGATAAATAGAATCTGTACCTCAGAGCCAAACGAGCGTAACTGCCAAAAACTAAATTTTACAGGAGGAGCGAAAAACAAAATTATGAACAATAAAGGGGAATGGAGTTACTACTATTTGGCTCTCATTATCTTGGTTTCTAATGAAATTATGGATTTAATATTAATTGGTTCTATAGAGGTAAAGAAGTTAGTAAAGAATATGAAAAAAAACAAAAAAATATGAAATTTGGAGTTACGTTCCTTTGGCTCTGAGGTACACTAGAAACATAGATTGTAAACAGACAGATGGACACACAGACTGATTTACAGACCGAATGAATGGATGAGAGCTAAATTTGCAGAGTGATGACTAATCAGGATGGTAGATTGATAGCAGGCATGCCTAATTCCGCAGTACCCCTAATTTCGCAGTAGGCTTATCTTATTTCATTTATTGCAACATTGGGAATAACCTAGTAATGAAAATAGTTCACCTAACTCATCAGAGAGGGCAGTATCTCCTCTATCTAATATACAGTATTTCTTTCCCTTTTTCCCTTTACTGTTCCCGATTTCGCAAAATTAGGTATGTTTGGGGGTGAATAGGATGATTCAGATTGGGGCGCATTAGGTTTTATTTAACCGCAGTATTTTTAAGTGGTTAATGATACCAAGTTTAATCCAAATTACGCCATTTGTTAAATATTTTTCAACGACCCACTCCCTAAGCTAAGAAAAATATTTCTCGTCTTTATAAATCCCTTAGGGGTTGAATTTTTGGAAATTCTTAAATACATGTTTCATTATTATGTGCTGTAGAGTGTGCTAAGAGTCGGGTTGTATAATATCAGGCCATTGTGTACAATAGGCCTACCCAGATTTTTCAAATTAATAGAAACATTTATATCCATACTTCCTTTTACGCTGTATAACGTTTAGCATTTTGCCTCACTTGACCCTTGGGATTTTCGAGGAGTCCGGCTGGCGGAGGATCTTCATGTTACAGAAAATGATTTGTTGGCTGGTAGTCATTTAGCAAGACGCGTAATAATTTCTCAAGCTGGCCCATCAATAACGAAATCACGGCTAAAACCGGCAGCTACTAACTTGAACTTAACTAGAATTAACATTTTTCGCCATGTTCTCTCACTAACATATAAGTGAATAGTGGATTCACGGTCTAATTCTGCTGAAGCGGTAACTTGTCAAAATGTGCATCCAAAAGTCACGAGTTCAATTCCACGTTGGTCTCTTCTTCCTTACGGTCTTTTGTATGTTTCTTTTTATGGTTATTTCCCCACAGTTATGTACTGGAATTCTATCTGTCTGCTTTAGTGAATGTATTGCCATTCAAATGGGGGTACGCCGTAGCGTAGTGGTTGAGACGCTGTGCTACAAACCAGAAGGTCGCGGGTTGGATCCCCGATGAGGTCATTGGAGTTTTTCAATTGTCCTAACAGAAATGAGTACCAGGAGCAATCCTGGGGGTAAAGATGGCCGGTGCGTAAGCTATCGACCTTACCACCTTCATGTTCCGAGGGTCTAAAAATCTGGGAGCCTCAACCTCCTGAAACCCTCTGGGTCTCCACACTTTACTATTACCATGCAAATAACGCACTAGAAAAAATGAGGCTTGCATTTTTTCCGTATTCGGGCTTCAATAATTAATATCGGAAGAGGGTACGATGGGAAGATTATCTTGTTAAAAATATTCGAAGCTTCGCTGTAATTCGTTACCCTCATATCCAAGATCCATCTTTGGCGAGGTTATAACTGCAAGAAATCTACGCTAAGGAATTAATACAAAAATTCAGACACACGTACCAATTATCACTAATCGTAAACCTGTTTAGTGAAATGATGTATCAAGAATGACGTAATAGCGTCTTGATTGTTTTCAACAGACGTGATGTGTTACGGTTATATAATCAAGTATGATCCTCTATTCTGATTCCTAGAAAAAAAACTAGCGTTTATTAGATCTAGGACGCTACCGCTAAGCTGGCTTATTCTTCCTTAATTGATATTTTTGGAATCATATTCTTTACCACGGTTTGAGGAAAGGTGCAGAATGGGATTTCAGCATTCCATCCCCATCTCTGGTCTATTAATTAAACTTCTTAGTTCTTTTTATTCACCGGCCGGTTTGTTATGAAAGGCATTTTTGCCTTATCAGGACAGCTATTCTGAGTCTTCTAACCGAAGGGTCACGAAATAGTATGTGTATATATGCTGTTGCTAGAGTCTAATTGATTTAAGTGAAAGCCAGATGACTCTTATTCTTACCTATTAGTTGCATTTTATGAACACTGCAAAAGTACCTGAGACTGGAGAGAAAACCCACTTTATAGGAAGTGGTGAAGTACAGGAAACAAATTACTTCATTTTACTTCAGCATTTATTAAATACTAGAAGCTTGTTTCGACTGATTAAAATACCATTGAGCAAGGAATTAGAAGCAGATAAAGCAAATGAGATAGTTAATTTTTATTACTTTACCTGCCATGAATCCTTAATATGTTAAATTTTAAACACACATACAAAGTGACTGTTTTTGTTGTTACGGATAGTATATATTAAGGGAAACCATATGCTAAGTAAGTCCATTTTTTGCAATCGAGCAATAAATTCTATAGCTTAACAGCAGCAACCATCTATAAGACATTATAGGATCCCATAGCGCTAGAAACATTTGGATGCATGGATGGTTCGAGATTAATCATGTACTGCCTGGGGAATTTTCGGCCAAATTATCTGGTTCAGTCTTTTGTGCATAATGTCGGGCAATCTCATGTCATTAACAAACTTCATTCCACTAATGCTATGCTTAATAGAATAGTTTAAAGAAGTTCTGACTGAAAACACTGTTATAAATGCCTATAGTAAATCTGGATGCTGGAACGAAGAGTAAAACATAAATAATACAGAATTTTCAAGATACTGCAGCATTTTAGATAATACAAAATATTTTTTTAAGAATAATATTTATTTGGAAATAAGTTTATTATACAAAGACAGATGTTCACATATTACAGTCAAAAAATTATTATGTTTTAAATTACATTAATAAATTATATAAACAGGTTAAAATAATATTGTAACATTAATTCCAATAAATTTTGGGATTAATGTTGCAATAAATTATTTACACTGTTACTCTTGTCCCAGGACTCTCTTATGAAGGGAGAAGTTACTAATTATTTATAATGATTTTTCAATTGATTTTATACAGTTTTATAAATATTTATAAGTTTTTTAAAAAATGGGGATAGGCTACAATTTAACAGTTGTCACAATCTTATAAAGATTCACACAAACATAATCTATACAAATACAAAGGACATTAATTACATGAAATAGTTGCTTATTTTATTTTACTTCACTCCACTCGTTTCGCTAATTTAGCAGCTGTAGATCCAGTATAATGATTTGTCGGAATTAACGTGCCCGCTTGTCTTTGCTTCCTTTCAAATGCTGCACAGTTTGAATAATGTCAAAATCTTATATAAGTTAAGTGAATAATGTCAAAATCTTATATAAGTTAAGTTCCATTTGAGAATTTGATCCATTAGATTCGTCATTAGATTCATTAGATTTGAATCCTTAGATCATTAGATTAGATTCATTATATTAGAATTTGATCCATTAGGTTCGTAATGTCACGAAGACATTAGAAAAGATTTACAGATTTTTAACATGAATGAAAGAATAGAACCAAGTCGCAATAAACGGTATCAACATATAGAAAGAATGGAGGACACTAGAATACCAAAGATAATACTAAACTATAATCCAAAAGGGAAAAGAGACTTAGGAAGACCGAAAGGAAGATGAAAAGAAAAACTGTGAAGTCGGAACAGGCGATCGCCTACTCCATGTAGTGAAGAAGAAGAAGAAGATTCATCATGTTGTCAATATCTCCATTTCCAGTGAAAATTATTATCATTATTATTATTATTATTATTATTATTATTATTATTGAAATTATCATTATTATTATTATCATCATCATCATTATTTCCAAAAGTGAAAGATGCATAAACACTACTTTCACCAATTAACTAAAATAGAATCCAAAACCTGAAGACCCAGTTGCCGTATATGCAGTTGGATGGTTAGTCAATCTTGAGTTCTGTCCATTCTTATACAACTACTTTTCCGAATCAGTTTCAACAAGTTGTCCTGGCACCTTGCAAATACACAATGCGTCGTACTGTCAATCCTTTCAACAAATTTGTAATATTTCTTTCTCTAATCCTGATTTAATTAAGACATCAACATTTATTTATGTAACCAGGATCTATATTTTACAAGCATAAATCACTGACCTATAAAAGTGTTCATTGATATTCTACTGCATGTTTTAGTAGTCCCGACAAACAAGGAAGTTAAAATAACCAAGACATTAATGTTGTATTGCTGAATTCCATGAATATTCCAGGATTGTTCTTGAAATGATTTAGTTGAAGGTGTATCAGCTATGTTTAAAAATAAGGTGATTAAAAGTCACTCTATTAAAAAAAAAATCACTTTATATTACAAGGGGGTACGCCGTGGTGTAGTGGTTGAGGCACTGCGCTACTTAGCGGAAGGTCGCGGGTTCGATTCCCGATGAAGTCGTTGAGATTTTTCAATTGGCCTAATCCTTCTGGTGGCATTATGATCCTAGAGTCGACTCAGCCTCTAACAGAAATAAGTACCAGGAACAATTCAGGGAGTAAAGGCGGCCGGTGCATAAGGCCGGTATGTTAAAGTCACACTCCTATGTCTCTAGACCTAGACATGAAAATAATTCCTGCTGGAAAAAAAATCCGACATCCAGAAGACTGTTCGAGAAAAAAACAGCAGTACGCCAATGACGTTAAATAAATATGCTAAACAAGTATAATAAGCTTCTGATCCCGGGTACTGGATGAATAATTTTTGCAGCCATAAAAGATGTTACATCGTGCATCTTCTTAGGATCTTTCGGTTGCCAACCTGTGACAACTCCTTGCAAATGCTATAACTATAAAAGGAGAAAAAGGATCGTGAAACATAAGTAAAAATCTTATGTGAAACACATAACTTCCTCTGCCCCCAAGAGTTCGCCTTTTAGTTTAGTATATTATGTATGCCATTCTCTTCAAGAAAATTGGTTGTTAAATAAAGGGAGCATCCCCGAAGGATACACAACCCAAATTAATTCTGTTTAACGCACTCATGCGACTTTATTTACCCTACTAATCATGGATAATATAATTTTCTCACTTCACATTCTGATATAGAATAAGAGGCCGTTTTGCAAAGAGCGCGCATTCAGTTATTTCAACCCGATGCAAAGCTTTATTTTTCACCAGGCAAGACATAGTATCTTCAAACAGTAGGGGCTTATAACTACCCTTTAGAGAATTTTTGCGGAAAAATGTTTCAAATAAAATTTTTAGGTCATGGTATAAGCACCTCATGTATATTCTTTAAACAATTTCGTTTGAGCCGTTTTCGAGAGAATAGCAAAAAGCTATTTTTAAAAGTAAAATGGGATTAAACGGAAGAGAAAGTCGTCTCCAATCTTCGTGTCACATCCCCAGAAGGTACTTAACCCAAATATACAAAATTTTATTTTCTACTATTTTTCATTCTGGAGCTAGGCTGTTCACAGACACACATGTTTCTGAACATAGGCCTACGTATTTTTAGGTAGATTTACCTATTGCAATCGATACCATGTCATGATTTTCGAAAAATTATTTCGTATCTTTACGTTTCATGCTTCCTTAAGTACGAAACCCCCGCTCGTTCAAAATTTCTTTTTGGTGTTATATATATCTTTACACGCTAGCGGCCGTAATTTTGAAGATATTTGCACCAACTTTTATTATATTATTTCTAGGCCCGATAGTTCGGACAAGTTCGTTAATGAGCAAAATTGGCCCAAGGGGGGGTCGATGGGAGTGGGTTGAAATTTTGAAAACTTTATATCTCGACCCCTATGAAGTAAAGAGGGAAACTTTGTTTGAATAAATTAGAGTACTCCCTATGGAGTTCACAGTGATACCAACGATTTGGTGGCTTTGGGGGTACGAGTGGGGGTGGGGGGACGGAAATTAGAAGTTTTTGAAACCACTTCTTGCGGGGTATCGTTGAAAAGCTCTTGATGAGTACTCTACAAATCAATAACTAGTTTAGGGTACCTCAAAAATGTATTTAAGTTAAAATCTCGGAGTCGAACACAATACTTTGCTCTACCTATAGTACGGGCAGGGGCATTAATAATAGGCTACACTCTAAATTTTCTGAATGGAATAAATTAGGTTAGATCATTATGCTCTAAAGGCATTGACTTATGTACTATTCATAATGTCTACATTACATACATAATTCAAACTGTGCCATCTAATTCGGCAGTGAAGCTAAGTTATAGGTGTAACCCAAGTGAATGAGACAGGCCCACAATTTGCTTACAATGCGCTATAATTCGTGGAGTCTAGGGCCGGCGTTTTCTTTTCAAAACACGTGTACCGTCATAATGCTACGTTGCATCTGTACATCAGGCAAAAATGCTAGAATGCAGACACGTTCTTTAAAGCTATGTGTCTGGTGCAAGTTGTCATACTTGGTCATCATCTACTGCACCATGACATAAGCTGCTGATGTGAAGTAAAATAAAAAAAATATACCTAATCATATTTCCACCGCCAATAGAATGCCTTGTACAATTCTGGCAGCCAAGGTTAGACGACAACTCGTCTCAAAAACCTGATATACACAAGAGAAAAACGCGTTCGATAAGTCGCGCTAACAAGATCTGAAATGATTAACGTCTAGATGACAGAATAGGGTCGCATCTGGCTTTAACAATTATCTTCACGATTAAAAGGAGATTTTTACTCTTTGAAGCCATCAATTTTGTTCAACTTCAAAGAGAAGACGATAAATATTGTTTTTCATACACTAACGATTGTTTTCAACTTACATGCAATGTCATTTCCAGATAGATAGATGTAATTGCTCCCTACAATAGTTAGCAGTGTGGCAAAAAAGCTAAACAGAGGAATTATGGTCATAATGTCTCAATTTTTCTTCTATCTTCATTATACAATGTAATTTGCAGTTAGATTTTATATACTATAAAAGAATGAATTTATGTACACAACGACTAATCCAGCTTGAAGCAGTATAAACTGTTCAGAAGCTCTATAAATAACGAATTTTCTGTATTATTATTGCAAATGCGAGGAATATTGTCACATTTTACTCTAGAATTATCAAGGATTTTTATGACATCGAAATGCAAAAAATATTTTCATTTTGGTATGAGTGTATACTTAAATTAGGATGGTAATAGTTGAAATCAAGTAATTTGTGTCGTATCATTAAAGTTATGAAATGGGGATATTCTTCGAATGATCGAGCTACAGTAACTAGAAATACTTCAACTAAGACGACTTTTATTTCGTCAAACAATTTTTAGAATTAGAATTAGAATTAGCCCACAAGCATCCCATAGCGGGCAAGGGCCTCCTGGCATACCAGGGTGGCTGACTCGTTGAAGGAACGTTTCAGGCTAGCCTCACCTGAGAACGCTAAAATTTAATATAATTGACCCTAGTTTTAGTATTACTTTTCAAAAGTGTTCCACTTCTTTCTGTCTCTGGCACTCCTAGACCACAAGTTCCCCACAACACTCTTAAACTCGTCCTCCCATCGCGATTTCTGCCTTCCAACGCTTCTTTTCGTCAAACAATACGAAATGGCAATTGTTTTCTTCTATTCTACAGTATGCTAAGTTCTTCCTGTTCTTCTCCATAGACCTTTATCCAGTATATTTATTTAAAACTAGAAACGTGTAGAATATCATAGTAATACCAGTAGTTTGAAAGTTTCCATAGTATACTCTGAACTGTTTGTTTAAAATGCCTAGAGCTTAAATTTATTTCAAAGTTCAATATTCGCGAAGAAATTAATCTAATACAGACGCAACGTTTGTTATTTATTTATATTTGTTTAAGTTTGTAGGCAGGCCAAACAATAGCAGCCGCGGGCCGGATTCGGCCCTTGGGCCGTAGATTGGCAAGCCCGCTCTAAAGCATGCAAAATACAAGTTTCTCACTTGTATAATTCTGTTATAGGATACCAAGCCGTATAGCAGAAAGCGTATTCAGTTGTTTCAGCATGATGCAGTGCCTAGATCCCTGTAAGCCTACTGTTCGCCATGCAAGACAAACCTGAGTGTACAAAACGATGGCTGACTTATAACTACCCTTCAGAGTATTTATATAAAGAAAGTTAAATGCGTTAGCCCTTAGTTATAAGGACCTCATGTATAAAATTTTGGCAAAATCGTTAGAACCGATTTTGAAAAAATCGCGAATAATGAAATTTTTTCATATATAGTGGTAGTAAAATTAAGAGAAAGCCGGCGTCAATCTTCGTGTCATGTCTCCAAATTTAGAATTTCAATTTTTAATATTTCATACCGATCGCAGGTACAAACACTACGAGCTACATGTTTCTGAAAATAGCATTTTTGCATTCAGGGGATCCCAAAACACATTTTTAAGTTGAAAACGCAACAACGAACTTCGGCGTCGAACACAATAACTTATTTCCTGTACCTATAGTACTTATTTCCTGTACCTATAGTACCTATGGTACGTGTATGAGCAATGGATATAAATATGTTGTATTATATTATTGGAAAACCTCCACTTTTGAAGGTACTTATTGATAGGTAAGCCTGGTTTCTGACAGTCAGGTGGGCAGTTGGACGGACAGACGCACGCATGCTTAAAATCGGGTGCAACCTCGAGGGTATATATTTGCATTTCGAGTAAATATAAAACAATTTCTACATATGTAACTTTGTTGAGCTATGCAGAATTAAAGTCGCATATGTTCGTAACTTATGTTGCTACGTGCTGTGTATGAATATCGCATTAGACAAAGCTGGTTTTCATCAATCAAACCTAACGTCACATAATTAAAAATTTACGCATAGGACCACCCAAGAAGCGACCATCGTTCTATGAAGATAAATTGGTGGGTTTCCCAAGTGATCTCGGGTACACTACAGGAAATTAATCAGTCTTAAGTTGATGAGCATAGTGCAAGCTTTATTTTTTGGTAGAAAGGGTCCTATATTCCCCCATTTGTAAATCTTGTAACATTTTTTGGACAGCTATAGATTCCGAATGGCACATTTCGACTTTAGGAATAGAATGTAATCTGTCATCGGTATAGAATTCTACTACTTTTGAAATCAGTTAAACTGACTGGCGACGACTGCTTTTTTTAAACATAAAATTCCACTTTTAGCCATTTTATCCAAAACAGCTGTAATATTTTCTTTTTAATTCTGTACACTAGGTGCTTCTAAGCCTACTAGGAGGTATAACTTGTATTTGAAACGTTCTTCTAAAAAGATCATCTGAAGTGTCGTTATAAGTCAGTCATTGTTTCACAAGCTCATTTTTCAATGCTTGTATGGTAAATAATTTTATACGTTTGTATGAGTTTGAAACAACTGTTGACGCACTCCTTGCAATACGGTCTTTTATTCTACCCCGTATATACGAGTACGAATGTCAAATGAGAAATTAATATTTCCCATACTTACGGTGGTTTAAATTATGTGAGTGTAACATATCATAGCCGATTTTATTGTTGGAAACTCTTCTAGATATCCTATTACGCCTACAGAGAAGAGATATTGTGCTAGTTGCAAATTTCTAAATGCAAAGGAAGAGAAACGTCTTTATTTTGTGGAACAGAGTAATTCATTGAGTGCCAATGTATTAATATATTGAAGAGTATTTTAGATATTTTCAGATTAACACTTCGAATATTATAGATCCCTGACAAAAACAGGTCTGAAAGAACTTTGAAATATTGTTGTCCATAGTTAAATGACAAGTTATTCAGCAGTAAATATGTCGTACGATCGTTCGTGTAAACAGATTTCGCTGGGATAAGGTTGCGCATTTTAATCTGAGATTTTTTCATGTGCCAACCGTAACATTTATTGAAACTCTGGTTTACCCCTTTTTAAAGGTATTTAACTTTATTCCACGTCTATTATACTGATATATATATAGCCTATATATATATATATATATATAGTGTACACAGTAGTTTTGCCGAATTTCATTACCTTAAGAAAGTAGCAGTACACAACTGTTAAATACCGTAAAACACAGTGGAACAAACTACTTCTGATCAGATATTATACTGACTATTATTCATGTGAAAAAATTATTGTTTTTATTAGTGTCGTATTGTTATTGTTATTATTGTTAACATCATTCTTATTTCATTCTATTATTCATAATTTAGAATTAAACTATTGGTCACTGTCATTATATTCACTACTATTACTTTTTAATGGATTCTGAAACAGCATTCATTTTAATATTACGTTACTTGTTTATAATTAAACATCACAATTTTTACTTGAAATTATCCCTTTCTTATTACCGCAAAATATTAATATAATCTTTATTTCACTTTAAATTTTGTATGTACATTTATTTGTAATTCCATGCTTGTTATGGTGGAATAGACCACAAGTTCATGTGTTCATAAGGTCATAAATAAACGAGCAAATAAAGTAGTAAATAAAAATAAAAATGTAACGAAGAAATAGATTTGGATTATAGTTTTACGTAATGGTAAGTAATAAAAAGTGCATATAAATTTTTTAGAGGCACAAACTAATATGTGAGCACACAAAAGGAACGAAAGTTCTTATTACAACAATAATACCGGTGCTCTAATAATAGAAAATCTAGAACCCTTTAAACCACAACATTCTTAATTGTATGAGAATGTTTTCTCAACAGACCAAGAAATACTCTAGTGATTTGAAACAATCGTGGACAAACTTGACAATCGTGGTGAATTTTCAAATAAGGACAGATTTAATACTAGACAATATACAGTCGGTGATATTAAAATTTTATTCAACTACTCTTTACTTAAGTTGTAGAGTAAGTAATAAACAACAATTGAAAGGCCCATTAGTGTAATATGTGTCACAAAACCGCTACTGTTAACCGTGATAAGAATGTGTAATGACAATCAGTTATGTATGAACTACATGGGAAAACAATTTTGTTCCGACGGCAAAAGCTGTAGCAGATACGGTTTACGATAATGACTTTTAACTCATTTCGTTGGAAAATAAATTTTAATTTCATTACATTTTTATATTTTATTTATTGTGAGCATTTATAATGCGATGTTATGTTAAAAAAGAAAAGAATCCTTAAAATTCCATGAAACATTTTAAAGTAAGTTATACTTAAAAGAAAAAAGTAACATTTTATCTGCGTTATTTAATTTTTACCTAATTTTCGATTACAGTATTTTAAATAACCAGACACGGTTAAAAAATAATTGGAATGCTGTACAAAATGTGCATTGTCATGTAAATTCCTAAAAATTACTATTCAATATTTTTTCATTCTCACGTTTTATACGTAGCACATCTTTAGCTAAATTTAACAAAATATCTCTTGTTTCACACATGATTTTCTCACTGTGAGAAGTGAAAGTAATTGAGTTTTTTCAGCCTTATACAAATATTTATTGATTATCATTCAAGTCAAGCTTGAGTTTATGTAACCTATGGCTAGCTTACAACTACCCCTTAAGGTATTTTGTTCTAAAAAGTTTCAAATTAAAGTTCTAACTCTTCGCTTAAACATTTCGTGTACAAAATTAAAACCATTAGGACCTCTTTTAGGATATCGCGAAAAATGAAACTTTTTTCATGTCGAGTGGTAATACCGTAAGAAAAATCCGTCTTTAAAATTCGTGTCACATCCCCAGAAGATATCTAAACCAAGTAAAAAATTATCTTTCTTATACGATTTTTCACTACCGAGCTGTTCACAGACCATACAACACACACACAACACACAAACATTTCTAAAAATTGAATTTGTTGAATCAGGGGACCACAAAACGTGTATTAATGCAGAATACTCTACATCAAACTTTAGGGTAGATCGTTGGGGTGGTACCTAACCCGTTTTATTTTGCATTCCACTATTGTATCCCACAATTTTTTTTCGCATTATTGTAGGCTGACTATTAGTGAAGCTATTAGGCTACTGTAATCGGGAGATATGACGTAGAATCAGAATACTGAAGACCTCCTGCGTGCTTTTTAACAGCTCCCAGATTTTTAGATATTCGGAACGTGAAGGTATCAGCTCTTACGTCCCCAGGATTTCCCCTAATGCTATTACTGATAGAGAGTGAGTCAACCCCATGGCCATTGCGACATAAGAAAAATTAGGGAAATGGAAAAATTCCTACGACCTCATCGAATCCGCGATCTTCTGGTCTATATCGCTATACCTCAACCAACTGAACTGTGGCGTACCCATCTTACTGACCAATACATGCTTAAAAAATCCTTTCTTTATAGGACTACAACCATTTAGGTCTAGGCCTACGTGTGCAAAATGAACATATTTTAGTCAGATTTCCTGAGACTCGTATTAGTATAGGCCTATTTGTTGTTTAAGTTTTGTTCAATTTTGGCGTTTTATTTATTAAATAGTAATATTTAAAAATCTTAAGATAATTCCCCTACCAGATAAGTCTTAACTTTTCGGGTTATTAGCCTACCTCTAGTTTTAATTCAAACTCAAATGATCTCGCTGCAGAGGAATTCAAGACAACTTAAAAACAACTCCTGTCGGGGTTTGAGCTATGGACTTACCTTTGCAGAAGACAGACTGCACTGCAATTCAAACAAAAACCCATGAGTGCATTACAGATGCAAGAATGATTTTCGACATTAGTATGGAGGAATAAAAACGCCAATAAGTTTCTCACGGAGCATATCGAGATTCAAACCGGTGCCCTTGGTGCACTGTTTTTCCATCTGAATAGGACATGTAGGATGCGGTGCCATGTAAGGATTCATTCATGCTGACCGCGTCTGCCCGTCCTGGAGGATACTGTCGGTTTGGACAACCAGGTCTGTG
The DNA here is from genome assembly GCA_964059195.1 of Ectobius pallidus. Classification (NCBI taxonomy): domain Eukaryota; kingdom Metazoa; phylum Arthropoda; class Insecta; order Blattodea; family Ectobiidae; genus Ectobius; species Ectobius pallidus. Next base: position 129,560,093 of record CAXKWD010000006.1, read on the forward strand.
CTTGTGAAGCAGAAGCAGCGGTGTACTGCTATAAGTAGTGTCTTCTTACTCCAAGCGATTTTAGAAAAATAAATACTTAAAAAGATAACGGAAGAATCATATTTTTAAATTGAGAAATAACAGCTAGGCCTGCTGTGAATAAAGAGTTATTTCTCACGTCTTAGTTGGCTGCCAGGCAAATAAATGTATAAAATATAATTTTCTTCCCTAGAATCCTCATTAGTGACGTTAGGCCTATCACATGTATTCACTGGTGGAAAAGCAGTGGTGGAAAATCATTCGATTTTAGGCTTGTCAATGTTTCCTTCAGACATAATCTCCTAAAATAGAAAACAGTAACTATTCGTGTTCAGAAGGGTCGAGTAATATGGAAACCTTGTATCACATGTCCGACTAATTGTTTATTGTCATATCATTTATACGTAATAAATAGTTATTACAATTACAAAATTTAGGAAAACTATTATCCACATGTACATAACAATCGTAACCAATCGCACATTTTCATACCCAGTTTCGTAATCAGTGATATCAAAATATCCAAAGTTGGTTATTAGTATCTCTGAGGCCCTTTGAGGAAAGTAGTATTTTATTTGCATGCAGTCCTGCTAGCCGTATGAATTCCAGCGATTGCCAGTGAAATGGTAAAGAAAAGGAACATGTACGAGGGAGAATAAAATAAAAACCACAATTAATTTTTTCCCCTATTTTTCTTCAGGAAGAACGTTTGCTTGTACATTATTGTTCTACGTAGCCCCCTCCCAGTTCAATGCACTTATGTCATCAGATAGGAAGTGCTTCGATACCGCATGAGAAAAATTATTTTGGTTGACACTGGTTGACCGCCGATTGGATGTCTTCATCAGACTTGAACTTCTGTCCTCCAAGGAGCTCCTTTAATGGACTAAAGATGTGGAAATCTGATGGTGCCAAACCTGGCAAGTATGCAGATGTGGGAGGCACTTGAAGCATATGTCGTCGATGGTTTTCATGGTTGTACGAGCAGCATTGGGACGGGCGTTCTGATGTTGAAGCAAAAGCCTTCTCTCAGCAACCCTCTTCGCTTTGTCACCATCAGATTTCCAAAGCTTTGGCCCGTTAAAGGATCTCCTTGGAGGGCAGAAGTTCAAATCTGATGAAGACGTCCAATCGATGGTGCAGGAGTGGCTACAGCGTCAACCAAAATAATTTTTCTCATGGCGGTATCGAAGCTCTTCCTATCCAATGGCGTAAGTGCATTGAATTGGGAGGGGACTATGTAGAAAATAATGTACAAGCAAACATTCTTTCTGCAGTAAAATAGTGGGAAAAAATTAATTGCGGTTTTCATTTGATTCTCCTTCGTACGTGATGTGGAATGGAATTCGGGAAACGGAAAAACCTCAAGGGAAAATATTTCGCTCACCACGATTCCGGCTTCAGTCTCATGAAGATTTTTGAAGTGAAACTTCTTTAGCAGCGGTAGGGGTAAATCGAGAGCTTGTGTAACGCTAAAAATCCTCACGAAATTAGTGAGGTGTGACGGAACGGACTGTACAGAAAACAATCAACTCAATGATTAGGCTTATCCAAAGTTTAAAAAAGAAAAAAATTCAAAATTGAAAAATCGAAAATCCAAAATTTAAAAATCCCAAATAAAAAATAAAAAATTCAAAGATCCAAAATTTAAAAAATCCAAAATTAAAAGATCCTAAATTCCAAAATTAAAAAATTCAAAGATCCAAAATTCAAATGTCAAAAAATCCAAAACTTAAAAATCCAAATATCCAAAATTTAAAAATAAAAAATAAAAATTCAAAAAATTCAAAAATAAAAAATAAAAAAATAAAAAATCCAAAATCCAAAATTTAATAATTAAAAAATCCAAAATCCAACATTTAAAAAGTCTAAAAACCCGATATTAAAAAGTCCAACAACCAAAATTAAGAAATCCAATAATCCAAAATTGAAAAATAAAAAAATAAAAACAAGTTTCACTTCTGTCGCGTGGCGTTCCAAGCACACTTTTTTTTTTTAGCCTTCAGCTATAATTATGAATGGACAGTCCTGGTTTATCCTCCTTTGGCTCTCAAGCTCTTGAACGTGGCAGGCACGGGGCTGCAGGAGTCAGGAGAATGTTGTCTACTTGAGGGAGGCTAACAGCGGCAGGTGGTTCTTGCACATAGAGCACCCATCCAATGCAACACTGCACGACTAAGCCTTATACGGCAGAACTCAAAATGAGCACATCTACAACCTTGTTTCGTTACCATCCACGTTAATGTAAATTTTAACAACCTGGGATAAAAAGAGAACATATTCTTGAATTCTCTCCACAGAAAACATGGTATAATGATCAAATCAATATACAGTATTTACTCAAAGAATGCTAAGAATTCGCAGTCTTCTTCTGTGGTCCTCCAGCTTAACAACAGGGTGACTGAAACTTTAAACTGTAGACGAATTTTAACATCATGAACATTTTTAAAAATCATTTGGTCTCCAAAGGACTTTATTGTTGCGTAATCAGAAGTGAGGGTAATTTTAGTTTTTCCCCAAATTAACTGAAATTTACGCTGTGTGTTATGCCAGTACATTTTAATGTAATATCTTATTTAGTTTTCTTTTTCTTTTATATTTTAGTTCAATTGCATTATCTTTATTATTAATTTGTATAATTCTTGTAGCCTATTTCATGCAGTTTCTTTGTATTCATGTAATTCCTGTAATTCATGTTTTTCATTCCATGCACTCCTCAGTCAGAGGAGTGGTAGAGAAGGCCCTATGACCTTAATTCCGCCAGGTTAAATAAGTAAATAAATAATAAAGTAAATGAAAAGTTTTCTTCATGTAAAATTTTCCGTCTCTGTGATGATCACTTTTGTTATTACCGGTAGTAATTAAAAAGTTTCATATAGAAAGATAACTTAAAAATATGCGTCTAAGATAGTAAATTATATTCTAGTCGTCGTTTTATTATTTAAAGGACAGTGTTATTTGTCAAAGCCCAGTATATGCAACTACCAAAGCCGTATATGAACACTGCAAACAATATTTTTATCATGAGAACTGAATTGCATTTATGAATATTTTCACAATTTAGGCCCCTAAGTGGCCATTACTCCGGTATCGGTCAACCGATTTGGTTCAAAATCAATAGGCTTCATCTCATGGATGTCATAAATATACCAAGCTTCATGAAAATCCGATAAAGCGTATTCGAGTTAATGCGCGTGCACACACACGAACGGACGTATATACATTTCCCCTCCACCATGCAATCGTATAAAGTATCAAACACTGGCACTTAATAGACTAAAGTAAGAATAAAACTGAAATCTACACTTTTAAACTTCCTGTCAAAAATTCACCTATTTATCAATTGTCGCACTGAACACATCTCGCTTGCATTTGTACAATAATGTATAATCTGTTATTAGCATTACCTTAATATCTAACATTTTTCTTAAGTAAGATAGCTTCTTTAAAGATGCTCAAAATCATCATAATTGTGCTAAATTTAAGTTACAACATTTTCTTAGGCTACCTAATTTCCTTTTCAATAGTTCTATACATAATAGGCAATTTAAGTATGGACCTAGGCTATCTTTGTCCTTGGATGTTTTTCTATGCATCTTTTTGTCTGTCTTTAGTATTTTCTTTTTTACTTCTCTGTCCGTACCATAGGTACTAGGGGTAGGGGGTCCTATTTCCGGACGTTTCAGAAATTTTCATATGTAAATAGAAAAATTCAATCGTTTGAAGAGAGAAAAAAAACCACATTATTATGTAGACTTTAATAAAGGGAACTGAATTTTAAAATGTTGAGACAATTAAACAAACAAAGTAATATTAAAAAAACGATAAGGTGCTGCAACTGTCCGGGAAATGGCACAAGTGTTCCTATTGCCGGACATGCACTTTACGGTAGGTATCCTATTTCCGGACACCACCAGTAAGAAGCCTAAAATACTTATTGCTTCCGTAGTTAGAAAGAACAACACATATAAACAATTTACCCAACAATAGAAAATGTTTTTGCAATGCATTTGCCACAAGTGAACTGTTTTTTCCCGTTGGAACCAACACAGAGTTCATGAAACCAAGTGGGACAGCTACCACACTGAATCCATGATCCCATCTGCCTTGACACGGAACTAAAGTAATTTATTCCACAAAAACCACAACTGCAATCTTCGCCTTTTTCATTATTAGAATTTACAGATTTTGTGGGGACAGAATTTCCCGCACAAACCTTTTTACAGGCAACTTCTGGAACAGCTTCCTTCGTTGACTGGGAAGGCGTTTGCCTTGGGAGACCTCTCTTTTTGGATTGTAAGTCCTTAATATATTCCGGTGTTGTCAGAACAGCTGCTTTCTGGGTCGTCGTTTGCTTTTTTGGGGGGGTGTCCAGTTCGGGTATGGGAATGACCGTAGCAAAAGTCTTCTTCCTCGGAGTCACGTTCTTAACAGGAGAGCGTCCCGTTGTTCTCTGCCTCTTGACTGGTGTTACATTTCCACTTGTGGATGGCAGTGGCACGTTTACTTCATCAGTGGATGGTGGGTTAAATGTAAGTTGATCCAGTTGATCCAAAGGCTCTTTCCTTTTACCTCCAAGAGCCTCGGATGGGGCAAACACGTGATCAGGAATCGCATCTGGATTCCACGGCATGATTCCGCAAGACCGAAAACCATTCACAGCAATACCCACGGTAGCTGTCTTCGCCCATGCAGCTGAGAATACTTCTGGGAACTGAAATTTGGTGAAATTTCTACCAGCGTTATTCTTCATCCACTTCGTCCCTTCTGCAAAGTAGTTTACTTTCAGGGGCTTGAAGAAGCTTCTGTCTAGGGGCTGTAGTCTGTGGGTACAATGGGCCGGTAAGCAGAGAAGTATGATGTCATTTTTCTCGCAGAAGTCCAGAACATGAATACTTTTGGTATGACTGGCGTGACCATCTAGAATGAGCAGACATTTCCCAGGAACTCTGTTATTCTGGAAGTGCTCAAGCCAAATGAGGAATGTCGCTTCATTTATATATCCAGTCTCAGTCATAACAAATTTAGATCCTGGTAACAGACCATCACCAAACTCTTCCTTCCTCCTGATCCCTTTGTATATAATGAAGGGTGGTACATAGCTGCCACTTGCACTACAACATGCTACTACTGTCACGTTTTCACCTCTTTCTTTGTTAGTGATTGCCACACTGTCCCTGTTACCGCGTTCACTAATCACCTTTGTTGTTCTAGTATTCAGAGGAAGCCCAGACTCATCAACATTGTAAATGCATTCAGGCTTGTTTTGTAAGTCATGTTCTTCAAGCACGGAATGCAGTAACTGAAAAAATTCCCCTACTGCCGTTCTATTTAATCCTTGAGCTCTATGTAAAGAAAGGGCCTCGGGTGTCTTGATGGATAGATTCTGATTTCTTTTCAAGAATCCCCTCAGCCACTTTCGACCAGCACACTTCGTTTCAGAATTGAATTTGTGGTCGTACTGACACATTTCAGCATACTGAAACGCAGCGCTTCGAACATCAGTTGGTGTCAGAGGAAACCCCTTTCTTGAAGCGTTCAAGAGTAGAGACGCAAGTTCTTTTTCTTCGTATTCCGAAAACATACTTCTGGCTCCTCGTTTGGACGTCTTCGCAGTTCCACTTATGTGCTCGTGGAGTGTGGATTTCGGGACCCCATATTTCTGTGCTGCCACTCGAACAGAGGACCCTCTACGAAATTCTTCAACGGCCTGCTTTAGATCATCTTCACTCCATTTCGGCAATGATTTGCTTTTTTGTTTTACTTTTCCTGGCATCTGAAATAACAGTTTGGCTTAAAATGTTATATTCGTAGATTAATTTTCGACTAATAATTAACAATATTGTAAAAGTTACATAATTATATAAGGTTTTGGTTTTATAATATTCGCATAAGAACATTGCTATTCTAAGAACTATGCAATCTTCAGAAAGTTTTTAGATTCTAGTAATATAAACCTTTTTCTTAAATCGAAAATATAAATGATAATAATATTATAATAAATTAGTACGGTATTATATTAATAATAACTAATCATTATAATAGAGTTATTAATATTATATTTAAGTTCTTTGTGAGCACTAAAGCAATGTTTATTTTTAAATCTCGAACGCTGTGTAACTGTAATAAAAATAGATAAGAATAAGTATATTATAAAAAATAACAATAATGTATATTATAATATTACTTCGTAGGTTTTAAATAAACATTTAAACTTATTGACCGTACAGAGATTTTATTCATATACTTTTTAACTGTCCGGAATTAGGAACATATTTGTGTCCGGAATTCGGCACAATACAAGATTTCGTTTAAACGCCGCGCGCACAGAATCCCGCCAACGTATCCATTGGTGATTCGCTCATAGCATTGGTAAAGGTTTGTTCTATATACTGCTAAAATTAAACTCATCTGCTGGCAATACATACTGTTGTTTGCAGTACATAAAATATGTGAGAAGTTACATCAGAGGTAAGTATGAAAATAACAGATTTACCTTTGATATCTTGGAGTAAACTGGAGACGAAACTATTCACAACTGTTTGCATCCACTGCTCCCAAACAACTGTCGACCCTTACTGCTTCCTGTAGGATGGTTTAGCAAACTTCCAGCGCGCTGGATTTAAACACTGCATACGAAAATCTTACGAGTGTCCGGAAATAGGAACTGTCCGGAAATTGGCCCCCCTACCCCCAGAGGAAGAATTGTGTTCCTCCCCGAAATTCGGTGTTGAGTTTTTAACATAACTTCACGTTTTGAGGTCCCTTGAATCCAAAAATACTATTTTCAGAACCATATCTGTGTGTCTGTGTCCATAGGCGTACCGAGGGGGGGTTTTGGGGGTTTGAACCCCTCCCATTGATTAAAAAAAGGAAAATTTTATAATTTTTTAAAGTCTGCCCATAAATTACTTAATACAAGTATAAAGCGTGGGAAGCTTAAAACTCGTTATTTTGCGTCTTAATTTTTAAAATGTTCCGGGGGAGGACCTCCGGAAGCTTAAAACTCGTTATTTTGCGTCTTAATTTTTAAAATTTTCCGGGGGAGGACCCCCGGAAGCTTAAAACTCGTTATTTTGCATCTTCATTTTTAAAATTTTCCGGGGGAGGACCCCCGGCCCCCCTCTCCGTGGGGGTATTCCAGACCCCGCGGATGTTATAACCCCCCCCATATGGTCGGCCTGGTTACGCCTATGTCTGTGTCTGTGAACAGCCTAGCTCCAGCACGAAAAATCGTATGAGAAGCAAATTTTTTATTTGTGTTAGATACCTTCTGAGGATGTGATACGAAGATTGGCGACGTCGTTCTCTTACTGTCAATGCCACGTTATAGGAATACCGGTACATTTTTTGTTTCAAAATTTTCTCGAAAACGACTCAAACGATTTCTTTTAAATTTTGTACATGAAGTGCTTATACTAAGAATTGAAAAGTTTTAAATGAAACATGTTTTCGCAAAAAATTCTCTGAAGGTTAGTTATAAGCCACTTATTGTTTGTAGAAACTGTTTGTCTGGTGAACATAAACCTTTGCATCAGGTTGAAACAGTTGAATAGGCCTATGCGCTCTTTGCAATTCGGCCTCTTATTAAATACTATATTTTATTTGGGTTTTGAATCCTTTGGGGATGCGATTCTCTTCATTTTTACATCAAATTTTCACGAAGAGAATGTCATACATAATAATATATTTTACTAAGAGGCAAAACTTTTATTTGGGCAGAGGAAGTAGGCCAAATGTGTTTTACATCAGATTTTTACACCATTTTTTACAATGTATCGTTTAATTAAAATAGGAATAATTAAGCAGTCTTCAGTAATCAGCAATTAAAATTGGTGGAACCTTGCAAAGCATTCTCATTGTCCTTGCAATGACAATACATCACAGGCTTATAAAGCCCATTAACCTCGATAAGTATACGCTCGTTAAAAACGAAGCAGGAACTGATTTAAGGACTCGGATAATGTACGAGAGATCGTGGAGCATGTGTCGATAATGCACGAGTCATTGTCATAATGCAAAGCCACGCCCTCCCATCCCGTGCAGGTGCAGTTAGCTACCGGCCCGACCTTCAAGCCAAACCAGGGCATAACTCAGCCTCTAAATTATGTACCTACAGGAAGGAGAAAGCTCATATTAATATACACAATGTATACTCACTAGGTGGTAGCAGGTAAATTTATAGTTATGGTTCTTTAACACCCTTCTTCATAAACATCAATCGTTAGGCGGAGATGTTTGAAGAAGAAAAATGCATATGAGCTGAGGTTATGTAAGAGAATATTATTGGTACATTAATCCTTATTTAGCGCAAGTACTCTTATTGTTTTTGTTTGTAACAAACAAGGGTGGTGGTTCAAGTAATGAATGTTCGTGATATCAGGACTTGCAAGTTTTTCTTTCCTATAGCCCGACTCATTACACTATCTATTTTATATAAACACTTTAACATAGATATTCCAAACCACTTTACATATACTTCGAATTTCGGTCCTCGAGATGTGTGGCATTTTTATTCGGCTCATCAGTCTTAACAGTAGCTTAGTTTTGAAAGAGTTACATCTCTCGTGAAGTCCACTTTTTGATAATTTCACCGTGACTTCGAAAAGTCAGTCCGGTAGCCTACTGGTATATTTTTTTATATCTTTGACCAAATGCTGAAGTTTTGGAGCTTCTGAAAAACAAAATAATTATTTCTTATTATATAGGAAATAAAATTGACTTTCTTTAACTCTGAATTCTTAAAAGACAGCAAAAACTCTGTGGTTACAATTCGTAGGGGACTTTGACACTCTGCTTTTATTATTATCATTATTATTTATTACGAGAAACGGCCATGTATGAAGTTGTAAGGTTCTTTTCTTGAACCTATAGAATTCAGATATAAACTAATTTTTTCTTAAAAATTTGCGAAATGAGAGAAAAATCGTGAAGAAATGAGCACTGATATAGATAAATATGGTGTAATTTGTACTGGTTACGGCATTTGGACATGACAAGGAAAACGGTGCGCAGAATACCTCTCATCGTGAAACAGTCGTAGACAACCTTACGATGTTGACGGAGAGTAGCCTATGATATTGCCACTAGAACTACGTCTAGGGGTCCGAACCAAGGATCAGTTATCACCATGTAACTAATAAGAATTCTGACTGCTATCAACGAGCCGAAAACAGGCATGTTGTCCTCTCAAATTATCACAGGGGCGTATTCAGAGGGGGGGCTGAGGGGGCTACAGCCCCCTCCGAAACGTTAAGTAATGCTAATATGTTGCACATAAGAACATTTTAATTTGACAAATAGGTCTAATTGCACATCCTGACAAAATTCAGCCTAACATCGAATTTTTACCTGAAATTTGTGAAATATGCTCCGGAAAAATGAGGTATGCTCTATTATTTAAGTAAATTTAATACTGTACTAGACGTTCTGTTGTTGGCTGAATTACATCACGAATTTTAAAAGATAGTATAAGTCTTATGAATTACATAATAAAAATTAAAATAAACAAGGTTAAGTTATTGCAATAAATTTTAGTCAATTGAAAAATAATGAATATAACGTTGCTTTAATATTATATAATCGGTTCCAAAAAATATAGTCTATTTACTATCGACAAATTTTATAGTCTGTTTCCAAAACATTCACTTAGCCAAATAGTTTTTTTTTAATTAACAGAGATATGCACAATATTTGACATCTCTCATAAGATGCTGTTATAAATGTGACAAATTGGTTAAATATGCACAAATATTTTAATATTGAGCAAATATGATGCATCATTGCAAAACTAAAAAAATATGCAAAATTAAACCATCAATTTCTTAATATTTCTTTGACACCTTGTAATAATTTGCATTATTAAAAATATGATTTTCATAAATTTCCGGGCCCTACTGATAACAGTGTTAGACTTATATAGCCCCTCCCGAAAAAAATATCTTGGATACGTCCCTGAATTATCAAGACAGTTGTAAATTAATACCTTAACTTTAAACAATTTAAAATACCGACATAATTATTTATAACACACATTTTATATTAACAAATCTGTTTTATTCTAACCACAGTCACATCAACACATTTATAACTTTTTTACAATAATAATAATAATAATAATTAAGGAATCGCGCACAATGTGCATTATCTTAACCTAAGACTTAACCTACTGACAAACACCCAGTCCTCCGATCTATTTATACCGAAGTCCCTGCGATATTAAAATTTTCTACAGGCCATACAAATTTTCACTGAAGGAAAATTCGTGCCGGTCCAAGAAGACATGATTTTCTGATGTCCAATTAGCAGTCACTGTAGACGTATTTAGCAGCCGTCAGAGTCTCTTATTAACTCGGGTGTCTTAAACAATCAGAGGAATGTTTGGATGGTGTTAGTCAAGGGTTGAAGCTTGAAGGAGCGTGGTCATAGATACTATCTGATGCATTTATCCAATTACCGGAGATCGGTACAAAAGTTTAACATTCTTTGTAACAGTATATTGCTCCGTTTATATTCTATCTCCTAAGCCATGGGTGCGCAACTGGTGCACATCGTGTCACTGTGCGGTAGGGGAATTTCTCTCACTACAGTCGCCCTTGACGTCAGTATAAAGCAGTTTTGACGTGACACTGAACATGAAGAACAGGTTTCTTACGTCACAGCAAGGGATGGGAACTAAAACGTTTCCCCTCAGTTGCTCACCTATGTCCTAAGCCATGTTACTCCGCGTTTCCTTGAAAATAGACAATTAAATTTGAGCACGTTATTTCAATGTGACATCTGTGCTTTCAGGGAGTTTCAACGTGACACATGTGCTTTTAGGGAGTCGGTTTTCCTCCTTAACAGAACAATTTTACTTACTTACTAACTTACTTACTTACTCAATGGCAATAGACAATTCCTTAGCAAGCTAAAGGAATATTATATATTTTATGGAACCCGAAGGTTCATTGCCGCGCTTACCTGAACTCGCCATTCAATCCTATTTTCTGCTATCTCTATCCAATTATCCCTCGAAAATCCTACTTCCCTTAAATATATCATAATATTGTCTTCTCACCTACGTCTAGGTCTTCCACGTGGTCTTTTCCCTTCGGGTCTCCCAGTCAATACTTTTGAGATACATGTCTTTCCTCCCCCATGCGCGCAACATGTCCAGCCCATTTCATACTCCGTGATTTAATTACCCTTACTATATCCGGTGAAGAGTACAGGTCATGAAGCTCGTCGTTATGCAGTTTTCCCCAGTCCCCATTTTCATCTCTCTTAGGCTCAATTATTTTCCTAAGCACCCTGTTTTCGAACACTCTTGAGATTATTTTCTTCCCGATCAGTAAGCAGCCATGTCTCACATCCATATAATACAAACAGCAGGATAATATTCACCTCAGGAAAGTATTAAAGGGTGAAGGTGTTAAGCGGCTCCTAAAAGCCTCGGGAATTCTTGAGAAAACAGGTACTTTTCTTGTCCGGTCTCTTCATTACCTTGCATTGACATTTTGAACGCTTATCTGGAGACTGTAAACTGTAGCCTATCATTTCATAACAGTTTATAGACTACCTAAAAAATTATATCTCTTATGAAAAATATAGCTTCTCATATCTCGTCCACTGTTTGAACAGATTATCTCGTCACGAAAACACTATTGTGCATTGTCACAGTTGCCTTTCTAATAGCTTTTATTGAATAGTATAGATTATCTAATTGAACGGTAATATTTTTACAGCTTGCGAGTGTGTTTCATAATATTATGGCAGTAGCTAGATTCTATCTGGAACAAAAATGAAAAGTTGTACTTATTAAACGAAGCATTGTGAAGTAATGATCTCAGTGCTAACTTCTGGCGGTAAGCAGATCGTAGGAAGACGGGTAGATCCATACATAGCAAAATTTGTCAAAGGGGGTTGGAAAGATGGGGCCAAGGGCCAAAAAGGTGAAATAAATTGAATGGGAACCGCTAGAAATTAGGAGGAAAAAAGCTAGACTGAGTGCACTTCTCAAATCGTACGAGGGACTTGCTGTATGGCGTGATATTGGATTACGATTAAAGAAACAGTCATATTACGGGAAGAATGATCATGCTTTCGAAGTAAAGAGTAGAAAACAGAGAAAATATTTAGGTAAATATTAATTTCTTAATAGGAATATAAATGAATGGAATTATTTACCGGCTTCAGTCTTTGATGGCCATCTTCTCACTCAGAAAAGATTTAAAGAAATAAAGAGATTAAAACTACTCTGATCAAGGTTTTCTTCCCTCGTATAGGCTTTAATAAAAGTTAAATTTATAATTAACCTGTGCTTATTCACCCGAAAAATCGAAATAATTTAATATTTATCTGGTATTGTATTGATGCATGGACTTATTCCGGTATCTTGATTCTCCATTTATGGAAGTAGGGAAAATTAAAGTCAGATAGTATGTGCTTCAATTAATCTTTAAATTATTCTATATTCACACTTCCAACATTACTGTAGCCTAACGATTCAGACATCTTACCATTCGCCTACAACAGATACGTCTTCGAGAGAAATACAGTAGTACCTAATATCAATAAAATTACATCGTAACAGAAACATGCAAAATAGTGAACTCAGAATTCTGAGCTATTCCGAGGATGAAATTAAACTCTGATTTCCATGTCAAAGGACATTTGATTTGGCTTGAAAGGGGCGGCCGTAATTTTGAAGATATTTGAACCAAATTTTATTGTGTTATTTCTAGACCCAATAGTTCGGACAGGTTCGTTAATGAGCAAAATTGGCCCAAGGGGAGGGTCGGGGGAGGGGGTTGAAATTTTGAAAACTTTAAATCTCGGCCCCTATGAAGTATAGAGGGAAACTTTGTCTGAATAAATTAGAATACTCCCTATTGAGTTCACAGTGACACTAACGATTCGGGGGTTTTGGGGGTACGAGTGGGGGTGGGGGGTGGAAATTCGAAATTTTTGAAACCACTTCTTGTGGGGTTTCGTTGAAAAGCTCTTGATGAGTACTCCACAAATCAATAACTAGTTTCTCGATAGCTCTCATATAAGGCGAGATTTGAATGTTTGAATAAGTGCTCTTTCCTCTTTTTGCAGTTATTATTGCGGGTTTGTCATGCCAAGGCTAAAGAAGAAGATTGCTGCGCAGCGACAATAAATTAAACCAAAAGCACTTTGAAATCTACCTCAGCCTGTAGGCCTGCCTAAAGGGATTTTTTCATGTTGAAATGTCCCTCAGTTTGTACATTAATTATTATTATTGTTAAAATGTTGCAGCAAATATACGAGTAATTAACGCAGATTTAAAACTCTTACTATAAACCAGCTTTAAATCGTATTCTGCAGGGTTTAGCAGATGATTTTCAAATTGGTCAGAAGGCCTTGGCCTCTCTATTCTATAGTACATGAATATGCAGAGCCGCCAAACAAGATAGAAAGGGTCAGAAAACATGCTTTGCAATTTCAATGCACGGAATCCTGCACTCGTCTGTCAGTTTAGCCTCACAGCACACTCTATCGTGACATGCTCACCATGTCTGCATCCAGAAGCAACTATTGCGACTTATTTCTATGAAACCTAGAATTAAGTAGGAGTGTGATTATATGGAAAAGTAGTCAGTCTGCCCTCGATTTAGATTGCTAATAGGCCTACTCTGTTTTTAGCTGTTGTGAAATGTCATATGTGCACAAAATAGGTAGAACCTGTGATTTTCTAAGGAACATTAATTCTACAGTTTTCAGAATTAAATACATTCAACATTTTTTAATATTTCACCTAGAGGGATACTCCATTATTATTATTATTATTATTATTATTATTATTATTATTATTATTATTATTATTATTATTATTTGAAACTGAGCTCACTATTTAGACTTCAATAATGACTCTTAGAGTCCATTCATCGTACAGGCAATAGTGGTGTTTCTCAGAAATGAAATGTTAGAGTTTGAGTTAATATAAGACAGAACGACAAGATTTTTCTTAATTGTTTTAGAACTATTATGTACTTTTTTCGTCCCTACTATAATATGATTATTACATGTTAAAACACTGTTGTTATTCAATCAATCAATTTCCTAATTAGCATTTTCTATATTGATTAACATCGTACGCGGAAAAAACTAAGTAATTTACCAAATAATTTGTTCTTCACGTTAGCTTTATTTGTTTTTATTTTTTTATAGCATGTAATGTATGGTTTCAAAAAGTCATAAAACTATGTATAATTCTCAAAATCAAAACCCAGCTCTTCTCCTGCATCTGTTGAACTAATCTGAACACTGATATTGTCGCAACAATGCAGAAAAAAACTACATAAACAGACCAAGAGGAGGGGCCTAGCGAATAGCAGATCCTGAGCTTTCGCAGATAACTCGACATTTAAAGTTATTGTCGAACAAAAACAGTAATGCTTTTCGTCTAGAATGGTAACTAAGACGCTCTATGAAATTAATGAAATTGTAGGCTCGTATCATAATATAATGTTATTTAATAATATTATTCTTATGCAGGTATTTGTAAATGCCCTTTTGGAATAATGGAAACGTTAAAAAGAAGGAAATTTGAACTGTACAAGGCTAGCAGTTTAGACCAAAACATTAGCTTGCTATGAAAGCAGTTATCCTAATCGTTAAACTTATGGGAAATACTATTTAAAACGTTTGTGAAGTTCTATTTGGCAAATAAGCTAGACAGTACAAGTCTTGTAATAGTCCAGTCATTTGGTAGTTTTACCTGGAAAGTTTTCCGGGAGTTTTGAAAATTTGTGATTTCATAGATTTCGACGTGCTCTTTTCGAATTTTCACTTTGCTACCTCGTATCTTTGCCGCTCGCGCCGCCATATTGGAAAAATGGCGCCCAAAAACAGTTTTTTCACAATATCTCCTTTCCGACTCATTTTACGATGAAAATAGTTATGTAATAAATTAAACTAGAGAAAATTTCCTATAATTTATGTAGTAACGATTTTTTAGTAAAATGAATAGTTTCAGCGTACGAGCGCCACAAAGTCTACTCCGACACGCGTTTTGGCGAAAGCCACGGAAGATGCGGATACGCCACTACCTGCATCAGTTTGCGGTAAAGCATTTAATGAGCGATTTTAACTAAATAAGGTCTCCTGATTTCAAAAATGTCATTATCTTTGTTGTTTCACATCTAGTTTTCGTATTTGCTGTTATGGCGGACGCAATTTTAAGGTCTGTTGTAGACTTTTTTGGGGGCTTATAGTAGCTAAACGGTAAGACGTATAAAAAAAAAAAACATGTTGCAGAAGCAGTAACGGATTTTTAGGGATCTAAAAGTTTTGTCTTATGACTTTTTGACGTATCTTCATCGGTTATCCCTTAGATTGAGTTAGATTTTTTTATTTTAAATAAATTCTGTTTTTTTTTCTCACATTATGTAATATTGGCACACATGGTATGAAAGATAGAATCATACAATTTGGTAGGAATTTGAGCACATACAACAGTCATAACCGTGCTAAATTTGGTGTTTCTAGCTGCCCCATAAGTATAAAAAAACTTGCTGGATAGTCATGACATCATTCACATCTACGACAGTCTAATCTTCCACTTATTAACATTGATGTTTATTCACTTCCAGATGAGCTAGAAACTTGAAATTTGGCAAACTTATAGATTTTAGATTTATTAAAATACATGTTCAAAACCGTTCAGCACGATCAATGTAATAAGATAAATAAGATACCATTTGCTCAACTAAAATATATTTTATAGATTTTAGCTTATAACCAATGTAAAAATTCCCAAAAGTTCAAATCTTTAATATTTCCCCCCTCCAAACAAACTTCGATTTTTTTTTATCACTGAGCATTTGTACGGCATCAGATGATTTGGAAAAAATAAATTTATTTGGCCTCCACTCGCAAAAAATACTGGAATACATAGGCTACGTCTTGGACTGTTTGAAAATATTATTTGATTTTCCCCGAAAAATATTATCAAAATTATCCTAATTTTTAAGTATTTTTTATCCTGTAAGCTGGTCTAAGCAATAACTTAACTTATATCTCTCGTTGTGAAGTACCTATTGCAAGAAAACATGGCGTGTTACGTAGAAACGGTCAACGGATTCATGTTCAGTGACCCAAAATTGGTTACGATCACCTATCACACCACTTACCGCAAAGGAAAAAGTTTCAAAATCCAGCATCAAAGCTGCATACAGTTATTTTATTATACAAAATGTAAAATAATATTGTTTACAACTGTCAATTAACAAGATGTGATAGAGAAAAACGAAATGTATTTTCGAATTTAGCACAGCGAATTTAATCAAACACACCTATTTTCGTTTTTACCGCAGAAATTTTCGTATTTTTTCTAGGCTGATATAATCAATACGGCAATCAGCATTTCATCTACATTTGATTCCGTAATAGTTGTCGGCGAAGATGTAGGTCTTCTTATTCTTTTGACGACTCTATCTACGCGTTCAAACATAGCCTATATAATCTCAAACCAGGAGTAGGAAAGATTTGGCAACGAATAGCCTATATTCAACACCAAACCACTGCTGAACCTGGTGATAGGTTTGGAACCAATGTTGTCGTGCTACTGCTTCCGTCGGTGGCAGCGATGCAATATTAAATTATTTTCATATGCTGATTTTGTGAAGCATGTAACTTATATCTATAGTTGTTTAACGACACACTTTTCACGGCACTGTAACCATACAATGCAAGGAGGAAGCTTCAGCAATGATCTTTGGATCTGCATTTTGGTTTTTGAATACCTGGACAAGCTCGTTTAATTCTGTTTTTTTAATACATTAGCACATTTTATTTTCCTTTGTTTAAAGAGTGTTGATGTTGTATCACAGCAACTGAAGGCGTGCAGAAATAATATTATGTTATCTGCGGCTGTTTTATCTACGATAATTTTTGTTGAATATATTCGTTGCGAAATTTTCCCTTTTCCTGGTTTGAGAATATATATATATATATATATATATATATATATATATATATATATATATATATATATATATATGTGTGTGTGTCTGAAAGTGTTGATAGAGCCGTCAAAAGAATAAGAAGATCTACATCTTTGCCGACAGCTATTACGGAATCAAATGTAGATGAATTTTGATTGCCGTATTGATTATTATTAGCGTATCAGCATCTTCCGTGGCTTTGGCCAAAACGCGTGTCGGAGTAGACTTTGCGGCGCTCGTACGCTGAAACTATTCATTTTACGAAAAAAATCGTTACGAGATAAATTATAGGAAATTTTCTCTAGTTTAATTTATTACATAACTTTTTTCATCGTAAAATGAGTCGTAAAGGAGATGATATGAAAAAACTGTTTTTGCGCGCCATTTTTCCAATATGGCGGCGCGAGCGGCAAAGATACGAGGTAGCAAAGTGAAAATTCGAAAAGAGCACGTCGAAATCTATATAATCACAAATTTTCAAAACTCCCGGAAAACTTTCCAGGTAACCCCCTTTTTGAGCACCAAATGACTGGACTATAATGAATCTTCCAGGACTAGCGGTTGGACCAATGGTGTAGTGGCAAATTTTCAAATGTGGGAACGCTAAAAATTCTAGTATTTGAGTTGCAAGTTTCTGAGTACTTTCTTTTCAACGATATTTACAAGAATTTAGCAAAAATGACATAATCCACCTTAATGTTTTCCCCAGGCTTGGCTCGTGTTGTCTTTGTGTGATCAGCTGATCGGTGTTTGCGAACCATGACCTCACGTAAGGCTCTGGATTTCATTTCTGGATGTTTGGACCCTTAAGCTTGATGAACATCAGGGCCAAAGCGTGGGGGGTTAATAATCTCTTTTTAGTGGTGTTATGATGATGTTCATGTGGCTGAAACCACGCTCTCAATCCGATGAACTGCATGGTATATGCATTGTGCAATTCATGAGTTGATTCAAGTCCTTTGGAGCAACAGAGTTGTTTTCCATATATTCTCTGTAGCTGTGTTTTATTTAATTTGAATTTTTTATTTAAAAATCTCAACGAATTCAAAATTATAAATTATTTAAATTTAAAAAACCGCGAGGAAACGCCTTCCCCCCATCCCCCCAATACGCCCCTGGGTTGAAGTCCATGCAAATTGATCAATGACTAAAGCTAAGCTCATTCAAGAATGAACTACTTTTGTCATCTCTTCTAACAATAACTTTGGTTCGTGTTAGTGAAGCGTACGGGAAGCCCACCGTAGGTCGAATTTCATGTTGTGCTGTAGATTCCGACTAACACAGTAACAGCTTCAGTAATCATAACACATAATGCGATCTTCTAAAATTATTTCTAGGCAACTGGCTAGAAACCACTCCCACGATCACTCTTGAAAGAGTTCAGTCTGTTAAAGACTTGTGACGAAGTAAAATAGGCCCCAATCTCATTGATAATAATGGGTCACTCACTGTATTTGTTGTGGTTTCTCCCTAAGTAATGCCGAAAGCTGTCAAACGTTAGGGGAATTTAAAAGAAAAGTTAATCAGTTATTTAAATATATACTGTGTTGCAGCTTAATAGTCTTGGTTTTTTCTTGTGTAATTGTTTCCGTACTGCAAATTTTGTTACGCTATTGTGTTTTCAAAATCTATTTATACTGTATTACCTGATTTATATAATATATATACTTAAAATACAAACACACATATTATATATACATATAAGTAAAATATAACAAAACATAACCATTTGGAGATTTTCAACATCCATCAATGGTCTCTTATTACGGAGTGAAATTCTACATAATCATTGTAGTCATGTCATGACCAATAAATTTCTTTAGCCTTTCATATATTAATCTGCAATCTCTTTAAGTTAGGTTGGTATTGATGAAAATAAAATGCTAAGTTAATGACTATTTGTTATTGCATTTGCGTAGGGCAATTGTTTCTAGGCATTTTAATTGCATATAGAAAAAATGTAGGCCACTTAATTACAATCAACATGCAACATGCAAGGACAATTTACTAAATTCGCAAGGTTATGTTGAAAGTGAAATCAGAATTTGGGACTCCTGGGGCAGTACAACATTGTAAATGATTATATAAAATTAACGAAGCCTTAAATTTTTGTTTGTTAAAATGTGAGCAATAAGTTTTCTGCTCATGGTTATAAAGTATTAAAGTATAAGAGTAGCGTTGCTCCTAATTGTAAATATTCAGAACGAATATATAGCCTATCATTAAACACTTGAATGTTCGCTCGACTTGATTTTCTTATTTGTTTACTTTGTCATGAATCCATCTGCTAAGAATATTGTTAAGTCTAATTTACAATAGCTTTAAGATAAATTATTACAAGTTTTATAACAATCATTTTAAATCCATTTCATTCTCCGTGATGTAATTTTCACCTTTAAGAAATATAATATTAATTGTAAAAAAAAAGAGTTGTTAAAGATTTATGTTTCTTCAGAAAAGCTGTGAAATATGTCTAGTATCATAGATAGTCTAGGTTGACCTAAAATCTACGATAAATAGGCGTCAGACTCAGAAGCATCCTGCTACAGAAACTCGAGCATCTGTAGCGAGACAGCTAACAGTCTAGAAGAGGGATATTTGGAATGAAACTATGCACAAACTCGCTGAAAACTCGGGTTCAATTCCCATCCAAGACAAAATCTTTCCTCTATAGACTTAAAGGATCTATTTCTCTTTTCTTTCTTTCTTTATCGTAGTTTCACCTCTCCCTTTTAGGATTTAAGCGACCCAAGCCGCCCGGGCCTTACAGGGCCGCGACCTGTCGGGAGAGGGATTATCTTTGGATCACATACATACTTTTTTGACCAGACAATGACATGGAGGGCCTCCCCGGATGGGTGATCAGCCCAATGCCGGGGCCACCTCCGAGACAACACGAACACATAGGACGAGACACAACATGCACACTCACACTCATTCCAAACAAGGCGAGGATGGGATGAAGATGAGAATGACGGCCAGATGATATCTGGGGACCACAAGGGCCTAAAGTTACCCGACATTTGTCTCAAAGGTGAGGGAAAACCCCAGAAAAAACCCCACCTAGGTAACTTGTCCCGACCAGGAATCGAACCCGGGCCCGCTGCGTGAGAGGATTGAACGCATCCCCTGAGCCACAGCGGTGGACAAAGGATCTATTAAGTTATTTAAATCATACTCTGTATTCAAAACCAAATTTATTCAAATCTATATATAGACAATGAAGTCTTTTATATTTTTAGAAAATAATTTTTCATACAACTTGGGTATAATTACAACATTATCTGATTATTTTGGACCCTTATTTTGACATTACAGTTCATTGTAGAGTCTCCCGATGACTTCGTGTGGTAGGAATTTTAAACACCTTATTTACTTAAGTTCTCAAGGTCTAGTGTATTGTGAAACTATACTAAGTCGAGTTACGGACGGATGTTCGTTCTACATCTGCTTCCATCCTGTAAGGGGTTGTAACATTTGACCTGCGTCTTTCGTGACCTTACGTTGAACCTGCATCAGCTGATAGTGCAACCAGCACCACCTGTCTCGTATAATTGTTGTGCATTATCGTTTACATGCTCTTGTAAAGTTCACCCTTTTGTAGGATTACGGAATATACCATTTACAGGTGGTCTCAGTTACGTGTATTTAATTAACGCTGCATGAAGTTATTTTATATACTACAGAATCCGAGGGAAACCTGGCGAATCTAGACGAATGTTGATTTGAGAGAAATGGTAACATCTCTCGATATAATAACCTACATCTTTCCATTTAATTGTTAAATGATGAGGTCAAATTCCTATTTGGCGTTACTTTCATATTTTTAAATTGTTGAAAACAAATACATTTTTACGTACTATCATGATTTTTAAAAGAATTAGAGGCCTATTTCTTTCAAAAATAGTTTAAAAAAAGGAAATTTAATTTTAATGAAGTGTACACGACCCTTAAGGTTCCTAGACCTTAGGAAAGATAGACACGTGAACGGGAGAAGTTTGTCAGGAATAAGCAATGATCACCGTAGTCTCAAGAATTACTTCCGATACTATTTTGGTTGACCCCATCTTTGATTTTCCTCTTAAAATATGGAAAATAAATAAATAAATAAATAAATAAAAAAACAGTACGAGAAAGGAAGGCAGTTTTCGGTAACCAAATTCAAGAATTGTATCAAAGATGCGTTAAGGTGACTGGTGTTTGGGGCAGGCTATAGACTAAGGTAGACCTGGGACGATCCGTGACCAAATTACTTGATTCTTGAATTTATTTAATGATTTCCGGACGTTACCCCTTTACCTTTCCGACAACTTCGAGTGTTTACATCACTTCGGATGCACTTTACGAAAGTATAAACTTGACTTTTATTTAGCTAATGAAGATCAGGATGTTTGGTTCACAGATTTTATGGTCTGGATCACTCGTTCTAAATTGAGAAATGTCAAGGACAAAGCTACTCTGCACCTGCATTTAAGTTAAATCCTACATACGAGGGTCATTCAATAATTAAAGAGGCAAAATGACCTGAAAAAAACCGTTTATTTTTACAAAACAAAACTTTTCCTACTTTTCAACATAATTCCCATCAACATTTATGCCCTTGTCCCAACGGGTTACTAGCTTTTTTTTTATACCGGCTGCAAAGAACTCTTTGTCTTTGTGTCGGAGCCAATTTCCTACAAATTTCTTGACATCCTCGTTATCCTGGAACTTCTTCCCACGTAATTACTCCTTCAGCGAATCAAACAATTCGAGTTTCAAGTGAGGACGTTGCAACTTCAACAGCTCGGTCAGAACGGTGTTCGTCAGTCACTGATTCTCGACCACTTTTGAACTCTTCTACCCAATTGTAAAAATTTCCACGGTTCATACAACTTTCACCATACACTTTAGTCATTCTAGAGTAGTATATATTAGCTCTTTTTTCACCTTCAGTAATAAAAAAACGAATCACAGAACCTTGGAATTTTCAAGAAGACCCGACATCGTTAAACTTAATTTTGAGGTTATAAACAGAGCAATTCGAACCATCAGCTGATTAGAACTCATCCCAATGATGCTAACTTAAAATCCTAAATGTAGGCCTATCAAACTTGTACTACCAACCGTCTTTTCCCCAGAACACTTTGTCTCTTTAATTATTATATGACCTTCGTATTTTCATAATTTGACATTAACTTTAAAAAGAATTTCTTTGCTAAATAATATTGAATTCATTTTTAAACTCTTGTTGTGATTTGTCTGCTGTCGTAGGGGAAGCGAGGCTGCTATTCGATCCAGATCCCGGGTTCAATTTCCCTTTGATCGAAGATTTTTTAGACGTAAGACATTTCTTTTCAACCCAGTTGGGTTGTCCCTTCATCCCCATCCCAAAAAGACAATAGTAAACCATCGCGATATCTTCTCTGTTTCCCATTCGTTATTTGGGGTTATGCCATGGTGCAAATGGTTGAGCTACTGACATGCCAATCGAAAGATCATGGTTTTTTTCAATGATGAGAAGGCAGATAAATTTCAGCTTGTCTGATTACTAAATTAGTGGCCCATTTGGTTCTGGGTTGATTTAGCTTCCAACAGAATTGAGTACAATGAGAAATCCAAAGGTAAGGCTGATAATCTTATGGTTTTCATGTGCCGATGGTCGACAAATCCGAGAATTTGAATCCCCAGTATCCATAAAAGTCGCCTGTAAATCTTGAGAATGAGAATCTTTACATGAACAAAAATGCAATCGACTTTGGCCTTAATCGAGCCCGCAAACTTAGGATGAAAAAACAGCGCCTTACTGACTGCTCCAAACAGGGCGATCGATACCTTTATATACCTAGACAGTGCTATATAAGTTTATAAAATACACGGAAAATTCCAGATGTCATTATGAAACGAATTGCACACTTTCATGGAGAATGGGACAGGTCTGGTCATTCTCAAGGCATACTGCCATCCCATTCATTGCAGGAATCAGTAGAGGACGTGTAATAAAACTTTGTACAACACCACAACCTCTGGATCTCACTTCTCCGAAGATGACGACGCAGACAGTCGCCGAAAGCTTAGAGTACACATCTATAACTACCCGACTGGAAACCCGAGAGCAGTTTTTACAGAGGACGTGTACTCAAACATCTAACAAAACACTGTAAAACTGAACAAATCATTGTGTATAATGACAATTTATTTATTATTGGTATATTATTGCATTCTCTTATATGTCATCATTGTGAATTAGATTTTGAGTGGACTTTCAACATGTTGGGACATTTATGTAAGGTTTCGTATGTAAATAAAGTAAAGTGTTCCCTGTACAGGCCATGGAGGCCCAGATAGTTCCAGGAGGTTGAAGCTCCCAGATCTTAGACATTCGGCATAAGAAGGTGGTAAGGTCGTCAGCCTTACGCACCAGCCGCCTTTACCCCCAGGATTGCCCAGAGGCTGAGTCGACCCCAGGACCATAGTGCCACCAGAAGGATTAGGCCAATTGAAAAACTCAACGACCTCATCGGGGATCGAACCCGCGACCTTCCGGTTTGTAGCGCAGCACCTCAACCACTACGCTACGGCGTACCCCGAATTATGTAAATGATGGAAGTAAATAATTACACTAGGTATATACATTATAAATTAATACAATTTAATTTGTTCTAAAATATTAAATAATAACAATTTTCAACTTCATTTTTTCCAATTAATTTAAACAATTTTTTGCAGAAAGGGGATAAGTCTTGGTTCCATAAAAATATGGAAATTATTTGAGAAGTCGGACGTCTAACATGCTTCCTAAACTATGGGAGAGTGAGATTACTAGCGATCCTGTTGAATTTAATCCAAGAAGACCACACACATTGAAGAAATATCCGTGCAAAACATTAAGGGACATTTTTAGTAGCAGGAGTTATCGGTGTTAGAATGTGTCACCTGGTATTTTACATTAATTACACAAATCCGAGACAAACTTAACTAACGTGTGCAATAAATCACCTCAGCCTTTACGTACGGCAGAGAACTAGAAGCAATCTATAAGCTATCTTCATGTTTTTTAACTAAAATTTGTAGAAACATAGTGTATTCTGAAGTAGACTTTACTATTTTACACCTACTTCCAACTTATATTAAAAAGATAAGAATTTTATGATTACGACAGGCTCTTTTTGTATAGTCTACATTTACTTCTGAGATTTCTCAGCTGTTTATGACTGAGCGATACGAGATCCTGTTTAAACTCGACCGTTCGGCATTTGTTTTTAAGTTTGTGTCTTACGCAGTTAGATCAAACGCATTGTACGATTCCCTTACAATAATTTTGCAGGGATGTTCCTTAAAGCAATTAAAAACGACGTATGTGTAAGGATATTTATTTTTAGATTTGGTTTTAAGATGGTGGCCATTTTAATGGTCCCGTTTTAACAATGTTAATTATTTCATAATTCTAGCAAAACAGTTCAAGTTACAAAAACACGAAGACTATCTTCGCTCTCGATTGTAAAATGTCTCTGTGAGTATTTCGGTCTTAAATAAGTAGGATGCTAATGATTCCGCCTTTTTATTCGGTAAATAATTAATAAATTTAAATGTAATTCGAGCAACTTCGTGCCTTGTCAATTTATCGATAAAATTAAGACTTCACATTATGTTGATTATCTATAACAATTTGTAAAAGTTGTATTTCACGCGGCTCTCAAAAATTGAGCATCTGAGTGGGGTAGATGAATTGCTATCATCTAAAAATGTTTACATAAATTATTGACTTTTTTGAAAGAGGAACTGTTACTGAGTACCAAGTATAATGTTTATATGCCATGTACTCTTTAAAATATAGCTCATATGGAACAATTATTTTTTAATCTTTTTCCCAAATTTAATTTGCAGAACACTTAAGAAATTAAGAGAATTAACCCTTAAATGAACGAGACTCAATTTCTCACACAATATACAAACCAAATTTTTAAATTTTACATGAAATTAAAAAAAAATATATTTCAATTTCTAATACATACTTTTATTGTAAATTTAACACAAACTATTGAATACCGTAGGATACATTATAAATTTAATGTTTAAATTTCATTAAAATTACCAGTACTTGGAACTCTGCTTTATTATTTGCGTAAGCTAGAAAATGAAAATTATATTTTTTGGTCATTGCCATAAAGCATTTTTTATATATTTTATGTGTTGACAGAAAGAAAGTTTTGGATTTTATTAATGGGAACTTTATCCAGAATATCCACAGAATATTCCATACTTCTAGTAGCAGAACTATATTTCTCCAGTCGTAAAAGCAAACACACAATTGTATATTTACATACAGTGAGAGACTCATCGCCGTATAAGCTATTATACACAAAAACATATATATCTTCAAGTTTTTAACATTTACCATGTTAAATTTATTCAATAATATAAGCAATCATCAAGTGAAATCATCAGTGGGCTCTAAGATTAAAATCAACAGAGAGAATTGCAGTAGAATAACTAGTTTCTATTGATTACAGTCGTAACACAAGGATAAAAATTCTCATTATTTTACATGTAGT
This sequence comes from Ectobius pallidus, assembly GCA_964059195.1. Lineage (NCBI taxonomy): Eukaryota > Metazoa > Arthropoda > Insecta > Blattodea > Ectobiidae > Ectobius > Ectobius pallidus. Next base: position 129,585,597 of record CAXKWD010000006.1, read on the forward strand.
TTTACTATATAAATATTGCATTTTTGCTTTTATGCAGTTTTTGAACGAACGAATGTATAAGTCAGTAGCAGTGAAAAGGTTAACAGTAAATAATTTTCTTCAGTTCCGCCATTACAACACATTTCCTTGCTTTGCGTTCTTTTTTATTTGTTTATGGTCGAGGTTTAATTTATTTGAATTTAAATAGTTTGTAGTTAAAAATTCTACCTGTTTTTTACACTATATTATCATTGTGTCAAATTATAGTTGTGCAATTGGCAGGCTAACGGGTTTGTACATTTCTGAAAGAATCAATTAATATGAAGGCTACAAGAAAACAAAATTTTGATTGCAATACTATAATCAGATAATGATTTAATACTACTACTGATACTAGTAGGCCTACTACTGATAGCCTACTACTACTAGTACTAGTACTACTACTAAAACTACAACTAGCCTACTAATACTACTACTACTACTACTACAACTACAACTAGCCTACTAATACTACTACTACTCCTACTTCTCTTTCTTTTGTATAGGCTTTTGCCTGTTTGTCTTCACACCTATCCTTCTACCCACCGTTTTTCGGGTCAACCTCTTTCTCTTTTGCCTCGTGGTTTCATATATCGTGCAACTTTTATTAGCAGAACGTTTCTTCTGCTCGGTCTACATAGGCGTTCCACTCTTTTCTTCTTATTTTTATAACTTTTGCGATTTCTTCTATTCCACATTGTCGTCATATTTACTCGTTTCTTACTAGGCCTATCTAATTTGTTTTCCCCAATATAGCTCTTATTGCTTTCATCTCTGATGTTTTCATTAGCTATTTAGTATTTCTGGTCTCTGCTCTAGTTTGTGCTCCATATGTCATAATCGGTCTGACCACTGTCTTATATATTTTAATTTTACTTTCAACTTATAGACATTTCTTCCTCCAAATTGTATCTCTCAGACAACCTGACACTAACACTTTTGATGGTTTTTGGATGTAGTGAAATATTACAATATTGCGGTGACTGTTTTATCAACTCACAAATACTTATAATTTATGACTTCCTATTTATTTCTAATTTACACCTCACTGGTTCTCTAGGTATGAATATACGTTTTGTTTGTATTTTTTAGTCGAAAATATCATAGAGTGTTCTGCATTTTAACAAATTGGTGCAGCAATCGTTCCAAGTTATTCTCAGTCCTGGCTCCCAGGACTACTACTAGGCTACTACTTGTACTACTACTACTACTACTACTACTACTACTACTACTACTACTACTACTACTACTACTACTACTAGCACAAATATTACTACTACTAGCACAAATACTACTACAACTGCTATCACTACTGCTACTATTACTACTATCACTATTCCTACTAATACCACTACTACTACTATCACTACTACTAGTAGTACTACTACTACTACTACTACTACTACTAGTACTACTACAGTACTACTATTATCACTACCACTACTGCAACTATCACTAATAATAGTTATATAATGGCAAGACTAGCTACTCCGATGCAAACTGCAAAATTTATAAAGTAGGCCTAAACATCGATAGAGAAAAAGAATATTTTCAAGGAGTGGGTTTAGATGGCTCGCCTATCTCGTTTGTTGGTACAAACCCTGTTTATCTGTCATTTCGCTTCCTTCAGAGATTGGTAATGAGTTCATATGTAATGATACATCATTAAAATAGCGCATGCGATGTGTTCGCCTACATCACGATTAAAACATTAACCTTGCTCGCTTTGCATGTTGCAAAAACTGGTAGAATGTCCTCAAAATCAGGGTTCACTCCCATTTTCATAATACATTGCAAACAACAGGGCATGATAGCCTTCCATGTAAATAAACCTGTTCTCAATAGATCCAATAGCCTACTTTCCAAGCAGATGTCTATATCTAGATTAAAATGTTCCATTGTTCCACTTTCAATCAAATGCAATAAGGTATTATTGAGATTTACTGATTTTATTACACAACCACAAGGTAAGTTCCTTAATATACTCACCTAGGATATCACATGCCCGAGTGGTCAGACTGCTTGCCTTCCATCGCTGGCCTTCGGGATCGAATCCTGCTACATTCCTACGAATTTGTGATGGACATAATTTAGCCAGGAGCAGGTTTACCGGAGTTTTCCAGTTTCTCCTACCATTTGTAATTCCAGAATTCTTCCATTTATATAAATATTGTCAGTGACTGCGATTCTAACTGATTTTACAATCATTTCATATAATTTCATAGAATTTTCCCTTTAAAGACAAATGTTACAAAACAATTATTGTCATTAGGTGGTGAAATAAAAGTTTAAAGTCTTGAAATAACTGAACTAAAAAATCTATCTAAGGTTGTTTCATATGTATAATAATTATTTATTCTATTACAGTTATTATTTTTAAATTTATAATATCAGTGTAACATATATATAGTAGTTCCATCGGGTCGCTAGCGACCCCTGGTGATCCCTTAAGGGGAAATTCTAAGCGGATTTATTTCCGGGGTGCGCCAATCCCCTACCTAACACTTAAACCTAAAGACAGCACAAACACCCAATCCTGAACCCGGAAAAGGGATTTTCCACTACTGAAAAATCCCCAACCCGGCCGGGAATCGAACCCGGACCGCCGGGGTGGAAGGCAGGCGCGCTACAGACATATCTACTCACAAAATAATACCTCTCCTTTATCACTTGTATCATAAATAAATATTGCACTCACCAGCAGTCACCGATGATATACGATTCAATTTGATGGTTTGTAGAAATTTGAAATAAGCTTATTTGATTGTAAGACATTGGCTTTATATGAAGGTTGAACAGTCCTGAACTGATTCGTAGTTCCGTTTGTAAGCAATGTCACGTTTAAAATTATAATTGTATATCATAGTTCACTATTACTAAACCACATACAGGGAGGAGTGTAAATTTCAGGGATATAAAGTAAACATCAGTGGTAAAATTATTATCCAAGATGGTTTTATATTCTAATACCTTGTTATTAATTTCACATAAGGCTACACCCGAAATGACAGTTAAGTAAAGATGGCCTTCATTTTTACTGCACACTCACAGAGGCGTTTTCGCAAAACAAGAAGAAGAATAAAAGTTGTTGTCTGCCATATGAGAATGATGTGCATATATTAATACAATGATGAGACGACGCCCCCTATGTGACAAGATTGAGGCTGGATGAGAGTCTCGGAAATTATGTGCACCATCATCTTCTCGGTACAGACACAAGAATGTCGAGATGACATTTTGTAAAGGGAAATATTGATCAGATCTAATACTGTTAACTTCTGATAAGTGATTTGTGTTTGACCCGAACGAAACCGTAATGTACAGTTAATGTACAGTTCGTTTCAATTTATGTTGACTCTCAGGCCCTTTTTTACAGTGGCGGACGCAGGGGGGGATAAAGGGTTACATCCCCCCCCCGAAATTTTAAAAAATGTACTCTAAGTGGCCAGTTTTATAAACTAATTGTATATGTAAGTTGATTAATTTTTTTTTAGTATTCTTTCTACCTATTCAAATCCCCCCCCCCCGAAAAAAATTCTGCGTCCGCCACTGCTTTTTTATATCTTTGAGTACTTTGATACATATTCTTGCATGTTTCGTGGAACTCATAGGCTACTACCTGCATGCCATATATAGATCTATGCTGTGCAATAATCTAAGCAAAAAAGTCGTTTTTATAAAATTTATTCATATTATAGTCGCTTTAACTGAAAAGTCATATCGCGACTATAACACTAAAATGCAATGGATTTATAAAATCAATCAGATAACATTACAAAGTATAGAGTATTTCATGAAATTTAAGACATTGATGTGGTATCTCGGTTGGCCCAGAGCCATGGCGAGGTTGACAGAAATTTTGCACAGAGTTCGTTGATCAGAATACTTGGGGCAGTATGTCAATAGATGCTCCACAGTGAGAGGAGATGCACACAGATCACACCAAGGAGGAAGTTCCCTCGAAAGGATGTTTGAATGAGTGAGAGCTGTGTGTCCAATTCGCAGTCATTTGTAGAATACATTAGTAATTAACTAATTATACATCTTACCCATTCAAAAATAAATAACGTGGGAATTATTATTGTTAATGTTAGTCCTATTTTGCGTGCGCATTAAAACAGATATTAATACATAAATTTATACCGTTTACCACTTTAATGAAAATAGTATGCAAATATTAGGCAGCCCTACGGAATACCTAAAAACCGGCAAATAGTAGCCTAAAGCCATGCAATAGATTCCAAATAAAAATAAATATGTCATTAGGTACACTGAAATATCTACAGGTTGATTCACAAAGTTTATACGCCACTTCGGGGAATGAGAACCGAAAGTACACGAAAAATGTATACCAATATTATAAATGTCCTACTTCGAACGGATGTAGAGTAAGAATAGCTTTTAATTGCTCCTGTAAGTCTTTTATTTTGAGAAGTATTGTTCAAAAGTATCTTCTAGTATATAAAATCGAATGTGTATTTGTGGGCATGTGGATATTTGTGTATGTATGTTCTACATTTCTTGACCAATTTCTACGGAATTTTGCATACATACCCAGTTAAGCCCGGGAAGTAACGCTGTCAACATTAAAATTCAAACAAACCACTCATTCCCTTGAAAATTTATGTAATTTCTGAGAATATTATACTGAAAAAATGAAATCCAATTCAGTTATCATGACAACAGTGTATTGTTTACAGTGTTCACATAGGGCTTTGGGAACTACATAATACTGGACTTGAACAAATTCTGATACTGTCAATGTAAAGACTATTGTGAAAATAAGTAATGAAGAATGAAACCCACGAAAATAAAGCAAATGTGATGCAGTCACATAACTTTCTCTACCCTCGACATGGAAAATATTTTCTCACTTCACATTTTGATGTAGAATAAGAGGTCGTATTGCAAGGACAGCTTAAGTGTGTGCCAACGAGAATGCTATAAAGAAGTCTGTAAAAAATCCTAAGTATCTAAAAGAAGACAAAATAGGATTGAACATTTTCAGTCCTATGCCCGTAGTATATTATGTCCCAGGTTTTTGGGGAGGAAAGTATGAAAGTGATACTGAATTTCTTTTCTATATCAGCCCCGAAATGGTGAGAATGAGAAATAAAATTTTTCGTCAAGACAATACAGGAATTTATGTAACAGGAATTTCTGTTTCTTCTTACTTCAATCCCTCCCAGGCATGGTGTGTAGAAGCAAAGCTATATCTAGCGTTTTCTGAGGGAATAGTTTGAGTGTGATAAGTCTTTTTCTTCATTTCAAGTTCTACATACATATTATAAATCGAAAGTCCTCCATAAGTTAATTTCAAATTACAAAATACAAAGCCCGGGCGACGCCGGGACTTTTCAGCTAGTAGTATATAAAGCTTGTTAAATTGCAATCAGATGTACCGTACGCTAATAGTATATTGCGATACAAGTGCCGTAAGCGATGCATACGGATCGAGGAAAGAGTTTTTTCAATTTTCCGATATCCGTTATGCGCTTACGGCACGAGTATTGCATGATATTTTTTGCACGATGATTATTTATATCAATTTAATTATATTAATTGAGATATTACCTGAAAATATTATGTATATACATTATTGAAAATAGATGTTTATTTCAGAAAGTGATTCGCATGTGTTTGTTGTTATGGGAACCGAATATTTATCCTGGGGGCCTTGTCCATTAAGGCTTGTATTATGATGTGCCGTCAGTAAATTCTTACCGCACATAGCAACTAGATTGCGTGCGGGAATGTCAACTTACGATCCACGGCAACAATATTCGTAAGTTCCACTAATTAGTTAAGTCGTGCAAAAAAGGTAATTATTTCATTTAGCATAACTAGTAGGTAACACCTACCATTAACAAATGGGTTTCTTTGTGCAACATTGTGTAATGGAATGTCAATATAGTTGTAAGAGAGTGACATTTGAATGTCTGACATGTTTATTTGTGTGATTAAGCTGTGTCATCATGATTGGAAGGGTGAGGCGAAGGACTGATTAAAAATTGCATGTTTGCAACAGACAGAGCGGTTCTTTGTGTAAATTAGATATCTGAGCAGCGTGAAAGGAAAGAACGGGGAGTAACGCTGCAGCTCTGAAGGTGAGGGGATTGGAATTTAGTGTGTGTGTGTGTGTGTACTGACACATTGTATGTCAAAATAACTACGGGCAAAGCTGTCAAGGCCCTTGAGGGATTAATTACGCTATATTGACGTAATAGCTGTTTCGGATCTCGTGGTGGTTAGATTGTTTTATTGGATTTAACCTTCTCAGTTCTAGTGACATATAGATTCACCTAAAAAATTGTGCAAAAGCAGAGATATACAATTAATAGAGTAATACTCTAAATTAAAACATGAGAATTTATATTCTCCTTTCATGATCATCATTTATGGATACCAGTTACTCTACTGAAATTTTTCTCGCCAATTCCAAGATTAGGACCCACTGATGATTTTTACTTGATGATTGCTTATATTGATTTAAAAATTCAGCTTTATTCACATTTCACACTAAAAATAGTTTTTTCTTCGTCCATGTTGGGTAGTGATGGGTCGAACCAGTTCATTTATGTGAACTACTTCACTATCTCTCACTCTTCTCTGTGAACGCTTCAAATGAAGTAGTTCGTTCGTGAAGTACATTTTCCCTCCTGGCCGGCCTCACCCATAAGCTATTTTTTTCTTTGCCACTCTTCTGTATGAACACTTCAAAAAGAAGTGCTCTTTGAAGTGTTCTTTCTCATAACATCGTTCACAAAGCTCACGCTCTCTCTTTCACACACATTTACCTGGGGAGAAATACTTGGGGTATCCAACGCGGCTTGCAAGCACGGTTGTTTTCACACCGGAGGGGGACATAAAGACACGTGACTTGACATAAAACACTTGACTTATTTGGTATGTAAAAAGGGAACATCGCTGTTTCCAACTTCGTGAATCTAAAGTTTCTTATGGTTTAAAAAAATAGTTATCTATATATATATTTTTTAATAATACGTTACTGCAATAAAATAATTTAATTTGCAGGATATCTTAATCGGCAATTAATTAATTTTCATTTTCGTTTTATTATTGATAGAAACACGTACATACTGACTTGGTTATCATGTTTAAAAAAAAGTGTGCGTGGAACGCCACGCGACAGAAGTGAAACTCATTTTAATTTTTGGATTATTGGATTTTTTAAATTTTGGATTGTTGGACTTTTTAATATTGGATTTTTTATATTTTAAATTTTGGAATTTTGGACGTTTTTTATTATTAAATTTTGGATTTTTAATTTTGGTTTTTCATTTTTAAAATTTTTAATTTTTTTAATTTTTGATTTTTTAAATTTTGGATATTTAAATTTTTAATTTTGGATTCTTTATATTTTAGATTTTGGAGGTTTGGATCTTTTTCTTTTGGATTTTTTAAATTTTTGGGTCTTTGAATTTTTTATAATTTTTTTATTTTGGATTTTGGATTTTTTAATTTTGGATTTTTTTAATTTTCGAATTTTTGGATTTTTAAACTTCGGATAAGCCTAATCATTGAGTTGAATGTTTTCTGTGCAGTCCGTTCCGTCACACCTCACTAATTTCGTGACGATTTTGAGCGTTACATTAATTTCGTGACGATTTTTTAGCGTTACACAAGCTCTCGATTTACCCCTACCGCGGCTAAAGAAGCTTCATTAAAAAAATTATATGTGTTTTTCAGCTATTGGTATTGCCTGAAAGCTCCACGGTAACCCGAAGTAAAGAATTTGAAAGTGAAGTAGAGTGACAAACGAGATCGGAATGAGTCAAGCATTCACTGAGTTGGTTTAACCTCTTTGAAGTGTTGAAGTGTATGAATGAGTGAAGTAGAAAATAAACGAAAGACACTTGGCACTTGGATGAGTTGGATAACCTCATGAACTATTTGAACTGTTTGAACTACTAGTTCACTAAAAATGAGTAACTCATTCACACTTCAAACGAGTGAAGCGTTCATTTTGAACTACTCACTCACAAGTTACCCATCACTAGCTGATGTTGCTGTCTTTCGACCTTTATTGACTAGACTAAAAGGGAAAACTACTCATTTGTAGATCGATATTATTTTGATTACTAAGAATTGATAGCACATACTGTGTTGATAGTCTACTGCTGGCTTCTGACCCTTGAGCAGATGTGGACGATAATTTGACTATTTAGCTCAAAAATCAGTGACCAATCCAGTATATGAAAACCAATCGCAAGTTTCTGTTATAATTTTATCGTTTTATTTTTATCACTTCCATTTTGTCTTTTATGTAATTCACTAGGACAGAACACTGAAACTTCTTCACATATGATCAACAGCAATCAATCATTGAACATAGCGATTGGTTATATTAAAAGCTGCATGTTAGCAAAAGAAGATATGAAAATAATGTATAATAATTATCTCATGATAATAACACGGTATAATTTTTTCTTTAACTTTTTTTTAACTTTTAGCTATCTTAAATTTTATACTCGGCTATAAAAGATACACATAGAGGCCTATTACCAAATAATAGCACATATTGTAAAACTGTAAGCTGTATCTCTCTATAAAAAGAAAATACAAGCTGAGATATTGGCAGCTACTAGTTTTTCTTTAAGAGTCTCAAAGTAAAAGAAAAATACAATATATTGAGGACATAAGGAGGCTTGTTTATCTAGTAAAAATACGGTATTATTAGTTGTACCAAGGAGGCTATTCTAAAGAATAAAACCAACAGCTGATGAAAAGTCGCACAAGCGCGACTCTCGCCGATGGCGAAACGATCTATATATTATATCGATTGTCCCGCCATAGTCTTATCTCGCTTACAATGACACAAAAAAAGATGTATTTTATTCATTTTGTGGTTTTAATAATCTTCATGACTTTCTCAGTTCTTTGAGTATTTGCTAACACGAGTTCCGGATTCTCGTTACATTACCGATGATGATGATGATGATAATCATAATGTTTATTGTTCATATACTTTTTGAAAAACGCATCGAACATGTTAATTTTTTTAGGATTACATTAGTTCTTAAAACTAAAAATAAACAACATTTCATAAAATTACATATATTTAAACTAATTATGTGATATATGCTATTAGTAATTAAGATGATCGTTTACAATGGCTATATAAAAACCGCACTTTTAAATATGTTATGTTGTAACTTAGTTCCCCTGTTTCTGCTGTGTATAAGCTAACTGTTTCAATATCTTCCAAGCTGTAAAGAACTTGGTTATGCAGTTCTCAAAGGCCTCTTTTTAAATGTGTGAACGACTTTATTTATAACTGCAGCTTAATAATGTTATTATAGTTTGTCGCACCAATTGCAAATCTGTAAGCAGTTCTGTCTAAATTAGTCTATTGTGAAGGTAGCCTAAATTTGGTTGTTTTAACTTCCCCCTGTTTATTTGGCAACCTTGTCGTGCAAACCACCCCCTGAAATTCGATGCTTTAATGCAGCGGTTCCCTAACTTTTTTGTCCTGGGACCCACCTTCACCTAGAAATTTTTTTTCGTGACCCACTTCTACATAACGATAACCGATATAGGCTAAAAAAAATACAGCACATGTTTTTCATATGCCTTTCAATAGTTTTATTGTGTTCAAATGCCTTATATGGAAAACAAGTTTAATTTTTCTCGCCCTTTTCCATAGTTTGGGAACCACTGCTCTAACGACACCAATTTTATTGCCTTAGATTTCTTATACACAGAACGTAGGCAATCTTAAGAAGGACTTTTAACCTCGTGGTGCATAAACCTTGGGGGACGAAGTATTGGCAAGTAGGTTATTCTTTTGAGCTATCGAAAATGACCAAAATCCAACAAAATGAGTAAAATGATTTTGGAATGTTCTTAAATTTTAAAATTACCTTGGTATGCAGTAGAATCCCGCTAATCATGGCCCCCCTCTCCGGACATCCGATTAATCCGGACGGAATTTAACAAAAATAATTAAGAGTGTTGTTCAGGATTTAACTTTTTATTTTATTTTTTACCAGATATATTGGCATACTGTTTTTTTCTACTTAACAATCAATAAATTTTGAATTTTATTAAAAAAATATGTTTTGTTTTGTTAATCCGTCATCAGTTCGTAGGGTAAAAACTTACGTCTACCTATAGAATAGTATTAAAACCTTAGTTAAGTTATAGGAAATGTTATATTCTATGAAAAAATCTATGTTTATAGTTTTATCTATCTAAAACTTGTTTACCGTAGGCTAGAGTGCGTGCATTTTAAGTCAAATTTCGTAATTTCGGCGATCCGGAAAATTTTAAAAATGAAGATGCAAAATAACGAGTTTTAAGCTTCCGGGGGTACTCCCCCGGAAAATTTTAAAAATTAAGACGCAAAATAACGAGTTTTAAGCTTCCCACGCTTTATACTTGTATTAAGTAATTTATGGGCAGACTTAAAAAAATTATACAATTTTGCTTTTTTTAATCAATGGGGGGGTTCAAACCCCCAAAACCCCCCCTCGGTACGCCTATGGTCCGGATTAGCGGTAATCTACTGTGTATGGTACTGAAAGCTGATGTCTTCTACACTCTATCCTGCTCATTTTACCAATATCTTGATTGTGGAATTAATAACGAAACCCGACACTGGAGAAGATTAATATTTTAAAGCAATCTCTCGATTGTTCTGCAAAGCATGACTAAACGTAGGTGTTTTATGTGAGGACACAAAAGGCGTTCTATTTTTTGTCCGCCCCAGGGTGGAGAACACACAAGTCTAACAACTTGTACTACCACCGCAGAGCACATGCCGCACTTAGGGGGCCCATCCCTGTACCGCCCCTCCTTGCGTGTGCGACACTAACAATCACGCCACTTGATTCAACCATGATAGCTGGAGGATGACTAGCGATCTCTTGCAAAATATCGCCAAGCATTAATAAAAACATCTGTTAAATTAGTATTTCGGAATACATAATGAACATACCCGATTGTTTAAATTCTCAGCCAGTTCTCAATTTTAGAAAAAGAAAGAAAATCTAGTTTTCTCTGGACTTTTCCATTCCGGTTTCAGCAGTCGGAATAATTTATTTGCACGACGTAACTAATTATTCGTGGTACTTACGAATATTGTTGCCGTGGATGGTAACTTGACATTCCCGCAGGCAAACTGGTTGCTATGAAAACAAAAGAAATCTCCGTGCGGTAAAAATGACAAAAAGCACAAGTGCCGTAAGTAAAATCATCATAATACAAGCCTTTATGGAAGACCGGAACCAAGGCCCCTAGTTTGTGGCGATTTTAACAGGTCAAATATTCAGTCCCCATAACAACCAACACATGCGAATCACTTTCTGAAATATGCATATTATATCTTCAATAATGTATATACATAATATTTTCAGCTAATATTTCAATTAATATAATTAACTTGATATAAATAATCATCGTGCAAAAAATAGCATGCAATACTTGTGCCGTAAGCGCATAACGGATCTCGGAAACTGAAAAAACTCTGCGCAAGCGCCTCGTTTTTTTCAAACTCTTTCCTCGATCCGTATGCACCGCTTACGGCACTTGTATCGCAATATACTGTAATAAAACTATGAAGGAGTAAACTTAGTTTCGTACTAGAAAATTATTTTAAAAATACTATTACAAAGCCTACATGAACTAACTTGAATAAATGTTATAATGCAATAATATTTTATATTGTACAAAATAATATTTTGAATGTAATTAAGAATTAATATAAAGGCTTTCATGACTGTATAGTTATTATATTATTATATGTTTCAAATTAGTTGCGTCTAAACACTTTTTGTTGCTAAAGTGAACACAAGCCAACATCTCAAAATAGTAGAATTGCTTCTATTATTTAACATTACTTGATTTTTTAATTGATTATACGAAATTTATATAACATCTATCATATGGTAAAAATTATTACATATATATATATATATATATATATACACACACACACATATATAGCCTATATATATAGCCCTGGGTCCCACTTTCCTGGCCGATTCAAAAGCTCCGAATAAGGACGCGAGTGGCTCGTCCGGCTATCTTTTGTAGCCTATATCACCTACTTTCTAATTTACTTTTAATGTAATAATAAAAATCCACTAAAACAAGTTGAAGTGGATGGGCCATTAAAATAAAAGAACAAACGTGCATTTTGTTAAATGTTAGCTGTCTCTAAGATATTTACGTTAAATTCTTTTTAAGTCTTTAAACATTTTGTCATTCTTTATAAGTAATGTAACACTGTTTTCTTTTTCTTTCAATATGCTATTTTGTCCCTTTCTTCGCTCTGATTTTTTGGAACGTCAGCCGAGCACGAGCAATGTTGCTCATTCGGGCGTATTTCTCATTATTCTATTTAGGTCTATTATCCTGTAATAGAAACTACTTGTTCTCTTCTTTATTGTCTACGTCCTGGTAATCAGAATCTACAAGTTTTGTTGTGTTGTTGTTTTATTTTTGGAAACAGAAAATGCCATAGAACGATAGGCTAATGTCACTTATTAGTCTTGTAGAATTAATGCTTATATTAAAGGCTAATTTATGTTTTTTATAGCATTATTTTTATTTTCAGATGTGCCTGTTAGGCTACGGAAGAAGTGGACACTTCCAGGATTACATATTTCGGTAAGTTGTACGAATTTTCTTTGTAAACTCTTAAAACTAAATATATTCTTTAAAGCATATCACATCTACATTCCTATTTTTTAGGTTGAAGTGCCGTTTAGCCAATTAGCATAGCAAATAATATTTATTTCGGTTTAAGTTTCTAGTTAGCTGCATTATGTTTTTCCATTAACAAAATCTGGCCCATATGAATTCAAAATCTAACGAACGTACAAAATCATTAAAAAGGTTATGAAGATTCATAGGAAACATGTCTGGCAGAAAACACTTGTAGGTAGTCGAACTTATCCGGTTCATCAAATTAGTACACCTTTCACTCAGGCTTTCTTTTATAATTTTTTCTCAAACCTCGATATACATGACTGAGATAACTAAGATATCATTATATTATATTATAGTTTTATACAGTACAAAGAAATCACATTGTTTTATATTAAACCATTAATATTATCGTGAGTTCTACATCTTATAAATTAACTGTTATCATAAACCGGTAATTGAATATGGGTACAATATCATATTCAGATCAATGTAAATAAGAGTTAGTAAAAGATTTAGTAGTCATGCAAACTAAATCTTCCAGAATAATAATATAATATTCTTGTATCATTTGATTTAATCAAGACTTTTTTTTTTATTGAGGTTTACCTTCCCCCAAATTCTTAGTAAAGATATTACTTAGTGGAATGTTGATTTTGAAGAAAGCTAATACATTGCTAATAATACGTAAAATTTCATAAAGTGTCAACCGTCCTATGGGCAATAAGCTCACTCTGAAGTAGATTTTCAAATCGAAGGCGACTGGAACATGAAAATCTTAAAAATGTCCCCTGTGGATTATTGATCACTTCCAAGCTGATCTCCGGGTTAAGCATTGCTAGCTCTTTGATAGGTGACTGCTAAGGAGAATATTGTACTGTATTCATTCATTCTTTAATCTCAAAAGTTTCCTACAAGTTCGACGTTCGACTTAAAAGTTTTTTTTTTCTTCCTGACACTGGTTAAACACTTGTGAGGGGAAGGGCATTCAGAGGTGGGAGTTCAATTATGAGAGACAAAATCATCTTTCCCTCCAGCTAGTCATGGCAGCTATAGCCGTGTACCTTAGTCAGCGCAATGTGACTCCCTTGGCGTACGAATGAAACATCGCCCTTTAAAATGACAATATTTTGATAGTAGACTCACGCAGATTACTGCGCATCTTTCTGAGGAGGGTCAGGTGGAAAATTTTTACTGTAAACTAATTGGTGTCTGAAGCGAGGAATACCGAAAAAAAAAGACATCGGAGAATGTATTTCAATGAGCAAATTACATTCTTATTGCAAGTTAAGTTCCACCCTATAAGAGGAGAGGTGTAGTCTATAGTGAGGGGAGGGGGTCAAAAGGTGTCCCAACTCTAAGGACAGAATAAAAAGAGAGGACGTGTTGTTAAACTTGAACGCTAATTATATGATCGTCATAAATAATTCTCTTTGCCGCCTCTTACTCTGATGCCTCTCACTCAGTGCAGTTCGTATATGAAATAAGGGCACTCCCATTTTGATTCATCGCAAATAAAAAATGCTGCATAAGTTGTTACGTGATTTATTAGGTTATACAACATATTATAACACCTTTTGTACTCTCTTGTCTCATACTGATGGAGATGTTTGTAATTTTTGTATTACAAGATGTCACTTTTACTTCCCATTTTTACAACTTCTTTTTTTTTTCTCAGCAGAGTGTTTAGCAATTCTATTTTGTAGTCTAAAATTTTTATACCTTACATTTACAAACTCATGTGTGGCGGATTACCGAATGAATATAGGAATATGGTGCCGTACTTTATGGTGTCGTCATTTAATTCTATATAAGGACACAAATTATTGATGTTATTAACTATGCAAATAATTACAGTAAGATTAATTGCGTCGATTCAAACTATCCGAGTCCCAAAACATCCGACCTCAAAATATCCGAATTCCAGAGGGACTCAAATTATCCCCGTTTGCTGTCCGGTCGAATAGTCTCAAAATATCCGAATTTAAATGCCACAGCCTAGACTGGGAAAATGGATCAAGGCCTGCCGTATAGTCTCGCATAAACATATAGACCCATATTAATGAATTTCATCTTTTTATTTGAGGGTAAACTTAGAATATATATGTATGCGTATTTTTAGCCTAAACCCTCAAAGAAATTTCAAAACCTAAAAGCGAAGGATCGAGCAGCCTGAAAATATAGAATGTATTATGGGGATTTTCATTGACCATATAGGCCTATAATCCCCATAATACATTCTATATTTTCAGGCTGCTTGATCCTTCGCTTTTAGGTTTTGAAATTTCTTTGAGGATTTAGGCTAAAAATACGCATACATATATATATATATATAGACCCATGGTGGTATACCCATGGACGCCATGAACGGATAACGGAACCATGTTACTGAACTAAATTTTCCTTATGCTAAGCTGATTCTGCCATCCACATTTTCTCATGGAACATTCTCACGCTGGTTCTACAGTTTCGTAAGAAGTTTAAGAAGTTATAGAAGACATTACTACAACCAATCATATTTTATATTTTTATCAATTTGATTACGTTCTTTCAATGGTGTAATGTGTTGGAGAAGCTTTTATAATTAATTGGATTTAAGGCAGGCCGAGGTTAAATGAAAAATTTAATTATTTTTATATGGATTATTACATTATGTTTAAATAAAACTGTCATTACAGATTGAGCTGAACTTAGGCCTTCAGTTTTTCTTTTGCTTTTTGGTATAGCTTCCTTCTCTACGGCATCTGTAAGAAATTCATTTTAGGGAGTAATCAGTTAAATATTTCAACAGGGTAAAAAAAACCAGTGCACTTGGCTAGTAACAAAGACAGTAGAAACCAGGGGGCGTGTACCTTCTAGCTTTTGGATATTATGAGACACTTTACCTTATTCAATAAGGCTACATATTTCTTGCACATATTTTGGTGCTGTTTTCTGCCAATTTCATGTCCGGATATATTGTGACGCAACAAGAACAATTCAAGTGAAAAATAAAAACAGAAGGAAAATAAATAAAAAACAGAAGATTGTAACTGGTACCAGATTATGTTCTTGCATGTGATTGTGTCACTGTCTTCATAGCTTGGATTTAAAATTAAGAATACGGCATTCAGTCTTGTTATAGCAAGAAAAATTATGTCAATTTTGCGATATTTTGTATTAAATTAATTAATTATTAATTTAACTACGAGAATTATATATTTCATTTAATGTGTAATACTAAACCGTAATACGCCTATATTTAAAATGCTATTTCAAGACCAAGTTCCGAAGGTAGTAACCGGGAGCAGTTGTTTGTCGGGCAGGGTCATTGCAATTGGGTCCATGTTTGCACTCTGCAATTAAGATTGGAGCCAGTAATGCGGTAACTTGTGACGGGGAATAAATTTCGCACGTGGTCAAATAGATCACGACACTGGGAACTTTAATTACAGTCTTGCGCACAGTTCAGGGAATGAAGTCATAAATTTTCATGTGCTATGGCGCCCCCAACACATCCTCCTACAACCTGCTACTGCATTCTGTTATTCTTATAATTACTCATGCAAATCATATTGGTTTCATTTTTATTCCAAGGCTACAATCAGCTGTGGTCTGAATACTTCACGAACATTGATTTGCGTTTCGGAAAAAGACAGAACGGAAAATAAATAATTGTTCCTTGTTTCCGAATAATTTCCCAATACATCATCCGGATTGATCCCAATTATTATGTACCAGA
Source organism: Ectobius pallidus (assembly GCA_964059195.1). Lineage (NCBI taxonomy): Eukaryota > Metazoa > Arthropoda > Insecta > Blattodea > Ectobiidae > Ectobius > Ectobius pallidus. The sequence goes on from CAXKWD010000006.1 coordinate 129,602,008, forward strand.
ATGGCGTTTTCTAAGATTACTTGGTGAATGGAGAAAAATGTCTGCCCGTTTGTCATTCCGAGTGTCTGTATCCGCGATAACTCCAATACGCTTTATCAGATTGTCATGAAACTTAGCATAAAGGCTTATAAAGTCCATAGGAAGAACCCTTTTGATTTTGGACTAAATCGGTTGACTGTTACCGGAGTAACGAGCAATTAACGGCCATATACTTTTAAATAGCAAATTTGCATCAATCTATTGATATGCTATTGAGAACTGAAGACAAGTGATTGCGTATTTGTACGCCTTCAGATGTTTTGGAAAAAATAAAGGGATATTGTTAACATGAGGAATTTGTTATAAATATGTTCTGTTAACAGTCTGGTTAACCCATTTATTCATTCACATATGCTGATCTCACTTTCTCAAGAAACCGCGGTCCTAATCTCAATAGTTTCTGAAATATACCCTTTTAACTCCATCCGCCTCTTTTTTTTATCACTTTACCTGATTTTATTCTTTCCGGATTTAGTTTAAAAATCATAATGAACGAATATTCCCTTCGTATCTGCGCATAACATTTTAGGTCTTATATGCTAGAAAATTAGGCTACATAGGCTATCTTATTCCTAAAATTTCCTGCCCAAGTGTCGGCTAAAATTGTGAATTCTACTAGCCTAGCAATATTATAGTGAGTCATTCTTTTCGAAGCTGAATAAATTACCTTTATCCATTGTTCTTAATGTTTTGAATTATTTCAATTTGTGCGAAAGATAATTATTACATAAGTATAGCGAATTATTAAGACTTGAATTTATATTTAAACATTCATTTAAATCTTCCTAAGCTAAAATTACTAGCATCTAGTGTCAACTAGGAAAACTTTAGTGGAATATCTTGTTTCCAAAAATGACAATATTTTAATTCGAGAATAAATTTCTTCATATTTGAAGATTAAGCATTAATGTATTAAACTCATATCTCAGCCTTTAGGTCTAAGCAATTTTTGCGGCTGCGCATATGTATGCCATTAGCAGTTAAAAGGTTATTAATTAATAGCAAAATAGGTAATATTATAGGGTACACTCCAAAATAACAGATTCTGTCTCGCTGCATTTGCTCTTTCCGTCTGATTGACTTAATTATCAAGTACTTTAACTTAGTGAAACAATTAAGCTTTAATCCGAAGATGTGAAATTATAGCGCCAATTGAAAAATATTTTATGAAATACGTAGCTCATTAATTGCTAATAATAGTACCTACAATAACATAATTATGATATAAATTATGCAGTAAGATGTTTAATAACATGTTTTTCTTATTTTATTTTATTCTTGTTTGGAACTTCATATGTTTAGTCCTACTTTGAGAAAGGCCTATTAAGTCAAGTAGTGTGATTGTCTGTTCACTCAGTTTCTTTTAAAATGTAATGCCGATTTTCATAATAACGAAAAAGAATACGTGACGATGAAAACGACGACGACGACGACGTTGTTGATGCTGATGGCAGCAACGACGTAAATGACGAAATGTATTTCCTTTATGGTGAAAACTCTAAATGTCGTATAACCAACCGTATAACTTATTAGATATTACCTTTCTGTAGCAAGTCATATCAACTGAAGTAGCTTACGGTTTCACGTAATATTAATTACTAATTTATCTTATACTTTTTATAATTGGAAAATCACACCTTTCAATAATTCACAAGATATCAGATACCGTATAAAACGACGCAGCAGTCATTGTGAACTTTATATTAATTATAGTGCAATGAAGGCTTATTACGTATATGATTACAATCTACAAATATTTACGCCCTCTAGAATAAAATATTTCCGATGAATGTAAGGCTTGATTTTATCTAGACATTTTATCAAGAAGGAACGATATTGAACAGATTACTTACACCATAATTAGATCTTAAACATGAGAATATTTCATGCAAGTCCTTCAACAAAAATTTTACTCTATCTCAGAACCATAGTGTAAAAGGGATTTAATTTCACTATGAAAAGCAAAATAGCAGTTATTCAGTTATTCTTGCATAGTTATTATTTAATCTGGGCTTGACTTTTTGATGATCGTTATTTTAAATGGGAACTCTTCTAGTTTGTTCTTGTCATGGCACAGACAATCAAATACTTTCAGTTATATCATATCAGCTCTGCAAATCAAAATGCGGCAAATTGAATCGTCGACTAGGTTATCGATTGCTGTTAGACCCAGGGTTTGAATTAACCTGTAACAGAACATTCGTGTCAGAACACGTGCTTTCACGTGTTGTCCCGAAAAAAGGTTCCAATATTGAGAGAGGTTGTAGTATGCAACAAAACAAGACAAAAAGTTCCCATAAACATTGGTCATAAACTTCATGTCTTCGACGTTATGGACTTTATACGATGCGCATATCTAGCCTACTTTACTAGTTTGTTGTTTGTTGTTGGAGTTCCAAAGGATGCGTGATTCCATGAGACGTAGGGTGGAAGGCTGCATTGAAATGGATGGTGGTTACATCGAGCACATGTTGTGAAGAGTAGATCAGAGACATAGTTATATAAAGATCTCGCACGAAATCTATGCCGATGAGACCGTTACTCGCTAGAGAGAGAGACATGCTATTGTGCGAGAGAGAGAGAGAGAGGTAGCTTGGCCTTTACAAATAGAAAGGGAAGTACTGTTGTGCGAGAGAGATAGGTAGCAGGCCAATCGACCCTACAGTCCCCATGAAAACATAATGCAATGACATAGGCGATCGGCACAGATTTCGTGCGGGAACTTTATATAAGTTATATATATTAATTATATATAGTTATATATATATTCAAGAAATGTCAATGATATCAACAGTTCATCGCTATATCAGCCGTATATCGTCATAAACGATAATATTTTATATATATATATATATATATATATATATATATATAAGATTATCGCGTATGACGATATAAGGCTGATATAATAGCGAAGAACTCTTGAACAAGATATATCTTATGTTTTAATCATAGTCTATTGGGAATGTGGAATTACTAACTTATCATTGACATTACTTGAACTAATAGTTCATTGTCCTTAAAAGTTTGACTGCGGAATACCTGAACGAAGCACCTGATTTAGGTGAATAGAGCCAAACAGATACCCCGTAACAAAAACTCCAAACAGTTTGTTTTCAAGGACTAAGCAGCAGAAGAGTAATTAAATTACAAGCCCCATAACAATAGACTAGGTGGGTTCTTTAATAACTCATTGCAACATCGAGATGAACTACTTTTAAGTGAGGACGTGCGACAAGCGCGAAATTAAATTAACTCCATGCGTTGTTGCTTCTTAAAGAGTTATCATAACCACTATAATCAATTTGCTCTGTCCCTGACATATATAAATCGTTAGGCGACCAATTGTAGAGTAGCCTCTTCGTATTACGATATAATTACCCAAGATGAATAGCACTCCGTAATTATATCTAATCTGTAGATGCTGAAGAATTCCACATTGTACTAGTCACATCTTGAAAAGAGGGTCAAGGTTTTTTAAAAATATAGGACAGAAATTGTGTTTGTTTTAAAGTATGTCACTAATAAAGGATTGTTAGGACTTGTAAGACAAACTAAATGACTTTAGCAAATGTAAATAGTTGTAGAAAGCTCTATGAATTCTTCTAAGATGTCAAAGAGTCATAGTTGTATTCTTTACTTTAAGGAAATAAAAAAGTTATGTTATGAATAAATCAATAGCCTACATACGAGTATTTTTGAAATAAGCAAAGTGTTGAAAATATCTTTTCTTGATAGCATATTGTATCAAGAAGAACGATTATTGTTCCCAGCACATAAAAGCAACCTAACGCCAGCAGAATACGAAAAGCGTGACATGACAAATATATTTAAAAATCGTTTAAAAAATGAAAGAGAAAACATTTTTTTTTGTTGCGGATCGTAAAGACACCGAAAAACAACCATTTTTGGGGGATGGGCTCCACTGATATAACATTTCTACAAGAAGTTGATTTTCTTAATCTTTTCACTACATATAAATTCTTCAACTAAAAATATTGTATAAAAGCGGAGCTATAAGACTGATAGCCTATTGACTTACGTAAAATTTGAGGATTTTGTTATGATTAACATTCATGGGAACCACCTCTTCTACTAATATTGTTAGAATTGATTCAAAGCTTAGAGCCAACTGACGATGTCACCTGATGATTGCTTATGAAAATACAGAAAGTTAGTTCTGAAAAGGTTAAAAGTCCAGGTGAAGTTAAAAAAATCCCTTTAGGCAGGCCTACAGGCTGAGGTAGATTTCGAAGTGCTTTTGGTTCATTGTCGCTGCGCAGTAGCCTACTCTTCTTTTTTAGCCTTGGCGTGACAAACCCACTTGTACGTGGATTTATTCCAATTAGGGATTTGCTCACAGTACACTTACTTAACTTATTGTCGTAATACTTATAGATTGCCGCACAATTTAACCTAAAAACAGGGATCATTGTGTTTGGAATTATGTTGAGTTTGCCCCCTTAATAAAATTCATGTCGACGCCCCTAATGTTTAAGCTACTACGAGGCGCGTCCACAAAGTAAGTTTCCCTGAAGCCGTTTACAGAAACAAAACACCATTTCAATAAAATATTTATTGCAACAGACACAGCCAAAATTTGGTTTGACCGGAGCTGATAAGCTTCATTGCTTGGCACTCAGGGGGAAAGGGAGGGCACCAAAAAAAAAAGTGTTTAGCTATTTCTCAATATATTCGCCACCGGAATTGAAACATTAGTCTTCCCGTGGCACCAACTTTTGAATGCCTGTGTCGTAGAAGTGTGCCGCCTGGGATTTGAACCACCGTGTGACAACCACCTTTGCCTCTCTGTCATTCTCTATCATTTCGTGAGGTGTAGGAAAAGATGGAAATCACTGGGAGCGAAGTCCGGACTGTAGGGTGGATGCTTAAACACCTCCTAGCAAGTCTCCTGCAGAAGCTCGGCTGGGAAGTTGTTTAAACGTTCACTCTAAAGCCCACCCAGCGATTTCCATCTTTTCTTACATCTCACGAAATGACAAATAATGACAGAGAGGCGTAGGTGGTTGTCACACGGTGGTTCAAATCCCGGGCGGCACACTTCTACGACACAGGTATTCAAAAGTTGGTGCCACGGCAAGACAAATGTTTCAATTCCGGTGGCGAATATGTTGAAAAATAGCTGAACACTGGCTTTGTCTGTTGCAATAAATATTTTCTATAAAAGGCCCCAGGGAAACTTACTTTATGGACGCACCTCGTACTTCCTACATGAGAAGTATTTCTGACTTTTTCCCCGTATTATCCAGGCACGCGCGCGTACAAATGATGATAAGCTTTGTCCTTGGATCTCTCGAAATAGATCAGTTGAGATCCTGAAGGCGTGGTAGTGGAGGCTGCAGAAGATCGGAGGCGGATCTCACCTGTCACGCCCATTGTCCGGCAAGGCTAATATCATAACAATGACTTGTGACGGGGCTACCTGCGGACAAGCTCCCGGGAACTCCGCACTATCTGATTGATAGCTTCCATGCAGGATCTACAAGTATGCACAATTCAATTCCTAGACAGTCACGTTCTCAAATTATGTCGTCTTGAATTCCTGCATAAGTCAACGTGACGTAATCTTTAGTACCATAAACATTTTAAAATCCTCATTCTTTATATTATTACTCACATTTGCTACCTACGTTCTCTATGCGATATTATCGTCCCTCACAACAACATTAGCCAGGTATGATTAATTAAAATATAACGGCAATTTGATTAATTTAAACATTTTAAACGCTCATTCTCTTTATTATAATTTTTTTACAATTTTTTTATTATTACAAAATTTAATAATTATTACAAATTACAAAAATACAAATTATTACAAAATTTTTACAAATACAAATATAAGACTATTATCCTGCAGGTTGTATTATATGGATGTGAGACATGACCGCTAACTGATCAGGAAGAACATAAGTCTGAGCGTGTTTGAAAATTTGGTGCTTAGAAAAATATTTGGGCCCAAGAGGGATGAAAATGGGGACTGGAGAAAATTGCATAACTACGAGCTTCAGGACCTGTACGCTTCACTGGATAAAGTAAGGGTAATTAAATCGCGAAGGATGAAATGGGCTGGACATGGTGCACGCATGGGGAGGAAAGACATATCTCAAAAGTATTGACTGGGAGACCTGAAGGGAAAAGACCACGTGGAAGACCTAGTGTTGGATTCACGAATTGTGATTATTATCATTGACAAAGTGAAAATCTTTTGGTTTAAACACTTGTAGACCGAATAATGTCTTTTTAGAAAAAAAGACTCTTGAATTTTGTAGGGTAAAAAATACACTACCGTTATATACTAAAAGACTGCTGGACCGATTTACGCATTTTTTTTTTGCAAAATTATCCGCGTTATCCGGAGAATGGAATAAAATATACCAGTAAAATTAAATACATAAGTTAAAATATAAAAGAGAATAACAGGTAAAACACAAGTTTCTGCACTATAAGAAAATTGTCGATCTTGGTCATGTCAGAGATTTCGCAGTAGCGTAGGCCTACTTGTTTCTAAGATATTTATTGTGGAATATTAAGATTCTCAAAATATTTCGGCTTTTATTTTGTACATTCTTTGCTCAAATAGAGTTCTTTCGTTATGGGCAGGTAGTGAATTTTGTCAAATGCATGATTTACTTGGACAAAGAAAATTTATTGACTGATGCATACACCCACTCAAAATATCCACCCTCCACCATTGATTATTATTTTCATTATTATTTATTTATTTTCACGGTAAAAACAGTGTATAAAGATCGGCTCTGATGCCTTCCGTTCTAGATACCTGATAGTGTTATAAAAACTGTCTCTATAATTTACTTTTTTTCTTCTAAGCTTTCTGTATATTCGAGAAAGTTTGTTCAACAAATTTTACAACATTGTTAATTAAAAATAATATAGGTTTATTGAGAAATGTTTTTCTATCTTGGTGAGGACCATTTATATAATATAGTAACCTTGTTTTGTGTAATTATTTTTCTGCATAGTTTTCTTTAGGTGAAACATACGTCGAGAACGTCTAGGCCAAGCTTCGATTATAGGTCCATTCTGAGCGTCTTTAGACCCAGCTCATATTTGCTTGTAACAGATAATGGGAATTTCACCGGTTGACTCAGTCAGAGTTATGGGTATCCTTGTACATTATACCTTACATACTGGTATTTCTCATTTTCTAGATAGGTCTCCCGTCGTGCAAAGTAGAGATGTGTCAATGAGATCTCGGGCGCCCTCCACTTGTTCCGGATCTGCTTATATTAATTAGTACTTAATGCTGATCATCAGATAACATTCCTTCTCAAATGTCACCTCATGCTATTTTCTATAATCCTCGTCTTAACCAGTAGATATAAATGTAATGGATTGTGTTCCTTATTCAGAATATCACTTGATGACATTTGTCAAAGCACTGGGAAGTTTTGTGACATAGCATCCTTGTGCTATAACTAGCGTTCTGAGATCCCAGAATAGGTTCTTACGTAATATGTTGTGATAGGAATCATGTGAAGATGATAAATTACTCGGTTGAGATCCTGGTTGTAATGAAATTCAGTTTCATATTAACAACATTATTATTATTATTCTATTATTACAATTATTATTATTAGTATCGTTATTTAAGCAACACTTAGCACTATCAAGTCGTTTTATGTTACGTATTTGATCAAGAGGATGTATGAGGCCCATACATGAATTTTCCATTCCCTATACTCGAATAAGATTTTATTGTTCTTATGGTCTCTTAATGGAAATAAAATTGATATGGAGCTAACATCTTAATTTTTATAAAATTGAAGGCTACTAAAATAACCACAGGATCTAATAAGACATATAACTTATTATAAATATAACTAATTATATGTTTATCTATAATTGTATTTATTTATTACTTTATTCACGATTACACTTACGTTAGAATTGACAGGAAAACACTAATTATGTTGTTCTTTGCATATTTAAGAATATAGGACGAAAATATGAATTCGTTTGAGTCAGTAACTTATGAGTAATGTTGCGACGTCTCAGAGATTCCACGTTCAAATGCCAAAAAGCCGGTTTAGAATAACATTTAATAAGATCAAACGTTATCAAAATTTAACTTGTAATAGTTTGTTATGCAAGAATATGTAAAAAAAAAGTAGCCTATAATTTAAACGAAGCCAACCTACTAAAAATAACATAAGATAACGAAATATAAATAGCCTACTAAAGGCTATAGAAAACACAAAATGTAGGCTAAACTCAGAAAATCCCACTGCCAAATTGCAATTAATGCAGCCATGAATGCCAATTAAGAGATGACAGAAGTGCTCATTTAGCTATTTTGGTTAAAAGTTGAGATTTTTGGAGTTTAGTGTAAAAAAATCAAGCATTCTCTGGATTTCAACTGTGAGAAGTTGAATACCGTATGCGCGCATAGAACACATGTTGCTGATGCAATTTCTAAAGTACTGCACCAATTAAACACCTCCGTGCTCCAACTTCAAAACTCTGACTGTTTTCTCAGTTTCAATTTCCATGTTACTTTACCACATTAAAAATCTGTCTTCTCCCACAAAAATAGAGATAAAGCTACGAATTATCTTTCAAAATGAACTTCATAATAAATGTGTAATAAAATGACTAATAAGATATTCTATACAGACCTTAGTTAAAAAAATAATACTACTATATGTCAATATTTTCAATCTTTTCATTTTTCTGGGTAAAATATTCTTTAAACAAAAAATATCTGTATTCCCATATCCCCTATGTTGGGGCGAAGGGCCTCCAAGTGGAGGTTCCTGTTACCTATGTGAATTTTGTTTAGCTTATTTTCCGAGAGAGGGCAGAGGGACAGATGGTAAGCCCATCGCCTCTCAACCCCCTCCGGAAACCAGGTATTACTTGGACGTGAAAGGACCGATAAATTTTGTCCAGAGGCTCTAATTTTTACGTCCTGAAAAATCCATCGACCGCGGCCAGGTTTGTTCCGCGACCTTCGGATCTAGAGGTGGGCACGCTACCTCTATACCACCGCGGCCTACAAACAAAAAATATACACCATATAATAACATCCATCACTAAATTTTTAAGGCAAGCATCGAATAATCTCACCTTAAAAATCCAAGTTGTTTTAATACCTGTTTGAAGAGATGGATTTCAATTTCGATTAAGACAATTTAAATTAATTAATATTCAAAAACAAATTAAGATATTAAAATGAAATTTATAACTTTAGCTTCGGTTTATGTTTTTTGGTGCAAAATTGTAAGTTTATAGGACAAATAGTTTAGGAAATCACTCTCAACACTTCGATCTTCCTATTAATTTTTTACAAAAATATTTTTATTTTTTTAATGATTAGTGGTCCCTGGCTTTTAAGAGTGAAATACCCATTCGAGAGACCTATTTAAGTATTCCTTTGAGCTCTCTCGTAGAGCATTTTGTTATCTATAGCCTTGGTATACTTATTAAATTCTCACAATCTATACCAGTGATCTGGATTATTGGTACAGATGGTATCACAATATAAGCTTTAAAAGACTCTTGGGTTTTGAATTTTGATGAGTTCTTGTTGCTTTGGCGTTACCCAAGAGATTAATCTTCGATATAGTGTCGTTGTGGCGACCTTGGGTGGTTGAAAATCATGACTGGAGTATGATTACTTTGATAAATCGATATCAGAGATACGTGGTCGTGGACATGAATAGAAACCAGATATCCACTGTCGTAAGCACCTTCGATAGGTATCCCAGAGTTCCGTAAATATTAAAATGTAAATTATATATTAAGCCATATAGCCTATCTATTATGTATAGGCCAACATTTGCTAAACTTCCGCGTTATTGCTATCAGAGTATTATTATTAAGATTAAAATATGATTTTATTATCTTTGTAAGGAAACAATACATCTTTGAATGAGTTTGAAGCAACTGAATGCGCACTTCCTGCAATATGTTTTCTTAATTTATATGAGATTGGAATTGAACAAGTTGTATTACCCATGCTTAGGGTAGAGAAAGTAATGAACAGGTAGGGGGAAAAAGCGGACCGACTCTTGTAGCTGATTTCAGATCATTGTGACACGTAAATAAATGTAAGAGATGTAACGGAAACGTTTGTTTTCACAAGCAATGCAAATTATGTGAAATTATTTCTCAATTCAAGCTATTTATTGGCTGTAGAACAAATTTGAATACATTCCCTGCTATCCTGTGAATGCCACTAGGCATGCGCAGTGGCTCATATCGGCAACTTAGATATTTTAGTCGGTCCCCCTTTTTCCCCCTACCTGTATGTGCATCGCATCAGATTTTTTTTCTGTGAGTTTCTTGTATTGGGGTCGTTTTTAATAAAAATGTTATTAGATTATTTACATGTAAACTGAATAGGAATAATTTCCCAATTCATGTTCAAAGTTCAGTTGTGTCTATATTGTGGAAAACCTGTGATTTACAATCCTATTTAAGCTGCATAAAATACTGACGGATCACACGCCTTTTTGTTTGACGTTTTTTGAAAACTGTTAGGCTACATAAAATAATTATTACCTATCCATTTGCGACATTTTTTGGTCTCGGTCACTGGCTGCATGTAAATTAACGATATAATTAATTTGACTCTCAATAAATTACGGTGTTTATAAGGGAGAAAAATATGCTCTCTGCATGTCTTGGCATTAATTACGCTAAAAATCACAAAAAATAGCTTCGAGTAGTTTTCTATCAAGATACATTTACTTTAAAAAATTTAAATTAGAATATTTAACGAGGTGTAAAACATCAGCATCCCTGAAAACCTTGGACTCTCTCGGTAATGAATTAATAGCAGTAACACGGCACTTTAAAGTATGCTATTCGTCTTCTAATATGACCGCAGGCAATAGAAACAAAGGCGAGACCATCGGTTTTGAATTACAAACCTCATTTTGCACTTTGGGTTTCCCATTTTATAATTTTTGGGTAAAAGTCTTACCATTACGTACAACGCTTTCACATCTGAAGCAATTCCATTTCATGTTAAAACTGATAAATAATTATGATAACACAAAATAACGATAATTTATTGAATAACTGGAAGAATAATGAATGAGCGTAGAAAAGCAGCGTCGCCAATAACAATAGTCTTTTCAAAGCAGTTCTCTACAAAGACAAAGCACTTGTTCATGATTTTGCTTACTTTACCAATGCTTGTTTATTGACGTCATTTTAACACTTAATTACCTAATGAGTGGGTTTTGTGCATGATAAATTATGATATGCAATTATCAAAGTCCTTGAACCAATGTATTGACACCTATGTAAGATATTTAACGCTGGTATTATTTTTATAATATTCAAAATAACCTTTTCTCAGAGCAATTCATTAGACAGTTGTTGGTGTCTATTCCGGTTCCACCCTATTTCCCCCGCATTTTGTAACAGTATTCTTTTCTTGTACTTGATGTTATTTTTTAAGCATCGTCATGTTCTCCATGATAGTTTTAAAAAGTATAAAAAAGTAATTTTATTACCAAACTTTACTTGGTCATTGAGTAAAGTCTTTTGTGGTATAGCTGAATTTTTAACCTCGAACTGTAATGTACTACTATTTTAAGCTCCCTTTTATAAAAATGCGAACAATATACTATCTGTACATATATATTATAATGCCAGTTTGTTCCAAACGATAATATAAATAATAGAAGAAGTAATATATAAATAAAACCTAGTTTTGTAAGTCATAAACTAAGCCTAACTACTTCCGCATACCATTTTTGACACTATTTGAAACCAGTGATTGAAGATCACGTGCTTAGGAAAATGTTCGATGTCACGTAGACTTCGGTGTATGTTAACCCAGTATGACAGATCATAAAAAATTTAGGTTCATGTACCTTTAAATAATAATTCCAGATCATGCCTGCAAAAAAAAAATAGATGTTTAACCTTTGCAATAACTTTAGACGTTTGAGATGCAAGAAGAGGAAGACCTCCGATGGAGATCCATCTCATGGGGAGTATACAGGCGTGCCTCTTGTCATACCTCCATCCTATTAATCTTAGACTTCTCAGTTCATGCTTACAATTAGCACATCTAACTCATATTCATGTCATATTTCTAATGTTCTTCTGTGTACGACGCATGAATTTTTAATCAGTAGTAATAAAACTATCTTTCGTGATAAATAGGTCTTATAAGTGATGACTGCAGTAGAGCTCAAGAACCACATGCGGCTCTCAAAAAATTCTAAGCTCCATTTCTTTTATCTCACTCAAAATATTGATTGGCATTAAAATTTACTTAGACGACGTAATTATGCAGACACATAAGTAAGGAATATTAGCCTATACATCCTGAAAAATCCTGGGCATATTTTAAACAGCGATCTTCGAATCCAGTCGGCCTTATCCCATTAGGCTCTTGAAAATATTCGTTTATCTCCTTTTTCTTTTCGAAAAAAATACTGTGCAGGTTTGTTTAAATTTTTAAAAGCTTGAGATACAATAGTCTTAAGTGTTGAACTTCTTTTTAATAATTCAGGGATAATTTTATAATAGTCTTCTAGAGAACAACACTTGAAACTGAGTGTCGTTTTAGTATTTACCCCAATCTCGATTCAGCGAACTGTGTTTAAAAGCAAAATTAAATTACCAGAGCAAAATTTGGCACGAGTGGAATTCGGCTAGATAATTCCACGCGAAGAAACAAGAGTCATAAATTCACGATATCTTAGAAGATTATCCACGAGATAAGAAGAAAGTAGACAGAGAGACTGAACATCTTTTCACACTTTTCTTCTTTGTCGAGATTTTGCTGTGACCCGGACTACGCGGAATCACATTAGTTCGTATATTTTAGATGTATTACAGTGCTTCTAATACTAGTGATCTTTCCCTTTCGGATCTCCCAGTCATTATTTTTTAGATATGTCTTTCCTCCCCCATGTGCCCAAAACTTCCATTCCATTTCATCCTCCGTGTTTTACCCTTATTATATTCAGTGAAGCAGAATTAAGTTCGTCATTATGTAGTTTTCTCCAATACCCGTTTTCATATCTCTTAGGTCCCAATATTTTCCTTAGCACCCCGAACAGTCTCAGATTATGTCCGTCCTGAAGAGTAAGGGACCATGTCTCACATCCATATAATACAACCCGCAGCATAATCGTTTTATACATTTTTATTTTTAGATTTCTGGGTAGAAGACGAGAACATAAAAGTTTATGGATTGAATAATTACACTTAATAGACTATCGGAGAAGAACATGAATTAACTTACCATTTCTTTTATTTAAAATTTAAAAAATTACAATTCCTGGCAAAAAATCTAAAATAATCCCACAACCATAATTATGTGAATGATAACAGTAGCCTAATTTTTGTTAAAATGATTGAACGTTATGAATGAAATAAAACAATTTGTTACTGAAAATTATTTGACTTATGAACAAAACAGATTTCTCTGCATAGGATTACACTCGCCATCGTTGGAGTACATGAGACCTATACCATTAATGATAAAAAAGTATTTTACACTTTAGAATAATGTGACCAATGCAGAAATATTAATCTCCTTAAACATTAACATTTTTATAGCGCTAAGCGATAGGCTTCAGTTTACAGTGCCATATGGCTTAATATTAAAATGCAAGGCTAGACACAATAACATCTTAATTAAAATATTGCACCCACGGCAAGACCTTAAGAATGAAGCACTATCTGACACCAGCTATTAATACATGCAAGATGATAAAATGCCAACCACCCATCTCACCCATTTATGAAGGATACCTCAGAACATAATCCACTGCATAAATCTCACTCTCACTCACTCTCTCTATCTCTTTCTCTATCCTTTATCTATTTCATTCACACATATGGGTTTCATACGCCCATGGGTGGTGACATTTGGCTTAGGGTGTCATATACTATAATAGGAGGAAGGGGTGTGGATACTGTACCCGTGGAGGAAGAAAGTGTTCATACTAGTACTAGCAGTTTTTATAATTTTAATAGCCAACTAATAATGTGTTGATTGTGACGTAAGATGTAAAAGGAGTGATAAAAATTAGACAGATTTTTCAATGGAAATGTCATGAGTGGTCGGTTGCATATTGAATTGCAGTTTGAAATGCCTCCTGACTGTATGTGGAAATAGGGAGTACGAAACGCCTTTCGGTCACGGCATCAGGCGAAGCTTATGCGTACGGATGTGTTTCAATGCGTGGGACGTTAAACTGAATGCTTAATCCATCTTTTGTATCAGTTTTTGGTGTTGATACGAGGCATTTATTCCTCGAGCAAATATTTAACATGCAAGGGAAATATTTATATGCTGAATTGTCACGTATGTCATATTCTAAAAGCACCTTCCTTACATTCGAGTTTCTTCTACTCGGGAATTGTAATATTTTAAGAGGTTGACTAGATCACGTTTTTTTTTCAAAATGAAGGAATGGTTTATTTTTAATAATAGGCCGACTGTAATTTTATTATTATAGAAAAATGTCTGGATCTATAATAGTTTCTACTTAATATTTTTATAGGGTCTTCAGAATGGTGCGATCAATTGCTTGATCTCATGGTTGCCGTCGTTGGCTACGTAACCGCAGACCCGGGTTCGTTTCCCGGTATCTTCTCGAATTTTTCTGATAAGTCAGGTAGAGAGTTCTGGCGCTGGGTGCACTTAACCTCGAAATTCAAACTGAGGACCTACTTGATAAACAATGTTATTAATCTAATTACAATTTTCAAATTCTAGACAAGCAAGTATAATACAATTTCAATTTAAAATCTAATATAAAAATGTAAAGCTATATTAGGCTACTTCTCCGCAGAACAACTATAAAAACTTTATAAAGCTCTATTGGTAATAAATGAAATCATAAACTTTATGTATAAATGGGTATTCACTTCAATATTGTATCAGTGCTTATGCTTTTATATTCTTTTTCATATTATAATTATTAAGGAACTTAAGGTTAGGAGTTTGGTATGAACAATGGAATGTTCGTTATAATGGCAATGGAATTTAGTTTTTATAAAACTTGCTATGAATGACATACTTATTTAATGAAACCGTGTTGGTGGTGGGTCAAATATTTTGCCCTTCATTTCTGGGAAATCTTTAACAAGTTATGTTAACTTTTTCCTGTATATTCTGATGTTCTTGCGCATAATAATGGCTTATTTATCAGATTGGCATTGTCTTGAGCTCAATAAAAATTGCAGAAGTAGGCTTTCAAAAGTTTGCCGCACTTCGTGACAGGAAAGTATTACCACTCCTGCATTGGGAGTGTGCAATAAATCTGTGGTACGCCCTTTCCAGTTTGGTCTCATAATTCTACTGGGTTATCCGATGTCTTCTAAATTATCTCTTGTAACTAGGAACTTATAGACTTATTGGCTGCTATTAGTGTTCAATCTTTTAATTTTGGTGAAATCGAAATCATACCCAAAATTATTATCACACAAAATAAAAATAAGCTGAATTCCCAACTTAGAGACCACACAATTACCATGACGTGGGAATGACGTTGGAGGCATTACTTCTCCAAGCGTTCGAGATGGCCTCAAATTGAAACATGTATCTATGGATTAGGAGATATGACTGTTCTTCTCGGGACACGGATACTTCACAGTGAACATAAATAGGTACAATCTAACAGAAGGCTGCCTCTGCTACTGTGAAGACTGTGAACACGATACAATGTACCATGCACAGTGTGGGTGCGCTAGGTATAGAGAGGCAACGAAACCTTATCCAAGTAGCAACGCAAGCCGGAGAAAGTTGGCCGCCAGAACTCAAGTTATGAATGACAAAATCTGTGTACTTAGTATTGTGTAAACAGTCGGTAGAAAATGGACAATTGTACCAGATTTTCCTCATGAAATAATTAAAAAAGGCAATTGTAACCGCAGAGAAAGTTCTACCCATGAAACTTAAAGCGTCTTACTATAAGAAATATGATTCAGCGCGGTACTTTGAAGAAAAGTGCGTGGAAAGTATTCTAGCTTACTTGGAGGAAATCATTATGAGCTCAATTTTATATGCTAAAGGAGACAATACTGGTTAAATAGCGTTGGTACTGGAAAACATCGTAAGTTGGTGGAATATCTGATGCAAGGTTCAAAAGGTTACGAAGCGACAATTATTATATATCACGGCTAAGCAACCATCTTGAGGTGTTTTCAGAGTATCTTTGGAATATCAGTTGTGGAAGCAGCTACACCTCTCCTTTGAAGCATTAATTTTAAAATCTGAACAGCCTACATTAGGAGGCGTAGTAAATTAAAAAAGCTCTAGAACATAATCTAGTTACTGTATATATACTACCTACATCCCTCATATCATAGCGATTAAAAAAGGACTAATTAACAATAAAAATAGCCTAGCACGGGTATGTATCGCGTTCTGTTCACACAATGTTGTAAAATAATAATAACAATAAAATAATAATAATAATAATAATAATAATAATAATAATAATAATAATAATAATAATAATACATTCCTTAAGGATTAAAATATCTTTGACTCCGGTCTATTACGTCATTCGCCTGTACACGTCATTCAACAGTGTTTAGTTCAACCCTTTGCATGGCAACCTAATAAACAATCATTCACGGCTAAGTGAGTTTTCTTTTTTTGCAATGAAAACCTTAGAGAATGAAATTACTTTTTCTGTATTTCCATCACATCTTTAGCATTTTAAGTAGGAAAGTAAAGTATTCCCTACACAGGGCCTGAAGGCTCTTATAGTTTCAAGAAGTTCAGGATTTTTACACTTCGGTTCATGAAGGTGTTGTCAGCCTTATGCGCCGGCCGTCTTTAACCCTAGGATCGCTGCTGGTATTCATTTCTTTTAGAGGCTAAGTCAACCCCAGGTCAATGAAAGTCCCAACGACCTCATCGGGAATCCAATTCGCGACCTTCCGGTTTGTAAAGCAGTTCCTCAACCAAACGCGGCATGGCGTAACCCTATCGCAAAAAAAAAAAAAAAAAAAAAAAAAAAAAAATACAAATCTCAACACAATCATTAATAAAAAATATTACTTAATAGTAACAATATGTAGATTTGAGAGCAGTCTTTACACAACAAAATTTATAAAAAATAAACCCTACAGAATTTTATTTTTAAATTTGTTTTTATTTAACGATGTGAAAAGTGCATATTTCTTAATTTCTTGAAAATCACACTAACAATTTTTTTAAGCTTAAGTAGGATACAAAAATTTAACTTCACCTATTATGTGAAATTTTATTCTTGTAATTACTTATTAGCCGTTGCACTCAACTCCATCAACCACTTTATCTTCTAGCTCTGACTTCATTGGTACATGTCATGTGGTCAGAATGTCTGCACCCAGTTTAAAAACTTCCTATGTCCAGAAAAATCTCACAAAATACATGGGATTGACGTTGGAATCAAATATGGTGTCAACAACGACGACGACGACGATGATGACAATGATGATGATGATGATAATAATAATAATAATAATAATAATAATAATAATAATCGTCATAATCAAAATAGGCCTTATTCAATCCGAAAATAAGGTGAGGCATCGAAATGATTAAGCGAACAAAGGAGATTATGGATTATTCATTGAAATGAAAGGAGTATTTGACAACAATGTCTGAACAAGACATGAATATATTGCTTAGGTAGAACGATATTTAACCCTCAGAGTTTATTGTAACAAGAATTAACCGAGATACCACTTCATCGCCTTTCGAGCATCACCTTTGAAAGGAAGGGTTAACTACATGCATTAGTATAACCGAATAAGCATAGTTTTAAAAGAACATTCCCTTTTAATATGATTGGCATATTGTAAACATACTATCTGTATAGTAAATATACAGGTGCTTTCTCAAACTTCAGTCATAAAATGCTAACGAGACAGTAATGTTGCTTCTCAAACTGTTTGTTTTATGTAATTACAAACTCGCGATGCACATCCATGTTTAAGGTTGATTGGGGAAGTACGTTGCGTTTTGTTCCATGTATAAGCTTTGGAGAAAAAAGCTTGACTTTTATTTTAACTCTAACTTAACACGTAACTTTTTTCTTAATTACACCTATGTGTATTTAATTCTTACTCTAAAACATTCGATCTCATTAACCCTGGTAACCTATGACTTTGATTAAAGGTCTGTATATGTTCAGGGTGTGCTAGTCGATTCTTGCAGACCATAAAACTTTACTTTCGTGTAATCGTACAATCAGCAGTAAATGTGTCCTAACATTATGTCCACACATAATCTGTGGGAAGTAAATTTTAACCAGCATTTTAGCAGCGCAGCTGTATGCTTCATTACAGGATGATTCAAAATCACATACAGTATTTATCCCTTAAAAATGACAAAACGAATGGTAAACTTTTAAGTTTTTAGTTTCAAGAACATGTTTTTGCTGGAAGACCGAGAAATTGAGAAATGATCGTCCTTTTAAGACAAGGACTCTTCTTGCAGATATTTGACAACGAAGATGTGGATTGAACCTCAGAGGATGCATACGTAAGAACGCAGAAATGTCACTAGCGGTATAAAAGTAACCCCCATCAGGTTGAAAGGGAAGTGTAGTGAAAAGGATTTTCGTATTGAATAAGTAGTTTGAACAAGAACTTTTTTTAGACAGTCTTTTCTTCTTTTTTCGAGGTATGCCTACCCTCTTTAGATAAGCCTATACATACAAACCTATACGTTTTATTTGTAAAATTTTTTATAGTATAGGAATTCATTTTTCGTTGTCGGTTTTACCTCTTTTTCCAAAGGACTTACATATTAACGCCTCTAAGGGAAGGAGTGGTCTCTGGTCATCCTAGACAGAACATGTACGGCCTCTGTTGTAAGGTAGCCTACTAACACGGCGCAGGACCTTTTCCTATATATACGCATACACATAGGACAATATGCAGGAACATTGGGGATAGATGGAAAGTTTGGTACTTAGCACCTATCTATGTATACTTAATGACTTCGTAATACAGTATAGTCTAATAAGAGACTCCGTTTGTTCATGTTCTATATTTGGAAAGTGTAAAGGACTTCAATGTGAGCCTTTCAGTATTTTTTTTTTATTTATTTATTTTTTATTTTTATTTATTTATTTATTATTTATTTATTACAAGAGATATTACAAGAGGTATTACATTTAGTAATACACCCGAATGAGCAAGACTGCTCGTGCTCGGGTGCCGTTTCAAAAATATCAAAGTGAAGAAAGAGGAGAGACAAAGAAATAGAGTGTATAATGTGCTTAACTAAAAAAGAAAGTAAAACAAAAACATTAAACATAAAAACATAAATACATAAAAGGAGTGAAACAAAAATTACTTAAAAGCTAAAAAATTACAAAAAATTCTTTACATATCTATTAAATTTAACAGTGGAGTATGCTGAGAGATCAGGATTTTTTCTGATAATTGAGTTATAGAAGCGCGGTCCAAAATTAATGCTATGCTTTAATCCTGCCGATGTGAGGCATTTGGGTTCTAATAGGAGTAAATTAGTATTTCGTCTAGTTTTGTAGATATGATCACTGGAAGAGTATTTTATACGATGTTTGTGAAAATATTTTAATATAGAAAATTTGTAAATTTGGTCCAAACTTAAAACATTAAATTCCGAAAATATTAGGCTAGTTGGGTAATCAATGTATTTTCTTAGACAGATTTTTATTATTCTTTTTTGTAAAAGGCAGAGGGGCTTAAGGGTAGTTTTCGCTAATCCTCCCCAGACGAGAATGCCATATTGAATAATGGACTGGAAAAGTGCTAGATAAACGGAACGTAAAACAGTAATGGGCATACAGTGGCGTAAAATGACAAATTTATGAATTGTTCGGCGTAGTCTATTACAGATGTAGTTAACATGGTGAGACCATTTAAGGTGTTTATCAATAAAAATACCCAAATATAAATTATATTATAATTTAATATTTAATTTAATATATATTATTTGTCTCTGAAGGAGTAGTTAAATGCAATACAGTGGTTATCAATAGTTTGTGTTTTTAGTGCAGCCTTATACCCTGGTGGTTATCAATGTTTATTGGATTAGCCTATACATTGTTTCCTAATGGCGTTTGCTAATCAGATTATTAACAATATTTTTCTTCTTGGTGTTACAAAAATTAATTAAAACCTATGATATCTTATGGTACAAATGAGTTTTAAGAGATAAACGTTATTTAATACCGACAATCTTAAAACGCTATTTAACGTAGGACCTACTGCATTGCTCCCATTATTATAATTATTACTACTAGTTAA
The DNA here is from genome assembly GCA_964059195.1 of Ectobius pallidus. NCBI lineage: Eukaryota > Metazoa > Arthropoda > Insecta > Blattodea > Ectobiidae > Ectobius > Ectobius pallidus. Next base: position 129,622,306 of record CAXKWD010000006.1, read on the forward strand.
GGAACTGGTAACAAAATGGTGTCCATAGCAATTTCCGTTGAATAGATAGTATCTTGAATTTTGTAATCCAATTGACTGTCTGTACTGTATTTATCAGTAAATGTTATCTTTAATGAGCCATTCCATTTTAGTGGCTGTGGTATTACTGTTACATGCGATATTCTTTTCTCTGGACTGCTAATTTTCAATCCATCCTTACTCAGAAGACACATGTGTGATTTTTCTCTTTATGTCTTGTCCAGAACCGGCTAGTATCAACTCAGCTTCTTTGTCAAACTTATATATCTTGGGAAGTTTTCTTTCATCAAAACACTCTGGAAGAGTCAATAGCACCAGGAGCGCTCTTATGACTAATAATATGCCAAACCTTCGGGATCTCGCCTCCCTAAACTCCAATCCCTGATGACAATGTGGCTACAATGGTAGGATAGCAATGAAAGCAATAAATTAATATTATTATTTCTATTATTACTACATCATATCTATATGAGTATATAGATATAGGTATATAGGTATAGGTATTCCACGAATTAACGTGTATGATATGGAACAGGTTCATCTCCGTGGCGTAGGGGGTGCGTCCTCTCTTTCGATTCTTGGTCGGGACAAATTTCGTAGGTAGGGGTTTTCCGGATTTTTCACCTGTGAGATGAAAGTTGGAAACCCTTGTGGTCCCCGGACATCAACTGGCCGTCATTGTAACCTTCATCCCATCCGCGCCTTGTTCGGAATGAGTGTATGTGACATATGTGTCTCGTCCTATGCGTTCGTGCTGTTCGGAGGTGGCCCCGGCAGTGGGCCGATCCATGTCCGTGTCTGGTCCTTTAGATAACGCAAGCATCCTGGCAAGTATGGAAGATGTGGGAGGCACTTGAAGCATATGTCGTCGATGGTTTTCATGGTTGCACGAGCAGCATGAGGACGGGCGTTATCATGTTGAAGCAAAACACCTGTTCTCAGCAACCCCTTCGCTTTGTCACCATCAGATTTCCAAATCTTTGGTCCGTTAAAGGATCTCCTTGGAGGGTAGAAGTTCAAATCTGATGAAGACGTCCAATCGATGGTGCAGAAGTGGCTACAGCGTCAACAAAAATCATTTTTCTCATGTGGTATCGAAGCTCTTCCTATCCAATGGCGTAAGTGCATTGAACTGGGAGGGGACTACGTAGAAAAATAATGTACAAGCAAACATTCTTCCTGCAGTAAAATAATGCAAAAAAAAAAATAAATTGTGATTTTCATTTGATTCTCCCTCGTACCTTCAAACGTAATTGTTTCATAAGTAGGGCTGAAAATCGATTAAAATTTTTAATCGAGTTAACGCTTGACTTTAATCGATTAATCGACCGATTAATTGACTGATTAATCGACAAACAAGTCGTTATTTTAAACGAAACCAAAGTGTACATTTAATATTGTTTTACACGTTTAATAACTACTTCACTACAGATAATCAGAAGAAATCCTGAATTAATGAATACCATTATTAGTTAACTAGTGAAAAAATAAATAGGCCTATAAAACTTACATTTCTGGTTACTTTTTCAGCCAAGACTTGAGACACACGAGTTTGTTGACATTTGAATGTTTAAGAGACGATCGTAGCTTGTTTACAATAATACCGGCAGCACTAAAAACTCTCTCACTCGGCACTGAGAAAGGAGTTTGGTCATTTGACCCATTTCTCGAAAAACGTTTTTCAGAATTCGTTTAAACCGATTAATCGGTAAATTTAATTGATCGACGATTAAATATTTAATCTATTAATCGGTACAGCCCTATTCACAAGGTATCTAAAAATACGTTTGTCATTTTTAGCTATCTTCAGCGATTTACTTGGCGGCATTTGAGATTCAGTTTCTTAAAATTTAACCATTTCGTTCTATGCTACATTAGAGATTTGATCTAAAAGGCACTGAAGGAGCCCAACCCGAGAAAGAGAAAACAGAATTGTGTTCATACATAATTAAACTCAATTATAAGTAGGAGGGGATCTTCATGAGAATTATGAAACATCGTTTTGTGTCATCCACACCTTTGTAATTATACTTCATCAGATGGTTGAGAATTATAACTGTTTGCCAATCATCCCATCGCAACTAATTAAGGCGGAAGAACATCTATTCAAATACAATCTACTTTCCATATACGAAACGTGCAACGAATTTCACTATTTGTTTGGAATAACAGACGTATAATACTATTAGGTTTGTGTAGCCATGGAAGGAAGTACATCGCAATTAGGTTGCCTAAGTTATTTTTCTCAAAGTAAATTTCTTGAACTTTTATATCCAATGGATGTTATATGACATTCATGATTGGTCCATGGTGCTTCAGATTTGACAGTTAAAACCCGAAAAAGTCTTTCAATGGGGAATTTGCGTCATTAGGCTATATTTACTGCTATAAAGATGTCAGATGCCGACATAAGTCGTCATGAAATACATTGAGAAGTAAATGGTTAGCAATAATGCTCTAAACTTAGAGATTCTTCTCTTTATTAACGTCGGTCTGTGAGATATTCTTCTCTGTACATGAAGTAGATCATCACAGAATGTTTAGCTGAAAATTCTTCAGTAATACAAGGTCTCCCTTTCCAAGAGATAATTATGGTTTGTTGAACCCATAACTTTTTATTTTATTATTGTTTGCTTTAAATTGTCTTCTCATATCCACATTCTTTTGAGTACTATGTAAATTAATAAGTTGTATACATTTTCTTTACAACAGTATATATTATTTTGACTTCAGGAATCCATAGAACCAAAATCAAAAAGGAAAAATACAACAGTTTGTGCAAACCAAACAGAATTATATACAGTGTCACATACATGTATGTAACAAACACTCAGATGCACACCTAAAAAACCTACGCTTTATGTACGGCTTACACCGATCGCGAAGCCACATTCACATTTTTCGTTCAATATTGTTAATGTTGCAAAAGTAGTTTCACCAGCGGACAGTAACAAACGGTTGGTTTTTGTAGGTAATCAGCGGGATATCTTAGCTGTCAATCAGCTTTATAGACTCAATTTTATTATTGACAGCAGACTTCGGAATAATGGCATTCAATTTGGGAAGGTTCCTACACCAATTTAAAAAGTTTTACGTAAATTATTCTATTGAAAAATGCAGCACTGTTATTTAACCTCAATTATACCTATAGCTCGTGTTGTACATTGTTTCAGGAAGTTTGATAATTCCTATCTTGGTAGGTGGGATATTTATTTTTAGGCCATATTTTAGTTTGACAGACTGTTAAGACGGTACTCAATGAACAACCCCAATTCAAGGGAATATATTCCTCCCAATGGATTAGTTGTTCAAATAAATACAATCAAAAGTAATATTATAAATAAAGAAACGCAATAATAAGAAGTATATTAATATATTGGTAGGTCAATTAAAGTTATATAACGACGGGGGTATACTACAATAAGCCTTGTAACCTTCGCAGGTTCTGGAATTCTGTAAGTTTCATACGTTTCCATTAGCACACCTCATTCAAGATAATCTTATTGTGACATTACTACCACTACCATGCAAAAATGCATAAATTGCTATTGATTAATTTTATATGCCTTTGACATTTTGTAGCGATATCAATACCTAATACTCTTGCACTAAATTACTCACGATTGGCTATCGCAAGGAAGTCAACCTTGAAGTAAAAATATAAACTCTTCTCTCAAGGGGTTCAATCTAGCGTTAATTATGAATTATGACTTGCAATAAAACATTACTAAACGATTTCCAATCAGTGCTGGTTGGTATTTGAAATAACTGTTTATTCCAATCTTTATGATCTTATTTTTTTTGCTATTAAAATATATTAATTTTCTATGAAAAGAAATGGCTGCATTACCTGATATAACTATGATTTTTAATGTGCTACTGTTTATGATTTTCATTACAGTATATAATTGTGCTTTGTGTTAGAAAGTTAAATTATAGCTGGCCGTTTCTCCAATATTTCAGCGAGGAGTTATACTTAATAATGGGATGGGATGAATTAGAGGTCCAGTGCACATTGACAATCAGACAAATAAGCTGAAATGTGTTTTGAACCACGACCCACACATTTCGTGAACTGAGACCAGCAGATGAATTGGAATTGGATGGATGCAATTGAAGCTTAATAAATATTACATATAATAATAAATATTACATATTACTTATTGCAGCTCAGAATCTTAACCTGTAACCGGCACCGGCGATGGTTACAGGCCTAAATAGCGGTACACAAGTTTCCTTTACTAACTATAGGCTAACAGTGAAACAGTGTACAAACAAAAAGAGTAGGTTTCTGGGAATGACCAAGAACAAAAATGTGCATCATGAACATGAAGATTGCAATTTTATAATGCCCCGACTAGAATAATCGGTAGGCCTAACTTAATAAGAGTGAGCATTTCGCTGTATCCTCTCAGTTTTTTATGTATCGTTCATTCAATGATAAATTTTATATAGGCTACAATTTAAAAATAGTACTACAAATAAAAGGGAAAAAGTTTGTTTTCGTAAAATGTAGTTCTTGTCACTCCAGTTCACCATTTCAATGACGTAATAGTAATAAAATTTATTGAGAGAAAAGTCAGTTGACCTGCGAAATAGTAATTCCTATCTCAATAAGAATAACAGAGGATAGCCGGCGAGTCCTGTAGTTATACCTAATAAATTTCACATTAGAGAATGTACTTGCACAAAGGCATGTGCTTCCAAACATAGACATAATCTGAAGACAAAATCTCTCATTTTTTAAAAATTGTCGTCGGAAAAAATTCCATAAAAGGTTTTTCGTTTTCTGTTCTGTTTTGAAGAAACTTATTTTCTTGAAAATCACATAGTTCAAGTTGAAACTTTAATAGGTGATCCTTAATATCCACCTTCAAGGGATAGCTAAAGAAAGACAGTCTGTCCTTCTTGTTTTCTAAATCAGCATATCTTGAAGAAACTTCTTGAATAATTATTTTAATATCGTCACAAATTGAAAGAATTCGCATCTTCTATTTCGTTTGATGACAGTTGAAAAATTGGAAAATGTGCTAAATTGTTTTTTTCATAAATTTGACCTCAAAAGATTTACTTGTTTCCATGGTAACGGCTGCTCTTTTAACTTGACACTATGCTATTTATAAAGTTTTATTCTATTTTGTTTCGCCGGTCGCAATAGTAATTTCCAAGCAAGAGCCAATAATGTAGTTCTCTTTAATGCTGAAAGTCTGTTTGACAGGTGGTTGCAGAATGGTTCTAACTCTATGTTCTTTAGAAGTTCTGTAGCTTCGTTCGGACGCCCACTGCACAAGCTCGATCAACAGAGTTTCCTATTTTTCAATACCCCAAAAATACTATTGGAAATTCGTCATTTTAATGCACGCATTGGCTCAGATCTTATGCTTTCTAAAACCGGACCATAGCACATAACAGTAGTGTACTGATTAAGACATAGAATAATGATATTTATAGTTATCTATCGGTGCCAGAGATTTCCTCACGTGTAATTATCACCTTCCATTTGCATGCTCCTTGCAGGCTTAAAGAGATCAAACCTGTGTGTTCCAGATAAGACTTAACCTCTGGATTTAAATATAAATTGAATTAAAATCCCTCCGGCTAAATTATGTGCACAATGGAATTTACTTTCGAAACCAGTTCAAGGTTTATTGTTTTAAAATATATAACAATATAATAATAACAAAGAGTGCACGATATTTTTATCTTATTTCCTATCTCTGAAGTAATGTGTCTATGTAATAGGTTTTAAAACGTCTTTTCAAACTGACCACGCCAAGACTTGCCGTACCTATTTTCAAGTTCATAATTACGTGGGCTTTAAATGAGTGTCCCAGGAAAATTCTTTATATATATAATGTATGTATATATAACTTATATAAGGAATGAGACATAAGTCATGGCAACTATTTTTTCTTTCGAACATGTGGTGAACTGAACTCGAACACGAGCACTTGCTCATTCGGGTAATCACATGATGTATCTTACTGTGTTTCATTCAATAAATGTATACAAAAATACAAAATACAACATTTAAATATTTTAAAATATACAAATGAAAGGGCAGTGTATGGAATGCATGTATAATGCAGATTATGGGTAGGCCTAATAGATGTAGGATAGTGAAGGAAACATATATCCATTATCCATAAACATCCATATGCGACTGCATCGTGCCATTCTAATATATTGCGGTAGCCCTAATTGGAAGGACGAAAGCACACACATCCATTCCATGATCCTTTAAAGTTCCATTAGTTCCTTGTGATATTCTCTGGCATTTCTCCCTTGGATAGTGACTATTTTGACATAAAAATTCTGTTTATATCCTGTCACATCCTTCCTGCACGGCGGCTGACTCACAACTAAATTACCATCGCCTCTATTCGTGAAACTGTATATCACAATCCTAGTAAATAATGTGTCCATATACTAGAGATTCCACATTCTCCCGTGATATTCAACTTTTCATGGTACCATCGCTTTACTTTGAGAAAAAAGAGTAATTGCCTTGACTTATGATCCATCCCTCGTGGCCTATATTATATTCCAATCTGTGGCCGACTCATTTCGTTGCACAGATGCTCTGACCTTTGTAGATTCGGTGGAATGATTACTACGCCTATTCCTATTCCTATTCCTATTTTGTTTCGTAAAGACAAAAAAGCAATCGATTTTACAGCAGTTTGGCCCTGCCTAAATGTCAGCTTGGAAGATACCGGTTGTTACCGCAAACCATTAAAACAGTCATTTTGAAAGGGTAAAATATTTAAAAACTACTGTAGTCCTATTTTCTTTCCGGTATGAAAAATTTCAACTCCATAATTTGTGCTTCTGCGACGGACGGCACTTCCCTCTGCCTTAATAAATTTCACTATTAACATAGAATAAATTACAACTAGCATTATCATTAAGGGACAATTAATGTGTAATTATAAGAAATCATTGCAGACACTCCACCCGAAAGCAATGATTACAGCCTAATGAGATGGCTTGCTAGACAGTCCAACTGGGTGACCTCTTCTTCACGTTAAAGTGAAAGAAAACTGGTGTTAAACATTCAATAAATCAATAAAACAATATGACAATTAAAACCATTACGCCTTTTGCGAACGAGTGTAGGAGAGGTGGAGCAGACTTGATCTGCAGCCAACGCGCTCCATGTTGGTCAAACTCAACGCCCGGCGCCATGTTGGAGGAACAGGATGCTTGGGGCGGGAGGCACTTCTCTGGCAAATGTCACCCGCTCTGATCAGTTACCCCAATCGCTTTTATTTCACCAACACCCTTGCTTTACTAGTTAGAAATTAGCATGCTGATCATCTGGGACAAGTGTCGCAGCTTGCGTGATGTTCCTGATCTCTCTCGAGATGGGCGAACTCGATTTTCTCGTTATTGGTGTCATAGGTGTAGAGTTGTCACACATTTTGGGACCAAAGTATTACTTACAACTCTACTACTTTTTGCATGTACTGCTAAATACTGTGTAACCGAAATTGTTAAAGATATGTTGTTTCTATCCGGCCATATGAATTTAGTTACACTTACATTCTAACACAAATGACAGGAGCAAGACTCTCGAATTTTAAGACATCTGCTAATGAGCTAAAGTAGGCTACTCCTAGGAATAAAAACGCAACAAGGCTAGGTTGAAAAGCGCAATCCCTTTAGTCTGAAATCAGCATTAAACCAAAATAAATATCAAGAGATGTATTGAGATAAAATATATGCTACAGTTATATATACATACGCAAAGCTACTGGCAGCATGTGACGCATTAATTATCGCACGTTGATGCCTTACGCGTCCAGTAACGAGCTGACGTTTTATCAAATAAAATCCCATCCTCATATTAATATCAAGCGTTTTATAAGATAAACTATCGTGATTGATCTATATCTGAGGAATTGCTAAACGTATTGATCAATATCAAACACGCGGAGTATGAGTGGAATAGTCGTATTAAAAACGGTCTGCTTTTCAATACTCTGTTTGAGATGTATCGTTAAAAAATAGGAAATCAAATATAAATGTCGAGGCATACATACAGAGTGTTCCAAATTAGGAAGTAATATACTTGCTTCGATAGGTCTATTTTACAACAGAGGACGCTAAAGTAGGATCTAATTATTCTATCCAGCAAGTGCCATTTAAATAAAGTTATTTCGTAAATTAAATCAGCTTGTAAATGTTCCATCAAGACATCCCCAAAAAGACTTGTCAAACATAAATAAAATGTTTGACAACATTTCAAGGAATGTACACAAAATGGAGAATAGCCAAGCAGCGGCAATTATTCTTGAAATACTCGTTCACTGTCATATTATAAATATGTTGAAAATCCTTCATTTTAACTTCAAAAAAATTACATTGTTTGAACAGATCTTAATCCATATTACTACAATGTTTACAGACGAAACTATCGTCATTCCTATAAAATAAATATATCTTTGGAAACTGTAAGACCACAGGATGAACTATAAATTCATGGAATGTAAAATGGACAATTTTTTGCGACTAAATACTACATCCCTATTTCCAAGCCATGTTTCTTTATGCTTCGTGGTTTTTCACCGTGCCGCAATCTTCGTGAAGACACATTATGAGGGAATAACGTTAAAATCTTATTGGTAAATAATTTCAAAAACTTCCAAACTCTTTGTTCGTTTAAAACTCTTTCTAGGCCTACTTCACTTTCAAGACCATCAATAAATATACAAAACTTTAAAAACATGAAATCTTAAGACTTGGGGAAAATATCTTCTCTGGCTGAAGATTACCACAAAAAATTGGTCTCCCTTGGTCTGGTTTGAATTCTCGGCCATCATGCTCATTACCAAAGGCCAGGATGCAACTAATTAAGCAACCAATTCTGACGAAATGCTAATATTTATAGAATGTCTGATATATTTGTTGATTCTTTTCGGTGCAATCGTGCATATTTGGGTGCCTTCTAAGGGATATGCAGGAATAGACTTGCTGCTTTGAAGAGCATGAGAGACATCCAGCTGTCTTCAGCAGAATTTATTCTGGCATTGAAACTTTAGTGAAGATAATAATTTCCACGCAGACTATTTAATCAGTCTGCATTCATTTCAACTATATAAAACTACAAGGTGAAATTTGAACTTTCAATTTCGATTTAAATCTTATAATAGTGCTATGAAAGTATGCTCTTTCTATATTCCAACTCTATATAATGGATTTCAAACTGTACTCTTCAATAGTATCGTAAAAAGAATGCAATACATTCATACTGCTATACATGTTTACATAAATGGGCATGAATGATCTTTTTGGGCTAATTTCTGTATGATTATACTTAACATATAAATTGACTAGTCGGATACAGTACTGCCATTTAAAAGATAATACTTATCGGCGAAAAACACGATTAAAGTTATGGGACAATTTTTCTGAGAATATTACTCCCTTCGGACGAAAATGGTCTTTGAATGTTTTGTTTGTTTCTTGTTTCTGTTAAAATCTACATAGTTATACTCCTTGCACTCTATAGCCTACATTGGGTATTACATCAGTCCCCTAAAAATCCCCCAAGTAGGTGTGGGTATCGTAACCTTCTCGACCAGAACCATGATCTTCCTCTGTTCGTCAGAAGATCACTGGACAAGTTCGGCGAGATGTTTTATGTAGTCTCATAATCCTAAATTTAGAATGTAGCGAAAATTATTCCAGAAATATTTTTTTTTGGAGCTATTTGGCGAGAAATAAAGTTATTACAGAATATAGCTTATGTAATTGTCCATGACATGTCCTAGATCAGATTGGGTGAAAGAGATTCTTCTAAGATGTAATTAAACGTACGGATATATCATAAATCATACTATCAAGGTTCCTTATAAATCAGATTATCGTGTGACTCGGTGCAAATCGTGAATTCGTTTCATTTAGTGGTGGCACAAACCACCACGCCTTAAGAACTTTTGCTTGCAGCTGCAATAGAGAAATGTGAATCTGTTATTAATGTCGATCAAGGACAATTTTTTTTCACGACACATTCACCTGGGTGGTCTATTAATGAATATGACAGTCAAAACACGAGAGTTTTAATTATTGCTATTATTGTAGAAATGAGTTTAAATGGTTTGAGTGTAATTATGTTGGTAATAAATACAGAAGCAACGGCCACTTTAATTTGGAGACTAGGATTTTAGAGAGGAGGAGTTTCTCCATACTTATAAATAAAGTTTCGAGGACAACCGGCATTCTGCTCTATATCAGTTAAATACCGTCATTGCTAATCTTTTAATTTTACCCTTATTCTGTATCTGGTATCATATATCCCCTATGTTGGGGCGAAGGACCTCCAAGTGAAGGTTTCTGATACCTAAGTGAATTTTGTTACGCTTATTTTCCGAGAGAGGGCAGAGGGACAGGTAGCCTATCAACCCCTAATCCCCTATCCGGAAACTGAGGTATTATTTGGACGTGAAAGGACCGAGAAATTTTGTCCAGAGGCTCTGATTTAGGCTTGGAGTTCTTTTACGTGCAGTAACTCTAGACACGGGCCAGCCAGCTTAAAGTCCTTCCTAAAAAATCCATCTACCGCGGCCGGGTTACCCTTATTAGCAAAAACTAAGAAAAATGGGAATTGAGGCTTTTTATTGCACTGACAGTTCAATTACCGGCGAGTAAATCGAGGAGTTAAACGGAAAATATATAAAAATATTGTTTAATATTTTGTTGTAAGAAAACAAAAACAAAAACACAATATTCTTTGGCGGAATGAATGGCAGTCTCACTGCCAGTGCTCCGCCATGTTCAATAGCCTCAAGGTTCGTTTTATAGTTCTGGAGGATTACACTGCATTCAGAGACATAGCCAGGGAGGGGCCTGAGGGGTCCTGGCCAAAAAAAAGAAAAAAAATTACGAAAAGAAAAATTATTCAGTATGGTAGAATATTTAAGTTTTAAATAAAGTGTTTTTGTAAATTCAAAAATTATGCAGAGCACAGAACAAGTAGTAACAAAATCATTATTAGTAAAGCCCATTACCCAAGTTATTTTTAAAATATGTTCATATTGGCAAATTAAACTGTCATTTTAATTGTATAAACTTAGCCACATTTTTTTCACCATTTTGTATAAGGCTATATAGATAAGTAAATATTTCTAAAGAGTTAAAAGTTAGTCTTATTCAGTCACTATGAATACACTGTTTCACTTTTAAATAAAGAATTAGGCCTACTTAAGCTAAATGTACATTAATGCATACTTACGTAGCCCTCTTTCGTTTCATTTAATTAAAATGTAGCCTACTTATCATTTAGTATTCTTAAATAAGCTGTTTTATTAACCTTTCGGCATTTTATATTAGACTAACATTATTTATTAACAGTTTTCAAATATTAAGCTTAAAATTTAATTTTAATTGCCATTTTTTTTAAAGTTATTACTTTGGGAAATTAAAAAGTGTGTTATGTGTTGAAAAAATGTATTTATAAACGAAAAAACGTTAATAAGAAATTTGAAGGCTTAATTTTAACCAAAAAATAAATTTAAAAATCGGGCCGTACTCCCCAGACCCTCCGGTGGGTTCCTCCCAAACCAAAATCCTGGCTACGTCACTGACCGCATTTGTCAAATTTATATGTTATAAGTTTAAACATGTGCATGAGCACCAAAAACAAATTTAAACATTTTTTCATTCTAGAAATTGTTATGCACTTATCGTCTGTCTATTGCTTACTACTTTTTCAACGATAAATGAGTAATACAAATATTACTTACGAGAATTATAATTAATCGCTAACAGCGGCCTTAACTTACATGGCATTCACTTTAAAAATTAGTATGTATTTCAATTTTGGTGTTATCGTTACATCGATTACTTCAGTGCAAGCACAGTAAATCGCAACATACTTAGGTGTGGATGAATTACGTCTATATTATGAAATAAAAAGGAAGTAAAAACATATCGAAATGGTCAAATTGCAGTGATATTACCACATTGCCACAGCATCCCTCTCTACACTCGAGGGTTGAATTGCACAACTTCCTCAATAACTGTAACTATAATTTTATGGAAAGGAAGAGAGACCTCATTAGATGTTGTACACCTAACGAACATTTTGAAATAACTCTGCGCTAATTTGTTCCCTCTCTATCCTGTCGTTACGAGCAAACATCCTCTTCAGCTGGAGGCGAATCTACCACCCACCTCGGTAATCATTTCATATCCAGAGCCAGGGGGAATTGTTTGTTTGCAGATGAAATCATCATTATGATACTTTCTCTTTGCTGATAATTTAGATCATTATCTTCTAAGTTTGTTGTTTGTTATAGCATCTAATGACTATTGTGTTATATTACTTAGGCCAGAATTTCTTTGCTTGCCTGGAATTTTTCCCCACAGGAGTTATTTCACATACCTGTATGTTTATGGACGGAGTCTGTCGCATTTTATGTACGAATAAATGTCATTGACAATGGACCGGGATTAAACCCTTGAACTTAGGAACAGAAAGCTAGTGTCTTAATGACTGCTTCACTCAGGTCAACATTTTGCTTATTAGTTGCACCAAAGAGATAATCGTATGTAATCTTGAAATTGGAATTATGGGATAAAGAAATACATAAGAGGTTATTTTGCGGCTGTTCAATACAACATGAAAAGCATTTGCGGTTGTATGAGCTTTTGTTTTATTTTTAGGGGAAAAAAACAAATATCTGTAACATTAGTACTTGATGTTCTCAATATTGATAATTTTGTGCTAGGGCTCTAATAATTACACATTATAATGAAACTACTTACATTATTCTGACCATTTATTAATATACTAGCATGTGCCCGCGGCTTCGCCCGCGATAATTATTTCAAAAATTAAAAATTAAGAGCATAATATAGTTAGTTAAATCATTATATTTATTAACACCTAATTCGCGTGGACTACATACCACGATTAGATAGCATCGCCTGGTAAAAGCGACCTCAGATTCGAGTTCCTTGGTCCAGAAAACCCCTGTATAGTGAGTTTCATCCAAATAAACAATGTTTGACCATATTAGGGCTTACAACATTCAAGCGATCGCGAAAGTTTAATTTCCAAGGTATGACAAAAATAGACAAAGCAAACTGTAATTGTCAAACTTCCATTTAATTTAATTCCAAACCCATCTGAAACCCACTGGCAACAATATGCTTTAATGTCAAATGTGATTCGGATTCGATAATTCTGTGTAAAAAGGGATTAAGTATTCTCAAAAACATTTTATTTTTGGCATTTAAAATCATAATTTTTCAAAATCCTTTCTTTAGTGAGCACCTACATTATGAAACGAAGGTACTGTCAAAATTCCAAGTCTCTACCTGTTATAGTTTAGGCTCTACGTTGATTCCTGTCAGTCAGGACAAAGCCTTTTATATATAGAGAGATAGCATGTGCCCGCGGCTTCGCCCGCGATAATTATTTCAAAAATTAAAAATAAAGAGCATAATAGTTATATCATTATATTTATTAACTCCTAAATCACGTGGACTACATACCACGATTAGATAGTATCGTCTGGTAAAAGCGTCCTCAGATTCGAGTTTCTTGGCCCAGAAAACCCCTGTATAGTGAGATTCGTCCAAATAAAACAACGTTTGACCATATTTAGGGCTTACAACATTCAAGCGATCGCGAAAGTTTTATTTTCAAGATATGACAAAAATAGCCAAAGCCAACTGTAATTGATTTGACATTGAAATGTATAACTGAAAACTTATGTTTTGAAAACGCAAAAAATGCACGTTTTTTACCCGTGTTTCACTCATAACTCACGAACGAAAACTAAAATTAAAATTCTGGCTTCGAGGTGCATTTTCCGACCCTTCAGCCCACCTATGTTTAAAATTTCAGATCTCTGCGTTCAGTAGATTTCGCTGGACATCGAGGACAATTCCTTTTATTAATATAGATAATATGAATTATAATGATACCTTCTATAATTTGTCAAACATCCATTTCATGTAATCCAAGCCCACCTGATACCATTGATAACAATACGTTCTGAGAATTTGTTTTGATAAATCTGTGCAAAAAGGGGTTAAGTATTTTCAAAAACATTTAATTTATATCATTATTATTATTATTATATTATTTATAAATCATTATATTTATTAACACCTAAATCACGTGGACTACATACCACAATTAGATAGCGTCGCCTGGTAAAAGCGACCTCAGATTCGAGGTCCTTGGCCCAGAAAACCCCTGTATAATGAGTTTCGTCCAAATCGAACAACGTTTGACCATATTTAGGCCTATATTGATTATCCCACTTATAATAATAATAATAATAATAATAATAATAAGAAGAAGAAGAAGAAGAAGAAGAAGAAGAATCCTCTTCGGGATTAGGTTGAAAATTTCATATGTATGCGTGCCATGACATTAAAAACAAATGAATCGACCAGCGTGAGCTACAACATTCGAGCGATCGCGAAAGTTTCATTTCCAAGGTTTGACAAAAATAGCCAAAGCCAGCTGTAATTGATTTGACATTGAAATATATTACGCTTCGAAAACCCAAAAAATGCACGTTTTGTGCCAGTTTTTCACTCATTTTTGGCATTTAGAATCAGAATTTTTCAAAATCCTTTCTTAGTGAGCATCTACATTAGGAAACGAAGGTACTATCAAAATTCCAAGTCTCTACCTGTTATAGTTTAGGCTGTACGTTGATTCCTGTCATTCAGTCAATCAGTCATTCATTCAGTCAGTCAGTCAGGACAAAGCCTCTTATATATATAGAGATATTAAGAAAACCATCCGTTAGAGGAATTATTTTTAATTTGATTCATTAAAGATTAATAATGATTCACTCTGAATTATTCTTTATCCTCTTTTACAAAAATGTTGTTACCTAACATTCAGTTTTAACCATAAGTGAGTAAATCATTATTAAGTGCCAGTATGGTACTTTATGAGATTGTGTGTGGGGAGGGAAATGTCTGTACGTAACAAATTGCCAATCGTATATTGATATTGTTAGCAACCTTGATTGATTTGTTTCGTCATAACGTTGTCAGTGTGGGCTAAATAATAATTTAAATAATGTAAATAAACGATTTATAACAACTAGCCGTTGAATATTGATAATATATTATGTATTCTATGGTTATGTAGACTACCGATATTTACATTAGGCTATATTTTAATGTGAGTATTTTTTACATTAGTTTCTGGGCAGCAATATACCTAATGTACTTAATTTCTGACAGATAGATTTCATATTGACTTTTTATTCATTCATAACCTTTAAGGCTGCTTTAAATTGAAACAGATATCAGCGAATCGTAGGTCTATTACATCATTATTATTACTGCCAGCACATTTTCTTTTTTGAGTTTAACTCGGAGATCTATTACAAAAATAACTTTTCTGCATGGGCCTATCATAATTGCGTTTATCACTGATTAAACAAAAAATACTGGCACTTGGTTATATCAGTTTGCCTGATTTTATTACTCTTTAAGAAATTGAACTAAAAATAATGAGCTCTTGGTGGATTTATAAATTTAGGCCTATTATATTGTACAGTATAAGATTTTACATTATAACTTCAAAGATAAAAACTGCAACCTACCAATAATAATTATAATGATATTATTAGAGTATTGTTATTAGAACTATATTTCTATTACTATCATCATTCAAAATACAGCCTACATACCTTATAATAATTAAACCACCAGAAGTAAAATGTATCTGGTATCTGGTATCTGGTATCTGGTACCCTATGATCCCCAGGTGGGGCGAAGGGGCCTCCAATGGAGGTTTCATTACCTATACTAATTTTGATATGCTTATTTTCCGAGAGAGGGTAGAGGGACAGGTGGTAAGCCCATCGCCTCGCAACCCCCCTCTGGAAACTAAGTATTTCTTGGACGTGAAAGGGCCGATAAATTTTGTCCACAGGCTCTAATTAAGGCTGGAAGTAAAATGTGGTGCTGTATTATAATCCCGTCTAACTTGCTCAGGGAAAAAAAATCTTTTAGAACGTTAGAGTTAAAAGGAGGAGTTTCCCCATCTAAAAAATGTATTGAAAAGTTCGATTTACCCTTGGATAAATTGGTTGTAGTAAAACGAAATTTGTAAATAAATAAGCAAAGCTTTCAATTTCTCATAAATTTCCGTAGACCCACTGAAGATGCAAGTTTTCAAATTTATGGAGAATAAAACGTTAATTAAATAATTTGGAAAATATTCACACATATATAATTTAATAACTAGCCTATATATTTTATCAATAATCTTTAATTCATTCATTATTGTTTTAATGTGGTATTCTTTACAGGTTTTATGAGTGGGGCACGAATTCTTGGGTTAAAAATGACTAAATGTGATATTAAAGGCTAAAAATGGTTAAACAGCGATTTAACAAACTAATAATATGCCATTAATATAATTATTATTTCTCTACTACAAATTATTTTTTAAATGTATGCCTACATTTTGCATCTTGCTTATTGTTCGCGGTACAATTGTAAGAGAAAATATGGTATTGAATTTTGTCATTTTGTACCCCTATTTTCCGTTAATGTACCAAAATAAGACGTTGCTTAATAGAAGCAATTTAAAGGCATTCTTAAGAAGCTTACACTTCCAGTTTCTTCATAGCGTTTGCTCCCCGAAAGTAACGTAACTTATTCTAAAAGTTGGTTGATTCATTGAAAAACGTTCTTGTTGAGTTTATGTGGTGGAGTTGAAAATAACAGGGGAAATTATATATTAATTGTGTTCTAGAAAGTATAAACTGTTGAAAATTAGGTAAAAAGTTTTTCCATAGTTTTGTGGTTCAGAGCCATGGAAATTGTAAGTAAAAACAAAATAATCTTACATATATTTATCTCAGTGTGTTTATTGTACTTATTAATACAACGTTTAAATAGTCTGAAAATGTTGAAAATCTGAAATAAAAGTACTTAAATATATTTATAAAACCAATACAGGATTAAAAAAAAGTCCGGGCTTTATTCATGAGACAGTATGCAGCTTCCTTATTTTTCGCCGCAAGCGTGATGTGGCACATAAAACGGTGTAAGAAAACCTTCACACAACAGACTAAAAAAAGAAAAGTTGAAAACGTTGTTAATCACACACAGTAAGTGTTAGCACAGCTTGGTTATAATTATAATAATTCACATTCCATAAAGGCGATCGTGTCTAGAATTTAAACGAAAACTGTAAGATAGGAAACCTATCGATTAAGTTGTGGCAGATATAAATTTTAACACAGGCGTTGAATAGCCTTTGTTTTTGCCATGAACCAATGGTGGGAGGTGTTGCAAGTATTCTGCTTAATCAAAGCCCCTCATTATAACAAACTTGTATAACGATCTGCAAGAAGCATAATATCGTATGAAACTCCATACTTGACCCAGAAAGTACCCTTGATACCGAAATTAAGATAATTAGGCTAGATTGAAGTTGCTGCAAGTATTTCTTGCTCTACCAGACGTGAATTACAGTTTATAAATTACATCCCGGAATATTGACATTTAAATATTATATGAGTGCGAAGCATAGGCTACTGATGGAAGGAATTTATTTTAATGGTTTAACATGAGGTGAAAGTTTCCATACTATTTTATGGGAAGCGATTTTACCAGAGGCTATTTCCACAATATTAAAAATAATAGTAATAATAATACTGCACCTCAGAAAAATATTATCGTATGTCCATCTAAGTGATATTACATTATAAAGAGAAAACAGTAAATTGTTATTTCATTAGTTAAATTTTCGAAACGTCTCGAAATATTTAAGTTACAATTTTTTATTCAGACACAGTTGTGTTAGTCCTGAAAAACTGTTTTTTTTTATTATTACGCCTATTTAGAAAGTTTGTGGGCTTATGATACTATAGTTCTAAATCATCTGAATAACTGAAGGATATACTACACTAAAAATCTTGAAAGTACGCAACCATACGACACACTGGTTCTGTTGTAGTATGAGTATATTGTAAACTGGCTTTGGTTTCTTCTTTAATTTTATTATTAAGATCACATACAATCATTTCAAACTAAACGATAGTCCGAGAGGCTACAAGATTATAGCATTATCTTAAAATCACCAAAAATGGACCACGTACAGAAATAATAATAGCTGTAGTAATAATTATATTAATGGCAGTAGTAATAACAAATTGCGTGGTCAGGCTACGGATCCGCAGGCCAGGTTCAGTCCCCGGTACCTCCTTGGATTTTCCTAAGGTAGAGAGGCCTGGAACGAGGTGCACTCAGCCTTTTGATTAAAACTGAAAAGCTATTTGATTAAGAAGTAGCGGCTACGGTTACAAAAACCATCATTAACGGCCGTGAGTGTCGGCATGCTGACCATTTGAACCCAATCCTGCCATCTGCCTGATAGATGATGGCAGGCCTAGGCCCTTCAGGGATCTAGCGTCACGGAATTATATCTAGTTATAACAATAATTCCATAATATCTATGGAAACACAACTGACAACTATTTTTATCTTATAAAGTAGTGTGACCAACAATGAAATAATGTTATACCAATGGAAAAAAATGCACAGCAAAGACGGAGGAGCCCTACACATCTTAAATCTTAACACATTGAAGAATGATATTTATGACTTCTTGACCAGTCCATTCGGAAGAATGAAAATAAACTGATAGATAATGAAAAATTATTCACCTGGTTGGCGATGGTCAGCTGAAAGATATATCGTCTCATCATTGCAGAACTGCAGGGCAAATACTGTTTTCGGGTGCTTAATCCTTTAAAATAAAAAAATGTTCGTAAAAAAAAAAAAAAAAAAATATCCAGAATGTTCATCACTAAATTTGTAAGTTATCAAAACTGGTGTAACAGAACAATGATCAGAGAAGATCATTAAGAGCAGAAATCGCGTTCTTTTGGAGCGAACATGTGGCTGATAAAACTATCACAGCAGAGGAACATGATATTGTAATAGAAATTGAAGCAGAAAATGGTAAAATGTACAAAATATCAAAAAAAACTCACAGAGGATGTTGAAAGCAAAACCGATAATATCCCAACAGTGAATGGAGCTTAAGGGACAGTAAATATTGTTTCTAACGTAATTTAAAAAGCTACTCTTTTGGGTATGCAAATATCCGGAAAAATTTGTGAAACATAACTGTAGGAATGTGAACTATCCCCGGATAAAAATAAAATACCAAACTTCATTAAGATGATTATAATGATGACGATGACGTTAATAATAGTAATAATAATAATAATAATAATAATAATAATCTCGCTGTCATTCTGGTGTCAGCGTATGTCTTACTTGAAACGTTTGCTATACTATGAATGTTAAATTAGGATGAGCAGGAGAATACAAACTTAGAATACTAATTTTTTTCCAGGCACTCTAAATGAGTAGGCCTTTTCGTTATACTACTAGAAGCGTTAAAGGGAAGTTGATTAGACGAAAATAACAAGAGAGAAGTATCAAATTAATTCTCAATGGTGATCACGAAGAGTCCAACCTAGAATTACGTTACACGAAGAAGAAAAATGCCGGGCTGCATATTAAAATCTTCTCTGAGGTGAGAACTTGGTGACACCCATACTTGCGTTTTCTGTTCTGCCAGCATAATTAGATTGGCTGATCTTAAAACATCTGCTTGGAGCCATAATGTCACAACACCCAGCTGCTTGACAAAACAACCAGCTTCTAACAGTCTTCTTCATTCATTAGTAATCTATTATACCTATTATTACGCTCCTTAGAAACATTAATTCATCTTTGAGGATGAATAAAAAGGTGAGGCTTCTCTGGTTGTGGTAATAAAGCCTATCATATAATTATGAATTATGATAAACTGCGAGAAATCCTTTAGGGTGTATCCTTGTCAACTCATGGTCACAGATGGGTTATATTAAGCGTTTCATAAACGCTGAAACTTTCGTGTTTCGCAAGTGTTTGTCATAGTTCTTGCATCGACACCTCCACAACATTATAGAACTAGTCAGAAATTATTGCATACTGAAACTCATTAAAATGAATTATTTGAAACATATTATGCTTCGTGTCATACTTACCTTGCACTTGTATATACATGAAAGCAATGAGTTACTACTATTAACAAAGAAGAATTTCTTATTTTTAATTTATTGCAAAATACATTCAACATCATAATGCAAGCGAAATAATACAGAGTTCTAGGTTTCTATCACTGCCTAAGGTACAGATTAAGTAGGCCTATATGTGCAGGTTTTCAGTGGAGTAGAACAAAAGTGTCTAATCGATCCCTATATCGATGAAAAATCGATGGGTTTCGCGGAAATAGAATGATTTCTGAAAATGTTTGATATTATTTTACTAAAGTCATGTCCATACAATTTATGACTATATGATACATCATTAGCGAATATAACTACATCAGCGAATAATTCGCCTACTCTTCGGGAAGAACATAATCTGAGAGTATTCGAAAACAGGGTGCTTAGGAAAATATTTGGGCCTAAGAGAGATGAAAATAGGGACTGGAGAAAACTGCATAACGACGAGTTTCATAACCTGCAGTACTCGTTACGGGATATAGTAAGGGTAATTAAATCACTTAGGATGAAATGGGCTGGACATGTTGCTCGCATGGGGGAGAGGAAAGACATATCTAAAAAATATTGACTGGGAGACCCGAAGGAAAAATACCACTTGGAAGACCTAGACTTAGATGGGAGGACAATATTAGGATAGCTTTAAGAGAAGTAGGATTTGAGAGCGATGGTTGGATGGAGTTAGCACAGAATAAGGTTGAATGGCGGACTCAGGTAAGCGCGGCAATGAACCTTCGGGTTCCATAAAATAGATAATACTTCTTTAGCTCGCTTAGGTAGCATTGAGTAAGTAAGTAGGCCTATTAGCGAATATAATAAAGAGTGATTCGTTTATGAAGAAGAAAAGGACATAAGACTTACGCGAGATTGAAATGTTAGAATTCAAGTAGCAAATATTATGGGTTTAGCACATCACTATGTCTGCGATAGTAAATGTGTCAAAAGTTATCTCAAAGAAGGTAATAGAAGCAGGTATATTTGTTATCAGTATGGGTGCAGGAAATTCCAGTTTCCACCATGATAGCATGAAGGGGAACAATGAATGAATAAATAGGCCTACTGTCGTGGAAATAATTACGTAATGATCTAAGCAATATGCCCATAGACTATTATAAATACCTGTACTTATCGGTGATATTATTATGTTTTATTGAATAAGAGTTTTCCAACACAAATATTTTACTTTGTCGCTCAAGGAAGCAGTTATTAGCTGTATTGAAATAGATAACTGCCTTGAAACGCCAGGCAATATTAAGCCCGTATAGGTTATGGGTTTCGGTAGCTTTAAGGTATCGTATTATTATAGTATTGCATATAAGTTTGCAGGCGCCGGCCGTCAGTGGATGACTCTGAGGATTGTTAAGGTCCCGCCCTTCGCCTCGCCCCTGCCGAGGGGGAGGCCACTTGACCTCTGACCTGTCTTCCTCTCACCGTTATCGAAGGTTACCTCTTGTAAAGACTCCAGGGATTTATTCTTATTTTAATACGTGCCTCTAACTTCCTAAGTGTGTAAATTCCTAACCAGAAGCGCTTGCAGACTAGTTAGATCAGGGCTGTCCAACTAACCGCCCGCGGTTTTTATGTGTCTTTTGGAAGTTGTTATTGTGGACTGAGGAACAATAAAAAGAAAACAATATAAACGTTAATATGTGACTATAAGTCGTAAAAATATGTTTTCTGATTTAAATAGATTCAACTTCAGCAAAAAATTCTGCGCATTCTAGAAAATAAATGATGCTTCTAGCTAAAAAAATGATATTTGAAACGTTATCATTCAAAAAGTATAATTTAAAGCTATTTAACGCCATAGATAAGGAATTTTTCCATAATTTAAACATCAATTTCACATTACTGTAATACCATTCTCAAGTCTAACACAATGTCCTACTACAGTGAGTCCCACGCAAGAGTTGGCCAATGACGCAAGTTTCTGCGTCGCGGCGGGCACAGCTCCGACTCCCGAGCGATCGGGTGAAATATCTACGCAAATAAAGCCGAGATGTTGGAAATGCCCTCCTCTTGCATCCACACAACACTGGCACCTTTTTAGGACATTTTCTTTCACGCGCATAAGTTCAGCTTCCGAGATAGAGTTAATTTCTCTTGTGATACAATCTTTAAGTTCTTATAATGTATGGGGAATTGACCTATACACTTTATTTTTCAAGTTCCTCCATAAATAATAGTCGCATAGACTATTGTTAGAAGAACTTAAAGACAGTATCACCAGAGAAATTAACTAAGTTATATCTCGGAAGCTGAACTTAAGCGCGTGAAAGAAAATTTCCTAAAAAGGTGCCAGTATTGTGTGGATGCAAGAGGAGGAAATTTCCAACATCTCTTGCGATGAAGTATGTGGTTATTTTCATTGTAATTCCAACTGTAAATGTGAGAAACTGAATCATTACACCGATCGCAGCTTTATTTGCGTAGATATTTCGCCCGATCGCTCGGGAGTTGGAGCTGTGCCCACCGAGAGGCAGAATCCCGCGCCATTGGCCAACTCTTGCGTGGGACTCACTGTACATTACAAGAGCATAGAAAGTGTTTCTGTTGCCCGTATTTATTTATTTTTTCATGAAGAGTAACAAAGAAAACATTATTAATCATGTTACATTTCCATTGTGGGTTTCTAAAAGTGTAGACCTCTTTTCAAACCGAAAATACTTGGTTGGCAATGCTGTCTTTATGTTTGTTATGATCAGAGAATGTAGTACAAGAGTGAAACCAATAGCTGGCGTCAAAATATGAAAATCGACAATTTACACCCTGATAGCTGTTTTCTACTGATTCGCTGAGAAATGTTTACCGACTAAAGGTATCTGTTCAGGCCAAATTGAGAAAAATCATAAAATTTCACGTTTTCTATATTCTCAAGAAATATCAGCGAAATAGAATTTTCTATAATGTTCTTGTCGAACGAAATAGAGCATATGACTTTTTTTTATTACTTTGTGGGTATATTGAAAATATTATTGAAGAATTTTCTTCAAGAATTCTTAATTTTGAAAACTTAGAGCAATAACTATTTCTTGAACATATGTGATTTTCAAACTGATTTATTTCTTCAAAAGGAGAACAGAAAATAAAATAACTTTCTCAGATTTATATGAAATGAAAATTACCCCAGCTGAGAGAATTCGGTCTTCACATCAAGCCTATTTTTAGAAGGACATACCTTAGTGTATGTGCATTTTCGTATGTGAATATATAAAAATTAAGTAAATAAGTTAGGAACTACTAATCTCACAGATCAGCTAACTTTTCTCTCAGTAAATAAGTATTACGGATATTTTCATCGAAAACTGGTAAGACTTTTCCAAAAACAAACAGTTTCCTTTCATTTGTTTAACTATCTTAAAATTGTTTATAACATGTACGAATGAATCAGCGATAACTAAAATAGTCTTCATGGCTATATTTGTAAGTGATGAGCCAACTGGTTTAGTAAATATGAATCGGAATTGAGTAATTTTGGTGCGTCCCTCAGATGACCTGTCTTAAGTTCCTCTCAAGTTACAAGCCTCAGATCGATGTCTAACATTTTGCTTAGTGACTGTTGCTTTGCGGTCCTGCCGTTTTGGCGTCTGTGCTACGATATTTCAAATTTCTTCTTTTACTGCTTACGTCACTTCCGATGACGTAGCTCCTGCGTGGAACTAACGGTTCTCCCTTGTTCAGTAGTCAGTTGGTGTGACGACTCAATAATGGATGGTTCGACGGTTATCTGCCACGTGTTCAGGTATGTTATGGAGAATGATGATTTCTAATTTCTGACTTATTAATCTTTTCTGCCTCGCCTTCGGCTAATTAAATTACTGTTCAGGCTAAATTTGAAATCCCTTTTGGTTTTGAGTACTCTTTTTCACTCCACTCGTGCCGTATGTAGCTTCACTCAAGACTTCGGTATTTTAACTGTAAATGTTTGAGTAAGCTTAGCCTCCTATAAATTGTTTTAAGTAAATAAGGCAAAAAACTTTGTCAGACGTTAATAGAACTTTAAGAGACAAATTTAGATAGTATAACCGTTTCGAAATTGAATGACGTTTCTTGAGTTGAGTTGAAAGTCTTGTAATCTTAGGCGAGCCTGCATATACAGAGCGATAGCAAGTATTGTAGGCGAGCTTCGGAGCTTCGTTCCACGGTACGGTCACTCTGCGAAAATTCGGATTCCGTGCACTCGATGGGGGGGAAGGAAAGGGTTTGTTTAATCTCGCAAAGTAACAGTATTACCTATGAACATTGTATAATTATTGTGCTAAGATTATAAGAGGTATTAGAAATATTGTTCCTGTTACCATATATTCGTGACACGTTCTTGAAAAAATTGCTTTTAAGCCTTTTCTTCCATGAATCCTGCCTAGTTCAGTTATGGTTCCATTTTAATCTCTCTTCTTTTTCACAGTCTCAGATTTTCTGGCTATTTAAACGACACAGAACCAGTTTCATTAAACTTACTTAAACGACACAGAACCAGTTTCATTAAACTTATTTAAACGACACAGAACCAGTTTCATTAAACTTATTTAAACGACGCTGAACCAGTTTCATTAAACTTACTTAAACAACACAGAACCAGTTTCATTAAACTTATTTAATCGACACAGAACCAGTTTCATTAAACTTATTTAATCGACACAGAACCAGTTTCATTAAACTTATTTAATCGACACAGAACCAGTTTCATTAAACTTATTTAAACGACACAGAACCAGTTCCATTAAACTTATTTAAAAGTTTACGCAAGGTACAATGTTTATTTGTGGGAACGGAAAATCGGAATATTTCATTACTGAATTCCTACGCACTTTTCTGTAGTCACCTTTTTACTTCCCTCTTACCATAGGTAAGCACTTTTCCACAATTCACTTTTTACTACCCTCGTACCATAGGTAGACTACAAGTAGAGGGGTGTTGTGTTCGACCCCGAAACACGAACTTGAGTTTTTAACATAAATATACATTTTGAGATCCCTGAATCCTAAACTACTATTTTCAGAAACATGTCGGTGTGTCTGTCTTCAAAATATCGTGTGAAAACAAAATTTTGTATTTGGGTTAGGTACCTTCTGGGGATGTGACGCAAAGATGCATCCCCAGACTTTCTCTTACTTTTAAAACCATTTTGGAATGAAGAAAATTTACTTTTTCACGATTTTCTTGAAAACTGCTCTAACAATTTTGTTTAGATTTTGTACATGAGATGCTTATACTAACTTGTAAGAGCTAGAACTAATACTTTTATTTGTAACATTTTTCGCAAAAATTCTCTAAAGGGTTTTAAGCCATCACCTCTTAGTAGGAACTCGTTCACCTCTTTGGTGAACAATAAAGCTTTACATAAAGTTGAAAAAAACTGAATACGCTCTCTTTTCAATACGACATATTATTCTATATCAAAATGTTCAAGTGAGAAAGATTTTATTTGGGTTGTGTATCCTTCGGGGATGGGATGGGATGTGATGGGATGTGATGTGATGTGATGCGGTAACGACATTCTCTTCGATTTTACAACCAATTTATATGAATAGAATATCATACATAATATATTATAGTAGAGGCAAAACTTTTATTTTATCAGAGGAAGTTGTTTCACATCAGATGTTTTTAAATACGTCTGTAACAAAAATTTTGTTCTAACGTATACTTATGAGATTGATGAAATAGATACATCAGGCAGGATTAATGGAAAGTATGTGTACGTATAGGCCTAAATGCAAATTTTCTAGGAAAGTACCACGAATGAGGTAATGGAGCAACAGTACTAGAAGATCTCTTATCAAAGCACAATTAAATTTTCATAGGTAATACTTAATATACTAGATTAATAAACCTATTCCTTCCTACTACCGGCGGAGAGTTATCGGCTGTCTCTGTATGACAGTGTTTATGAACGGAGCTCCGAAGCTCGTACACAATACTATACTTGGACCGCTCTGAATATGATTTAGGTACATCCCATATTCTAGATGTTAATTCAACTGAGCATAAATTACAGTGTAGTAATTGAAACTGTATTTAATTAGGCTATTGGGTAGGAGAATCTTTTATTACTCTTAAGAACCTAATATCGTAATGGTTTCTGTTTTGTGATATTTTTTCCAAATTTTAGTGGTCATTTGTATTGTTTAGAAGGATTTTACACATACAAGTATATTAAGGGCGAGATTATGGAGTGGTTATAAAAAATTTGGTAAAATCGCAATGTAGGGGCCTACTCTTAAAGCAAACTTTCTTATCGTAAAACACCTAATATCACACGTACTTTGTTATAGATAGTTCTCTGGAGAGATGTTGTCCCTAAACGATAGCCTACACTTTCTTTTATAACACAATCTAGCGAAAAATAGCATCAATTTCGCCATATTTTTTTATCTCCGTTGAAGAAATTCGTGATAGGACGTTAGAGATGAGATGTCATATGAGCAAAACAGTAGAATCCTGGGAAACAGGTTCACAATCACAATCTACCTCGCGGAAGAGATACAATATGCCACATTTACGAAACGGGAGAATTCAGAATCCACTACTAAATTAATATCACTGTTCATAACCTAACAGATCCTGTTACTATCACTAATATCACCGTTCCTAACCTAAATGCCACATGTTGGTCAACCTGCTTTGAAGAAAAAATCACCCGTCGGTGGAAGCATGCTCACATCGCAAGGTGGGTCCCCCTACATTGTGACTTTGCCAAAAATTGTGACATAGTTTTCACTCTAGTGGGATTTGGCCATAGGCTTTACATTTAATGAATTACGTTCATATTAGGAAAGAATCTATACTACAGATTGGGCTACTCTAATTATTATTAATAAATAATACATAATCATATTCAATAAGTTTCATAGACTGAGGGTCCTTGTAACTTAACTTTGATCTCATTGTTTTTAAGTGATTCCTCCAACTTGGCAACGAATTTGTTCAACCGTTCTTCTTGTGCCGAGCTGAAAAATGGCATCGTGATGTACTGCTGGACTGATCTGCCATTTCCATTGCCACCAAAAGACTTGTCCAACCTTGGATTATTCGTTACCAGCGTCTGCGGTTCCACGTTACAGAGAGACTTTGCCAACAATGGAGTGCTCTCAGCTGGGAATCCCACAGTTCCAGCAAGTGTGAGAACTTGGCGCTTTATTTCCTCTTTTCCGTTGAATAACCCAAGAGCAAGCACCATCTGAACTTGTTTATGTTGTAGAAGTTTAGAGTACGGCTTCAGCCAAGATGCATTATGTGAAGTAAAGTCAGACATGAAGTCAAATGCGTGAACATAGTGTTTTTACCTCTTTCTCAAACAAATTATCGCCCTCTCGAAGATCCACCGATGAGAGTAGTTCGAATATTTTCCGTAGAGTCTGTGGTTTGACTTATGTAGGATCTTCTAAGAAACACGGTGTCTTAAATAATTCCCTGTAGTAGCTGGGGAAGAGTGGTGAGCGGTGTAAGAGTTTCAGGTTTGAGAGAAAACTCTTCAGCGATGATTTTAAGAAGCTTCATAAAACTTTAATCTAGCTACCCTAGATGTTTTCTTGCATAATTATCCACATAAACCATGCCATGCATCTATGGTCACTGAGTGAATCAAGTGTAATGTAATTGTTAAATTTACAAATTTTTAAATTTATATGTTAACGTTATATTATAATTAAGGCAAGGTACTTAACCATAAAATAGTGAAAAAATTCAAAATAAAAAGTGCATTTATGACCTAAAGATAGTGAAAAAAAATACAATTTAAAGAAAAAGACCAATGAATTTACTTTTATTACTTATAATTAGTTTTTTAAGTAATGAATTACTAAAAGCAATTTAATGGATGGCAGTGAGTTACATATGAATTTACAATATAAAATACGCTTATTTTGTTACTAAAGTAAGTGAATTTATACTTCTAGGACACCCTTAGCGAACAAGAAATTCTTTCTGAACTGGCATGCCCATCATATTGCCAATAGCAAATATGTGACATTTAATAAGAAAGGAAAAAAAAATTATAAGATAAACTTCTATGGTGTTTACAAGAAACTTCAATTAAAATCAACTATGAACACTTGGCGGGGATTCTAAAATAAAAACGATTGTCTGTTGTCTGAAAACAATTTGAACATAAAATGCTCCTCTTTCCTTCCACTGAAACATGACCTAAAATGCCGATAATGACCTAAAAATTGCCAAAAAATGATCTATCTCTTGAAAACGGCGAAAAATGCAAAATAAAGCAAAAAATGCAAAATCAATTATTTCATGATACACATTTATATGTATTCGAGCTATCTTTTAAGAATCATGTTAAAAAAGATGCAAAATCATCAAATGCCTTGTCCTAGTGAAGTCATGTATGGTAACATGTAAACATGTTAAAAATAGAGTGTCTGGAAGCCAAGTAAGGTTACATAATATTACAAGTTCTATGTTTTAATATTAATTCACTAGATCGGAAATTACAGTGTAGTGACTCAAATAATGTCCAGTTAGGTTGTTGGGTAGGCAGTATCATTTAGCACACTTAAGAGCATTTTGCAGCATTTGTTTTCTAGTGAGCATACTGGAAGAAATACCACGCATTTTGTAAACTTTCTAAAATAATACCTAGATCACAAAGAGTGTAAGTCTGAAGTTTTACTTTGTAATATTAATATTAATTTTTCAATAAATATTTTTTGTATCTTAATGGCCATATTTTGATTTTGTTTGTTTGTAATAATGTTTAAAACATAAAATTTGGTGTTTCGAAACCTTTTAATCTCCTACACAAATCTTGTGTCCAAGATTCCATTCCGTACAGTGAAATTGGTAGATATCGATAACGTAGGAAAGGTATGGACCAGGCATGCATTTCAGGTATTGTTGACTTGAATGTGTTTTTCCACGTTACAATGTTCACTATTGCTTTTTCTCAGGGCTTAAGCTAGAAAGATGAAAATTTTACCAATTGTCAGTTTCTAGTTGTTAATATTGTCTCATTTATTAAAGTATCTAGCTTAAATAATTTCAAAATTCTGGTATAGAACCCTTGAAAATGAAATTAAAAGTATGTTAATTATTTTTGTGGTATGAATGTGACAACCTCTCTGGAGAAAATGAGAACATGTGCAGAAACTTCTTTCTGTCTGTATACCAATTTTCAACACCATAGCATTGCTAGTTCTAAAGAAAAAGGAACATAAGTATAACATATTTTAACATGCAATGTTGATCAAGTGGAGCCATATTGACGGAAGCTGACCACAAGTTTACAGAATTATATTTGAGATTTAACATCTTGACAAGGCGGAGTTACCGCATTTTAATACTTCAACATTGCCAAGTTAGGATATACCACTTCCCCTTAAATTACTAGTACAGTTTCTATGGTAGTGGGGCCTCTGTATATGTCTTCCGGTAACCTATCCTAACCTACGTGCTTATCAATCGAGCCTTAACCATTCCTGTTATCCTAAAACCCCCTTCATATCTCAAAGCCATTCTGGGAATATCTAGAAAATAAAACGGCCCAGCTCTGTTTGTAAATAATCGCACTGGAAAGATTAACAGACTTGTCTAGAGCTGTGAAGTAAATCAAAGTTGAAGGCCGGAATGTAAGGCCGTAATTAAATCGTGTAACCTTAAAGGATATGAAATTATATTGCTCGGACGATAAAGAAAATATACATTAAAAAGCAATCTTCGATACATTTCAAGGTGTTAGTTACAAAGCTAATTACTTTGCATTATTATTATTATTATTATTATTATTATTATTATTATTATTATTATTATTATTATTATTATCATTATCATTATCATTATTATCATCATCAAATTTTTACATTTAGTATTTCCCAGCTTTTCACAACCATTAAAAGACTTATTCAAGTGGTGGAGTGTTGAACACGAAGCATAAGTTATCTTTATTAAAAAAAAGTGTTTTTACAGAATTTTCTGATCTGATAAAAATGGCTTTATAAAATTCTAACATACAAAATGGAAGGGGTACAACTGCGCTTGTTTCTTCAGTAGAAACAAAATAATTCCAGATACTATTTTGTCCCAAGTGAGTGCTTTACTCAGAAAAAACTTTTTTTAAAATGGTCGACTTTAAATAAAATTCTTATGAACTCTGAGTGAATTTGCATTGAAACATAAAGGAATTAAAAACATATTAAATACTAACACTTTAAAATTGCAATTTATGATAATAATAGAAAATTAATCATTCATGTAACTACGAATCATACATTCTAAAAAGATCGACTTAAGGACCCTTCACAAACAGAGATAAACAATAGTGTACCTCTCTTCCAGTCAATTCTGATAATGTTGTAGGTTGTCATATGACAGTCTTAATATACGTGCTTGTTCCTTCATCCATATATGAGAAATTACTGTTTTACTACCTAACCCAAGAAAAAAACGTTTCTCTACTTTCCTCCTACGGTATTGTGATAAGACTTCAAGATCTTGGAACGAGCAAAATTGTCTCTATAATGTGATGTTATATAAGATCGGTGAGAAATGGATTGCAATTAAGAAAAAATGTTAGCAGATAAATAATTTTGTATTTACTACTGAATTGGTGTGTTCACTTTCAATAACTTTGCATTAGTACTATTTAAAGAAGGCAACAAGCCCAAAGTATTATTTATTACAATAATGTTAAAATGTCCTATGAGAGAAGTTATTTTAAGCATAGAAATTTCTACAAATGTGTATCTTCCTACTTCTAACAGAGCATTCGTTAGGACGCATGGATGGCTTAACGTGGATTTGCTTGTCTCTCCTTTCCGTGTATACTGTGTAGATTAGGCTTGTAAATGGAGGGAGCTATTAATAATCATATAATAAGGTTTTTTTGTTAATTTTTTCGAATGTTCAGCATAGACTAATTAGTAAATAATAGGCCAAGTGCCCCAAATTTTGTACTCACTACAGCAGAACGCTAAGTATCCGGATCGATTTTATGAAAATTTTATTTTCATATAGCATTCTAGGGCTTCTATTTTAGACCCTCCAGTTTTATGGGCTTACTGTTTGGGTATAAATAGTTAAGGTGTTTTTCTTTAAGTATAATTGTCGTTTAAAAATTTGCAGCTTTTATTCTAATACATACACTATGCTGCTGTCACAACAGCATTTTGCTAGGGTATTTTTTAGTTATGACTCAATTTTTCGGATTTTGCATATAACGATCATGGTAGTTCGGATAATTGTTCTTAACTGGTCAAGGACAATTTTGACTATATATTTACATACATATAAAATTCAATAATACGATTCATACAAATAGAGAGGACAGTTAAAACAGTGCGACATGTATTATTTTATTTCCAGCATCTTCTATGACGAAGTTATGTGGTTATCGCTTTCAATGAGAAATCTATGCACTTGAATTTAAGGGGCTATGGATATCTTCCGTTAAGCCGGCTACGTGTCCAAACGAAGGCTCTGTAGAAAAGAAATCTCAGGACAGGTGGATTTGGCTATGTCTGCAGAGTTTGTTTCATGGTTACCCTTACTCCTTGAGAAGAGAGAGTCAGGTCCGCATCTAATGAACAGAAGTAAAGTTCTAACTTCATTTATCTTCAGGCACATCACGCCTGAATCTCATCAAGCTTGAGCCTTTTGCTCACATAAGCCCAAGCGAGATGACCTCGTGAATGTTTTTTTCTTTCTTTCTTTTTTTTTTTGGGGAGGGATGTCAATATTTCCGTAGATCCTGAGTTTCCTTATAGATTTTAGCATATTTTATTCTAAGGTGTTTTTCCAACCTGTTACAATCGCTGATGAAATACAAGAGTTTCTGGGTTCCATTCTGGCAGAGGTTTCGAAGATAAAATTCAAAATTAAATCTCTTAGGAAGGAAATTAAAGCCACTGGTCCCATGTGGACCATCGACTTAGATAATTTTCGTCTACTATCTTCACACTTTTAATAGACATAGAGTTCGATGACCAGACTTCATGTTATAAATGTGGTGTTATTCATGAACAAAGTCATTTATTACAAAATATAACAATTTATAGTATTATACTCAGGACTAAGCATATATTGTATAGATGTACAAATAGACTGAGTTATATTGGCTTTTTCTAAAATTATTTCATTGAACTGCTTTCACAAAAAGTTCCATATAAGATTATCCAATTGATATTTTAATAATCCTTTTTTTAAAGAAAAATGAGTGGAGAAAGAATAATTTTAGAAGCTCCTCCCTGTCTAGCTATTCCATACATGATAATGTACTATTAAATATAAATAGATTATTGTTAAAGTCGTGGATTTTTAGAATTGACTGAAGGATAACAAATGTATCCATTGATTTTTGCATCTTGTTAATCAAATGTATAAATTTGTCCTATATTAAATTATGATCATTTATAATAGCTAAGTTTTTAAATTTATTGGAGTTGGTATGGAGGAGTATTGCACAATTATTATTAGAAGTATGAATTTTATTTTTTTAAATTGAAACTGTAGGATCTCATATTTATATTATTCATAACAGTGATGCAAATAATTATATTTAACTGAGTTACTGCTACAAATACGACTACAGATATGCATAATAATAGGCCTACTGCTTTCCGCTCATAAACTTTTTATTGAATTTGAAATTTCGACAATTATGAGTATTTATTTGGTTCACATTTTAGTTTATGTGCACAATAGTCTCGACTCTATGAAGAACGAGATACGTATTTAATAATATATTTAATAACAGCTTAATAGTGGATATAATAGTAGCTTAGGTATGAAGAAATTCATACTAACAAAAAACGACCAATTTTAATTATATTTAGTCTACAAGTGTTATATGTTACTGACATCGATAAAAACTTAAATTAATTAACAAAGTGTACTTTTGATTATTGAATAATCCATTTTGTAGTTTAGATAAATATGTTACTGTAATATAAGACTTTTGTTTTCTCTTAGATTGTGCCAAATTTGAATTGTCTATACCTGTATTGTCAAACTACATATAAATAAATAAATAAATAAATAGTTCCTTATCACTGATGAGAAAGCTGGTTCATTGACTATAGTTATCTGTCCCTATAATTATTAGGTAATTACCTCTTTAACAAAATATGCTTAGAAATGATACCACGCTCATAAAACTCCATGCCCCCAGGGGTATACATATCAGTTTGAGAACCACTGCTTTTAAGATATTGTACATTTTATTACATTTACAACTAGAAGTGCTCAGATCCCTTTTTCTTCTTGATTGCCAGCAGCAGTAGCTGCTCCTACACAAGTTTAAACGTTGGTTATTTTTCTACTTTGCTTACGGCTTGTGTTCATCTATTAATTCGTTTTACTGATGGGTTTTATGATTGATTCTATAGTTTTTTTTAAAGTTTTAAATTAAATTTTATTGCTACAAATTACAATATAAAAAATATATAAATATGATTTCGAACGCCATCCGAAGAAGCAAACCTTGTGCTCTGGGGGGGTTATTGATTGCAGGTTAACAATATTCATAGCTGGAGCGAGGCAAAATTTTTGAGTTTGATGCAAAGAATTTTGTAGCATTATCTACTTTGAGTCAGTTAGAGTTCATAGTGAAACATATGCTCTACTTTTGATGTGCTGAGTGTATATTTATTTTTATGTTTAAAGTGAAGAAAAAGGGTTTTCTCACTTTATCATTTGTTTATAATTATATCCATTAGGGTTAGCTTAAGTATTTTCAAGGTCATGCAAAGTTTTGTTTTGGATGATAAGTAGGGTCGTGCTGTAATGTTTTGTTCCTGGGTGATAACTAGATAAATATCGCATGGTACTGCAAGGTTAATTGGTTGCAAGAGGTCTAGTAAGAGGTTACATCGTGAGATGTGCGCTCTGTTCACTTAAGTTTTTAATTATGTTGTGACTCATAACTACCTTCAATTTGTTATACATCGTAATACTGTGGAGGGCTTATGAGAAACAGCGGCAACTTATGTGTGGAAAAGAAGCGAAAGTGAATAAATCACTTCGTGGGCTCTGCCCAGTGATCGATTAGAAGAAAGTAATTATTAATACATAAGTATACTGTCAGACGTATGTAGCCTTGTGCTGCAAGATTGTATTGTTTGTATCCCATTATAAAATATACAGCACCACTATTGTTAATAGGGATTCCATAGTGATTTCGTACAGTCAGCTATATTATTCGTAATGTGAACATTGCTCAGTGTCCTCTCTCTTTAACTCTGGAAGGATACATTTATTTAAACTCATGCTATACATGGTGAATTTTCACCACCACAAAATATTTATCTATTTTCCTGTTTTTCGGAGATTAAACGAAATTATTTATAATAATATTCTTCATATAGGCTACACTCTTTTTGTTTAAACACAAAATAAAGCCTTCCTATACATGTAAATTTGAAACATACGTCTTATATTATGTCATAACTCATAAACTTAAAAACTTTTTTGTCCTTTAAAAAAAAAAGTGTTGCTTTGAGAGCAAATACAAACATTTAAGATTTCCAATTCAACATCTACAGGCCACAATCACAGTCTATAATGTCATTACAAGCCTCGTCCTTGTCGCACGAATCTTCCTGCTTGTTCCATAAATATCCCAGACATCGATTTTACAGGCGACTTTTAGGGCACTGTGGTTTTAAAACTATCGCGAATCAGCGCTCCTATGCAAACATACAGTCTGCAGGATTTAAATGACTGTTTCCTCAGTGTGGGAAGTTCCAGTTCATTGTCTTGGTGGTGCAGAAATTGTAGACTAGTTTATAAAGAGAAAAAACAG
Source organism: Ectobius pallidus (assembly GCA_964059195.1). Classification (NCBI taxonomy): domain Eukaryota; kingdom Metazoa; phylum Arthropoda; class Insecta; order Blattodea; family Ectobiidae; genus Ectobius; species Ectobius pallidus. The sequence continues at coordinate 129,657,133 of CAXKWD010000006.1, forward strand.
GAAAAATCTTTTAAAGTAAACTTTATGTCAATTGAATTTAAAAGAATTAAACTTGCAACTATGAAAATATGTAAGCTTGAGTTTTAGATTCTCATAGTAAAGGAGTAATAAAACCATAACATTTCCCCCTAAAAATATTGGTTTTCATATACCGTAACTCTAATACATACTTTTCATTAACATAATTTAATATAATATAACATAATATGTTTTAAAAATACAATATGTTAGGCTAAATATTTTTTGTAAAATTTATAAGATTGAATGTAATGCATATTACACAATATTTTTAAAGTTTTTATACTTTTCTAAATGAAATTACAATAGCAAAAATGCATGTTTCACCAAAAGTAATCACTTTTATTTTAGGAAAGATTTTAAATTTATGTTGTGTTGGAATATTTGCAATAGTAAAAATACTATCAGAATACGATTAGTTGATAATTGGGCAAAGCCCAAACTTTCAGATGGAATGGATAAAAAATAAAAAGGAGCGTTTATATAACGTTTTGCCCAGGATGCAAAATACCTGAAATCGGGGTCTGTGTACAACAGAGAAGATACAAAAACATCTCCAAATTCGACTCCACATTTTATTATTTTGCATCCATAATGTTCATAGACCTATGCAGGGATTTAGATATTTAATCTATCAGGTAGTCTTGGTCACTATATACGAGTTGCTGTACCAGAAAGGTAATTGTAAGGTGTCAAAAGCGCAATGAGAAGTGCGTGTTAATGACAATGACAGGTTTATGGGAACGCTAATTTAATGACTCTGGTTTTAAGCATCAAGTTTATTGAATCGTGTCGCCGCATCACACCTAGCGATATCTGCCAATTAGCAGGCAGTGCGCCTATGACTCTTTAATCACAGCATTCACTTTCTGATTTTATAGTACATATATTTTACAGGTCTAGTCAAGTATAAACGAGGTGCAATGAGTTTTTAAAAAGTCGTTTCATGAACAGACAGGTGTGCAGTTATCTAGAGCTTAGGATGAGTATCTCTTTATTAGATTAGCCATTGTAAGTAAGTATCCATTGTAATATGAATTTTTATTACTATTGGTATCATGTACCTGTGTCTGGTGCTCCAGATTGTTTGCAGAAAGCTATTCTCCATTAAAATAATTTCAACATCGGCGTGGCCGGTTTAAGGAATTTCGCCCCCCCCCCCTGAAAGAGTTACTGTTGGGGGCCTTGTCACATTTATTGAAGATTTATCAAGCCTAACCTATTTATTATCTGATTAAGATATTATGCAAATTTCTATTGATAGTTTAGTTTCACATACCACATTAGCGTTATTAACGCAATGGCATTTTTAAAAATTTACATTTAGTGTAGCCTACTATCATAGATTTACCCTGTAATACAAAATGTTAAAAAACTTCAATCGTTATTGTTTTCTAGGAATTATAGTGCATAATTTTTACAAAATAATCCTCAAAAGTCTAGCCTATTCTTACTAAAACTAAGTTATAAAACAATTTTAGCGTGCAAAATTTGAGGACTGAATAAGACTCAAGTCTCATTAAATAGGCTATATTGATTTTAATATTTATACTGTTCTTTATTTTGAAATATTGTGTTGTTAGTTCTGAAATTCAACGTATCGCTCCATATTAATTGTTTTACAAGGGTTAACTGCCATAAACTTAAAAAGATTTTATTTCCTTTTCTAACTTCTTCGAAAAAGATGCTCACTTAAATCTTAGCTTTTCAGGAAATTCAGCCATTTTAACTTTTTACCAAGTTTTTCAAGATTGCGATGAATAGCCTCTTAAGCTGCGGGGCCCTCAAACTGGCCCTGACCAACGATAAAGAGTCTCCTAGTCACAATGCATTACTTAAAATTATTTACTTGTTTGCAAGAATGTTTTTAGGATGGTTGGTTCACTTTGTGTGTTATTATAGTTTAACCTATGAAACATTCCGCTTTATGTCTTCATATAATTAGGCTGATGAAATATGGGCGAGATATTTTGTTTGTGCCACTAATATATATATAAAACCTTGCTCAGAGGGGCAGTTTCGTCCATAGCATAGATAGCCCACTATGATTGGTATTTGAAAGTGGTAATAGAATATCCGAAGGATAGAATGAAATAGATTTATTAGACAAATTACTGTACTTATAATTTCACTTAAGAAGTGATAATAATAGTTTCGGTCTGGATTTGAACCCGGGACCTTTCGCATCCTAAGAGAGAATCATACCCCTAGAGCCTAGATTCTTAGAACAACGAGCGGATATGAGTTGATATTTTTCTGTCATTAATCTGATAACATATTAATACTTCCGCTAGTCAATAGTGGCGCTGTGCTGTATGCAGACCCCTAGAGGGAAGTTGAAGAAACTCATTACAGTAGTGGGGTGATATTTTGATCTGTTATTAGTGAGGAACTGCAAGTCGTGGTTTTTGTGTTTAAAATATGTGTTTAATTCGCGTTCAACGAGTGGATTTGTTAATATACAGTGTCACAACGAACTTCTTAAGATACTATGATGATAAAGAGAGTTTGGAGACAATGCTAGGTCGTCAGGTGAGTGATATTAAAATAACTGTTTTAGACTGCCATGATAGGACAGGGTGTGTGTATGTGGTGGTGAATCAAACTGAAATGACTTCCTCCCGACCTTGAAGATACCTCGTCACGTCACACAATTCGTAGCCTACCGTCTAAGTGAAAATCATAACATCAGTTCGATATAAAAGTTATCAAAATCACGGAATTTATCAGAGTCGTCCAGTGCATTTGGGGCGCTCATCCCAAACCCTATACCATATGTGAAAAGTGTTAAATTATGGTATTACTAATAGTCGTAATATAATAATAATAATAATAATAATAATAATAATAATAATAACAATAATAATGGACACGGGGTGAATTTGTTGTCAATCCTAGGTGGTGGGTTATTTTCCACCTCTCATTATTTAAAATTTAATGACCTGCAAGCAGGGCCGTGGAAAGAAAGCAAGGGCCCCAGGGACAAATTTTCCCGGGCCCCCATCAAATATTAAATTCACTACCCAACTCGCCCTTTATATGTATTAGATTATGTAATCATATTACATAATTAGTAAGTGCCATAATGGTACCGGTACTTTATGAGAGGGTCTGGTAGACAGTACTGTCTGTCTGTAAGAGCGATAACTCAAATACGCTTTATCGGATTTTCATAATACCATTTATGACGCTCATGGGACGAAGCCTATTGATTTTGGACCAAATCGGTTAACCGATACCGGGCACAAAACGGAAAAATACATTAAAATGTTCTAATTAGGAACAATTTTATCTGTATGTACCAATTTAATCTTTTGACAAGTATGATTTTAAATGCCGAACATTAGTGAGGCCTACTGTTGAGTGCAAAATGATTTCTGCTTCTACTTTTCAAAAATAGCAATTTTTCTTCAAGAATAATCCGTTTCAGATTAACTGATTAATTCCGTGTCACCGTTACACGAAAGGACAATGTATATAAGATAAACACATAAAACATAACTTAAGCTGTTTATTGACTTATAACCAATTTTATTTTGGAGTAAATTTAGAAAGTAAAAAATAAAACCTGGCCGGCTGGGCCCCCTTTGGGGTCCGGGCCCCGGGGCTGCAGCCCCGGCTGCCCCTCCCTCTCGTCGGGCCTGCCTGCAAGAGAATGTACCTCATAATAATAAAATGATGACAAACTTATTTCGTATTGAATTTATCAATCTGAAGTCCGTTACTCATTGGTCATTACAGTCCTAATGAAAATTTACGATTTGTTTGTCTTATGACATTGAATTAGGTCCATCGCTGTGGTGTAGGGGAGGCGTTCTCCTTTCTCACGCAGTGGGCTCGGGTTCGATTCCTAGCAGGGACAAGTTCTCTAGGTGGGGTTTCCTCACGAATGTCGGGAAACATTAGGCCCTCGTGGTCCCGGACTGGTGTGTCTCGTTCTTTGTGTTCGTATTCTCTCGGAGGTGACGACGAAATTGGACTGATCACTTATCCTGGAGGCCCTCCGGGACGATACTTTGTGATCCCCTGTAGATTAACTTGGCTAGAAAAGGGGAAGGCTAGTTGGCATTCATAGAACATAGACTCAAGGCCTGTCACTCGATCAAAACTATTTCAAGTTTTATTTGAAATCAGGATATTATTGCGGGCCCGGGCGGCTTGGGTCGCTTAAATCCTAAAAGGGAGAGGTTAAACTACGAGAAAGAAAGAAAGAAGAAAGATATTATTGCGCAAACCTAAGTGAAGTACATGCCAGGAAACGAACCAAAGTCAAGTAGCCTACATACCAGACAACATACAGGATATTTACGTCATAATTTTACCCTCTTCCGTGTTTTAACCCATGTCAATGAGACCGGGCGTACTAAATGAATGCGAAAATGGTTATGACTTATGAGTGTGATAGTGATCAACACAATTTTCAAGTATAGAAATTAAACCCATTTTAAAAGAACCTTAGTTATGAACGAATATATACTAAGGCATAAGATGCCAGGGTCCAGAGCAATGAATAATTTCAAATCGTAGCCTCATATCTAGCTTACAGTTGGTCGAAACATAGTCGTTTATAAATTTCCGTGTGGTATGGGTCGCTACCGGCGGGGACGGATGGATGGATGATGGGTGTGGTTGAATAGAATTATTATATTACATCTGAGGGTAGTATGTGTCATACAGAGTAATGCGATGCTAAAATACGGCATCACGCGAAATTGAGCTGTTAAGTCGGTACGTGTAGGTGCCCCGAGCGCCCTCAACTTGAGGAATATGAATGCGCGTCATTAAGTGCATTTACAACCGGAAACGCCATGCCGCTGCTTCTGACGCCGATGCATATTCCATTACAAAGAAAAGGGGTGTTTTGAACATCAGTTTCACTTTTAATTTCGAGGGAAGGTGGGATGCTTCCCGTAATCGAGTAATTTCTTACAAAAGTCATGTTTGGCCGAACGTAATTTTTGTGATATGAGTGTGTTTTGGAGTTCTGTGATACAGGAGCAGTGGTTGAAATACAATGAACCTAACGGATGGTTTGATATGCACCTTACTATAGACATTATTTTCAGCGATGCAATCTTACTATCTGGGTTGTTATATTTGAAGGAATTTTTATGTACACCCAAGGTGTGAAATGTGTACATATTTTTGTAAGAAAAGTAAGTTGAATCTATAATAATAAGAGGAAGTATTTGTCTATTAGTATTTTTGTGGGCGATGCCCAGCGAAACCTACTGCAAGCAGGGATATGAAATTTTGAACATAGATTGACTGAAGGGTGGCCGAATGCACTTCGACGCCAGATTTTAAATTTTCGTTTCCATTCGTGATTTATGAGTGAGAAACTGGCAGAAAAGTGAATTGTTTGCGCTATAAAAGCATCGGTTTTCGGTAATAAATTTCAATTGTCAAATCAATTGCAGGTGGCTTTGTCTTTTTTGTCATAAGTTAACTTGGAAATAAAAGCATCGCAATTTTTTTAACATATCGCATGGAATTATCGATTCTGTGAGGGGTCGTTTCGTTTGTTTATAATATCAAATACAATAGAGGCGCTTTCTAATCGTGAAATCAACTCCAAAGCTGGATTATTAGCCGTTTCATTAGGCCTATCATTAAAATCGTTAGTTTATAAACGATTCGCGTGTAAGTGTTAATAAATATAATTTTAAAATTAATTTGCTCTTAAAATTTAATCGCAGTTCACGTAGGCCTTTGTATCGTTAGAGACAAGTACGTTGATTGCTAATCTAAATTCATTAACATTTAAATTTGTTAAATACAGTCACGTACCCATCCTTGTTCTGACACAAAAATAATTACCATTCTCAACAGCTTCTCAAAAACTTCACCACCTTGTCATCGATAGGGTCGGAAGAGCACAAAATGATTAGTCAAAGCCATTACTGACATGGGTATGTGTGAAGATATTCTATTTTGAGAAACTAATCATTCAAGAAAGAAATGCTGAGAAAATCAATTTTCAGGAGGCATTTAACAAACGTGTCAGGAACATATTTGGGTATGACGCAAGAGGTTAAATATGAACGTGAATTTTTATTGTTATTTATTTACTTTTAACAGATCTAGTGTGGAACATTAGCACCATATTATCTATCTATTATTATTTATTAGCAAATAGCTTCAAGATGATATAATATTTACCACCGTCAAAGACACCGACTTGAGAATATTGTTAAAGGAGATTTGGAATTTTAGTAGTTATACATAGGTATTGTATGACAAATATTAATTTTGGGAAGGGGATAGGGGTGGGCAGAAAATACTTCTCCCTCAAAGTCGGCAGCTATGACCATCATTACTCTGTGGCAAGTTTCAGAAATCAACTTGCACGGTACAGAAACTGGTAATTTTAATTTGTTCTAATTGTTCTTATGATTGCTATGTTTAAGTAGTCTGGATTCTGTTTTGTTTCATTTGTAGGACATTGGTGAATTGTCTTCCGTCGTATTAAAATACTAGCTATCATTATGTGTCATGTTAACAATCTCAAATATGTTCTATAATAGTAATAATAATAATAATAATAATAATAATAAATGGAAGTGTTTGTCTATGTATATATGCGTTGCCCAACCAAATCTACGGCGTGCAGAGATCTAAAATTTTAACGTAGGTGGACAGAACGGGGTCCAAACTTGCCTGGAAGCCGGGTTTTTTAATTTTTACGTACGCGAGTTTTGATCGAATAATAATAATAATAATAGTAATAATAATACAATAATAACACAATAATATGCCTTACTCTGGAACGCTACGAGTTTATTAGCCCTCTCTGTATGATTCATTTGTTGGTAGCGATGCTGATTATTGGAAGATTATGATTATGATTGGAAACTTTTAGTTACATTTCGTAAACAGATTTTTGGGTATCATGCAACGAATGTTTAAAATATTATCATTTCAGTCCCTGTAGCGTAGGAACGTGGCGTTATTAGAACTTTGTTCACAAGTGAAGAAAGATTATGTCAGTTAATAGGAAAGTTCATTTCATTCACAAATCAACAACACAGTTTCCTGGTTGTGGGACTGTATCTTCGGAAACTATACTGCCCGTGTAGCGAAAGATTTTAACGTAGTCTAGGGTTCGTTTAAGAGTTGAACGAGATGAAAAGAGGGTTTTAAGCTGTCAGAGACCTTTAATACGTGAACCTATTAAAGTTATTATTATTAGTGAATGACAGCTGAGGAAAAAAATAGACTTCAGGTTTTACTTAATAAAACTATGGAAAGGTACAAAACTTGCCTCTTCAGAACTAACTATTGCATCATGTGGTTTTACAGAAGTAATGAAATAAACAACTTCCTTAAAAGAGCGGCACCATTTATGCGCAAAATCTCCATGCCATATAACACCAGTAGAAGAAAAATACAAGCTGTAAGGGATAAAGTTTAACCTTTGTTTGATGGAAGGAGCTTGAAGGTTTCCACTTATATAGACACTATAGCGCTTGCTACAGCAGTAAACATTGACTTGAAGAGCAGCCGATCCTAGTTAATCACCCGAGTTTATTGTCATTTCCAAATAGAGCCGGGAACGAACAATAGAGATGTAGATGCCCTGTCTTTACACTGAAGCAAGGCGCCGTTCCGATCACTTGCAGCAATAACTTTTTATGTATGTTTACTGCTTCGGTATTGTTTGCTCATTTCAAACTAATTTTTTTAAAGCTGAGTTTTATATTTCCTCAGATTTACAGTTTCGTCTGCATGTTCAGTGGATGTTCGATAGGCTATTGAACACGCTTCTTAAGTGGTCAAGTGCTATATTTCTCACTGGGAAGGGGAATATAAATTATCTTGAAACTTCTGCGAAGAGGATCGCAAGTTTCCTTGCACAAGGTAATTTCAAAATGATCTTCATGTTGTTGATAACATAATTCTCCAGCATGTATGTGAGTGACTAGAAAATTAAAACACTAAGTTAGTGGTACCGTATAATTTATCCGCATAATCACGCCATCGCCTAGTTTACGTTCCGGAAATTATAATGTAATATTTTAATTTCTATAATATTCTGGAATATTTCATACATTTACTATTTTGCGAAACCTCTTCCACGAACTATTAAGTACCTTTATGTTTTACAGTCAAAATATTTGCTTCATTGTGAATTGTGACAATAGGAGTAGCTTAATTTTTTTCCCCCAAATACCATAGCAACCACAGCATTGCCGTGCCCCAAGTCAAATATCGCAGCAATCCAGGCTGGTTCTTAGGTTCACCGGCTCTTACTCTCCATTATCACAGAGATGTTCAAATTGCGTATGTCATTAATTCTGGTTTTCTCAAGGGCAGCTAAGAAATTGAAGTTCGACTTAGACAGTAGGCCTCACGGCAAACTAATTAAAATCTTAAAACCAACTGAGCATGTACAATAACGGAAAAAGCAAAACATTTCCACGAAAAATTTAAGACGAATTGACAACTCATAACTCTGAATTCTGCTGAACTAATAATTTGACAATTATTTAAATGTATTACTTTTATGTTAGTATAATTTCGTTCGTGAAAATGGCGTTAACTATTATTTCTTGAAGTTAGCGCACAATTATCGTTAATCACTGTATAATGTAGGAGCAATCCTGAATAGTATAGTCAACAGAGGAACACGGAACATGAGGTTTCTAAGACGAGGAGAGCCTGAGACCATGAGGATGAAAGTGGTTACTAAAGGAGGAAACCAAGGATAGGAACGGATGGGGAGCGAAGTTTGCAGACCAAATCCAAAAACCTACCATTGGGGAACACTTAATCTTGGTGGTGGTGGTGATGATGATGATGATTATGATAATAATAATAGTAATAATATAATCTATCAAACTGCATCTCAGTTTACTTGGATTTTCATTTACTTTTGGAGATTAGTTCATAGTTTAATGTAAGTTAGACATTTATGTATTCTAAGTATTTACTGTTATTGGCAAGCGATAACATGGACATTGTGTGTTGTGTGCAGCTGGTAATAAACTTGATGATTTGATAGTGTATATATATAATAAAGTTTATGACCAGTTGTCATGTCAGCGTACCAAATTACGGATCTGCTTCCTTGTTGGGATACCGCTGATAGTGAATTAAGGGTTTAGTTATTAGTGGTTCGCTTCGAATAATACATTTTGCATGTGGAGTTGATTAACTTAATTTGCACATGTGCTAACCTAGGATCTACAGAAAAGTGGTCTGGTTTAATTTTAACACGTTTGTGGGGATTCCTAAACTATTTTGAGCTGTCCCAACAGTTTTACCTCTTGAGGAAACACTTTATTACTTTTAATACTTTGTCAACATCAAAACTTATAAAGAAAACTTGTATGGACAAGGTGGAAATATAAATTATTACTGCGTATTAGTTTCAAATGGACCTTCAAATCAATGTGACAAAAACAAAAAATAATGACTAACAGCGAGGAAATACCCACTCAGATCAACAATAATAAAATTGATAACATTAAAGAATACATTATTTTATTTAGGCCAAACAGTTTCATTTAAAAATCAAGTTCAGAAAGAAATAGAAAGAAGAGTCACACGAGCATGGAAGAAATTTTGGAGTTTAAAAATTATTTTATTAGACAAATCCATTAATATGAAGCTGATGAAAGATGTTATGGATATGTGCATATTACCGGTGCTACTATAGGGATAGTCACTCACTAAAAAGGAAATAACCACAATACAAGTTTGTTAGAGGAAACTGGGGCGGAAGAAAGAAGTGAAGACATCCGTAAGACAACGGAAGTTGAAAGACGCAGCAATAAATTCAAAGTGGAGTTGGGTAGGACATGTGCTTAGAATGGACCCCAAAAAATGGACATAAGTTATGCTGTAACTTCGTGGGATCCCAGGTTAGGAAGCAGGAAAGTGGGAAGACAAAGGATGCGATATTGTGATATTTTTAAGCCAGTGGTCTAGAATACTCGTAGCAGCAAATAGACAAAAGTGGAAAGAAGCTATACACGTTGAGAGACTTGTGTGGAATATCCTTTAGTGTAAAGAAGTAGTATGTAACACAGAAAGGCTGGTCCAAGGCACTTTTTGTGTAAGCTACCCTATAACAGAAGGCCCTTGCCCGCACTAGGATGTTATGGGGCTAACTTTTAGCAGCTATAATATTTGCCTTCCTTTGGATAGAAATGCTGATAACTGTATCGTATGAACTTCCGGAATTATTTGTATAGTTTGAGTTTCATAAAATGAAGCTATTAGAATGCATAAAGATCAGATATGTGAATATTTTGCCGATTAAATGAAGGAAAGAGATATAGTTTCACTTTTCATTCTCATAAAAACCGATCACATTATTATATACCTGTAATAGATGAAAACTCTGCTTCAAAGTCACAAGAATTATATTGCAATCCCGTCATACATACTGAAACCTAAGTAATATAAAATCAGGTAAACTGATGTAACAAAGTGCCAGTATGTTTTTGTTTAATCAGTTATGACTGCAATTATGATATGCAGAATATGTTTTTTTTAAAAATTGATTTCCAAGTTAAGCTCCAGATTTATTCATTAAGCAGGGCTTCCGGAAGAAGAAAGGTCTACCATCTCGGCCACCTGGGTCATTTTAACGGTCTAGTTGGATAAGCGCATGTCAATTAATATGTTTTTTGTCATAGCTACCTGTATTTTAATTTCCAAGGCCTTATAAGATCACAGTAAAACAATAGGCTATGTTGTCAAGATAACTGATTTTCATTTTTTTAATAAATTCTTTCGAATACGTATATTACCATAAAATAGGCACTAAATTGAGCATTACTCCGAAACAGGTCAACCGATTTTATCCATTATGAATAGACGTCTTCCAATGGACATTATAAATGTGTATACCAAGTTTCATAAAAATCCGGTAAAACGTATTTTAGTTACCGCGTCTTTAAAATATTCACTAAATTGGGTTTTACTCCGGTACCGGTCTACCGATTTGGTCCAATATCAGTAGACGTCTTTCCACGTACATTATAAATGAGTATACAAAATTTCAGGAAAATCCAATGAAGCATATTTGAGTTATCGCGACTTCTTATATATTAACATAAAAGCACTAAATTAGGCATTATTCCGGTACTGGCCAACTGATTTGGTTGAATATCAATAGACGTCTTCCCATGGACATTATAAATGCGTATACGAAGTTTCATAAATATCCGATAAAGCGTATTTGAGTTATTGCGCCTTTAAAGTAGACACTAAATTGGGTTTTACTCCGGTACCGGTCAACAGATTAGGTTCAAATTCAATAGGGCACTTCTCATGGACGTCATAAATGGGTATACCAAGTTTAATGGAAATCCGATACAGCGTATTCTATTAAAATAGGCGTAATCTATTAAAATAGGCACTAAATTGGGCATTACGCCGGTACCGGTGAACCGATTTGGTTCAATATCAATAGGGTTCTTCCCATGGACATTATAAATGTGTTTTCCAAGTTTCATGAAAATCCGAAAAAGAGTATTTGAGTTATGGTGCGTACAGACAGACGGACAGACATTTTTTCGTCCACCACACAATCTCATAAAGTACCATACTGGCACTTAATAATTGAAAGCTGAGTATGAGATATAAATTAGACAAGTGCGTTTTAAAACTTACGTTTATATAATTAGGCCCATAACATATTTTTTAACGAATTGAACGAATATATCTACTGTGATATCAAATCCTTCTGATTGTATGCTTATAGTGGGAAATGATTAGAAGCAGTCTTTTATCAGGGTACACCCGAATAAGTTAGCAACACATTCTCGGCGATGCCACTTCTCTGTCATTTCGGCTCCTTAGTGAAATTCTTACACCGGCCATTGTAGAGGTAGTATTTGATCAAAGAAGGTGTCACATTCAAGAATTTAAAACAAAGTTCAATTTCTAAGTCGGCTATTTACTACATTAGCCCTTAAAAGGTTTATAAAAATCATATGAAAAAATCCAATATATTCTGTAATGTGTACACTATTGCATCATGTGGTTTTACAGAAGTAATGAAATAAACAACTTCTTTAAAAGAGCGGCGGCAGTATTTTGTGAAAACATAATGGACCCTTAAATATTAAATCTATATGTACGTAATCTTTGGGAATCGTTACATATAAACAGAGGCGTAACGAGGGGGGGGGGGGGGGTTTGGGGGTTTTAACCCCCCCCCATTGATTAAAAAAAGGGAAATTTTATAATTTTTTAAGTCTGCTTATAAATTACTTAATTCGAGTATAAAGCGTGGGAAGCTTAAAACTCGTAACTGTGCGTCTTAATTTTTAAAATTTTCCTTGGGAGGACCCCCGGAAGCTTAAAACTCGTTATTGTGTATCTTAATTTTTAAAATTTTCCGGGGGAGGTCCCCCGGACCCCCCTCTACCTGGGGGGTATTCCATACCCCCAGACCCTGCGGATGTTATAACCCCCCCCATATGGTCGGCCTGGTTACGCCTATGCATATAAATGTAATAGTAAATTCTAGGGCCAATATTCTTATTAGCTCCTGATCATAATGATGAATACCAAATAAAAAATGATAGAAGCATTATTATAGTTTTCAGAGCAGAGTGTACCAAATGGTAATGTGAGATGATATTTTCTGTAAAGAGAATTTGTACAAGTGATAAGAGATGCCTATATATCTTGGTTAGTGCTCAGTCCACACATCCCTTATATAGAATTACAACCAGTTGAATAAATGAGCAAGAGATTGATGGACCATTAATTTAGCCTACCAGCTGTTAAGCACAAAAGAGCTCTGGTAGTTGAAACCGATCCTTACAGAAGGCTATTGACTGGATGCAATTGCTTGTAAAACATGCCCAGTAAAACTGTTACAACTTGTTTTCTAGGTTAATAAATAGATACATGATCGTAGTTTGTTTTCAATAGCTATTTGTTTCCAAATGTGGACATGTGTTGACGATTACAGATCACAGTTACGAATCTCTGAATTTCTAGCTTACTATTGTGACAAACTAATGGACATCATTCAAGGTGTAGGCTATAATATAGATTAGTTGAAACTTGAACATAAGTTTGTGACTTAAACCAATGAATTTTCTTTACATGGATAGATTTAATCGTAAAATAAAATCAGGTAAACTGATGTAACAAAGTGCCAGTATGTTTTTTTTTAATCAGTTATGACTGCAATTATGATATGCAGAATATGTTTTTTTTAAATTGATTTCCAAGTTAAGCTCCAGATTTATTCATTAAGCAGGGCTTACGGAAGAAGAAAGGTCTACCATCTCGGCCACCTGGGTCATTTTAACGGTCTAGTTGGATAAGCGCATGTAAATCAATATGTTTTTTGTCATAGCTACCTGTATTTTAATTTCCAAGGCCTTATACGATCACAGTAAAACAATAGGCTATGTTGTTAAGATAACTGATTTTCATTTTTTTTATAAATTCTTTCGAATACGTATATTACCATAAAATAGACACTAAATTGAGCATTACTCCGAAACAGGTCAACCGATTTTATCCATTATGAATAGACGTCTTCCCATGGACATTATAAATGTGTATACCAAGTTTCATAAAAATCCGGTAAAGCGTATTTGAGTTACCGCGTCTTTAAAATATACACTAAATTGGGTTTTACTCCGGTACCGGTCAACAGATTAGGTTCAAATTCAATAAGGCACTTCTTATGGACGTCATAAATGGGTATACCAAGTTTCATGGAAATCCGATACAGCGTATTTGAGTGATGGCGCCTTTCTATTAGAAAGGCGCCATAATCTATTAAAATAGGCACTAAATTGGGCATTACTCCGGTACCGGTGAACCGATTTGGTTCAATATCAATAGGGTTCTTCCCATGGACATTATAAATGTGTTTTCCAAGTTTCATGAAAATCCGAAAAAGCGTATTTGAGTTATGGTGCGTACAGGCACACGGACAGACGGACAGACGGACAGACAGACGGACAGACATTTTTTCGTCCACCACACAATCTCATAAAGTACCATACTGGCACTTAATAAACTATATTATTTGCATTGCATTGACTTTAAGAAAGCAGGTTTGGTAACGTGCAGATGTAGTTATTTAATGTTAGAATGAAACATCGGTTCCTATCATCAATAACACTGTACAACATGAAAAATATCCTTTAGATGAAATATGTGTTTCTGGTATATTTTTGACTGAAAATAACGAATCTGTCATTTTTTGTTTACCACGCTCCATTTTAAAAAAATCCACATTTTTGCTTTTTACGTAAATGTGGGAAGTGTCTCTCCTACGAAAACGGTACGTGATGGGCCATTTTAATTTTGATGTATGAATCAAGAACCTTTTGTATGTACAAAATTACATTTATACAAGAAGAAAAAATGTAAAAATGGGCAAGTTTATGTACCTTGATCTCTGAAACTACACTACTTTAAACAGAGATTTAAAATTATCCATGTATATCCTACACTTAGGCCTACTTATCTAACTCCTGTCGTATAATTATGTGTCTATTCATTATATCGATTTAAAAAAATTAATAATAACACATGTATACATTCTGTCATACAAAAGTAGTAAAATTAAAACCATAAAAATGTCCCTAAATATTATAAGAAATATAGCATAAAAATAAATCTATTACTAGTCCTTCATTACCATAATAAAGGAGTGAAAAAATTTCAACACTCTAGCACTCATACATTCTGAGATGACGGTACGAATTTAGGCTATATGAAAATTTAGCTTAGATTCCTTTGTACTTGCCAGGGAAGCTCCTTGTGCATGGTGCATACAGTTCTTACGTATAATTGGAAATGTTTTTTTCTGATTTTAAAGGGACTCAAATGCCATTTAAATTTATTTTTAAGTAGGAAAAATATTAACACTATGAACGTATACATTTTTCTTGTTCATGAAGATTCAGAGATTTCTTTTCAAGTAAAAACAAAAAATGTGATTTTTAACCATCTCAGAGTAACTTGTTCACTGAAAAATATCTTGGTCTCGAACTTGTCGCTTCTTAATAAGATACAATTACAATTCTTACGTAAGCTGACCAATGATGCCATAGTTAGGAACTTGGTTTCACATTAATAACAATAAATCATCACATATCTAAATACTGTTAGTGTTTCCAATTATCCACAACTTTTCATTTTTAACTTTTAATTTTGCTTTCACATTATATTTCTTAGTAATAGTTAATATTTTAGTAATAGGTAATACTTTGGTAATAGTTTAAATCTTAGTAAGAAGCAAACTATTTAACATATTATTTTTTGCTTATTGTATTATCTCTAGAGAATTAGTTCTTAAGCCTTAAATAATAATAGTATACTCATGTTTTTGTGTATCGTTAACTTTGTATTGTACTTGTAACATACTTGTTCTATTGTAATATTGTAAAGTTCATTTGTATGAACATTTGAATGGAAGAGAAGGCCTAATGGCCTTAATTCCACCAGGTAAAATAAACCAATTTTAATTCTAATTCTAATGCAGAAACTTTACAAAGCATGCATTTATTGTTATAACGTAATTATTTAAATGTCTAGCAGTATTAGAGATATTTCATATAGAATAATTTTATATATTATAGTAAATACATTATAAAATCATAATACAGTAACAGGTGGTCGAAGATAGTACATTAAACTAAATAAACTCCCTCATAGAACCAGCATGCAATTAATTAATCCAAGGCGTGGTGGTTATGGTGAGTGACTGAATCCAGTTGATGAATGATTATACGGAGCATTCATAAGCTGTGTGATTTAAACCTAGGCAGGCACAAAGCATGGATTTGAACAAGTACACTACATGAAGATGGAAGATCTAAGACTCCGTGGTTGACACACCCAGTTCTAAGTGAGCAAATTATCTCCATGGCCTTTTGAAAGATGACAGACGCATAGGCCAGTAACATGAAGTGTTCGCTTGAATAAACGCACACGAAACATGTGGAAATGGGAGCTATGCTTTAAAATGATTTCGGTAAAGTACTATGGAGGCTTTCAAGATGCCATACCTGCAATAAACGGTAGGAAAATATGATACACTCTCACTAATTTCTCTACCCAACTATTTTCACCCCTGACTTCTCATAGGCCTATAGAATAAATGGTCACGCTGTTGGAGTACACATTCAGTTGTCTTATACCCATACAAAGCCGAATTGCTTGCGAGACCAACTTAAAATTATTAGGCGTATTATGACTAGCTTATAATTATTCTTCATATTAAAATAAGCTAAAAATGTGAAATAGATATTTTAAGTCTTTATAGCGAAAAAAATTTAATAAAAAAAATCGTTAACGTTATTTTCGAGAGTTACGAAGATGAAGAATTTTCAAGATCCAAAAGAATTTGAAAATGTTGAGATCCTTTAAGATTTAAATTGCCTTCGAGAATATATGAGCTGGTGAGGGTGCGTGAGTGTGGGGGGATTTACCTGGCATCCAGCCTCCCTCTTTATTTGTTAGAGGTAGAAAATGTTATATCATATTATTAGAAAATAGATTTGTCCACCGCTATGACGTAGGGGATGAGTTCGCTCCTCTCATGCAGTGGGTCCGGGTTCGAAGTCTGGTCGGGACAGTTACCAACTTAGGATTTTATCTAGGGCTTTTCCTCATTTGTGAGACAAATGTTGGGTAACTTAAGGCTCCTGTGTTCCCCGGACATCATATGGCGTACTTATCATCTTCATCCCATCCTCGCCTTGTTCAGAAATAATATGAATGGTGTGTCTCGTCCATGTGTTCTTGTTGTCTCGGAGGTGGCCTCCGGCATTGGACTGATCACTCGTCCAAGGAGACCCTCTATGTTCTTTTCTGGTCAAAAAAGTATGTGATCCATAGATAATGTCTCTCCTGACAGGTCGCCTTTCTGTGAGGCCAGGGCGGCGTGGGTCCCTAAAGGGAAAAAAGAAAGAAAATAGATTTAGTTTATAATTTGTTACCGCGTTAATTTTGATTAGCATTGCTTTAATGATTGGATAAGCGGCGCGTAACAATAGGAATGGATAGTGTAGGAGAATGTGTTCACATTGGATCTGCGGAAGACATTTCAACCAAAATAAATACCCCTAAGATTTTTGCGTTCTTGCCATGCTGTTCATAGACAGACTACAGACCGACAGATACACAGACCACGGTGTCCTCAGAACGTAACCCTATGCATAAAAATTAGGGATGGGTCCTCGATACTTTCGATATCTCGATACTCTCGATATTTGCATGGTATCGGCATCGAACGATACTAAAGAAAATTAGCTCGATACTTTTTCGATACTTTTGTAACTCTGCAATTCTGCAATTAAGTGAGAATGCTAGTATTTTTTTAACAAAAACTTGTAAGTGGACTGTTTAAGAAACTAATTTTAGTTTTAATGTAGAGTTTAAAAATAATTATAGGCTACTGATGACATTAAATTTTGTCTCATTAAATGTGCAGACTTAATTAATTTAGTTCTCTCAAATTTTAATTTTTAATGTACCTATTTATTGAAACTGGAAATGTTGACGGTATCGAGTATCGAGGAAAAATCATGTATCGGTATCGAGTATCGAGAAAATCTGGTATCGACCCATCCCTAATAAAAATATAAAACAGGTTTCAGGTTCGAACATAAACTTTCCTCGGCCTATCTTTGATAGATGTGTGCTATGTAATTTGTGTGAAACAAATAAAAATTATCTAAATTAAATTCACAAATTAAGTAAGTGAATTAGGTAGCCTATAATAATGCGACATGAATAATACCAATCGAGGTGGCTGAACGTTAACATCGTGGATTCATATTAGGGAAGTCTAGGTTCCAAACCCTGTGTCTAGAAATTTGAGTTGGGGGTTTCCATGGTTTCCATAGTCGCAAAGGTAAATGATAGTTTGGATAATTACCTGTCATTACCGTCTTTACAATTTTTTTACCCAATATCGAATTCGCTGAAACTGAAATATCAGTAATATCAGAAGACATAGGCCTAGTATTAAAATTCGTCTGTATATAGTTGGCTTACTGGTATACGCGAATTGACCACTTGAAGGAATAGATAAAAGTGCTAAGTGTGATTTTTTCTGAAACAGGACAGAACCGTTACTGCGCCACAATGATTAATATACCAGAGATAAGTCTAATTCTGATGCATAATGCTGCTTTGGATTTTTTTGCACCTTGACGGAATATCCATATATGCGATCGTATAATTGCTTAGCTGCACACTCTATAATTGCATAATGCTATGCGTTGCCAGTTATACCTCCGCACATCTCAGATATCAGACAGACCTCCTTCCTACGACTGAATCAAAATAATGAATCATTTAACATTCTGGAATACGCCCTTCTTCCTCTAACGCTTTCGATTGTTCTTTCATTCAATCCATTTGATTACACGAGACTAACAATTCGAACAAGAAGCTACGTTAGAAACGAATAATCCATCTTATCATACGTTATAAATGTTCTCAATTGAATTATGAGACCACACGGATTCTTGCCTTAATCTGTCTGTACATTTCACATGTCCTAAGTCGAAGTGTTATTCACTCATGTTTCTGACCGGGAAAATCCAAGTTCTTTGACCAATTATCTTGAACTGAAAAAAAAAATTATTATAAGTTACATGATTTCCATCCTGGTACGCTGTGTTTACTCGGTGTGTTTCGCCCGCATATATTAATTCAATCACTGTGTTTTCTAAATAGATTATTTAACATAAAAAAATTAATACATTATATTTATTAACACTTGAACGTAAATCATTCATAAACAATTAAAGCGATTAATAATTAAAAAGCTAAAAATCTGGATTCGAGGTGTATTTCACCTGTGAAAAAACCTCAGATTCTAGTTCATTGGCGAAAATTCCCCATAGTGTGTTTCGTCAATTTGTTTGATCCCATTTAGATCTACATTCCTGATCTTACTTTCGTTCACCCATGTATAAAATCAGATCTCTAATGCAATTATGACCAAACGCGTTAGTTGATTTTCTTCCAATCTTGCAAGAATGGCTCTTAAGGAATTAAAAACGACGTATGTATAAAA
Organism: Ectobius pallidus; assembly: GCA_964059195.1. Classification (NCBI taxonomy): domain Eukaryota; kingdom Metazoa; phylum Arthropoda; class Insecta; order Blattodea; family Ectobiidae; genus Ectobius; species Ectobius pallidus. The sequence goes on from CAXKWD010000006.1 coordinate 129,676,178, forward strand.
GTTTTTGTTTTTGTTGTAGCTTTTTAATGGTTCTATTTTATGTAATGTTCAACTTCCTTTAACGATTCGAGTAATTTTACATGAATGCTCGTTAAAGTCATTAAGGATTTACATATGCGTAAGGATGTTTTATTCCGTTTCGAGATGATGCCAATTTTAACTGATAAAGAGCAGATCTTCGAATTTGTTTTGAACTCGGCGGTCTACTGTTCTCAGAACTTCTAGTTACACTTTTAGTAAATTTGAACTCAGTCTATTTAAGATATATTACATATAGAGGAAATGATATAATCGTGCTGATTGAAAGGGTTCAACGAAAAAAAATGTTTTAATACTCACAGTTTGTTAATAATACAAAATTCACAGTTAATTAGATAACCGAGTTTAAACTTTAGAGGAGGAAGCAACCTTGAAGAAGTTGGAAGTTGTTATCATCAATGACTTAACATGTAAACAAAACTTATGCAACGTTTCTCTGTAAAGTACTATTGAGGTGGTTGCGTGCACATTGGCACACGTGCACATCGGCACAATCGCATTTTCGTGCACATTGGCATTTTATTTTTATCTTGCAATATCATCGTGCTCATCGCCACACACCCTTCGTAGGGGTGGACATAGAGACAAAGTTGGAATTACATTATCGTATTGAATGCAATGGAGTTCACAGTAACTGCTAGATAGACAGAAAGACAAACACTTTCTTTTATTATTATAGAAACATACTGTGTACATTAATATTATAATTGAATTGCTTAGAAATCATTCATAAAGTATCTGCCTGCGATTGAATGAGACTTTGAATTAACCTAACCTAACCTAACCTAACCCAACGTAACCTAGCCTCAAGGCTTGTAAACTGCAGAGGTAGCGTATTCCGGCGAGTTTATAGGACAGGGGGTTGCGGCGAGCAGGCGAGTGTGTGACGTCACAAGATTCCAGATCTCGCAATTTTCAGTTTTTACTCAGTCTAGAAAATCTTACACCGCGTGATTAAACTCGTAACCTTTAATTACCCCGTGGTCGGATTCCTGTGAAATTTATACAGAAATAATCTACACACATCAGCCCTACTGATGGTTAAAACAGAGCCTTAAAAAAGCGGACACAAATGTTTTTATTTCATTTTATAAACATCACCCGTTACACAAAATTCATGGAGGGAGAAGCAAATTTCACTATGCGACAATTTTTTGTATTTTTGTGTCCCGAAAAAACTTCAAGCGAGAAAGTTTTAGTGAAATAATTGAATTTTAATACAAATGAAGTTCCAGCCCCATATCTCGAATGGTTTACGAGTAATTGAGTGGTAATTATTCCGGGCGCTTCAAGGTGTCAGAATGATTTGGCGCTTCAAGCACGACAGTAGAGAGCAAAGCTTCTACCTACTGATCTCGGCCGCTTGACCGCAGTCTTTTAGGATAAATATTACCAGTACATACTGTTTTTAATAATACAAATGGAAGGTGCTTTAGAAAGTGCAATTAACTGAACCATTATGCCGGGCCAGATATGTGCTGTGGCAGTGTGTAACAGTAATTTTGTAGATTGTAGAAAACAGCTAAGATGTGAACTGTTCTGTTATTCAAGTTACTTAAAATGTTCTTCTGATTCTACAGCATTTGTCTTTAAGATCTCGTAAAAATCTCCCAAAGGATCTAGATTTGAATAGAAATTATATGATTTATGTATAGCGTAGAGCTTTATCACTGGTACTCACTACTAAATTGCGGTATTTTGTTACCTGTTGGAGCGCTTTCAACCGCTCCAACAGGTAACAAAATACCGCAATTTAGTAGTGAGTACCAGTGATAAAGCTCTACGCTATACATAAATCATTAAGATTATCGCTACAGAATGGACAAAACTCAAGAAATCTTATAATACAGGTAGGCCTATATAACAGCTAAAGGGTGATTTGTTCTAATATTTTGTTGCCTAGAAAATATTCCTCATTCTAGAGGTTATGTTAGTATAATTTGATGAAAATTTGTTAAAGAATGTATCCTATATTTGTATAGAAATTGTACCTTATAATAAGGGTAGAAAACAACTACGGGAATTTTTATGTATCAATATTAACATGTACAGTACTAATGTTATTATTACATTGCGTAGACTATTGTAGAGTATTAATTTGTGTTAATATTGTAATCAAAGCAATACATTTATATTAATAATAATTTTCTCCGGGTTATATGGGGTAAGTTATGTAGGTAATGATTGGTGAAACACGGCCAAAAGTGTACATCTGTATACAAATTATGTGACGACAGAGATAATATAGACCTAATAAACTAAGGGATGGTTTGTGAATTGCAGGGCAGGGAAACTTTCATGAGCAGCACAACGAAAAGAGGCGCAGGATCTTTAAAATCGACGTCTCAACATAACAAAAAGGACACAAATTGCTTCGCAATGCATTCTACATAAATCACACAATATTTCAAAGGATTTTTCCATGAATTTTTCATTAAAAAGTATCATCGTCTTGCCCTAACTATAACCCGATAGCATGCTCTTAAAGCCTCGGCAATTCAATTTTAACTGTAATACGTTTTCATGTTGATAAATTATATTAAAATATGAAAAGGGCGTAACAAGATATTAAACTAATAAGGCATTTGATAAGGTAATTAGAAATAAAAGTTACTAGCACAAAGGATCAAAAAATAAAATAAATAATTCAACAAATATCTAAATAACAGTAGTGCAGATTTACAAGATTAGGAAAAAGTTTAATTCATTCTTTTTCCCCAGCGGGTCAATCTTTCAGTATGGGTACAAGTAGCCAGTTAATATCCTTTATTATTGAGTCCACGATTAAAATATTTAAGGATTTTTACGTAATTGCTAGTAGGCCTATTTTATAGAATAAAAAAGACCTCTGTACCGTTCTGATAGCTTTATCGCCTTGAGTAATTACCACTCTATTACTCGTAAACCATTCAAATTATAAACGTGGTACTTGATGTATAATAAAATTCAAATATTTCCCTAAAGCTCACATGCTTGAATCATTTTCTGGTCACAGAAATAAAATAAGCTCACATGCTTGAATCATTTTCTGGTCACAGAAATTAAAAAATCTGATGTGAAAGTCACATAACTTCCTCTGCCCAAATAAAAGTTTGCAGCATTTACGCTAATTATGCTATAAATATCTTATAGCCCCTTCTTTGAATGTTGCGACTAAAAACGCAGGCTATGGGGAAAAAAAAACAAGTGACTGCAAACGTTTATTGAACTTTCTGCTGTTAAGAATAATTTCCGAAATTTATCAAATATTCCCCTCAGACATTTCTTTACTGTAAGCAGGGCCACCAGTACATTTTTCTCTCTTCACGTGCTTATATAGAATAAAATGCCTTAAATATCCGCGTATTGAGTTGTTCACCAGGCAAGTTGGTAGGTTACAACCACCCTTCAGAGAATGTTTTTGAAATGGTATAAGCAATCCATGTACAAAATTTAAAGGAAATTTTTAGAGCCGTTTATGAGAAAATAGCAAAAAACAAAATATTCTTCATGTAAAGTCCCCTTAAATATAAGAAAAGGTTGTAGTCAATCTTCACAGCCTCAGAAGGTACCTAACCCAAATACAAAATTTTGTTTTCGTACGATTTACAAGAAGCCGTATTGCAAAAAGCACGTATTCACAGTGGGTAGCTTATAACTACCCTTCAGAGAATTTGTTCGAAAAAATGTTTCAAATAAAAGTGTTAGCTCTTGGTACAAGCAATCCATGCGCAAAATTTAAAGAAAATCGTTAGAGCCGTTTTCGAGAAAATCGCGAAAAACGAAAATTTCTTCATGTAAAGTCCCCTTAAAAATAAGGGAAATTTGTCGCCAATCTTCGAATCACATCTTCAGAAGGTACCTGACCCAAATACGAAATTTTGTTTTCATACGATTCTCCGTTTCGGAGGTAGCCTGTTCACAAACTTCTACACAGACAGACACACACACAGACATGTTTCCAAAAATAGTATTTTTGGATTCAGGGGGCCTTGAAACGTGTATATATGCTAAAAACTCAACTTCGAATTTTAGGGTCGAAAACAATACTTCCTCTACCTATAGTACCTATGGTACGGGCAGAGGAAGTAAAAATTGTCGCATAGTCAAATATGCTTCTTCCTGAACATTTCACGGTCGTCACAAATCACTCCGACACTGAAGCGCCTGGAATAATTACCACTCAATTACTCGTAAACCATTCGAGATATGGGGCTGGAACTTAATTTGTATTAAAATTCAATTATTTCACTAAAACTTTCTCGCTTAAAGTTTTTTTGGGACACAAAAATACAAAAAATTGTCGCATAGTGAAATTTTGCTTCTCCCTCCATGAATTTTGTGTAACGGGTGATGTTTATAAAATGAAATAAAAACATTTGTGTCCGCTTTTTTAAGGCTCTGTTTTAACCATCAGTAGGGCTGATGTGTGTAGATTATTTCTGTATAAATTTCACAGGAATCCAACCACGGGTTAATTAAAGGTTACGAGTTTAATCACGCGGTGTAAGATTTTCTAGACTGAGTAAAATCTGAAAATTGCGAGATCTGGAATCTTGTGACGTCACACACTCAAGTGCTGCGATTGGTCTATCCCGGAATACGCAACCTGTATAGTTTACTGATCTTGACCTAGCCTAACCTAGCCTGACAACCTATCTACGATATCTACAATCGGTTTCCTTAGCCGCGGTAGCTAAGGGGTGCTGCCTTGGAGCTGTGGTGAAGGAGGCTGTAGATTTGAGTCTCTATGTCCACCTCTAGCCCAAACGGGTTGTGTGGCGATGAGCACGATAATATTACAAGATAAAAATACTATGCCAATGTGCACGAAAATGCGACTGTGCCAATGTGCACCAGTGCCAATGTGCACGACACCATTGCGGCATTGGCCATATCTGGAAGTAAGTTAACATTCCCCCATCCCAAATGCTGCTGATGCCATGTTGTCAACTCGTGTATTATTGCAGAAGCATCATATCTAGGTCTTTTAAAGTTTTGCATGAAAACTACCCATTCTATTGAAATAGGTGAAATAGGAAATCGATCTTTATTAGATTTTCCACTGACATAGCCAGAAATCATGATCTTGCATTCAGTATTATGTTAAACTCTCCGGACGTTTTTTTTAGAAAACTGTATTAATTTCCCACAATATAGGCCTGTTAGACTTTTTAAAAAATTCGACATGACAAATTCGCTCTGGAAATCTGCAAGATTAAGTCAATTCACCATTTGTACTAACTTAGCGTATTACAAGATGAACTACTTCTTGGTTACAAAAGGAAAAATATTCAAATTAAATAACATTTAAATTTTGTATGAATTTTTGATACTGGGAAAAGATATCGTATTACGAACTTTTTAAAAACAAACCAATATTAAATCTGCAGATCTCAAGTAGTGTTTTCCTGAGCGAGATTATTTCCTTGGAAGGGGATTAGTGTTATTATTTATTATTATTTTTTTATATTTATTTACATTCAAATCATAAGCATCTTGAATGAAGCTAAAGACCAAAGTATAACCCAACGCATACACAAACTACAAAATCAGTTTAGTTAAACACAATAAATACAGAAAACAGCAAAAACAATATTATGTTGGTGAGTTTATTTTGTTTGTCCTATGAAAAGAAATAAATATGGAAATTAAATGCTATATGATTCGATCGTTTTTTTCTAGTCTTTCAGCTTGGTAAAATTAGGGTAGGTGCTCAGGTACCAAAAATTTCTTCAAAGGAAATGTGCTTTGAAAATTGAAAAATTAAATTTTTAGTTTTCAAAACTATATTTTTTGTGTACTATTTTTAATGAATTAATTGGTTAGGATTTTATATACCAGGTGCAAGTATTATTTCCATCGAAGACCTAGTTTTTTTTTTTCATTTTTCCGCATATTACCACACGAATGTTATCAGAAAGTGAACTTGGAAATAAGAATTTTAATTTAATGTGTCTAAATGCCAAACATAAACTATTGTCATGTTGCTTGAGCAACAAAAATACTCAACTAAATATGTAAAAATATGTTCTTAAATTTTAATTTTAATAATAAAAATGTCAAGCACTAGCATAAGGTAGGAAAAACTATTTTCACAATTTCCTTGTATGCTCATTGTGATACAGTGTAAAAAGACTGCTACATTTTAAAATCTGTGAGCTAAGGGTTAAAGCAAAGATAACTTATGTCTGAATTATTCAAAAAATTAACCCCTACCCCACCCAGAAATATTTTTTACATAAATTTGTTAATTTATAGTTAGCCTATTAGGAGAAAACAAAAGTAGAAAAGTGTGCATTATTAACTGTAGGTTTTCCCGCTTAAGGTACCTTAAGGCAAGTATGAAAACGTTGTGTATATAATTTAAGTTTTCACCACGGTAAACCAATGGAGAGGCGAAAGAAACGTTAGCACTAACTTATGAAAAAAAGATTTTGTTTCGCAACAAACACTAACAAATCTGGATTAATTACGGCGATATATCAAGAAGTAGATAGCAATCACGCCGCTGAAGACTATTGTTCATAATTATTTACTAACCATTACACCCATTAAAGCATTATCTCTTAATTTCAGTGCAGATGAAAAATCAACATCATTACTCTGCTTACACATGTGTTGAAGAAAACGTTGCAAGGATTAGCCACGATTTCGTGATTAAAAATAATAATTTGTTATTACATGTGCACTATAATGAAAGATGCTTCTAATGAATAGGCAAGTCATCACGCAATGATGAAAACGTCTCCTTTCTACAAGCAATACGCTATTGGAACAATTATGTTACTCTAGAAATTACAAATTTGAAAACAAATGGTTAGTAAAGTAAAACAGGATCTTCTATTAACTGATAATCCCACATACAAAGATTACAGGTAAACTGGAAAAATCAGGTGTGGTAGCAATTATATTTTAATCTACCGTGGTCCAATGGTTTACTTTGACGATTACAGATTGCAGGTTCTCCGGTTCTTTTCTGAGGTGAACCAGGAACCAGGTGTACTTAGATTGGTAAGATCGTTTGAGGTGCTGTTTGATAATGAAGTCAATAAAATCATCAAAAACGGCCATGAGTAACTGCATGCTATGCCACAATCCTGTCATCTACCAATGAAATTGAAGGACGGAGGTAGATGACGAAGCGGTTGGTTAGTACGTCCTGTCCCACAATGGATGTAGAGACACGAAGTTTATTTTAGTTTAGAAATTTTTTATCTTATAACTTATGGAATTACATAGCGTTTAGTTGTCGGTTCGTTAGATACGATCCTAGCATGTTAAATTTTATTCGTCCTTTTTATTAGTCAGTTTAACATTTTGCACACCTAAGAAAAGAGCAGTTTCACCTGAAGCAGCAATGAAGTGTCAGCAGTCGGCAATTTTTATGTGAATGGGCCGCAACTGATAAAAACTGGAATAGGAGTGAACCGAATTGAATTTACTCTTGAGAGATAAATAATTGAAACCATTACAATATTATAGTGGGATTCCGTTCATTACTTTTTTATTACACACTTTGTAGAGTTGTATAGTAAATATTATTGGTCGATTAGAAATCTTAGCTTTTATGGCAGAGCTTAAAAATAAATTCCCCGGATAAATGATAATGGAACTAGACTTCCTGTACCTACCTTTCTTTTTATACAAGAGACGAGGCGTAAGTCATATCACCTATTTTTTTCTTTCTTTTGAATGTGTGAGAACATTTTAAAATTTTGAAATGTACATATGAAAGGCAGGGCATGGTATATATCTAAAGTGTAGATTATGGATACTAGATATAGGTAGAGAAGAGTGCAGACGCCCATAAACATTTACACACGATGGCGTCGTGCCACTGGAATTTGCTGTAGTTGGAAGCATGAAAGCACACATACCCACCCTATGTACTATCAAACTTCGTTATGGAAGGGCATTATTCCAAAATCTTCCATGAACTTCTTGTGGCACTCCTCTGGCATTTCTCTCTAAGAACTCTGTGCACATCTTGTCTCATCCATTCTATACGACACCTGACTCACGATGAATTACCATCACTTCTTTGTGTATAAGTATATCACACTTGTCATCAAATGACGTTCCAGTGACATACAACATCTCACCGTACCGTGCGTCGCCTCACTTCGAGAGAAAAAAAGTTGCCATGACTTAAGCCCCATCTCTCGTGTATGGCATAGTCTCACAAGTTAAATCCAACAAAACATTTGTAGAAAATTATATTGATATTATTTGAAAATTGTTAAATAAATCCTAGTTATGTATGTGAACATAGGGGTTCAGAGTTAACAATTTGCAAGTGGAGTAAATATAATTTTGTACACATTGATAAGTTACTGGATTTTAATTTTTGATGGCACACCAGTAGGCATATGTATGAAGAAGGACTCCTATTACGAGTGCATTTGTTACAATACATAAATGAACTTTTTAAACTTACGTATGATTTAGGGAATAAGGTGGCTTGTTACATATTTATATTGTGTAAACATCCGCTCATCTGAAAATGAAATACATGAGTCGTAAGTTGATTTTAAACAGTCTTGGCATCTGGAAACAAATGAACAGAAGAGATAACATTAGTAAAAGAATCATTCCATTATGCTATATTAAAGAGGATGCCTTTCACATTGCATTAGAGTGGAGAGAAACAAATTACTGGAGAGAATCATTGGAAGACAAGAACTACTAAAATGAATAAATAACTAACTAAATAATAGCGATATGTATAGATTCAGTCTCCAATCCGATTTGCCAAAAATTTGCTCTTGGAAAGACCAGGAACACGATTCCTTATACGTAGAGGAAAGAGAACAATATGGAGGAATTGCTGTAGAGTAGGATTACCTCCACAACGTCTCTGGGTTTTTACGTATATACCTTAGGAGCGAGTCTCACCGCTCGTAGAGTTCCTGGCTAGGGGAGGTAGCTGCACCCTGATTGGCTCAGCTCTCCTATCCCACTCCACGTGTTGTCTGTCTCTCTCGCAGCGGCATTACCCCTCCACTCAACTATTATAGTATTTTCTACGAGTGGCGACATTCTGCACGATGTTCACTCTCTGCCCAGCGGTAGCTTACTGATCTTACGCGCACCGAATTCGCGCATCTTGGTAACGAGACGTAACGAGAAGCTCGCTGGCTGGGTTTGTCTTCAAGGCCAGAGACTTAGTGGGAATAATCCAACTTTACAGGAGAAACATGCGTTATGGACACAAACTGACTTAGGAGCAGTATGCTGCATCATTGTTTAAGGACCAGATACGGGACTATCGCAGTTATGAAAACATAAAACCATCGACCTTAAGTTTATCGAACCACGGACTTTGGAACAGATAGCGAGTGTTCGTCCAATCTAATACTCTTCCTCGGTTTTATCACGTTCTCATTGAACAAAGATAATGATTATGTTCATATAATGAGCGACGTTTGTTTTTATTTTTATGTACCAATACCATTTTAAAGCTTCTTAAAAACTAATAGCCTACTTTCGAGGGCTAGGAAAGAAGCCAATTGAGGGCCGTATGTGGCCTGTGGATCAACAATTAGATATGCTGGTGTATGTGCCAACTATTTTGACCGCTGCAGGTGATCGAGTTTTTTCATAGTGCTGCGTGTGTAACTACTATATCATGAATGCGATGCCTTTAATTTGATGCAGATTTTATGGACTGATATTGAGCCATGAACAAAATAATTGAAATGCAAGCGTGAACAACGTATGGGATTTAGCAAGAAAGTTATAAAGCTTCAATGCTACTCATGAGCTAAAAGTTCATTTAGACATACAATACTTCCATAGTATCAAGTTATTTAATACTTTACTCTGAAGGAGCAAGGTTGTGCGAAGTCAATTTTCGTGGTTCCAGATCTTCAGTCTATTACAGCAATGTACGTGTCTCATTAACGAGGGAATATAAACTCTTTTTTTCTTTACTATTCCTCCTCTACTTACACTACGAAAAAGTGAAGCTACTTTATAAAAAGCTTGGAGCTATTTCGATGGAAGTTGTGTTATTCTTTTATAGAATGAATTGCCTGAATTATGATGATACTTCATTTTTTATATTTTCGTGCTCTGTGATTAAGATTATGGCCCTTTCACCTTCAAAAAAAGCCCCGGAGCAGAATTTTGCGAAGTTATCTCTCTTTATTCCTTCCTGAACACGTGATGAATAATCCGGGCCGTACATTTCCTCCTCTTGAAGGCATGAAGCCATTGTTTTGATCACTTATTAAGTGGGGTGGTTGGCACGTTTTGTATAAGTGAATGTGTCCGCGATCCAAACTGCTTAAGAGATGAATAGGGTTGTCCAAAAACTATCCATAAAATTAGTCAAAAGTTGTATCGCAAAATATGTAGCCGTATAGTTTAAAAGCCGTTGCGAATTCTTTCAACGATTGCCAGAATTATCGTAAAGGAGCGGGAATTAGAATAGCTATTAATGGTAGTAATAAAATGAAAGTTAACATATTTATATTTAATTAATTTTGCTTTCTAGAACAATGATAGAGTTATGAGTTTCAACAGAGGGTGAATAAATATTGAACGAAAGTTTAATAACCTTCAATAAACAAAAAAGTATTGAGATTCTACCCGTAGTTTCGCTAATTCTATTAAGATCTGCCACCATTATTTCCCGTATTAAAAGAAGATATTTAGGCCTATATATAAGTGCGAAGAAATGCAGACAATGGTGGATCTGATGATAGACCGTTTTCTGATGAAGCTCAACAGAATGTTTCAAGTTTGTTTTGATTAGTGATATAATATGAGTGGAATGGTTAGTAATGATTAGGGACCGGATTCTTAGGTTTTTACCTATTTTTTTCCTTACTTCTAAAACAAAAAGCGCTCATACACTTTTTCGAATCACGTCCATAGGATTCACCCACATTAATTCTGTAGCACCTAAAAATACCTAAATGGGGTATAAAAACCTAAATATACCTAAACGTGATATAAAACCTAAAATATCTAATTTAGGCTACTTTTTTTTATCTTTTTTGTTTGTCGGTTGAGAAATCGGTCTTTTGCGGAGAGACAATAATTTTTGTCGGGTTGAAATTAATACCACTAGCGTTTCGTTCAACCCATTGTCGTCTAGGATGGACAGTATCTAGACAGGAAGTGTAAGAGTACCGGCGTATTCCTTTTAAAATATTCGTACGAACAACCATTATTGCCGTGTATGAACAAGGATATAGATTTCTGTGTTTTAAAGCGCTTGTTTGCATTTAGTACTACCCTGTTATTCATACTGAGTGGTCACACTATGAGTTTTAAGTAGACGTGTTAACTATGCCGAAACAAATGAAATCGAGTTTATTCCGGCAGTGGATCGGCGACGACTTGAATTTCACTACAGATGGCAAAGTAATATTTTGTCAAGCCTGCCAGAGACACGTAAGCATTATTTACCTTTCTAGAAAAGGGGAAGTTTTCGTCCCTAGTTGATCTGTTGTGCGGTTAGCATGCGTAACAACCGAAGAAAGGAAAATAATCAGTTTCACATTATCCACATCCAACCATAAAGTATTTTACTCACTAAATTAGAAGCATCGGATTCGAATCCTGAGAAGGATAGTGTCTAGATACAGTATTAACTGTTAACTAAGAGATAACAGGAAGAACTTCACAGATGAGAATCTTGAAAGATATTTAGTGATATACCATAACCAGGAAATGCGAGGCATTCTTGTTTTCATTGCTTCTTTTGATTGTTTATGCTTTCTTTCTTCATTGTATAATATTGTCCTAAAACAAGTTTATACAAATTTAAGTCTATTTTGTTAAGTTAAACTTTACAAGTATAATGTATAGAATCCTATGTAGCACATTCAAATTCATGAAACCAATTATTTTACCCGAAAACGATATTTTAGACAAAACACCTAAAAAAAACTATTTCACCTGATGGAAAACCTAAAACAGTGTTTTTAAAAACCTAAAAATCCGGTCCCTAGTAATGATACTTAACAGAATTAATTCCTGTAGAGCAGCGGTTCCCAACCGGTGGGTCGCGATCCACTAGTGGGTCGCGGAAGAGTCACAGGTGAGTCGCGACTCGATCCTAAAACTATCAGAAACCATCGAATAAATCATCAGAAAAAATAAGAAAAATCGAAACAAATCAAATTGTGTTTTGATTGTTTTCTTGGTTCTTAAAAAACAAATACAGAAATCAACTCAATGTTGAAAGTGACTTAAGATTAAAAACATCTTTATTCAGTCCTGACATTGACGTGTTAGTTCAATCGAAAAAGTCCCAAAAATATAATTAATATAGTATTCTTACTTAAAAACAGCAATTTTGCCTGAAAAATTAAAATGGTCCTTGTGTTCTTTTATAATTGTAGTTTTTATTTTCACCTAGGAACACTTGTTCGTGAATATGAAACCAGTTGTTGCATATATTGCAAACATATATGTATTAAATAAATAACTGTTTTGCTACAAAGATCTTATATTTTGTCAACCATTTTCAAATCAGAACACAAATTGTTTATCAATAATCAATCTGTATCTTCAAAAAAGCATATATAAGCTTACATATATTTGCAATATTTGATGGTAAATTATATATACATAAGGAATAGATACGACACAAATAAGGTTTTTTACTCCACCATGGACCGATGGACCGTGGAGGTATTCCGATAAGGAAAGGTGGGTCGCAAGCTGAAAAAGGTTTGGAACCACTGCTGAAGAGCTTCAAACAATTGGATCCTCACTTCCACCTTTTCTGATTCAAGAGCATCGTCCAACAAAATCCTGAATTTGATATGAGGCCTGCTTATTCTACTTGTACTGTAGGTACTATGTGCAGAGAACGTAATTTTTCTCAAATTTCTTGAAAGCGGATCCGACGATTTTGTTTTAAATTAATTTAGAAACTGAACTTATTGAGAGCTGAAACTTTCGTTTGACATTTTTTCCTTATTAAAGTTCGTTTGAAACTTTTTCCTTATTAAAGTTCGGAATCAGATTTTCGTATTTCCTAGGGAATACTGCGACTCTCAATTAGATTTGGTGGCTCCTTCGCTTGATCTGTGTTGCATTATGAAGGTTAAAGATATTTTAGTGTTTACACTACTCTTTATTGCAATATTCTTTCTTGCACTACATATATGAGAAAATATAAGTACCTATGTGTAATAGTGCGGAATCTATTATTTTATGATTTTGTTCATCCGAATTTATCCCCTTTGAGCTCATTCCGTTCCCTAATTAGGCTGCATGTATGGTGTTTTCTTCTCTTGCAGTATGTTTCAGCTGACTCTAGAATGATATACGAAGATCGTGACTGACCTCATGACGTTGTAAATCATATATCATATGTGTTCCTTTTAGCATGTCATATTAAGTCCAATGGGTAACCAATAGTTAAACTCTACTCTATCATCATTAGAACTCGCACAACATTGAAATTTCATTACGAATGGATTGAACACAGTTAAGTGCCCAAAGAATGTCAAAAGAGCCTACTTTTCTAAATAAGTGAAGTAGTTACTATTACAAGTAGGCCTATAATACAGGGACCGTGCTCAGAGAAATGTGCTGTAGCATGGACGAGTCTATATCGAGATATTGTCATTTAAAGGGGTTGAGGTTTCATTCGTACGCCAGACTTCAGGGGAGACAAATCGCGCTGTCTAAGGCATACTGCTACGTCTGTCATGACAGGCGGAAGGGGAAGATGATTTTTCTCTTCGAGTTCAACTCCCACCTCTGAAATACCTTCTCACTCGCGTTCTGCTAATATTGTCAGGAAGACAACATTTTACTGTATAAAATAGCATTTTGAAGACCAGCCACTGTCACCTCTTTAAACATTATTTCTGAATACGAACCTGAGTGTGTCAGTATAAAATGATTATGTAATTTACACCATGTAGAGTTAAAAGGAGAAAAAAGGATTCTCCCCCTAGAATATTGAAAATGATAGGTCACGAGGAACTATGACGGATTTTTGTCGAAACTTTTGCAAAAAAATTATCGTAGATGTAAATTTTTTAGGCCTCTAGGCCTAGCTATACTGAAACGGTCGCTACACCAATTTAACCCTTATATGCACTTGTATCCTATAGGAAACAATACTTTACTTAAAATGTTTAATATAATAACGGAAATTTCTCGAAAGAAACTTCTAATTGCATGTCAGATTTACATAATAAAATAAAATAAATAAACTGTTCCTTGCATTGAAGGCTTAAAAATTATGTGTGCTCTTTTATAAGTCATTCATATGATATTTTGGTACTAATAGACTATTTACTTCTATGTCAGTAAATATAAATATAATAAAAATAAAAATTCTTTATTTAACCTGGCAGAGTTACAGCCAGAGATACGGCCTTCTCTTACTCTCAACCAGGAGTGAAATTAAATTACATAATATACAAACATATAAGACAGGTTATTACGTACAAAATTGTAGCAAGTTAAAAGGTAGACAAATACAATTCAGAGAGAAAGATCATAAAGAGGCAATAACATAAATGTAGCCTGCATAGTAAATGCAAAAATGAATAACGGGATACAGACAACACAAAAATTTGTAGTAGTGATTGATAGCAGCAAGCAGTGTCGAATTATCACATATGATTTTACTCTGAGTGTTGCATAATAATTCGCATCGCCGATATTAAAGTTTTATACTTTTCTATTGGTTATGATAAGTCCGAGTGGAATTATTATTTAATATTCACTGTAGTTTTTTATAACATATTCGTTATTTTTGCGCAGCTGTTTTATGTCATTTTATCAATACTGTGCTGAAATGCTTCAATATATTTTGTCCAGGACTTTAGGAGTAGGCCTATCTGTCTTCATTGAGAGTTACTCGCAGCCTCTATATTTATATCACTCGTTGGAATGTGCTTGGTGAACTTCAAGTATATTAGAACGATTAAGTGTTGACGTTACAATCTTCTTAATACGTTTCTGTAAGTAGAAAGACATGATAATAGTAAATACGTTGAAACGACCTATGGCATCTAGAATGCCTACTGAAGGTAGTGAATTAATTTAACATTTATTGCTATTTCGAAGACATTTTCTACCGAATTAAAGCAAACAAATGGCAGTATAATATACAACAACATGTATTATGAGGATGTGGTTTTTTTATAAAGTGCTAAGTGCACAGTAAATAAAAGGTCTACAAGAGTTTACTTTCACGCAAGCTGCTGTAATATTATCCATTACCATCTGCTACATATATGACCATGCATTGGAACAAATAAACCGTGTTATGTATGTCATTTTATCATACACATGTAAGGCTATTACAAATGTAAAAGCATTTTACAAGGCACTTGTGCTTTTAAAGTTGGTATTCATTCAGGCAGAACAGCAATAAAAAACTTGTATATACGATGAAGAAGAGTTTTTCGAACACAGTTTAGAATGCTGGACGTATTTATCACTATTAATGTTATAATAATGTGACGTAACTTTTTGGTTTCTTTTTCACTACGAGATGAATGAGATATTTGTACGATGCATTAGTCGTATGATGGAAGTACTAATGCTGTTACTAAAAGATAACCTGTAGATAAAGCTTTGCTTACTGAGAGAGTGGAATATAATTGATTAGGTTTCACACATGTTGCTTCTAAACAGGGATATGAGACTTAAATATATGTACCTGCCATAGCATTGACGATGGGAAAACCATGAGCTGAAAGTAAGAGAAGGGATGCGCGCTTCAAAAAAGTTTTCTATGTTGCATCAGATTGACGAGAGAGTAATTTGATTGCCTATTTCACTTCTTTGCTACCCACCAGTCACGTGAAAGAATAGTATTTCTGAACTTTCTTAATGACCAAAAAATGTGTTCTTACAAGCTAGATGTAGGAAAGTGTAGACATTTTTAGAATTATAGTGTAGGATTTTTACTCTTATGGATAGGTTATCCTCCTCTCACACGCCTTCTCTTCTTCTCTCTCTTTGGTTTTCTCTCCTTCCCTCTCTCGATTTCTCTTTCCCCTCTTTATATCTCTCTGTCTTCCTTCCTGCACTACTTCTTACTACTACAATAGAACGAGAGATCCGGATTTTATCGATAAATAAAATCACGAGCAACGAAGTTTATCTTGAGAAAATCCAGATTTCAAGTTATTTAGAGTAATGTTTTAGAGAATACTTACAGAATTTAGTATATAATGAATATAATTGACAAATTTTGTGGCCGTTAATTGTTTATTTATTATTCAATGTATAATTGATTATTCTACTAATATACCATTACCTAAATTCATAACTTTTTTGATTGCAAAATTCTTGTTGAAGACGAAATAAGCTAATTATATGTAATTACATTCATCAATAATTATTTCATTATATATCAAAACAATCGTTCATACATACAGCATTCGTCCTATATATTATAAAGAATTAAAGTTATATGGAGATATGTTGCAAAAGACTCATTACATGGTTCGGCCTATTACTTAAAAATCATTCATATACATATAAGTTTAAAATCTTTGTTTTCTTCTCATAAAATCTTATAAAAGAGGTGTTCTATTCACTGGCACCTGTTAATAAATGGTGTAAAATATACCCAGTGTGTTAAAATGAGTGTTTTCATAACTGTATAATAACAATGTATAAAATCGTTATTTACAATAGTTCCAGTACGATGATTTGTATACACTCCAGTATATCACTTATCTTGCTGGTGTTGATGCTGTTGTTCGTTTTCAGTTGAATCTTGGAACTTTATATTTTGACGTGATGAATTTTGATATATGTTGTATCATCATCAGTCATGTGTATTTGGATGCCGTGAGTCTTATATTTTATTTCATATACATTGTGTGCACATACTGTATACGACTGCAATGAATGATTGAAACCACTAAATGAATAAAAGACACAGCTATTTGTGTTATTGTAAGCGAGATAGCCGATGACGAGACAATCCATATATCAGGATGGTCACACTTTGTAATTTTATTACAAGCACTTTATGTTAAGGTCAATTGTATTTTTTACATTAAACTCTCTGGTGTCACTAATAATATCTTATAATGACAATATTGTTATTATTATTGTTGTTATTATTATTGTTGTTGTTATTGTTATTATATACGATTTGTAGTGCCTCACCACACATAAAATTGTACATTATTTTGCTCAAATTCAGCTTATATTTACCCAATTGCTGTGTTCAGTGATTGTGTTTTATCAAAAATGCTGCAGATATGAAAATGTTTCATTGTTCAGTCCTTGTGAATTTACGGGGTCTGGACTTTTGCGTCCCAAAACCACTAAACTAGTACTTTTGCGTCCATAGATCCTCAGATCCAATGACCCGTTTGCGTCCCGGGTCTCTCTAGAGGAATGACCAAAATGCGTCCCATGGAATACAGGTAAAATTAATAATTGGTACCATGCAGTTCGTTTAGCATTACCCAGGGTGCATCGCGATGAGGTGAACTGCTACACACCCCTAAAATTTTAATCCTTGCATTATTGTCAATATTAAATAAAATTGAAGCGGAGAATGAAGTTACTCTTTGCCTTTTGGCTACCAGTTTACTTCCTTGTGGTTTGTAGGAACTTAAATGATACTGTTCGCACGTATTCCAGTCAGCTGAGTGTTTCAGTTCTACTTTCAACCATTTCTTCTACCAAGAAGGCCTCTTTTTCATTTTTCTTGGCATTGACAACGATTGTTAAGCTTGTGTGAATATATGTTTCTGCTTGTGTATTTTTCAAGGCTTCGTCAGATAGATGTATCGATCTTGTTCAAGACGGGACGCCCGAGAGTTATTTACGTCAAATTGCACCGGACGCACGAGGGTTGTTTTGATGAAGCGACCACTCGCTTTGGGACGCAAAAGGGTACGACCCGAATTTACATATAAAAACAAGTTCAGGTAGATGCGATAAAATGAAAACTATAAAATTATGACGTTAGAGACCTGTGATGGTTAGAATTCCAGAAATTTTTATGCTATACTTTTCACTGATTAATGAGTTAAATGGACTAGATTACTAGAAAATATGTTTCAGAATATGGTAACGTCGGTGTGGTACTTGTTTAAGACCACACAGACCACAGTTTTAACTCGTAGAAGATGAGTAAACTACTCTTCCATTACTTTTTATTACACACGGCAATACTTAAGGAAACGCGAAACTCATCTAATCCCTATCATCGCAGTGCATTATTATATTTATCTTCAACAACAGGTATCATTTCACATCATCATTTTCACTTTATCCTATCGCATCATCTAGCAAGAAAATTGAATTAATACATCCGCAAAAAGGACATCTTGTTACCTCCAAATTATTCTCACTTGCTGTTGATAAGGGTAATCCACACCTCTCGTACCTGACAGTGAATAATGACCAACCTAATCTTCTTCAAAACGTTTTTACTTTAATATCATTATGTATAATCTAACAAGATAATGTGTATGTATTTTTGTGTTTCTTGATTGACAAAGCACCTTGCTCAGATTGCATAGTGTTTTGTAATAAAAACATAATACCATAGGAGTTCTTTGAAAATCTTTCATTATCTTTTTCTGGCTTCCCTTTAAAAATTTCAGTCACGATTCCGCCTCCTTCAGACTTAAGTTGAGCTAGAGAATTTTGTTAAGAGGTGTCTGTATAATGTAATTTGTGGCCAACAGAATAACAGAAAACTTATCTTTTCAGTAAACAATTGCATTATTAACCTCTAGATCACAGTATGCAATTTTTCAGCATACGGTATTTATTTTATTTTAAGTCTTTTCCATAAAAAATAAAAATAAAATATAGGCCGAATGTGTAAAACAAAACAATACCGGTACTAAAAAAAACTAAAGAGTACATGCTTTTATAATAAAAAGAATGACAATTATTTTGTGGGCTGCCAAGAGGTATTGTATTTTTAAGAATCATGTAGGAAAATAATTATTTTATTGATGGAAATATTTTAGTTACATAGAAGGGTGGTACAATTTACATAATGCCGGATATTATGTATAGGTTTAGCAAATTGTTAGATATTCCTTATAGTATACATATTTTAAGGGATGTCCCGAGTGAAGAGTGAAGAGTGTAGCCAGGCAACATACACGCAGTTCCGCCTATGATACAGAAATAACAGCGATTATAAGAAATGAGTTGATGGGTAAGCAACCGGCAAACGATGGAAATGAGACTATAGTTTCCCATTGGACTTCATATGGAGGAAAGAAATTCATAGCACTGCATTTCCCTTTTAGGATATTTCCATCGCACGCTAGATCTACGTCACAGGTAGCCTAAAAATCGGGACTCTACTGTAATTAAATTTTATTAATCATGTTGCTAGTAGTATACATTTGGAATTGCTCACAGATTTCAGACAACCAGAACAATAATCATTCACCCTGTTTACTCTGTAGAGTAGGAGTAAAATATCTGTGCAGATTATAATAACTCATTCCTATGGTAGAAACAAAAAGAGGAAAACACCACGTTGAAAGTTTTCTTACAAATTAATTTTAAAATGCATACGTGGAAATATATTCCATGAAATATGACAACGTCAAGACAAGAGTATTCTTCATGCAAAGGTGTTTGTTTTCATACTAGTGACAGACAGATTACTAAGAGAGCCTGTCTGGCAGCGAACTGTTGCCATTCTGCGGATACTAGGCCTACTATTCTATTCTATATCACCAAAAATACACTTAATCACAAAACGAAAAAAAGGTTTCACATTTATTTTAATGTTGTCCGCTCCCTCTTTTACTAACCCCCCCTAATTAAATGCTGGTAGTTCATTCCTGAAAAATGCTCATTGCCTTTGAATTTGGTCAATTTGTAGATCTACGTAGTTTGTTCCCCTGAATTTCTGGATTATCACAGCAGTATCTCAATGACCGACGCAGCAGCTTGAACTATCTTAAAATGGGAAGCTAGAAATATAGAGTAGAAATGCTCTGATAACTTGTTAACAATTCACGATGCATACTATTGGTACCATACATTCAGACGAAGCAGGCGTTACTTTCTTCCCTTTAGGAAACCCACAATATTTCGTGGATCAGTAGGTTATGGTACCTGACTAAATTAGAGTTGTAAGAAATAATTGTATTTATCACATCAATATTATAATTAATTATTATGCATTTTTCTGTTATACCACTAACTAAAAATTTATTTTGTTTCTTTACAGATTTTTGGACTTCGTCGAAGAGGAGCCCACAACTAAGGTAGGAAATGTCAAATTTTATAAATTTCAGTTCTTTATCACAAGATACTGTGAAATAAGTCTAAAACTTTTTAGTATCTAATATCCACTGCATGGACATTTTTGAAGGGGAAAAACTTGTCAAAATACCAATGTGTTTCATCCACTTCTTTGTGCGTTTAAGTCTTAAAATCCTTATTAAGCGAAATGTTTGTTTGTTACATGAACGAATATCAGCCAAAGACATTCTAAGGGTTAAAGAAATTTAAGAAAGGATTTCTTCGTTGTTTGAAGTGCAGTCATTTCATTATGATAGATGCAAAAAACAGATAGATGCAAATAATCACCATTTGGTGATTACATGGAATCATTCGAACTGCAGTCAGCTCTAAGTCCATCTTCTGGGATCTGAGAGATCTGATTGAGATCCCAGAAGATGAGCTCAGAGCAGGAGCCCGAAAGCTTGAAACTTTTTAAAACTTCAATTCGGTTGATAACCCGTGAAGAACTTATCAATGAACATGATGAAATAATACTGTCATGTAAGATTTTACTATTTAAAAAAATAATTACATAGATTTTAGAAATATTTACAATAAAGTACCGTTTAAGATACAAGATGTATTGCGTGAAAGATAATAAATTAAACCGTGCGTTTTGAAAAAGGACTTTAGCCATTCCATCCGATGACAGATACAATTATAATGGTGTTAGACCTCGGAGATGTGGCATTGTATCCTTCCTGTTATAGACACCGCCGGAGCACAGCTAGCTGTCTTGCTTCAACAATGGTACACGGCTGTGGAGGCGTGGAGGACAGTATTTCATCCAATTTAGTCTCCCGCATATGGCTTAGAACCAAGCTTTACTGAGAACTCGCTACTACTTAGGTATCGAACACAATGTTCCAGAAGCTTCACCACCTGGTAGGTCGCCGACTTAAAATGCTGGAATTCTATAGACTTGTACATTACTAGTACATCGACTCTTGTTTTAATGCGACTTATACAATAACACACAATTCCACAATCATAGGACGTTCAAGAAGTTTTCTCACGAATAATGCAAGAAAGTATAACTGGCTCTATGCAAAAATATGTTAAATGTTTAGTGAAAAAAACGAATTCTGAATTATTTATTGATTACCATAATAGAGGTTTTAGGTTATTATTATTATCATTATTATTATTATAAATTTTACTGTCACAGTCAAATAATGAGTAGGCTATTATAACCCTTAGCAAACAGGGATGGCGTTTGGGAACCAGGTAGGTTCCTTCACCCGCAAGCACCCTCACATTCACAAGCGCAGGGGATTAATACCAACCGTGATTTCCGCCCCATGAGTCACCTATTCTACTTCAATAAATTAATCTTAGATTTTTAAATATGTAATTTTATCTTAAATGTTTGTTATATATCAATTCTACGCATAATTACAAGAAAAATGACACCAAACAATGTATAATTTACTTTAATAGGAACAAATACATAAATAAAACTTAGCCTACGAGAAAGCTGCTTTCAAGTCCTATGTTCCTATCAAAAAGTAAATTATACATTGTTTGGTGTCATTTTTCTTGTAATTATGTGTAGAATTGATATATATAAATAACAAACATTTTAAGATAAAATTACATATTACAAAACTCTAAGATTGATTGATTGAAGTAGACTAGGTGACTTATGGGGCGGAAATTACGGTTGGTCCTAATCCCCTGCGCTTGTAAATGTGAGGGTGCTTGCGGGTGAAGGAACCTACCTGGCCCCACACGCCATCCCTATTTGCTAAGGATATAGTTTCTTTTGATTGCTCAGGAATTGAATGTATTATTCTGTGTCGTGTTGGCAATCTTGAACGTGAGATTGACTGTTTAGTAAAAAATAAGTAATTCGTCTTGAGGAACGTTCTTACCTTATGTATTTTAGGCTTTTGAGAAATAAACTGATATATATATATATATATATATATATATATATATATATATATATATATGAGAATATTATATCCCTTTAATATAAAGCCACACGGCTTACTGTGACTGACCCACTCACTGACGTTAATGTTTGCTCACTTCCAGATCAGATGAGCTTGAAACTTGAAATTTGGTACACGTATAGCTTTTAGGCTGTAAACAACAGGAAAATTCCAAAAAGTATTTTTTTTTAAATTTTTAGCCCTAAAAACTCTCGAAATAGGGCTCGGCTCGGCTCACTGACATTAATGTTTGCCCACTTCTAGATGAGCTAGAAACTTGAAATGTGGTACACATTTAGCTTATAGGCTGTAAACCACAGGAAAATTGAAAAAAAATTAATTCTTTTAAATTTTTAGCCCCAAAAACCCCCGAAAAAGTGATTGGTTCGGCTCACTGACATTAATGTTTGCCCACTTCTAGATGAGCTAGAAACTTGAAATTTGGTTTACATATAACTTTTAGGCTGTAAACCACAGGAAAATTTAAAAAAAAATATTTTTTCAATTTTTAAACCTAAAAACACCCGAAAAAGGCTCACTTACTGACATTAATTGCCCACTTCCAGATGAGCTAGAAACGCGAAATTTTGGTACACATATAGCTTATAGGCTGTAAACCACAGGAAAATTCAAAAATCTAATTTTTTAATTTTTAGCCCTAAAAACCCCCGGAAAAGGGCTCGGCTCGGCTCACTGACATTAATATTTGCCCACTTCCAGATGAACTAAAAACTTGAAATTTGGTACACATATAGCTTTTAGGCTGTAAACCACAGGAAAATTCCAAAAACCTTTCCCGAGAACCTCAGTGGGGGTTTGGGGGCGGAGCCCCTCTGAGCAAAGCGAGTATGTATATATATATATATATATATATATATATATATATATATATATATAACTATATATCTGGGCGGAAACTTTTGGAACCCACCTCGAAAAATAATTAAAATTAAGTATTCCTTCGTATTTCTATCCACCTATATTTTTCTAATTTTTCCTCCGTAATGCCGTACATAATCAATGCCACGCTGAAAACTTGAATTAGATTGAAACTGTAAGGCCTTACGCTATTTTTCAGTACATTCACCATACATGGAGATTTAAACTGTGAACAATATGGGACGAGAACAATTTCATACTTATTTCACTTCCATTACCACGTGCAGCTCTCCTTTAAAAAGAGAATTACGTAAGTCATCTCTGCCAACTTAACGAGGCTACCACTCCCCTTTTACTTCCCTGCACTTCAATCAGAACAATTATTAGAAGGTGCGACTGTACAAAGATCACTAGAGACCAGATTCTTCGCGGATCATTGCTTCCCGCACTGGTTGTATTGTTACCATTACAATGCCCCGCAGACCCACGAGTCAACATTCTAACACGCGATGCTTAGAACAAACGCGAAAGATGTTAATGAGATTCGAAGAGAGGCATTCAGTAGTTATGACTGCTCATTATAACCGAGAACATGCAAAGCGGAGATTCCTTTTCAAATGCCAGGGTTACAATGAAAATACTAAGAAAACCTAGGTTTGATGTTATTTTCTTGTTTTAATTTTATTTCCTCCTTGGTTAAGTCGTTACATTTGTGTAAAATCTTCTTCCATCTCTCTCTTTCTCTCCCTCCTCTCTCTCCTATCCTCTCTCTCTCTCCCATCCTCTCTCTCTCTCCCATCCTCTCTCTCCTATCCTCTCTCTCTCCCATCCTCTCTCTCTCTCTCTTTCCCCTCCACTCTCTCGTTCCTTAGCGCCTCGACACTTTTTCTAGTTGATACTTAGTAGAATTCTAATACTTATATATGTGCATTTCTCAGCCTTCTGTACGCTAAGAGAACCCTTTAAATATTTTAAATCTACATTCAAACTAAAAAAATTGTCGGGTAGCATCATAACTCTCCAGCGCTCTGTAACTCCACATCCCGCCAAGATATGAACCCATGTTTCATTTTCTCTGCACATTGGGCAGATTCTCACCCCTCTCTCATCCGAAATTCTCTTAGATTTCCATCTTCCCAGGCGTAACCAGGCCATTGCTGCTCTATCTTCTGCACCCAATCTTTCTATACATGATTTCCTTCCCCAAGTAGCCTTTAATTCTGCTTGTAATTCTAATGACACTTTACCATTACAGTCAGCCTCAATGTTCTGCCTCTCGATATCAATTAGTCTCCCTTTTATCTTCTTCGAAATATTTTTTCTATTCTAATTCCCTTTCTCCCACACCCACCTCATCCCTATACCCTCCAAACCCCTTTTTATGGTGGACGCCCAGCTTGTAGTTTCTGGATTCTCAAGTTGTTCATTGTAACAAATAAATTTTAAAGATGTGTTTTCAGCCTTCAATAAATTTAACCAGTATTTTATTGCCATAATTTTGCAGAATGTTGTGTCGCATGTAATTCCCCACTCTTTTCTCACCCCGCAATTTGCCGCCCCTCTGTCTACCCTCAAGATTATTTTCAGGAAAGTATTCTGTATTTGAGCTAAACTCCCTAAACGATTTTGGCAGCTAAGTATCCACAACATGCAAACAACTATGGCAATGAAGGATAAAATTCAACGTGGTCAATTTATTTTGAAACGCCTGGAGATAGGCAACACTTCAATCGTGCAAATTGGAAGTCATACATATTCACGAACTTTCTTGGTGTCAAGCTACGCACACACTAACCTGTTCCACACGCAATCTAAGTTCAAATAACGTTACACGGGAAGACGTTTTAACTGGCCCTTCATATTTATAATATTTATATACATAGGTGCAGTTGTGATTTTCTGGGCAACACTCCGGTATGTGTAAATATTTACAGTGGCCTGAAAAAATAAATATAAAATAGCAAATATATAAACATAAATAGTTAAGGTAACTTAAATTTTCCGTTTCCCCATCTGTTACATGGGCTAGAGTCATGAGATTTAATCGTTAGACTAATTTTAAGAGCTATGCGACGTCATGCCGTGTTCCATCCTCAACGAACAAGGTTCGAACAGGGTGGTCACTGATCAGACATAATATCCTCTTTTTTCTACCTTTGCCTGGAAGAATTCTTTAATCGCAAAATATGTCTTTTTTGTTTGTTTTGTTTTGTTTTTTTAATTTGTGTAACTAAATTGAAATAATACGTTTACATTCGTCAGGATCTAATAAATGGCAACACTGTCAAAATGGTAATTCCTTGAGCGGAGGAAATAGGAAAAGAATCGATTACATGATTTGTTTTATTTTTTTGGATTTACAACAGTTGACTGAGTAGGGAGAATTTGTGAAGCAGGAAAACAAAGTTGGTCCTGAAGTGTTAATGGTATAATTTTATCCTTTTAATGGACATCATCTATCGTTAAAAGTGATTATTTTACCTTAGACTGCCTAAAAAATTAATTACAACAATACGGATAATACTTGTTGAGTAAAGTACGGTTAAAGTTTAGGGACGACATGTTATATTTCCTGAGAAAATCAGTCACTTGGAACAAATATGGTGTTGGAAATTTTTGTTTGTTTTTATTAGAGGAATAAGCTGTTAGATATGCACAGTTATGCCCCATCTATATACGTGTATGTGTGTAAAAGTGTATGTATATATATGTAACTTATATGTGTATGTGTGTATATAGTATATATATGCAGTATATATAGGCCTATGCAGCATATATTTCACATTAATTTCACATGAACAATTACGCATCAAAGTATGAAATACAAATTTTACTTTTTTTTATTAAGAAATGTATGACATAATAGACTGTAAATCCTGAATAATTTCTTTAACAAAACAGAGTTTGGACGGGACAAAGAGTGGCCGGTCGCAGGCATCTAGTCTTCAGATTAGAATATAGTACCGGGCGTAGGCTGAAGATGAGATGAACTTCTTCAAGGTAACCAGGAGCATTACCATTGAAGAAATCAGATATGCTTGGTGGACCTACTCCTATATATGTTAATTAAACTCCTTGGGGATGCTGTAAGCTCAGCGGTAGCGATGCGCTCATCTGTTCATATTCACTTCAGGGAGGCAAAATTACAAGTATGCTGTCCTCAATATAACTACACCCAGCAACCACCTGTATGATTCTCTGCAATACGTTGGAGAGACCAGCCTGGTTTTGTTCAAATCAGTGAGCACATAGTTTAACTATGCAGATTAAAAGGAGCAGTAGGCTATATAACATCGAAATTAAACACAATACCTATTTTGATTTTTGTGAATAAGTCTACAGTTTAAGATACAATTAGATTAATTAATTATTAATCTTCGTAGAATTCCAGTAACGCACTGCCAGATTTCGAATGTTGAGGCTGTCGTGAAAACAGGTAGGCCAAAACTGCACGAAGGAAGACACTTATTTTGCTGTTGCCAAACTGCGCCCGAATGTATTTTCATAACTTTTGTATTCAATTTTCAGGAAAACTCCCAACTCAATTGAAACCCGGAATGAAATGTAGGTCTATTCCTTATTGTTTCCTCTATTGATGTAAAGAAATTAGAACAATACTTATAATACTGAATATATTTAGGTTTAGTTCAGTTCAGTTTGCAATGTAGAATTACAGGATGGGGAGGGCTTCACTCATTGATATTGATAAAAAAACTAATATATCAATTTAACGAATTGAAAATAAAACACACTATGCTTTCGCCATGTTAACTTTTTATCATAGGTAATGAAACGATAAATATATGGAATTCTTGAGAGAATCCAGATCTTGAGTTACATTTATTATGGCTATGTATCAAATACTCACAGAATTAAGCATGTATTGAATGTTATTAAAATCCGGATCTGAATAAAACAAATCGGTACTTGTGTCATTGTAAGGGAAATAGCCTATGGTGGAACAATCGATACATTATAATATTCAACAGAATACATGCAATACATGAATAAGTGCAATATGTCTTTTGAGTTTACAATAGCATAGCGTTTTTTCTGTTTATATGTGTTAACTCAGCAAGTGATGAATAATTTAATTTGCTAAAGAGATGCCAAAAATGTGTGGAGAATAAAGGCGGGCAGTTTCAACAACTAATTTGATAATTTGGTTAGTAATCGGGCTCTTTTTTTGTGAATTGTTGTATGGTTGGGTTGTGTACTGTTTTGCCCTCCCGCTCATTACTGAGACTCGGCGAACTGGCTAACCGGCTGACGAGCGGCGCGTTCTCCCATAGGCAAAACACATCGGCGGAAAGCAAAACTGATCGTTGTGTATTTTGTACCTGCCTAGCATATATCTTTTTGTATTGTATCATAATATATTGTCCTGCTATAAAGAAGTCAATGTATTTAATGCATAAAGATTTCGATATTTTCCTACTCATATTTTTAAATCGAACAATTTATTAATTTGTAAAACTAAGTTTTTCATAACAATAAGGTGTCAGCTATAACCAATATTGCTGTAAAAGTATAAATAGTCAGCTTTGGTGAAGCAGTCCGTAGATTTATGGATATAGAAGACAAAATTGTAATTATAGGCCTAAAGTGCTAGGCCTACATCCTGTCTCTATCACTGTCACCATACGTCGCTTCCCTATCACTGTCAATTTAAATACTACTGGGAAGAGACTTCAGTCTATTTTTAAAAGTCATCAAAATGTTCGTCATTTTTGCTTCTTGGAAAAGCCTCTAGTACTTTAAGAAGAAGAAAAATCAACAGAGGCTAACGGAAAAATAATTCGAATAATATTGTTGGATATTGCTCAAGTACCTGCTCTCGTATCATTGATCAACAGTTGTGAATGTTCGGCTTGTGTTCGATACAACAGGAGCTATTCTCAGGGAACGCTTTTCAAGAACGAAACGTTGACACAACATAAGAGAAAGAACTATGCGCCATGATAAGATGAACAAACAAATAAACAAAAAGAAAAAGAAGAATTAGCTCATGCTTTCAACAAAAGCCTCAGGAGCGACATGAATTATGCATGTAAATGATTTGGTCTTGGTTACATTGTACACCCTTGGGTTGTGAAGTAACATAATCAAGGAATTACACACGCTAATCACTATCGGAGAAGGCCATGCAACGTTATAGGCTAGTCGTGTCACTCGGGAATACTACTTCGATTTCAGGATTTTTGCAATGTAAACAGGCAGCATTTTTGTTTGTTTGCTGTGTCTTATAATTACGAACCCAGTCAATTGATAAAGTTTCAATGTAGATTTGACACTTTGCTTTAAGGGGGGACATACAACTATCGATGAAATTCATTGGCGAGAAATATGTGAAATTAATTTTTTTTCTCAGCAATGAATTGCTCTACAGTCTTGCAATCTGACATACTCTTTATTGATTATGTCTATAATTGCTTACTATTTTCAAAATTAATCAAACTGTTACAGTTACGGGTAATTAGCGTTTCAAAATGGCTGCCACGTTTAATGCACTGATCAGCCGTTTCCCTGATAACTTCCACAAATATAGATATTTCTGAGTGATTTTTTCTGTGTATTTGTTAATAACATAATCTGAACAACATAATCTAGGATCTCTGAAATATCTTCAGTATAAGTTTTTTTTATATATAATTCAACGAAAAAGAACATTTCAAAAAAAAAAGATTTAAAACATACTTTTACTGAAGATATTTCAAAGATTACAGATTATGTTGTTCACATGATATTAACAAACACACAGAAAAATAATCACTCAGAAATATCTATATTTGTGGAAGTTATCAGGGAAACGGCTGCTCATTGCATGAAACGTGGCAGCCATTTTGAAACGATAATAACCCGTAACCGTAACAGTTTGATTAATTTTGAAAATAGTATGCAATTGTAGAAATAGTCATTAAAGAGTATGTCAGATTTCAAGACTGCAGAGCAATTTATTGCTGAGGAAAAAATAATGAAATTCACATATTTCTCACCAATGAATTTCATCGAAAGCTGTATGTCCCCCTTAAAGTAAACTTATAACAACCTATGCAGGCAAAGCATTATGATACCATTCTTACAGCTAACCCTTTCAGACATGAATAAATAACACAGTAATAAAGTGAAATCATCAGTGGGTTCTAAGTTTAAAATCTATGAGGAAGGTATCAATGAAACAGCTCGTTTCCATTAACGACAATTTGTAATAGCTGAACAAAAAAAAAAAAAAATTATAGCCTAAAACACACTATTAATTTCTTACCTCTTCTTCTATGCAGTTTTTACAGTGACGCATATACACCTATACATCATTAGCTATGAAAATATTAAAGGGATTAAAGTGTAAATAGCACACTTGTGAAGACGATATCCAGGCAGTAGTTGTGGTTTATATTTTTAATTTGGTCACACTGATCCCAAGTTCATGGTTAAGAGATAAAGCATTATCATTTAGTCCTACACGAAGGTCTGTACTTATAATTTTATTTTCGACTCGATGTGGGCACATATAAACAAATATTCCTTGCGGTCTTGGCCACATCGTTAAAAGGCTTATACCTAATCCTATTTACGCCTTTCATAAATGTGTTTTAGGTCTTCAATTGGAACTTTTTCTTAATAGAACCAGAGTAGCATTGAGGGCTAAAACTTTTCATACTTTTGATAAATTTTATAATTTTGTTTATAATTTTATTTTTGTGTAGGCTATCCGCTTATTATAATTTTCAAAACATATTTTTAATGGTTTGACGTTGTGAAAATGAACCTAAATGAATTAAATGAATCTATATATCTATACTTTTTTTGCTTGTGTAATAAAATATCGGAAATGTCTTGCAAGTTGTGTAACAAGAAACAAATATGTAAATACGTGCTATCTGGTCCAGTGACTCCCCTTCACCATGATTTAAGGTGGCAGGCTGCCTGTATGATAGATCGCGGAGTGGCACGGTTATTTTCTTGTGCATGTACTGCCGCCAATAACATGATGTTTCATAAATATCTAACAGTTAACTTAAGGATAATCCAGTTTATTTTATTTGGTAGAATGACTTATTCACTGACATTTTGTTAACCCTAGCGGATAGTTTGTTTCATCTTTGCAAGGGCAAATTGATTTAAAACGTGCTTGAATTACCGGAATCTTTCAGGCTACCGACTTCATAATGCATATATTATTTATTTTATTTTATTTTAAATAGGGTTATGAAAGTTACTAAGCCTGTATTCGTTTGCATACATTTTATTATTTACATAATTACGAACACTATGAGCGCATAATCCATCGCATGAGTCTTCTTAGACCGTAGTCTACATGTTAAGAATGTATGTTTTAATATTTTGTTTTACATGTTGTTTATCTGCTTATTTATACACATTCTTGTTAATTTGTTTGTTTATTTATTTCTTATATCTGTTGCTTCAAAAATTATATAAATTATATTCAACAATCTAGTTATTCCTGAGCGATAAAATGATCGTTTAGTAGCATTCAGATACAATACATGACCTAACAACAAAGTAGGCCTACAATTTATGTGTTATAAACCTATGACTGGATGGCATTCAAAATAGATGATTGGACGTTTTGTCCAACAATTCCTTATTTGTTACTTTAAGTTATGGAACGTAAAGAACTAAAACTTTCTTATTCATCAATAAAGACCCCAAAGAGAAAAATGATCATAACTAGGGTCAAATTGCAATTGCTAAATTAAGCATAACACTGGTACAAAAGTTATTAAGGGAATCATAATGTAATAGTTGAAAGTATAGCAAATTAATCATTAAAATACTTGTGAAAGAAATAAAAGTAAAGGAGTATCTACTTCACCTGAATAACCGTCGCTGACACACAATTATGACTAGGTGAATTCTGAGATATAAAAAACTAAAACTGCGAGCCATATTTATAAAATAACATAGATGCATGTCATAGAACGCGAACAACATGAACTTAATTTGGCCCCATTACTGTAGGCTGTAGGCTGTAGGCCTACGTAGGAGGTAATTTTCTGAACATAGCGTTATGTTCTTTTTTGCACGACTTAACTAATTAGTGGTACTTACGATTATTGTTGCCGTGGATCGTAAGTTGACATTCCCGCACGCAATCTTGTTGTTATGGAAACAAAACAAATTTCCGTGCGGTAAGAGTTTCCGTGCAGTAAGAATTTACTTACGGCACTCATCATAATACAAGCTTTTATGAACAAGGCCCCCCCCCAGGACAAATATTCGGTTCCCATAACAACAAACACATGCGAATAACTTTCTGAAATATAACATCCATCTTCAATAGTGTATATACATAATATTTTCAGCCAATATCTCAATTAATATAAATAAATTGATATAAATAATCATCGTGCAAAAAATAGAATGCAATACTCGTGTCGTAAGCGCATAACGGATCTCTCGTTTTTTCAAACTCTTTCCTCGATCCGTATGCACTGCTTACGGCACTTGTATCGCAATATACTATTAATTGAATTCCCTATCGGTGATTTATCCGTTTTTATTACTTTTCGGGTTTCTTCTTTTGCATTAATTTAATTTGAATTGAGTTGTATTTTCTAATACTTCCCCACTTTTCTCATAGGTATACTTATTTTATGTATCCGATGTTCATCAACATTTTTATGAAATTACAAACACTTTAAATCCTGAATAACTTAAGATAATATTGGAATACAAGAGATTAGTAAGATACTGGTTCTATATTGACAGAACGTTTTACTATCAGATTAACCCCTACAAATGGCAAAGCGTATTTTACATTCTTGAGATATTGCTTTTGGATCATTTATCTGAGTGGTAGTATTAATAAATGAGATATGTAAATGAGTACTTTCTGAGGATATATCTTGTTTAAGGAGATATTTTATACATTCCTATATGTTTGAATAAAATTTTATTTTTGGAAAGGGATTTACGAGTGCTTTAAAGATATAAGTAATGTACCCTAATATGTATGATTATTCTATATAAGGAAGGATGAATGCATAGTGAAAATAATTTAATATGAACGTGATATGTTGATTATGTCTTTATTAAATGCAAGAATGATCTGTAGGACGACATTCCATTGAGTATTGCTATTCTAATGCTTAGTGTACTTGTATTGATGAAGAAGTTCGATAATGGAATTTAATGTGCGATGAAGTATTACCAGTCAGGTCACTTATTTATTATTTAATTTTAATGCACAAACATAATTTGTATAAGTTTTGACCGCCGGCGAGGTCTTGTGGATCCGTCGGACCAGGTACAATGACGAGTACCTCCATGAATTTTTCTGAGTTAGAGAAGTCTGGAACGGGGTGATTCAAATTGAGGAGCTACGGGATATAGAAGTAGCGGCTCCGGTCATGGAAACCATCATTAACGGCCGTGGTGTCGACATGCTGACCACATGCCTCCAATCCTGCCATCTGCCTATGGTAGATGATGCAGCGGCCGGGTGGTAGACCTTGTCCCATCAGCGATCTAGCGCCACGGAGTTTAGTTTTAGTATAAGTTTCGAAATTTGACACAGAATTTGAATCTGGGAAAAAGCATATTGTTTGTTACACAAAAGTTAAAACTACCGATTTAGGTTTAAATGAAACTTAAAATGGCCTTCAAAGCTGGCTTGATTAAACATTGTGCAATAATTATATAAAAGCAAGGGTGCCCAACTTCTTTACTTACGTTGTGTGTTGACCTCTTGGGTCGCACATTTTTAATGAATAAAGTTATTAAACATTAAAATTATTCTTTATAAATGCAATAAATATTAATGAATGCTTTTGTGAGTTCAGTAAAGTTATTATTCATGTGACATATCTTACCTGTCTGTCAGTGAGGTAGACCATTAAGGGAATTCAATCATAGGAGGAAGGTTCCATCTGGCGCTGTGAATTGAACTCCGGCTTAGCTCAGTTGGTAGAGCATTTGCGCGAATAGCCAAAGGTCCTGGGTTCAAGTCCCATTGTCGGAGGAATTTTTCTCCTATAATATTTTCATGTAATGTCCAACAGAGACAATAATTTGTGGTTCATGAATACTTACATATATTTATCTGAAAAAACTTAGATACATATTGAGTTGACTTTGCTAATCACCCTATACATCTACGTTATTAAAAAAATCATGTAACAGGTCAAGAAACCCACAGCGTGATACAAAGAGGGGATTTATGGCACATGAGGAGAGGTTAGGTAGATGAGCGAAGGAAAGGGGAAAAAAAAAGAGAAGGCAAAGGAATCAATGCTTCATAAAGTTAAAATGGTGCCGTTTCTTAACATTATCGATATCAATCATTCGAGAGTTCGCTCGTGCGGCGCACGCTTGTTGATGTTATTGCTTTAATAGTGAAATTACGGCTAGGTCACGTGCGGTGTATTTGCATGCTTCATAAGGAACGGACAGAGCCAGTCTTGAAATACCACAATGTAATCCTCTTTGCACTTTTGCAATCTTGACTTGTCGATTTATTGACGTTCATTTCTGTTTCTCGTTTTTCTCCCATTTATAAAGAAATGTGTCCCATAAAGGTAGAGAAGAAAACCCCCACTTTTTACAGACTGTTTATTTCAGGAATCTGTGACCAATACAGTGTAGGAATATGTGGAATTTCAACCAATCGTATATACACGTTACAATCTTGTCACTTTTTAATTTTATCGTATCTATGTTTACTTGATTTGTAAGTATCGTAAGTTAACAGAGACTGAAAATTTAAACTTCTTCATACCTATGGCTTCTCTGATCAAGCACAGTTCACACAAAATGCCTAATTGAACACAGAAACTGAGTATGAATGTATGTATGTATGTATGTATGTATGTATGTATGTATGTATGTATGTATGTAGTATGTATGTATGTATGTATGTATGTATGTATGTATGTATGTATGTATGTATGTATGTATGTATGTATGTATGTATATATGTGTTTATGTATGTAATGTATGTACGTATGTATAACTCGATCGGTAAGACCTGAGCCAAACAAACGGCTGCGCAGTAGTCTACGATGACGTAATCTAGACCTGCCTGACCTCCATAGCACGTGATGTTCTTTGCTAGTTCATACTGTACAGACCGTGTAAAAACATCTTAGCCTCACAGCATTCAATAGTGAAGACCCAACAGCGATATTCTGTGAGTTACATACTATTACTTAAATAATATTTCATAACTAAAAAAACAAATACTTAATTACTTTATTTTTGTTTTCAATAGTTACGGGCTATTATGAACCGCATAGCTTGGAATGAATAGTACAGTATATGCATTCTCTTCCGCTCTTACTCCATTGCTACCGGCAGATGATAAGCTATCTGCGCGTGTTTGGCTCAGGTCTTATCGATCGAGTTATATGTATGTATATATGTATGCATGTATATACATAGGGTGTATCATAATTAATAGCGCAAACCTAAACGGTTGAAAGTATACTACTCTAACAGAAGCAAAAAATGTTCCAGCAAACATGGGTCCACAAACAGGCTTCGTAGAAACTGCTTAATTGATATGTGCACTACTCTCACACATACACTCATCTTTGCACTTATATATATACTAGCTTAAAAGACCCGGCGTCGCCGGGGTTTTTTATTTTGTAATTGGAAATGAACTTATGAAGGACTTTCGATTTTTAAATTCTAGGTCCTTATATAGGTATTTATAATCTGAAATAGGAAGAACGACTTATTACACTAAAACTATTCCCTCAGAAAACGCTTGATATAGTTTTTTATGGCTCATAGAGGATGTAGAATTCTCCATTCAGTCAGTCAGTCAGGACAAAGCCTTTTATATATATAGAGATTGGAGTCATTTTTGCATCCAGCTCTCGTTTACTGCCAGTTACAAAGAAATTATGTCACACAGCTGCAGCTAACATTTTACAGAATTCTGGTTCTAGGATAGTAAGACTTTTTACTGATACCAGTCGGTTTTACCAACCCCATATGAGTGATGGAAGCTATAGGTTATAGACCTTAAGATATTAAATAGTGTTTCTAACGAAATTAGAATGTTTAAGGACCGGAATGTAGTTAAATCTTGAAAGAATTGAACTGTCGAGGGTACCCTACAGAGTAGGCTTATAATACAACATTCGCGATTTTGTGTATCTATCTCTGAACAGCGTAGCTCTGAAACGAAAAAAGAGTCATATCAGAATTAAATTTTATTTGAATCAGGTATCGTCTGGGATGTGACACGAAATATGTCTTGACTGCTACTTTGCGGTGAGAAGATATTTTCTTGTGATTTTTGCTTAATCGGCTCAAACGATTGTATTTTATTTTTTAACACCATCTTCTATGTAGCCTAGTACTAAGACCTAGAACTTTTAATCGATAAGTTTACTGTATACATTTTCCAGAAGGAAAGTTATACCAGGATTGTAAGACCACTGATTTCAACTTTTGCAGTATTGCCACTTATGTTAGGTAGGAATGTGAAACAGTAAAATCGCACTGTCCATGATTAAAGCAAATAAAACCTTTTGAGTGCATCATATCTTAATATCTTTATTTCGAGAGATAAGACGCAATGAAATGTAAGTACCCATCACCATTATCCAAAATTAAAACACTTCGAGAATTTTTCGAACTACTATGCATACTTAATGACATTCCTCATCATATGATCACCTCGTGCAGTACACGTATCTGATTGGAATTACGTGTAGGTCTCGTGCTACATCCCATGTTGTTTATTTGTGTGTGCATAAGTAACAGGTACCAATCCCTTTCACATTTGCTGCCTGTCCTGTCCTCTCCATTTACTAGTACTAACTTCTCTTTTTCTTACGTTCAATACACTCTTATTACGATAGATTTTTGCTGGATTACAAGGGATGAGCTGATTTACAGGGTTCTAAAGTCATGCAGCTAAAAAATTTACAAGCACTACGAGGAGATGGTACAATTCCTTGCAAATTATTATAAATCAGATTTGCATTAATTCGAAGAAAGCGTATT
The DNA here is from genome assembly GCA_964059195.1 of Ectobius pallidus. Taxonomy (NCBI): domain Eukaryota; kingdom Metazoa; phylum Arthropoda; class Insecta; order Blattodea; family Ectobiidae; genus Ectobius; species Ectobius pallidus. The sequence continues at coordinate 129,712,225 of CAXKWD010000006.1, forward strand.
ATCTTTTGTAAACAAGAAAATTCAAGAACATCTAGAATTTCTTCACTACTATTTAACCATTACTTATACTGTGTTATCCGCGAATGGAAGAAACAGCTAGTAATTTAAAATGGAAATTTCAGTAACACATTTTTCGGGCTGTAGACCTTGTCAATGAATATTTACTTCCAAACGTTCCGTTCTCAGCTACGGAGAACTTCCTTGATGCCACCAATGACGGATATGGGAAGGAATTTTGCGGGATATATGTCCTTTAACAGGCACCTACTGAATTTAGATGCATGATGGGCCTACTCAGACAATGTACTCCTAACGGATTGTTGTCAAAGTAAGTTTAGCAGAGGTAGATGTTATCAGTAATAGACAATAGAGAACATTATCTTGCTTCTGAAACTCCAAAAATTGACTTATCTGCGTATTTTACCTACCATCTCAAAAAGCGATACCTTTATTTGCAGAAGATCAAAGGATAGGTGTTTTTCAGACAAGGTTGGCAGGCTGTAGGCACGGGAAAAAATCTGAATTTTGACAAGTAACAAACCATGATATAACTTGTATGAAATCTAGGAAAAATGACAAAAATGGAGTAAACGTTTTTTGATTGTAATATCAGTATTATGATCAAAACGATGTTCCGCAGTACTGAGTGAACAAGAAACATTATAAACTACAATGTTGCATTTTTAAATATTTGAGAATATTAGTGGATAGGCGTTTTCGGCGATACGCACGCCTGTAGGCTATATTCCGTACTCACAAAATCCTGCAAGTTATTGAAGGGAAATTCTTATAAATAAATTATTGTCTTGTACGAGTTACTTTATGCTATACTGCTGATTTGTGCGAAAAAATATCAGCAGGACGCAATTACAGATGTTATCACTTGTCCAAACTCAATTTCCTGATGCTTATGATTGCCAACCACAGGCTATGCTAAACACAATTCTTCCGTAGATAATATACTACATTTTTCACAAACCCATTTTTAGAATTGTGCTACAAGCCTTTGAGGGGAAATTTCTGTTATTTATTTTTATGATTTCTTGCAGCAGACTGTTTTTTTTAGTTATTGACGGAACTCATTTGTTATTCCGATTAGCACACACCCACACGTCTCCATATTTGTGAGTTAAGTGCTCACCATTTCGCTACGTTGAAGAGCAGCATTCTCCTTCTGGCTACTGTCTCAAGAGCTTGATTCATGTTTTTAGTTCCCATCTTTTTTAAGTGTGGCCAAATATTGTTTGTCAGACACGCGGAATTCTTTAAGAAAGATGCATGGTGGTCCAGGTTTCACCTTTGAACTCCTTTTCTTTAAGCGCGTGCCTGTGTAGCTTCAAATTTTACATCTTTGTTCTGACCACGAAACGTTATTGGACGGCCTATACCCACATGCCGGAAATGATGTCGTTTGAGGATAATATTATATCTGAAAAATTATACGTTTATATCACGTACTTGAATAAGAAATTATGCCTTGTAAAATTTTTCCTGGATATACTGAGTTGTAGCTTTTCATACATAACATTTTGCAATCGTTAGACCAATATTCTTCATATAGTGAAATATATGTGTTCTGTGAAGTCATTTTTTTTTCAGATGTGATCGTTCTGTACAAAATTTACTAATAAGTGAAGGTAATTTTCAAAGCATATGAGCCACATTCCATATGGACATCTTCCAAAGAACCTTTCTGATACGAGTACCTAGACGCGAGTTAGGTTTATCTTTCTTTCAACTTCTTAAATATATCTATCCCCTTATTTCTTATGTATTTATTTCTATATACATGAAGGTTGGTTTAAGATGTTCATGATAAAATACACTTCTGGTTTTGTTATTGTAGTCCATTTTATTTTATTTAAACTCCATTCTGATATCCAATAGAAGTATGGAAGATGGTATACCTGGTGAGGTCTTAGACATATAAATTGACCATTAGAAGAGAACAGACGAGAAATAAGAAAGAAATGGAATCGAAGAGTAATTGATTAAAATAATATAATGATATTGCATTTGACTAGCAATGAAAAAGAAGAAGAAAAAATAAAATTAATTTAGGTAATTTCAGATATCTCAACATGTCAAAATGAATCAAAATGTATACTTAAAAATTATACTTTGTTATGGCAGAGTAATATTGGTTACGAAATTAAATTTTCCTGAAACAAGAGCTTCGAATAAATAGTGATAAAGATACTGTGTAAATACGAACTAAACTACTTGTTAACTTAAGTAATAGGTAATATCAACATCTATCATTGAAATTTTTCCTAGATCCGATAAGTGTTTCCAACACTCACCGCTAGAGGCATAGTACTTTGTTTCCAGACATGTACAACGTGAACGATGATTAAAATCTGTTAAGGAAACATTTTCATATTGATCGCTTCGATAATGTCCGAAAATGGTTATAGCGTGGTAATTTATGGAATCCATTCAGATGTAAATGCTGGATGTTGGAGTGCATTCTATTAATTCTAAGATCTTCATAATTAAGGGATGAGTGAGTATCCTTCTTCATATTCATGAGTAGAGGTATAAAAGCACCTTGAGGCTTTTCCTACTGCATTATCTTGTTAAACATCTGAATTCTGGTGATGGAGAGGAAAGATTAATTTTTTTAATATCTTAAATGATAGTAGTTCCGTGTTATTCTTTAATCCTATGTCATTTTATAGTTTACTTGAACAGAACTTTAGGTTTACGTAGGCCTACATATGTAAAGAAATTCTAAAAAATTGTTTGAAATAAAAGTATTAGCTCTTAGTATATGTCAGGTATGGGCAACCTTTGGAAAGATGCGGGCTAAACTTTACGATATTTATGAAGTCGCGGGCCGTAGATAATAGGTAGTTGTGAAGAAAGAATCATGATACGGTTTTTTATATTTATAAAATATAATGTTAAAGATACATGAATGAGAACAATATCGAACTGATTAGGCATTTACTTACAATCACCAGAAATTAATGAGAACCTTGAGCTTGAACTTGAGAAACAAGATATTCAATGTTGGCATAAATCCCACTAATACACAAGTGCAGAGTGTTTTTCAAATTTTCATCTGTAAGTCTGGTTCGATACTTTGATTTAGGCTTATTGCAACATTTTTCTAGCGCTGACCGGAAGGAACACCCTTGTAGTTCAGGCTTTTGTTTTCCCCCTCTCACTCTCTAGTTAGCGAGAACCGAAAATATTTACTTTTTCGAGCGCGATTTTAAAATGTTCCTCGGGCCGGATCTAAAGTCGGGGCGGGCCACATTTGGCCCGCGGGCCGGGCGTTGCCCATATATGGTATAAGTAATGTAAAACATTTTGATAATGGCATTTTTGGATTAAGAGTAGGCCTAACTCACAGTTTGCATTTTTGGTAAAAACTCGACTTTGAATTTCGGGGTCAAACACAAAACTTCCAGTACCTATAGACCTGGGCAAAGGAAGTAAAAATACGGATTTTACTAAATCCTCTTGTATAATCCTTTTTATAATACATTATTCACGACTAATTAGTAACACTAATAGTACAAAAATCAATGATACGAGTATCATCAAAGAATAAAGATATTACATAAAAACTATAATTTAGAATAACACTCTAAAGAAAACAGATTTTATATGAAAATATAATCTCTTATAAGAAACGAATCCATGCAGTTCTTTGTTCCTTTATTCCCATAAAGAATGTCTAATAGTTTGAGTTATTGTCTTCTTTCTTCCCATGGAATGCGAGCTCACAATAATCGTAAAACATGATATTTTCGCGTTGAATCTTCAATAGCGATTCCCTTGTAGGCACATACCCCACAATCAGACCCTATTTTTTTAACATCTGCAGTACGGATAACATCCAATGTAACAGTTTGGCCTTTAAAGGTAAGAGTCCGTTCAAAGAGTTTTGCAATGGTACTTCCTCTATCACGAATAAGCATGACTATCTAGTGAGATGTGACTCAACGGGAATTTCCTGTGATTGACATAGGTCAATAATGATATTCTGTTTTTGTGTGTATTAAATATTGCTCCACGTATTCTCTTTCCAATTTTTGCTTTAAATTTTGTTAACCGAAAGGTGTTCTAATGAAATCGAGGTCGATTTTTATAAATTAAAAAAATCTGTTTTTCGCATATTATTATGAAAGTACATTAAACCAATTTTGACAGAACAGAACAGTTATAGTACGTAGGCAAGCGCTCTGATTTAAGTACTATGTATGATAAATTGTAAACTCTTACATAACATTTGTAAAAGTGAAAATTCGTCGTCCGTATCTTAAAAAAAATGGACATTTAAATTACAGTTAATAACATTTTCGGTTTTTTAAAATTATTTTTCGTCTACAAAAGCTGCCTACTGTTTTATTTATTTTCTTTAGTTTTGGCTTAGAGTAGCTTTTTATTCTCTCGTGTTTCCATAAAAAAATTACATATGTAGCGTTATTTTTTATAAAATAATAGTGTACCCAGAAACTGGAATTCCTTGAAAGTCCAGAAATAATTACGCAATTCTTCACACAAAACGTTACATTCTATTATAAAAAAAACTCAGCAGCAGTTAATAAACAATTTAAAACTATCTCACATGATATAAGTGGTTTTGCAAAATGAACAGAAACTCAATGTTATTGACAAGAAGGCCGTGGTTTTCAAGTGTCCTCTGTGACCATGCGAATGCTGTGCCTTGCACTCCAAAATGAATTCAGGTATAGAATAAGAGGCCGAATTGCTGGGAGTGCACATTCACGTGTTTCAGCCTGATGCAAAGATGTATTGTTCGCATGCAAGACGTGAAATTCGAGGAGTACAAACGATGGCAGACTTTTAAGTAACCTACAGAGAATTTCAAATGAAAGTTATAGTTATATTGTGTACAAAATTTTAAAAATTCGTGGAAACTTGTTTTCGGTGAAATCGCAGAAAATGAAATTTTCTTCATGAAAAGTGGTAGTAAAAGTAAGAGAAAATCAATCCTAATCAATTTCAGTTTTAAAGTATTAAGTGAGTTTTTGTTCATTTAAAAGATCACTTATATCAAGTGAGATAGTTTTAAATTGTTTTGTTAATTGCTATTGATATAGAATGCAACTTTTTATAAATAGAAAAATTATGTACTTATTTCTCCCATAATTCTGGCGGACGCTCTTTATACTATATGCCCATGCTTACGGTAGAGAAAGTTATGTGAGTGTATCGCATCAGAAATGTTTTTATTTCACAACATAGGCCTGCGTATAAACTATGGTTATACAATTCAATAGTCGCATAATTCCTACAACTTATTCAAATAATTATCATTGAGAGTAATTATTTATTAGTAGGGATCGTCATTTATCAGAATAGAGATAAACACGAATTTCTTTTCAAAATATTTGTTCTTTTTATACTTTTGTCGATTTTAGTGTCATGTCCCTAAAAGTATCTATGCAAAATAATATTTGCTTTTTTAATGAAATTTCTCGTTTTTGAGCTATACTGTTCACAAGACACACAAACACAAACACACACCCTCGTAAACAATCACACACCATAGCCCTCTTTGCACACAACAAAGCATGTTTCTGAAATTTAGATATTTGGATTCGGATAATCTTAAAACGTGTATTAATGCTGAAACTTGACATAGAGTTACAGAGTCGAATACCTATTGTACCTATGCTGCGGTTAGAGACAAAGTAAATTATTCTATTCACAACCCTATTACCCCATTTAAAGAACAGAAATATTTATACCTACTGGGACCTCAAATACATCCAATTGTAAAGCAGGGACGATAACGACTAATGTGTACAGAATTACCGAAAACTGTCGAACAACAACACTTATTTTAGATCTATTTACCTGACACTAAGGTGATCACTTATGTAAATGAAGGTAATTTTTAAAATTCATTGATTGAGGGGACGTTGAATGTGAAATGTTGTAAACTAAAGAGATAATTAAGTGAAGTAAAGAGTTCCATGTCAGCTAATGGGTACAAGCGCTAGAGTTAAAAGGACATACAAAATTAATTGGGACGGGCTAATAATATCTGTAGTTAATTAGCTTAAATAAATAATTATAAACAAATATAAATTATTTTTATATTTTAATCCGCTCTAATTCTAGGAATTAGTAATTAAAACTAATTAATATCATCAACGTAACGTTTTAAAAGTAGAAACCAAATTGGCTAGTATACGCGTAGTTATCTGTCACCAGGAGAAAGTAAACTGTCTTTTGTAGTGGAAAAAAAATTATTGAATTATTCATCGTCGTGCCGAAATACCTTTGATAGGTATTATATGAGATATGAAGAGTTTTTTTTTATGTAGAACTCATGTAAATAATTCTCCCAATAATCTGTAAACAGTTTAAACAGTACTCTATATCGAAACCTCCTCATAATGCTCGTAATAACAATGTATGTTACAAGAGTTGTACAATAAATGTAAATTTTCATAATTTTTTTTTATCCCAGATATGAACTGTTTGAAATAATTATTGTATGTATGTGTTGATCAATAAAGTTCTTTCTGTAAGGTTATCGTTTCAATTTTGTTAGCCCACTCTGCTTGATTAATTTGTTTATAACGTTATGGTACGCAGAGATCTGAAATATTTTACATAGGTGGACGGAAAGGGGACAATGTATGTAGACCGAAATGGGAAAACATTGATCGATTCTGATGAAACTAACTGTTTGGGGTTTTTTTCTGCCAGGGAACTCGAATGTGATTTTCTTCGGGAGGCGCACTCTAATCGTGAAGTGTACCTCAAAGTCGGATAGTAATTATTAACCGTTTTTATTCTTTATTAATGGTTTTCGTGTAAGAGTAAGGTTAATGAATCTATGATTCGTTATAATTAAGGCTCAGATTTATAGGTTTTATAGACCTGTGTTAGCTTTTAAACGTATTAAAATAGTTATATTTTAGTTTTTTAGCATTTTATGACAGTTTTTTAAGTTTCATTTTAATAAGTAGTATAAAGTTATTGAAACAATATATATATTTTTTTTACTTACAATTTCTACGCCTCTGAAACACAAAGCTATAGGACGCCTTTTTCTTAATTTTATCAGTTTATAGTTTATAGAACACAGTCTTACAATCAACCCAGTCAATTACTGCAAACGTAAGCTTCTCAAGAATGCTTTGATTTGTTTCTAAAGAAACCGGGGATTTCGGTTCACTAACGATTTCCTTTACCGAGACAATGGGGTTATAAATATGCAATGCAATATTTTCTCTTAGAAATCTACTGGCAACAATGAGCAAGATGCAAAATGCAGGCAGATATTTTAAAAAAATAATTTTTAGTACAACAATAATAATTGGATTAATTAGTATAGTAATTATTATTGTTTTATCGCATTTTAATTGAAAAGCGGTTTTAGTCGTTTTTAGTTTTTAACGTCTCATTTAACCATTTTTAGGTGATTGGACTATGTGACTGCCATGACATTGAAATGGATAGTTGGGTTAAAATATCACAGTTACCTAGTAAAGAACAAAATAGTTTAAAACTTAAGAAAACGGGCCCTAGTTATAATAGTTTCTTTTCGAATTTGAATGCCCAAATGCTTATAGCAGCATGTGATTCGTTTTAGTAGTTTTAATCGTTTATTAATTAGTCTAACAATATAATTGAAAATAAAAGTATATAAGTCATGACTACGATTAGGATGTTTATGACATGTCATATTTATAACCTAACTTCCGTTGTCGCCGCAAATACAAATTAAATACGAATTGCACTCTTGTAATCCTAATTGGATCGTTTTTTCATTGTGCATATAAAGTCATATTTTTGTGATATTTGCAATATTTTGGCCATATTTGTAATTTAACATCATATTTCAGTTATAAATTTGTTAAAAGACCACAATTATACAGTGTATGTACTACATGGTCGAGTTAAATTTGAAATTTGGTTCATTGATTTAATGTTTATGCCATTTGATTGACAACTTAAATTTTGAAATAATGCAACTGTTTATATTTTATGGGGACACACAACAAACAAGAGAAAATTCTTTAAAAATAGATGTACGTTACAAGTAAAACTTCGTTTACAAAAAATGTTAAAATATGACTATCCGATTGATGTAAGAATTTAACGTCTTTAAACGTTTTAAATTGGAACATTTATTTTGTGAAAATACGTTATTTTATTAGGTCAGATTTAGTCGTTTTAAGGGCATATTTTCAGTCATATTTTACAGTTTTTAAAGTCATAAACATCCGAACCCTAGTCATGACATTTGTGTAAAAACGATCTCAGTGTTAATGTTAAATTATTTTGCTGTTAAATATACGATTTAAAGATCTAACGATTGAATTAATAAACTCGGCCGAAGCCGAGGGCACTTGCTGGTAATAGAATATTTTCTCAGTGCCTTTGATAGAATAACACCCTCTTACAGAAGAACTTAACACTTTTAGACTAGTGGATAAACTATTCTAGTGGAATACCACCAGTTACCTACATTTATAATACCTCTCATACTTGGAAATAGTGTTTCGTAGGCTAGAGTTTTAATGAAGCAAAGAAGAAAATCCAATTAAGTATTTTCATCATGTGTGTTGCTTGTAATGAAATTTCTTTTCTTCTTCAAGAGTGGTTAGCATGCGGACAGTGATTGCTGAAAGGCAGACAGACAGTCTGTATTTGGAAAACAAAATGCCATCCCCCCTTCCCTGTTCCCTCCGAAACTAGTAGTCGAAATTATACTGTCCCATGTAAGACACAGTAACAGAGTAAGTTACTTTTAATTCTGAAACGATAAAGGGACAACTTGTCGGAGCCTCGGCAGAAGATTCATTGCAGGAATACTGATGGACTCAGTTGATAGACTGTTGAATGCTTTAACAGCATTCACCTTGTACCTAGAGTCATGATGAACCCCAACTGACTTCAAATTTCATTTCATGTCTGTGTACTGGTTATAGCAAAAAAATACCAAAGCCATCTAAAGTATAAATCTACTTCTTCAGAGTTTCTATGTAAGTATATAAATTAATGTCATTACTCACATAACGTGAATTGTTTTCGAGTACAGTATGTTCTACAAGGAACCTGAAAAACTACCAGTTCCAGAATATTTTGGAAGGAGTATGTAGGAGCTTCAGACAAATAAAACATTAGCATTAATTTTTGTAAAATAATGAATTAATAACTGAGCATGGTGACCAAGATAATAACGTCTTGATCTCTCATTCGGGTGGTCCTGGGATCAAGCCCCATGGCCGGTATATTTAACATAGTTTTTTAATGGTTTTTCCAGTCGTAAAATCATACGCCAAATTGGTTATTTACTTATCGCTATGTAATCCTTACCACACCAATTAAATTAAATATCGATTGAAATTAACAGAAAGTCATAACCCATCAACAAGAGAAAATATAGGCTCAGCAGTAGTTACATGGTCTGATGATGTACACACAGAACGTAACTCGTATATAACCTCAATATTGAAAAGGGTATAACTAAAGCTCAATTAAACAAAAAAAGTTCATTACACCATTTAAGTGGATTTAGACTACTGTTGATTGAAAAATTATCTTGCACATTCTTATTATTTTTCGTTTTAAAATATTCCAGTCAGTGTGCTAACCACTGAACCACGGAGATGGCATATCGAAAAATTTGGAACAGAAAAATGCTGAAAACTTAATCTTAGAAACAATTTAAACTAAAGGGATAACATTAAAATTCAGGACAGATTCTCATTTTTTAATTTATAAAATTCGCAATAGGATTGGTTCTTTTAATAACGTATTATAATTGAAGAAATAATGTTTCTTAAATCAGGCGTTTCCATCATTATTATTCTGCGATCTTAATTTATTCGGTAATTCAAATGAACTTTACCCCTGATTTTCTTTGTAAGAGATAATTCCACTTAGTCAGCTAACAGGTTTAAGTCCTATTGTTTGTCATTCTGGAGTTTTTCACACTATCAGAGTTTAATTCCGGATTGGAATTCATATTTCCTCGTCTTAGAAAAATAAATATTTACACAAAATTTATTGCCGTTGGAATGTCTTTAAAAATTAATTAAATAAGCTATGAGAATTACTTTCATAATCTTGAGATACCAAACACAAACCGTGATTGGTGATTTTTTTATTTATACACCTGTTCCATTCAAGGACCAATCTTTGGCAATGTATTTGATTGCTGTATTTGCATTTTTAGAGTCAGAAATTTCATGTAAAATTTTTGGAATACCTATAGTTTATTGGATACATTTTAAAACCGGTAGACCTTAAAGGATGTAAATTCTAAAGAGCTGATGAATATTTACGTAATGTGAATTTCCACACAGATAGGATAACGTTGTAGAATATGCATACCAGTATTAATTAGTTGTGTCTTTGAGTTACCCGTTAAGACAAATAAATTTGATTATTTGTAGGGTTCAATTTACAACAATTTTAAAAGAACCTGCACGCCGAAATATGTCATTTGAAGGGTAGAAAGTAGAGTAATTAATTTTGTACATTGCCGTATACATAATATTGTACGGGTATGCATGTAGTTACAATAATAATAATTTGAAATACAAAAATTACAGTTTATAAACAATTGTGTAAATACTCATTCGTAGAGTAACACCATTTTATTAGTAAAATCTTTTCACAGAGATTTTAAAACTGTACTTGGAAATTCTTTAAGCTTCTCTGGTAATTTGTTTTAAAATGTTGCACCAGCATAATCTGGAAACTTTTCAAATTAAGTGAGTCTGTGACTTAAAGGTATCATTAAATTACAATTTCTTGTGTCATATTTGTGATAGTGAGATTGTTTATAAAAAGAATGTTAATATAATATAAACATAGAAAATATTTTCAAATATATATTCATGCAATGATAAAATCTTGTAGCTACTAGTTATTCTACAGCTAAGGTTAAGGGTAGTTCTCAAAAGACTCTTTTGAGCAACACAAATTATATTTAAATTAACATTACTACCCCAATACACAATAATTACTACACACTAAAATTTGAATAAGAGATAACTATCGTAGGTCGATATAAATTTCTTTCTCATTGGCTTTATCAGTGAGCTATTGCTATACCATAACATTACTATGAGAAATATGTTGTCATGCACGATGCAGTAATTTGCTGTGATTGTCACGAGAAAATCATATAAATTACGAAATATTGTTTAAAATAGATTAATGGTATGGTTTTATCATAGGTAATCCCACGAGAGTTGACGAGGTTAACGATAGATTCTCAAATGCGCAGCCGGAGCGAATGTATTTGATGAAACTCGTCAACTCTAGTTGGCTTTATTAAGACTATTCCATGAATAAAAATATAAAAATTATACAAATAATAATTCTAGAGTGAAAGGGAAAAAGCGAATAAGTCAAAATAACAAAGTTTTAGGAAAGACAAAAGACAGTTTATTTTCACAGCATTCTTACACCATTTAGATCAGACCACTCAGATATTTTTATATAGTATAAAATACTGTGTAAAAATATAATATGGTAGACTGAACTAAATATTGTAACAATACTGTGGACATAAATAGTTATTTGTCTCTCCTAATTCTGACTTATTCGCTTTTTTCCCTATTACGTTCGTGCTTTGTTGTATAAAAACAAAACTAACAGCTGCGGGATCACGGCATACTATGAAACAACCATCCATAAATCGATTCGAGTTAACATGTTATGCCCACTGCTACCAATGGTGCATATAAGACATAGTTAACTTCATTCAGATAAGCTAACAGCAGAACAGAATAAAAGCACACCAACTGGCTTGAACCAAATCGGAATTGTGTTTTTAATCTATGTGCATTTCTATTATTTCAATTTCCAAACAAGTTATGTTGTATAAAATAATCTGTTTTCGTACTGCTTAATGGCAGCATATGACGTATTAATCACTGCACACTGATGCTTACGTGTCCAGTAACTAGCAAACGATTTTATCGATAAAACAACATCCTCATAATAATAGCAAGCATTTTATAAGATAAACGTTCGTGATTGGTATATATCCGAGGAATTGCTGAACGTTATTGGTCAATATCAAACATGCGGCATATGAGTAGAATAGTTCAAATAAACTAATTTTTGCCAAACTCGTTTAATAAAAAGTGGGGTTAAGCTTACTTTTCGCATTATTACGTGAATTCGCATTATTTTGCGATTCGGAAGTGCTGCATTTTGGGTTATTGGGGGAAGAAAAATGAAATTCTGAAAATATTTTTTGGATTATCTCATCTCGCGAATGTAATGGACCTCTGTCTATAGCCTACTGTCTATCCAACGTATTATTTAAGTAGTTTGTTAATTTTTTTAGCTTATAAAATCTTAAAATCGAAATATATTCTGCAAGATGACTGTGTATGTACCCTCTTTAATATACTGGTATCTGAATCATAAAGAGTATCTTCTACCAGTATTAAACTCATGCGCTGCACGTTATAAAAAAGGTCATGACTGGATGCATCGTTAGTGTATAGTGCATGGAATGCAAGAAAAATACGTTTATAAACATCTCTCTAATTATATTTTATGAACACAGAAGTCTATGTAAGACTGGGTTGTGAAATTTATTGACTTAACAGAGGATATGTTTCATTAAGCATTAATGTGTCAGTATCCAGCCGCCATTATTCATTAGGAGTGTTCGCCGGGAAAGGAAAAAAGCTACTGCGTGTCTTGCGATCCCATTCATTTATTCAAACGTCCATTCATATATCCTGATCGTCTCGTGACGTAAATCCATATTAACAAGATGGATACAGGAAAAAAAAAATCTCTGTAAGATGCTCTACCACCTCCACTTAAAATTCTGTATTTTTTTGTTGGTTTTAGTTTATGTGCTACTATTATTTCCTTCATCTTTCCTCTGTTAATATTTTGTAGGTTGTTTTGTTTTTGCATGAGCCGACCAAGCCCCGTAATCTCGTTGAAATGGTCTGCACTTTTCGCTGCTGGTGCGGTGAACATCACTCGCGACTTCTAGCGTGAGGGCAGGCAATTATTATTGAGAGTCCACTAGTTCATCCTACATACATATATATTGAAATTCCACATAAAAGTGTTTCTACCGTGATAGTAGAAATGCTGAGAATCGTTTGGATTATTCACAGTGCATACAGCTTGGATAATTCCTGGATTTACTGTAGTGTCAGTCCTATTATTACTACATTTCTGTGGAGCATTCAGTTCGATACGGATCCTACATTTTAGTATGCTCGGATCGGATTGAGATCGTATGAAAACACTATCTATATTCAATTAGATCTCAATATGCTGAAACTGGCGTTTCATTGGTCGTCGAATGTGAGCTAGCACATTCTGTGGATCCTCCTGGAAAAAGTATTTTCCAAACCGAATAGAAAATTGCATGAAAACAGGATCACATTGGGATGGGATCGAATTCAGATCGATTTAAATTGTGCATGGAAATGTAGTATATGTTTGCGTTAGCCTGAATATACCTGTAGTTCTATTACTGGTAATTTTGTTGTTTTTAAAAGACCATTTTGAAATTTCTACGATCGACATATAACTGAATATATTACACTTATTACATTCCGGTATATCTTGATTGTAGGAAAAATGAGACACTTTTAATAGTAAAGAAACATAAGCTTATTTGAAATTGCGTTTGTTTTACTATGGACAATCATAAAAGCCTGGAGAACTAATTGGACTAGCTAGGATAGTGTAGTTCAGAGGTTTATCATGTAGCGCAAGGAACAATTTTTGGAATCGATGGAAAATAGGCTTTTTCCCAAGTTTATTGTTTTCTACTATTAAAAACGTTTTATTACAAATTTCTCATCATCAGTCCTAACAATGCACATGATGATTAAAATTTTGCTTGATAAATAACACAAGATACACGCACGTAGGAATTATTATTTTTTGGTGCATTAACGGGAATGTTACAGAAGTTTTATTCCTAAGTTATACTTAATTAATTTGTCTATTGTTTTTAGGCTGATAAATTCAGCAATGAAGAGTAAAACGTGCCTCCTACTTGAGAATTATACTACTATTGAAATAGTTGGCGTGTGTGAAACAGTAAGGCAGCAACGGTTTCTGTTCACAAGTTTGATCCCGGCCCAGGTCAATGGTATTTATATGTGCGTCATTTCGACAGTCCCATGTTTGTGGACTTGCAGGCGCATAGTAGAACTCTTGCGAGGAAAAATTTGACAAATAGGTGACGGTTAAAGGCCTAAGTAGCAGAACACAACCGGCGTCAAATAACCATTACAAATAAACAACTCAATTACCAAAGAAACTGGATCTACTTGCTGTAGAATTCTCCAAGTGCTATTATCATATGCTGCATCGCTAACATCATAGGCCTCTAGCTTCTTCCTTGATTTTTTTTTACTCTTTTTCCATACGAGAAAGTATTTAAGAACTCCTGTTCCTAGAGTTAATGTGAAATTATCGCTTTGTAGATAATGTACTGTAACTTTGTGAAAATTGTTTTGTTTTATTCTAATCACTATATTGGAATTTTCTGCTGGGAATGGGATGCGGGTACGAAGTATCAGTGGAACCGGTCACGATCATCTTCGTAATATGATTTAAATTTTTAATGCAAGGTATGTACACAAACTTATATATTGCTACCGAAGAAAAATGTATAGCGATCTCATTGTGTGAGATTAAATTAATCGTGGTAAGGAAATCTGACTGTTATCAGTTTTGATTGTCTTTATGAAAAGAAAGTCTTACTAATAGAAAAAAAAAATAGTAGCTTATCTTTCTAAAATTCTGAAACTCGTTATAACTAGCCGGAATAGATCACATTCTAATTTTATTTCTTACTTTGCTTTTGCTTGGCTAGATCAGGGGTTCCCAACCTTATCCTTTTGACGTCCACCTTTTGCGATGTGGTAAGTCACTACGCTCCGCACTATTTTTTAGTATCTTGAATATAAACTAAGATATCATAACAAGTGCAACATATTTAAATAAAAACATTTTAGCATACATAATATTTAATCACCTAGTGATTAATTAAGTAACATTGTTTATGAACCAATTTCTTAATTAAGTCACTGCTATTAGGACTATATCAATCGGACGGCTGACTGTTTTGCTTTATTTGGACCTCGCACGTTTGGTTTCAAATTTTACAATGCACAAAGAGATCACTCGCGACATCTAGCTACAAAGTTGTTTTTTTTTTTATTTCAGTCTAAGTTGAGAATCCTGACTCACATAAATATGTGGACAAAATTGGCACAATTATGGTAATTTGGCAATTTTAGAATAAAATGCGAGATGATTGATCCAAAAATCCTCCAGACCTGAATTTTTAAAATTACCTTTTGCTTTTGTATCACACTTCATTTCTATGGCTTCTTCTTGCAAACTTTCTGGTAGGTAGTAATTTTGGTATTAAATTTGCACTAAAACTACCAACTTTGTCACAAAAACGGCAAGTGGAATTTTAATTATCTTTTCTCTGATGATGTGAAAAAAAAATTAGAACAGTAAAATATTGTTTTAGATTAAAGCAGGTTTAAAGTTTACGGAAAAATGTGTTTTTCTGATAAAAGTAGGCCTACTCACTTGGGAAATATATGGTATTTAAATTTATTGCTTGTTTCTACTGTAGGAGCAGGCTGTTAAAATCTCTACCCGTATCTATATTTTTTGTTTTATTACTTATCAGTTTTAAATCGTTTCAAATATTATATATATAACTTATATATATATATATATATCTATATATATCTATATATATAATCTAACTTTTCGCAAAATACGTGGAATTAGTATAATCCAATATCCAGGGGAGACTTTCTGATTATATATTCTGCTTTAGGGGGAATTTCTGAAGTAGACGAACCTCAATAGAAGATTCAGTCATCACACTGCTAATTCATCTTGTCCCACGCTGCTTATAATTTCGACTTCCAAAATAATCTTTTGACAAAATCTTTTGTTTCTATTTTCTCGGACAAACTTGTTTTATTGTAATCGTAGTGCAGGAATTTGCTCCACTTATATGAGTACGGAGTATCAGAAGAGCTGGTCACGACGATCTTTTAATTCAGCGTTTTCAAGTGATACACGAGCCGCTGATTACCTGTAAGTGATTCGCAAGTCTTTCTCCATATATAGCGTTCATAACGCAATCAAAATGCTTTAGCTGATTTATATACTCAAACATAAAAAGTATTTTCTATTACAATTTCATGACTTGTACGCATAGGCATAACTGGATGTTTCAAAACAGCCATTCTATAGTATTTAGAGCTTGTTAAAAGCAGAGGAATTCTGAAAGAGCATGATGTGGTAAAAAGTATGAGCTTCTTCAAGGAAAGGTCGTATAATGGATTTAATAAATTATGCTGCTTAGGCCTGTCTTATGTACTATTTCTATCTATCGAGTGTTTTTGTACTAATGAATTTACACTGACCAACGAGGAGCTGACATAAATTATAAATGTGAAGAATTTTGCCTTACAACCGTTAACATAATATTAGCCTATGCTCAATCCAAGAATTCTAACGCCTGGTAATACGTAAGAATCTACATTACCAGGTATTGTGACTTATTCTTATGCATCGATTCTCTCAGCTTACAATAATACAAATAGTGATGTGGTTTGCATGGTTTTAATTATTATTTATTTCATGCCTAATTCTGTGAATATACGCTAAATAGTTACAATTAATATAATTCTAGGTCCGGATCCGTTCAAGATAAGTCCGATATCGATAAAATCCGGACCTATCGTTGCATTACCCGTGGCTAAAAATTACACTTTGAGAGAGGTTCATTTGGCGGATTATTATTATCATTATCATTATTATTATTATTAAAATGTATAGTCCAAAAATTTTTTAACTACAAGATGTCTAACACGGCTGCAAACGCTCATTGCTCAGTATTATTAGCAACACACTGGCCGACTTGTTTAGTAGTGTGCGGTGAACATAGAGAAAGAGCAACTCTTTACAGAGAAGTTGGTTCAATAAGTTTGTAGAAGATCCCTGTATATGTGTGGCAGGTTTAAGTCGAAAGGCATACCGGTCACTTTTGTCATTGATCATTTTCATTGTTTACACTAAGCAGAAGTTGGGTGAATTTTTGTTCCACTTTGGGGAAGCAATATTACAATGACTGGACTACTGGACTCCCGCCTGTTACTGTGCACAAACTGGTATAACGCTTAATATCTGGGGGAAAAATAACTTTGAAGTCTTGAAATTTTGTAGACAGAAGTAGGCCTAATATTATATAACCTAATAAGATCACATGGAAAAGTTGTGTAATCATTTTCACCGAATGACCTCAAATTGGAGCTCTGAATGGCCTACGTCCTACCTAAAGGAAAGAAAAGAATTAAAGCAAAATTCACCAATTTTGTCCAGCTGCGGATCATTATTGTTTTTCCATTTAGAAATTTCACTTCATTTCAATAGGTGGAACATTTTTAATGTGCAAGCATTTTTAACTCTGCCAGATGTTTAATATAATAATATAAAATGCTTTATTGTATTTTGAAACTTATTGGCTAACGAGTAAAGCAGAGTAAACTATAAACCGAAAGACTACACACACAGACACACACACACATACATGTATGTATATATATATATATATATATATATATATATATATACATGTATGTGTGTATACATGTATGTGTATATATATATATATAAATTGGGCGATAACATAAACAGAATCGAGAGAAATGCAGAAAGTCTTTTCAATGCCTGTAGGAATGTTGGATTGGAAATTAATAAAGAAAAAAACAAGTATATGGCCATGAAATGTCAAATTAATGCGTTGCAAAATATTAGAATAACCGGTAAATCGTTCGATCAAGTGGAGAATTCAAATATCTGGGAGTAATAATTACATACACAAATATTATTACGGTAGAAGTTAAGTGTCGACTGAAATCAGGAAATGCTTATACAGTTAAGAAAACTGCATAACGACGAGCTTCATAACCACTCTTCCCCGGATATAGTAAGTGTAGGTAATTAAATCACGTAGGCTGGAATGGGATAGACATATTGTGCGTATGAGGGAGGAAAGACATATATAAAATATTGACTGGGAGATCCGAAGGGAAAAAACCACATGGAAGACCTATCGCAGGTGGGAGGACGATATTAGGATAGAAGGAAATGAAGTAGGATTTGCGAGGGATTGTTGGATGGAGTTAGCGCAGAATGGGGTTGAATGGTGGGCTCAGGTAAGCGCGGCAATGAACCTTCGGGTTCCATAAAATAGATAATAATATGCCTTTAGCTTGTCTATTGCCATTGAGTAAATATTTCTTTAGGGTGACGTGAAGCAATAAGTAGAAAGTGGTTTAATTCGTATTGTAAGGACGGTTTCACATTTCTTTATTTAATAGCAAATACATGAAGTGTGATTTATCCCATATTTTTTCAGGCTGATGTTTTTGAGAATGGGAGTAGCACGGGAGTTAAAAGAAAATCCGCCTTGTCTGAAGATGAGATCGGAATCCAGACCAGTCTCATCCACCCCGAGGGCTTCACAACCCCGCCCGCACTCTGAATGTGCCTAATCATATCCAGTTGGGGTCTTCAAACACTAAAACTGCATATATACATACATGTACATACATACATAGGCCTACATGCATATGGAAGTGAATGGGAACAAACATCTAAAGGAGCAGTGACAAAATCCTTTTTCCCCACGATTCAAAATCGTCAGAAACTAAAATTACCATTACATCTAATCTTATTAAAAACAGAAAACTGGCTACAATTATGAAATATACTAATAACTTTTGTAAATTCTGTAACGCAATTCCTTTCGATAAACCCTAAGTAACAGGATGTAAATATTTTAGTTTTTAAGAATAATTTCACCAGATGAGTATCAAAAGATATATTGTAAGTAGTAAGTTAACTTCATTAGAACCTTCGAATCTTTAAATCATTGTTGATATAATATAAAGTCATCTTGCGCTATATAGTCAATATAAAACAATATTGTAAAACTTCTGTATAACTTTATTATAAATAAATATATGCATGAAGTATTACCACTAGTAATGGCACATAATATACATAAAATACATAATATAGGCCTACCTACCGTACAAACATACGTACATATATGCATATAGAACTTACATACACACATACCAATACATACCTAGGCATATACGTATTAAGATTCATGTTTGTCCTGTTCAATTTTTCAAGACAGTCCTTTTTTAATGTAAAGTATCCTACTGCCCCAAATTTATTCAAACTTTCCTTTTTTTGAACATCTTTCGTGAAAACTATGGATACCATTACTAACGATATTATTCTATAGTATGTTAGTATGTTATAAGCATGTAAAGAGTGAAATTTTTTGATAAATTATGAATTGTTACTGGTTTTAAGAACAGAATGTAAGAACTTCATAGATCAACTGTTTTAGTCCAAATATACCAGGATTTATAGCACCTGTCGAGTGTGCATTTTAATTACATTGTCAATGGATTATATTTTTAACTAGGGAGGGAATCCAAAATTTGGGTAGCTATATTATTTTAGGACTGCCGTAAAGGCACACACAGCCTGCCAAAAAAATCCTTGAGACAAGTTCGAATAGCAAAGATAAAACGTATATATATATAAACTTGTTTACAAAATGGAATGTGTTTGATGGAAAATAGAAACACGTTACTTTTACATTTAGGAAATAAGGACAGCCAGCCAAACAGTAAGTTATTTGATTTATTTTTTAATTGAAGATTGTATAAATGATCGTGTAAAATACTCAGTGAGTCAGGAATAATTTGACAGCTACTTCTAAAATTTTAATAAAACATAACTAGAAAATGTATTCTTATAATACTAGTATATAACTAAAATGGATATCTTATGTAGAATACAAGATTTTCGATGATATTTAAGAGTTTCTTTGTGTAATTGTATGGTAGAGGTCTCAATAGAGATCTTCCTAGAAAGTATTTTATTCAGGAGGTAATACACAAAAAAATTGTCCCATAAATATTCTTTCTCTTGGACACCCTTTTCGGTAAAATTTCTTTGTTATTTTACTTCCTAAAAACCAATCTGTGAGAGTGTTGACAGTATATTATAGACATGTTAATCGGCCATATGAATTTCCTTAAAAGGCTACCTTGTGATCTCATCTGAAAATTCAAATTAATAGAATCGTTCGACGTGTTAGCAGGTGACTGATATTTCCATTTACATATTTATAACTTAAAATGTGTCTTATGTATGCAAAGTTTTAATATAAAATATGCAATATACGTGTTCCGTTATTGATGTGAACGTTAAGGACAACTTGAGAATAAAGAGTAGAGTGTTGAGCAGAAGTTATCAAGGCCACATATTTCTTAAAGTTCCTACATAGGAGGATTTTATTTTGCGAGTAGGTATGTTTGCGGAACGAGCCCTTAAGGGTGAATGAAGTAATCCTACGAAAAAAATAAAATCTGTTGAAGTCAATTCTTACGGGCTTATGGGCCAAGGTCTGTCAGTTTTGTCAGGATACATAAAACATTATTTCCTTCAATAACAAAAAGAAAATGCAAACCTAAGCTAATAACTCAAACATTTTAACAGGTACAGAATAATATAAAGAGAACAAAACTCCACGCCGACCAAACAGAGTGCAGGAAACGTATAAATATCAATCTTACAGGGAAAGCAGCAGTTGACACCCGCCGCTATGAAAATGCCCGACGTAGCTCGCGGCGAAACGTCGGCCAATCCAGTGAGCGACCATGGCCAATAAGCCCGGAATAGTGATTTCAATAATTTAAATATGTTGTAGATATATGCAGGGTACGAATCAAGCTTTTTCATAAGATGGGAAAACGTTTAACTAACATTCGCTCCGATCTGGTTATTGTTATAAAGACGATGGATATACAGTAACTGAATGCGAAGATATTGTTGTTTATTTAACCTGCTATAACGTTTTAAGGGGAAACAAATTAAGGAGACATCAATGTGAATCCATTTTTATAACTAACCTAATCCATACATAATTATGTGGGTATATATAAAAAATAGTGGCAACACATCTGCAGAATCTCTCTGAAATACAGAGGATTTTTAAGCCACTCCCACCTATTATTAGTATGTATCTAATATGTGTCAGGCCAAACGGATCTTCTCTAAAGAATCTCCCGAATATCTTGACAATAGCAAGAACTGAATGAGCAATCTGTACCATAGGGGGGGGGGGGGGGTTTGGGGGTTTGAACCCCCCATTGATTAAAAAAAGGAAAATTGTATATTTTTTTTAAGTCTTCCCATAAATTACTTAATACAAGTATAAAGCGTGGGAAGCTTAAAACTCGTTATTTTGCGTCTTAATTTTTAAAATTTTCCGGGGAGGACCCCCGGAAGCTTAAAACTCGTTATTTTGCATCGTAATTTTTAAAATTTTCCGGGGGAGGACCCCCCTCTCCCTGGGGGGTATTCCATACCCCAGGATCCCGCGGATTTTATAACCCCCCCATATGGTCGGCCTGATTACCCCTATGATCTGTACCCATGGGCTAATTTACAAACGAATAGGCCATCTTAAGGGATGACAAGTATCGATTTAGTCACTTTCGTCAAAGAATGCAATTTTGGGATTCTATGTTAAAGGTCAAGCATACTCTAATGTATAACTGTGCAAAATGTTACACCGTTTGGACACATTTAACAGTTGCTGCTGACACCATTTCTAAACCTCCAACTCCAAGTAAATTTAATCTTAATCGTCTGTAATTTCGGTTCCAATTTGTATGTTATTTTGTCACATTCAAACTCTATCTTCTTTCACAAAAATAGAGATATAGCTGTGAAATTTCTTCGCAATGTATTTTACAATGTGTGATATAAAATTTACAATCACGTTTTCTCTATAGACCTTAATTATTTAAAAAATTATTAGTATAATCATAGGTCATTTTTCAAACTTTTCATTTTTCTTGGTAATATAATTTTTTCAAGAGGTATAAACAATATAAAAAACAACTTTAAATTTGTAAGGCAAGCATCAAGAATCGCACGTTAAAAATTTATGTAAAAATTTTAATATCTGTGGGAAGAGATAGATTTCAATTTTGATTTAAAAATCATTTGAAGTAATTAATATCTGAATATCAAACTATGATATTAACATGAAATTTTCAACTTTATTTTCCATGTACAAGTGGGGGAAAAAAGCGGGCCGACTCTTGTAGCTGATTTCAGAGCCTTGTGATACGTAAATAAATGTAATAGGCCTAGAAGTAACGGAAACGTTTGTTTTTACAAGCAATGCAAATTATGTGAAATTATTTCTCTATTTATTGTCTATATTGCCTAGAACAAATTTCTATACATTCCCTGCTGTCTTGTGAATGCCGCTAGGCATGCGCAGTGGCTCATATCGGCAACTTAGATATTTTAATTGGACCGCTCCCCCCCCCCACCTGTACATTTTAATCAGGTGTCCAAAATTTCCAGTTTCAAGGCCAAATAGTTTACTAAACCTCCTCATGACTTCGGTCGTCTGACCGTCTGACCATACCAGGAATAAGACCTGGAGCTGAAAAGGAAAAGTACCCGTGCAACGTAAGCAGTGCTGAGTGATTAGGCACTGCGAGTGTGGATGGATTCAATTGCCATCGCGATACCTTCTCTACTAACTCCATGCCCTGTGGCCAGAATCTTCCCGAAATAAATATCTCCTTATACAAAGCCGCTCAATTCCATATCATTTGCAATCACAAGGTGACCTTTTCAAGAATTATACAGACTATCTTGTCCTTACCAAATTAGTGACGTGCGAGTCAATGTGTTGAAATTTTTAGGAGTATTACGAGTATTTAAGACAAACGTTTTATAGATTTCTTATACTTTTATTATCACTTACCAATCCGGAGAATGAAGATAATCAAGGTATTTAAATTGTATGATAATTACAGATGATGACTGAGGAGTGTGGTTAAACCAACAACGATATAGGATGAGAATTCTCAGTGCTCATATAGTGTAGAGTTTGCTTTACATGCATACAACGTTGGCCTATGAAGTTGAAGATAAAACGTTTATTCTATCTATCTCACACTTTATTGAGTGACCTATTTAAATTCCAGAATTTTGCACCGAGAATTTGTAATATATTATTTTTAAGTGTTCCATATAATATCCTATATAATTTTGGTAGTATGACTATTGATTTCGAAAATCGAGCATGTGAGAAAATTGGAACAATGTTATGTTACCTAGTTCATTAGTGCCATAAACCTAATTTTTGAAGGGTAGTTAAAAGTCGGTTATCTTCGCGCAAAGACATAGGTCTTCAGCCTTTTGCTACTCAAGAGCCACACTTAAGATGGGCCGCACTTAAGATGGGCCGCTTGAAAGAATAGCAACATATCTGAAACCTATGAAGTCAGTTTATAAACTAGAATCCTTACATGCAATTATGGGGAAGTAGTTTTTATCCACACATATTAAGTAAACAAATCATGTAAGTATTTATGTGTTCAGATAGAATCACACACCGGCAGGGATTCTGTGGATATGAGGACACATGGTCACTTACTTTTTCTTAATGCTAGAAACGATTTGGCCTGAAATTACATAATTTTAAAGGACGCACATAGCCCTATATACACACATTGCTGGATACTCCTTTTGTTCCGAATCGTAATGGTTTGTTCTATAATACTTCCTTTTGTCTTTTATTTAGTTGTGAAACACGTTGATGATACCACTATACAATTTTACTTGTTACTTAACATCCGTTTCCTCGCCATGGCCCCAGGTCCCGCAATGTTTCCCTCGGGGTATAATGGCAGTATAATTTGGCAACAGCTGCTCACTCGCGTCCCGTAAAGCATATGAAAGTAAGTCACGATTTGGTTTGAAAATATGCCAACATTTTTCATGGTAGATGTCTGTGATTAAGACTTTTTATAAGCAGCTTCTTGGATTCCCGAATGAACTCGATTAACTTATTAACTTCCCTGATATAAAATTCTGTTTGACTATTATGCGAAAACAAATTTGAATGGGCTACATAAATTATCTTCTTCAACATTTATATCCTTTCATGAACATGTTATAAAAATACTAAATGACAGATAATCAAATATAAAAGAACTAAGATATGAACCAAGTAGACAGCATACGCGAAGAAAACGAAGTATAGGCTACAACAAAGAAAGCGAATTAATATAAAGACGTTATATCACACGTCTCTATTACTGCCATTAGAGGATCAATTGCCGTGTTGAAAAATCATCTATATGCACCTTAGAAGAACAATATTCTGTGATTTTGACTGAATGTTTTTTACTTTGTTTGTTATGTACCTGTTAAATGTTTATGTTCCTCTCTTATGTTCCTTTATGTATATCTTTGTATGTATTTAATTTCCATGTTTATCACTTATTGTCAGGTATGTTTTGTCTAATGGCAGCGTCTTAATGAAGGAGGCTGAAAGATTTTATTTCTAATAACAACAACATAAAAATAAATAAGTAAATAAATAAATATGAGATGAATATGTAATAATATGTACAACATGTAATCAGAGGACAATCATACGGACGCCAGAAGATAAATTGACGTAGAGTGATTCAGATGAAGCAATAAAGATGCAAAGAAGAAATTGAACATGTTTTTTTTTTCTAAATAAGTAAATAAGTAAAGAGAGACTAATTAGTTAATATTAGAGTACTGGCATAAAGACTAGTCAAATGAATGAAACAATAATTAAATAAACGGAGTGAGTATGTTGTTGATAGAACGATTGTATTAATTACTTTTGATGAGTGAACTTGATAAATGTTTAAGCTTGAACCTGGCACAGAAGATAAATAACTTTCTTGCACTTCTAAATCTGTTATACACAATACCTGTTCTACACCGACATAAGTTATCAACAATAATATTAGATATTGCCAACGCTTATAGCTTTTTTGGGCAGTTGGAATCATTCTAATTGCTTATGAACGTGAAATGATAAGAAATAATCATCAATAAACTTTATACTGGTACACTGGAACTCTTCAAAATTAGTATAAAAATGATTTATAGGTTTCTATCATTTGGTATATCAACAACAAAGAAGGAAAATTGGTTTTATTTAAATGCCCATAGCAAGTTCACTGATATAAAAAATAATCTATATCCATCCTGATTTGGACAATTTTAACGATTTAAGATTCATTAAAGTATGTAATGTGATACTTAGGTAAGTTGAAAATGAAACAATGGGATCCCTAGGATCAAATTCTTCTAAAATGTCAATAGCCCATCTCATATAGTAAACAATTCACGTACACAAATGCAATACTTGAGTTAGGAGCCACCTTAAGGCATATTAAACAACGAATAAATCCGTCCTGTTCTTAGAGTAGGTGTCAAAATTCTATTGTCAGATCCTGAAGTAGGCGTACAGATTAGAATTAATAACAGTACTAAACGCAGGGCGTTTATAGTAATCTTCGTCATCAATATTGTAGATCGTAATCAGATACTAATAAATTACTGCTGGATACCGCCATCACAATTTTAAACACAATCATCTTCAAATTACAAGGAAGTTAAGGTATGGGTTGAGGTGGAGATGAGTTTTAAAACAATGACGTGGGGTGGGTTTGTACTTAACTGTAAAAATCGATTGTTTCATTTAGACCGCGAATATAAAGAAAAATTCAATTCTTCAAAGAGATTAAACATGGGGTAAGGATGAACTAAACCAAGAAGATGATAGAGGTGAATACGTATGAACATGAAGATGTACATGAACATAAATACGGCGAAAATAATGAAGAGGATGTTGAATATGAAGATTGCGAATATGAAAAAAAAAGTTTTAGGCGAAATAGTTTAAGATTGTGAAAAATTGAACAGGCAGACAAGAAGAAATATTGGAGAAAGAGAGTCTACGAAATTGTAAATTTAGACTAAGAAAATAATAAAATGAAACTAACAGACAGTGAATATGGAAGGAAAGCAAATCCACATTCTTCGGTACAGACGTTCTGATTGCAAGTTCGTTTACACTCGTGAACAGCACCATATAACTTTAATTTACTAGCAAACAAGAACAGCTGTACTTAATCCAAATACAAAAATTCGGTTGTGTATAATTTTTTCGTTTGCAAGGTATTGCTGATCACACGCACACCTACAAACACTGACAGACTTGTACACATTACGCACCCATATGTTTATAAAAATCGCAGTTTTGGATTTACGGTGCCTCAAAACGTGTTTTTTTCCTTCAGATTTATTTAAACACTCGTTAACTTTAGAGATTAACTTTAGGATCTGTGGGTATACTAGTAGGCCGTGTTACTATTAATGGTCTTTGTTGTTATTGCCGTTGTGTAATTGCATCTTGATTTTGACTGATATTTTATTTTAATGATGATGGTGTTGGTTGAATTAGCGGGGATAAATTGTGGTAAGTAAATGTCCAACCCGGCATTTGCCTTTGCAACTGAAAAAAAAACCGTAGTAAAATTTGCCGTCCATGGGGTTAGATCCCAAGACCTCCCGGTTAGGGGGTATCGAATTTTACGATATTGAAATACCTATGATACCTATGGGGAGGTTGGAGAAAGTAAAAATTCTTATTTAAAAATAAGAAGGAAGAGATAACGAATAGGAAGACGGAAACATAAAAATCACAAAGATAGAAGTAGATGAGAGATAGAAAAGCAGGACGTTAGGGGGAGAGGAAGATAGATACATAGAGCGAAGAATTGAAATAAGTGATCCAGCTAGTGTGAAGAGCAAATAATAATCAATGTTAGAAAGGATTGGAATAAACAAAAGAACAAAGTGAATAAAATCCTATAAGCAAAATAAAGAAGAAGGCAGGGAGAAAAAATAATTTAACAAAAGCGACATCAAAACGAAAAAAGAAAAAAAAAAAAGAATATTGAAAGGAAAAGAGAAGGAAAGATAGAAATCAAGAACTTCATCCGTATGTCCTGTCAGCTATCATGAAATTATTCCTGTAACCTACAGCCTAAAGTTTAAAAAATTCCATAAAAATTGCAGTTTTTCTAAAGCACAGCATGCATGAAGTTTCTACGGGAATAGAAATTTCAGTCGATTATTGCCAATAACTAAGCAACTTAATACATTCATGTAAATTTATTATGAGTACATAGTAAACATGATACAAAATTTAGGGTAATTTGCAGCGAGTTTGGCCAAATCATGTTTTGGTTTTTTCTTACTGCAACTGCAGTAAGTGTCATCATTTATAAATCTTGTTTGTACTTATATGGAAAGCAAAAGAAAAATCTAAAAATAATCGACAAAGCAACGATGTTATCACAGAGAAAACTTGCCATAATGGAAGCCGGCAGAGAGGTGTGTACGAAGCAGTTTGGGCAGTGCATCTGCCATCCAGTGCATTAATGAAGAACAGAAGAGCCTGCGTACATGCCCCAGTGGAAAAGTTGTAAACATGAGACAAAATTTAGGGTAATTTGCAGCGAGTTTGGCCAAATCATGGTTTTGTTTTGTCTTACTGCAACTGCAGCAAGTGTCATAATTTATAAATCTTGTTTGTACTTATATGGAAAGCAAAAACAAAATCTAAAAATAATCGACAAAGCAACGATGAAATCACAGAGAAAACTTGCCAAAATGGAAGCCGGCAGAGAGGTGTGTACGAAGCAGTTTGGACAGTGCATCTGCCATCCAGTGCATTAATGAAGAACAGATGAGCTTGCGTACATGCCCCAGTGGAAAAGTTGTATTACCTGTAACTCTTCCCAATAATTTATACGAAATTCCAATGTAGATTTTTGCCAGCTTTTATTATTAAACTTCGTTGCAAAGAATTATGTCATTAAATAGAGTGTGCCCGACAGGTTGCGGCCCTGTAAGGCCCGGGCGGCTTGGGACGCTTAAATCCTAAAAGGGAGAGGTAAAACTACGACAAAGAAAGAAAGAAAGAAAGAAAGAACAGAGTATGACAGGTAGAACATTCATATAAGTATATTTGGAAAGTTTGTGAAACGTTTGTGCTCTCAGTTAGATGAATGAATGACGTGCATCTTTATTCTTACACAGATTAATAGTACATTATGCAAGGAGCCTACAGTGTCATACGATTATTTTAATTACCTTTACAGGCTAGTTGCATACGATTGTTTTTGTTCGACTATAATTGAATGTTTAATTTTTGCGATTTTAGATTCATAAAAAATATGAAATCGGCTGACCGCGCGCAATCAGCTGTTAGGAAATGTAAGTCTTCTGCGAGAAATCGCGTAGTTCTTGGCCATTTTCTTGAAACGGACGGATTTTTCACGAAATGAACTTAGTCTAGTATAATATTAAAATTAACACAAATTGAATTAATTTTATTTTAAATACAGGCCGTTGAATTCGCAGTTTGATTTGGAGCCGTGAAAAAAATTCAAGATCGTTTCGGGTTCGATAATAATCGATACCACACCCATGTTGTAATGAAAATCTGTTTCGAAATGTTACCGTTACGTCACATGTAATACGCGTATTATACTATACTCGAACAATAATACATTAAATAGCCTACAATATGTCCAACACACGGCCGTTCGTGCGTTAGCTATGCATAAGATGAGAAAAATAACATTAATAATAGTACAATATAATATATTATAATACAGTATGATCATAGGATTTACGGATTACTACCTCTAACCCTCCCATCCTATCTCCATTGTGCATCCTGAGCTGTCGGAATTTATATATGTATATATATATATATAATTTGCCCATCCTATCTCCTTTCTGCATCCTGATCTGTCGGAATTTATATATATAAAATTTGCCCGTCGTTGAACAGTTCGAGTCACGCTAGATCTCAGTTAGAAGCTACCATGACCATACGGAGATGATTCTTGCTTGTAAATAGTTCCTGCTGCTTTTGTAGTGCCCCCCTTCTACAATTATAACGTATGATACAAATATTGTACCTTTCAGCTAACGATACTAACCATTTAGTATAAAAATGAGCTTTGATTATAGAAACTAGTATTGGAATAGAGAACGGCTTTAAATTTCTATGATTCTATGCGTTGCTCTTCTCTTTCGGATGCAAAACTAAATTTTTACGTATCAAAAAGGTAGAAGGTAGGCATACGTTTACATGGAGTTGACCTACAGCTCAGAATTAACTGTATATTCAATAAATAAATAAATATACAGACGTATCACGTGAAATTTGTTGTTACTTCTGAGACGATTTCCCCTAAAATGAATTATTTACTTTCGACTGCTAGATGTTGATAATCAAACCACAATTTACAAAGTAGTGTTCATAATATATATGGTGTAAGGGATGTTATAGGAGGAAAGATGTTAGCGGGATTACTACCACACATAAAAGTAGAGTTGGTTCAGAATTCCTCATCTTTTGCATTTCGGTCATCGCCATAATAAATCAATCCTTAATATAAAAATTAATAAAATCAGGTAAACTGATGAAACAAAGTGCCAGTATTCTTGTGTTTAATCAATAAAAGGTTAATTGGAATTATGATATGCACAGAATAAGTTATTTTTGTTATCGATTTCCGAGTTAAACTGCAGATCGATTAATTAAGCAGGAAGAACAAAGAACTAAGAACAAAGGTGTAAAGTTTGATACTTAACCTTAATTCAAACTCGTATACACTGATATAAGACATTCTTGAAATAATTATGTCAACATTTCACAAAATACACTGACGAAGAACTCCACCTAATGTATGTAGGCCTAATTATTTCAGAGTTTATATCTTCTGTATATAACAGTATTCAACTTGATGAACGATATAAAAATCTGAATAGTTTGTTGATCAAATATTCCAATTTACTTCGTTATTATCACCGTACGTCTCAGCTTAAAGGCGAAGGGATGTGTCATGGCTAACTATTCCAAAGCCGTATATGAAAAGTGTAAAACGATATGTTGTCAGGATAACAGATTTGCATTTGTTAAATTCATAATAACATATTACTATAAAATAGGCACTAAATTGGGCATTACTCCGATACCGGTCAACCGATATCATCCAATATCAACAGACGTCTTCCCATGGACATTATAAATGCATATACCAAGTTTCATGAAAATCCGGTAAAGCGTATTTGAGTTATAGCGCGTACAGACATACGGACAGACAGACAGACGGAGAGACATTTTCCCGTCCCCCACACAATCTCATAAAGTACCATATTGGCACTTAATAAATCTGAACTTACAATATGGCATTACCAATAGTTACTAAAGCCCCAAAAAATTAACAACGTGCAATATAAACAATGCTGAGTGATTAGGCACCGAGAATGGGGAAGAATTCAATTGCCATCGCCATTCCTTCTCTGCTAACTCCATAACTTGGGGTTATAATCTTCCGAAAACAAATATCTCCTTCTATAAAGCCGCTCAATCCCTTATAATCTGCAACCACAAGGTGACCAATTATACGAGTACATGACTGCATGTTCTTACCAAATTAGCGATGTTCTAGTAGTTCTAGATGGGAGTAGTAAACGTGTGTTTAAATTTTCTGGCGTTGATGCGAATTTAAGATGAACATTTTCTACATTTCGGAAAATGTTATGTATTTATCAGTCCGAAATATAAAGATGTTCAGAAACTAAATTTTATGATAATATATGATAAACATGATTAAACCAACAGAAATACAGGGCACGTATAATTTTTGCCTTACGGACTTCAAAGTTTTTCTGTAAAACTGAAGGTGAAATGCATAATTAGTCTAATTAGAAAGAGAAATTCCTTTGAAGAATTCATTTGGTATACAGAGTTAGAAAATATTCACATTAGAAAGGGGGTATAGAGATGGAAATCTTTAAACCTCAACGAAATTGTAAGTCCAATTTTGTAAATACTTGGTTCTTAATGACCAGAACAACCAGATCTGTGCATTATACATCACTAAATTACGCTTTTCATTTTTACAAATTATGCTTTATTGTGCGTTTTATTAATTTTCACAAATATTTTAAATTGTGCATTATTTTGTTAATCTTCTGTAAAAAAAAATTAAGGCACTCAAATTGTATGTAAATTAGCTTTTAAGTGATTTTGTGAAATTATTAGAAGCACTATGCATTTAGTTCATTAAATTAATATTTGTAGAGAGGATTTTATATAAAAACAATGCAAAACAAAAACAGTTTCAAAATTAAAACATTGTCTTAGGCAGAAAATAGTAATTCTCTTGAAAACTATGCAGCAAATAAGTCGAAAATAGGATGAAAAAACTAATATAATCAAGATAAATATTATTTAAACACAATTAATTGGGAATTCTCGCACTCCTTGATTTGCATGAACTGTTGGCATTTGTTAATAAACACATTCACACTGCTGACTTGAACCAAATACACTATAAATATCAAGCTTTAGTGATCATTGACACTGTCGCATGCAAATAAATATTTATGAAAATAGCATTTCTGTATCCAGGGCACCTCAAAACATATTTATGTTGAAATCTCTATATATAATTTCAGTGTCGAACTCAATACTTTCTCTACCTATAGTACGGGTACGGGTAGAGAAAGTAATATATTAAAGAAAATGATTAAGAAAAGAACACTAAGAAGAATTTGAAGAAAAATGAAGATAAAAATTAAAAAAAAAAAATTAGTTGCGATTGAAGATTAAGATAAAGGTTCTGAAGAAAATTATGTTGAAAATAATGAAGAAATTAGATGGAAATATTAAGAAGAAGACGCAGCAGAAGAAAGAGATTGTGATGAAGATGATGATTAATATGAATTGAAGACAACTGTGTTCATGAGATGAAGATAACATGCCGAAGAAATGGTGATCGTGACGAAGATGATCTAGAGGAAAATGAGGTTGATGTGGAGATGTATGTTTACTGACTTAGAAACGGTTTGTAATTATTATGGTCTATCTGTTTATTCATGCCATGGTTTAATTGCCTTGTGGTAATGACCACATGATGCTCGTTAACCTCTTAACGTATAAGTGACCAATGTCAAGTATATGCATTTATAAAGGGTGTTACACACAAGTATTATAATTACCTAGAGTCGAACGATAACTGCATGGAATAATTTCCTGCAAGGGTGATGGAGATTCAAATGTTCAGTATTCGCTAAAACTTAAATGATGTGTTGAATAATTTAAAATAACTGTGTATTTTTCATGTATTTTCTATTAATCTTAATGTGTGGTATGTAGGGATGGGTCGATACCAGATTTTATCGATACTCGATACCAGTACATGATTTTTTCCTCGATACACGATACTTCGATACTCGATACCGTCAACATTTCCAGTTTCAATAAATGGGTACATTAAAAATTAAAAGTTGAGAGAACTGTGTAATAACAACTAAATGAATTAAGTGTGCATATTTAATGAGACAAAATTAAATATCATCAGTAGCCTATAATTATTTTTCAACTGTACATTAAAACTAAAATTAGTTTTTGAAACAGTCCACTTACAAGTTTTGATTAAAAAATTACTGTATTTAGTAGACTACTAAAGCAGAAAGAGATACCGCATTTCCTTAAATTGCAGAATTATCAAAGTACCGAAAAAGTATCGAGCGATTTTTTTGAA
The DNA here is from genome assembly GCA_964059195.1 of Ectobius pallidus. NCBI lineage: Eukaryota > Metazoa > Arthropoda > Insecta > Blattodea > Ectobiidae > Ectobius > Ectobius pallidus. The sequence continues at coordinate 129,744,801 of CAXKWD010000006.1, forward strand.
GTATCGCTCGATACCAATACCATGCAAGCATCGAGAGTATCAGTATCGAGGACCCATCCCTAGTGGTATGTATTACTTTTATATTCACCCTTTAATATTAGCTATTTAGCGCACGAATTAGTGACCATTTCAGCATAAGAAATGTATAGAAGTTCAAATCAATTACAAATGTCTATCGTCATATGAATATCTTATCGTTTTATTTTTAAAACTTTCATATTTTATCGCACCTATGTGCATTTGTTATTATCTAAATTCGTAAGGACTGAGCCCCAAAACATCTTCTTAGCCTCTTTGACCAAAAACAAGTAATAATTGAACACAGTGATTGGGTATAACCTATAAGCTGCAGTGTAACATTATATATGATTAAGCATTATAATGGCATATATTAATAAAATCAGGTAAACTGATGTAACAAAGTGCCAGTATGTTTTTGTTTAATCAGTTATGACTGCAATTATGATATGCAGAATATATATATTTTTTAAATTGATTTCCAAGTTAAGCTCCAGATTTATTCATTAAGCAGGGCTTACGGAAGAAGAAAGGTCTACCATCTCGGCCACCTGGGTCATTTTAACGGTCTAGTTGGATAAGCGCATGTAAATCAATATGCTTTTTGTCATAGCTACCTGTATTTTAATTTCCAAGGCCTTATAAGATCACAGTAAAACAATAGGCTATGTTGTCAAGATAACTGATTTTCATTTTTTTAAATAAATTCTTTCGAATACGTATATTACCATAAAATAGGCACTAAATTGAGCATTACTCCGAAACAGGTCAACCGATTTTATCCATTATGAATAGACGTCTTCCCACGGACATTATAAATGTGTATACCAAGTTTCATAAAAATCCGGTAAAGCGTATTTGAGTTATTGCGTCTTTAAAGTAGACACTAAATTGGGTTTTACTCCGGTACCGGCCAACAGATTAGGTTCAAATTCAATAGGGCACTTCTCATGGACGTCATAAATGGGTATACCAAGTTTCATGGAAATCCGATACAGCGTATTTGAGTGATGGCGCCTTTCTATTAGAAAGGCGCCATAATCTATTAAAATAGGCACTAAATTGGGCATTACTCCGGTACCGGTGAACCGATTTGGTTCAATATCAATAGGGTTCTTCCCATGGACATTATAAATGTGTTTTCCAAGTTTCATGAAAATCCGAAAAAGCGTATTTGAGTTATGGTGCGTACAGACACACGGACAGACGGACAGACAGACGGACAGACATTTTTTCGTCCACCACACAATCTCATAAAGTACCATACTGGCACTTAATAAATATTACATTAATAACACTAGTTTCTATGAGTAGCAGCATAGAGTTTAAACTAACCAGTAAAATAGCTTATTTAACGAAACCTGTTAGAAATAACCACATGCAGAGGGGCCATCGCTATGATTTATCGATTGCCTCGCTATCGGCTATCTCGCTTACAATTACACAAATAGTCATTAGTCATTTAGTCAACCATTTATGAATGATGTCAGGATTCGCTAAATAGTCACGGTCGACTTCCGGATTCTCTCAAGAGAAATTATCGATAAAACCCGCACCTCTCACTATCTAATAAAATTATTTAGCTCATGTATCAGTGACCAATCCAATATAAGAATTTGTGGAATCTCAACCAAAAGCAACTGTCAGTCGTCATAATTTCATCATTTTATTTTTATCACATTCATTTTATCCCACCTAGGTACAAATTGTTTTTTATGTAAACTCACAAGGATTGGGCGCTGAAACATCTTTATTTCTGTAGATAAAAAAAACAGTAGTAGCTGGATGTAAGCATGTATATGGATGTATATGAGCAAAAAGTGGTATGGAAGTAATGTGTAATTTTCATGTGTGATGAGCATTTAAAATCTCGTGGAATATTAATAATTGCAATAATATTAATAATACGATATTATCAAGGAGTATCAAGGAGTTTAGTCTAAAAAATAGCTGATGAAAAGGATTTATTGCAGCGAGACTATCGCCGATGGCTCGACGATCGATATCGACATTGTCTCGCCTTCGACCATCTCGCTTACAATGACACAAATAGCGATGTGTGTTATTTATTTTACTGGTTTCTGTTATTCATTACATGCTTAATTCTGTGAGATTAGCTAAATAGTCACAATAAATATAACACGAGGTCCGGATTCTCTCAATATAGACGTCCGAGTGACTTGATCGTAATGTGAGGACCTCTGGAATTATTACCTACTAGCTTAAATGGCCCGGCGTCGCCCGGGTTTGGTATTTTGTAATATGAAATTAACTTATGGAGGACTTTCGATGTTGAAACTCTTGTGTCCTTATGCAATATGTATGTAGAATTCGAAATGAGGAAGAACGATACATAGCACTCAGACTATACCCTCAGAAAACGCTAGATATAGCTTTTTATGGCTCCTGGAGGATGTCGAATGTTGCATTTCATTGCTTCTACATACCATCCCTGGGAGGAGTGCAAATAAGAAGAAAAAGAAATTCCGGTTACATAAGAGTGTATTGTCTTGACAGAAAATTTTATTTCTCACTCTCATATTACCATACAACCGTTTCGGGGCTGAGGTAAAAAAGAAATTCAATATCACTTTCATACTTTCCTTCTCAAAAACCTGGGACATAATATACTGCGCGCGTAGGACTGAACATGTTCCATCCCATTTTGTCTTCTTTTAGATGCATAGGGCCTCTGATAAACATCCCTAGGCCTATTTCTCAACTAATACAAAGCCTACAGCAATGAGTGACGTATCAGTGGATAGGATTTGTTACAGACTTCCGATATAGCATACTCACTGGCACACACTTAAGTTGTCCCTGCAATACGATCGCTTATTCTACATCAAAATGTGAAATGTATTTTCCATGTCGAGGGTAGAGAAAGTTATGTGACTGCTTTATTTTCGTGGATTTTATTCGACAAGAATTATTTTCACAGTTATGTATTAAATACTTCGATAGTATCAGCATTTGTTAAAGCCCAATATTATAATATAGTATCCAAAGCCCTATGTAAACATCGTAAACAAAACTTTCGTTATGTAAAAATTGACATCAGAACTAACTAACTTTGCCTCATTTCACATTTCCGACTTTTCCCATGGATTTTCCAAAAATTTTCTTTCATACAAACCTTGTCCTGACAATTACGAATACAACAAAAAAGAAATCAGTCAAATCGGTCGAGCCGTTCTCAAGTGATGCGGCAACAACCCTTTTGTAAATTCATTTTTATTAATATAGACAAGTTTCGTCTTTTAAATTTTAATCATTATTGACTCCGCTTATAAATAGACTCATATACAGATATTCTGATATTGGTATTCAAGATCAAATATTGGAAATTAATATAGGCCTACAATTTCAAGTCACAAAGACGTTTATATCCTGTATATAGTTAATAAAATAGTAGATTAATATTATTGAATTATCTTGATATCATTCCCATGTGATCCTAAAGCTGACATTTTGAGGGGTGGTAATTTTGAACTTCATAATATAAATTTTCCCTCAAAAGACCAATATGAAATTCATTAATTTATTCACTAACAGATTACACTGAACCATGCAACAACATTTTCTACAGGATATATACCATCACTATCAATCCCATTTTATGGTGAATAAAAAGGTCAAATTTGGGTACAAATATTAGCGTATTTTCGGTGTATTTTCGCATACCAAAATACAATTTTTGGTTTATTTCACATTAAAACTTAAGGCTCATGTGATGAAAAATATTACATGTTACCGGTTCAATATTACCACATCCGTAGTGTTAACACCTAGCGTGAGGTATTGCCAGGTAACGCGTATCACAATTAATGTAATGAAGACATTTTTAACTAAAATTTTTTGAATGTCAGAGTGGGCACGCGGTTTAAAAGGCGGTTTGATGTGAGAGGTTGGGCTTGTAAGGTGTGGGCTCGTCGCCTTACAGTGAGTGAAATTTGTAACACTGTATATAATGATTCACCCATGCTAAAGCCTTACCACTCGAAGTCCCCCTTCGCCCAGGCGCTGAACAAGCGCCCTCTGACTGGATTTTTGCTATTTGGTACCAGGGTTCGAATCCCGGCTCGTGAATTTCAAATTTTATTTCATATATTTAGTTTCATCGTCATATTTAAGTATGAATATTTAGTGGTTTGGTTATGTTTTATTTTATTTTATTTATTTTATTTTTAAGTTTTTATTTATTATTTATTTTAATTTATTTTGTATTATATTATATTATATTATTTTATTTTACTTTTTATTATGTTTTATTTTATACAGTATTGTTATATTTTATATTATTATATTTTGTTTTATATTATTATATTTTATATTAATATATTTTATTTTTATATTATTTTATTTATTTCTATCTTAAATGGCCCGGCGTCACTCGGGTTTTGTATTTTGTAATATGAAATTAACTTTCTATGTTGAAACTCTATGTCCTTATATAACATGTATGTAGAATTTGAAATGAGGAAGAACGACATATGGCACTCAGACTATTCCCTCAGAAAACGCTAGATATAGCTTTTTATGGCTCATAGAGGATGGAGAATTTTGCATTCCATTGCTTCTACACACCATGCCTGGGAGGAGTGCAAAATAAGAGGAAAAAGAAATTCCGGTTACATAAGAGTGCATTGTCTTGACAGAAAATTTTATTTCTCACTCTCATATTACCATACAACCGTTTCGGGGCTGAGGTAAAAAAGAAATTCAATATCACTTTCATACTTTCCTTCCCAAAAACCTGGGACATAATATACTGCGCGCGTAGGACTGAAAATGTTCCATCCCCTTTTTTTTTGTCTTCTTTTAGATGCATAGGGCCTCTGAAAAACATCCCTAGGCCTATTTCTCAACTAATGCAAAGCCTACAGCTATGAGTGACGTATCAGTGGATAGGATTTTTTACCGACTTCCGATATAGCATACTCACTGGAAAACACGTAAGTTGTCCCTGCAATACGACCGCTTATTCTACATCAAAATGAGAAATGTATTTTCCATGTCGAGGGTAGAGAAAGTTATGTGACTGCTTTATTTTCGTGGATTTTATTCGTCAAGAATTATTTTCACAGTTATGTATTAAATACTTCGATAGTATCAGCATTTGTTAAAGCCCAGTATTATAATATAGTATCCAAAGCCCAATGTAAACATCGTAAACAATACTTTCGTTATGTAAACAATTGACATCAGAAAACTCTAACTTTGCCTCATTTCACATTTCCGACTTTTCCCGTGGATTTTCCAAAAATTTTCTTTCATACAAACCTTGTCGTGACAATTACGAATACAACAAAAAAAAGAATCAGCCAAATCGGTCTAGCCGTTCTCAAGTGATGCGGCAACAACCCTTTTGTAAATTCATTTTTATTAATAGTCTATAGATTATAATAGGCTACCGTAAAATTTAAATTATAATATGTAACAAATGGGACAAAGGGATTAACATATTATTTAATCAAAACATATAATGAATTACCACAGGAGAAAAGAATATCTTAAATTATAAAAATTTAAATGACAAATAAAACTGTTCTTAAGTTCTAAGATTAATTAAGTTCTTTGATATAGTAATAAATACATATATTGATCGCTATTAGACTATGTAACTATGTTCCCCTTCATCATCTATCATTTCACTTCACTCTTATAATCAAGTCATTTTGTTTTATGTTCCTATATAATGTACCTCTTATATTTCTTGTATATAATGTACCTCTTGTGAATTTATAAGTTATTTGTAATTGGAAATTTATGTACCACAATGCATATCATGTTGTATAAAGCCCCTTAAGGTGACCTTTGCTCGTTGGGGTTTTCTTACCATAAATAAATAAATAAATAGTGTGTGATCTGATTCTGGTGAATGTATTGTAACACGTTATTGCCCCTCCGCCCTAAGAACCAAACTTAAATTAAACAAAATTCAGTAAGTCTTTCTCACTCTAGCTCATTACTCGTATTACCTAAGAGTGAGACAGGCATATCGGTTATTGTTTACTTTAGGGTTGATTTTTAGAATGGACGGACTTTAGGCCCTAGCTCATTTGCATTATACATCCCAGTTTTGGGGAATTTGTTTTAAAAATATGGAGCAAGGATATTCATAGGGGTTCTAAAAATAATTTAATGGATCACGCGATTTCGGCGTAATGAAGAACATGAAAATAATTAGCTATTTGAGAGTTTGCATCTGCTTGCAGCACAAGCACCTGTACCCTCATGCTGTAAAATCACTCCTTTCCTCTCATCTTCGTCTGTCCCAAGAGGCATGCGGGCACTTGCTTCTGGCGATTCTGCTCTATTGCTGAAGGACACTCGAACTAATGAGACACCGGGCCTGTCCACAAACTGTCAAAATGTGTAATTATTGTCATTTATCATTAACTAGCAGGTGCCGGCGGCTTTGCCTGTGATTATTTAATCAGCTGCTAGATGCTTCACTCATATTATTTATTTAACACAAAAATAATATATTTATTATCACTGAAATCGTATTTACATAAATTGCATGCGTTTCACGATAAAAGAGCGCCGCCAGGGAAAGAGCTACCCTAGATTCAAATTCCCTAGCCCCCAAAAAACCGCATAGTCAGTTTCGTCCAAATCATTCGATATCTTCCCACTCAGGTGTCCATTCATGATCCCCTTCTGTCCACCTATGTAAAAAATAAATAAGACCTCTGCGTGTCGTAATGTTATAAACAATTGAATCAAGTAGATCAGGCTAACAAAATCGAAAAGATCGACAAATTGATGTGTTATATTGGAAAAAAATCGATTTCAGCGATGCTAACTTTTTCCCGGTTGCTGTGCCAACCGAGAAAGGCCACCTTCAAATAATTTCACAATTGAATACGGTCCACACAGAAACACCAGCTCCAGTATTATATTAGATAGAGTGTGTAGCATTTTCCGCCTATTCACCACTAATTCAAAATAATAATAATAATAATAATAATAATAATAATAATAATAGTAATAACAACACATTTATTCCAAAAAGTATACGTCGGTGAATTAACATATGAGAATAATAGACTTTATTGGAATATTATAATTTATTACATATCGTATCTTGATTTAGTCATTTATGTACAGTAGTATAAATAGCATAACTTTATATCAGTAGGCCTATATGTGAGTAAAATCTTTCTAATCCAAATTACATATTATTACACAAATGTTCAAAATGTGTATACGAACAATAATGGTCAAATTATAAACATGTGTTACAGTTACAAATCGTTTATATGTGCGTGATCTTGATATTTACAAATATAAAAGTTATAATTAACTACAGATCACTAAAATAGGCCTATAGACTTTATTATTTAAAGGAGATAAAAAGAAACAAAGTAGGTGAGTAATGTTACCATAAGTAACATAGTGAATATTTGAAATTAATGTCTAAATTAAGTATGTTTCTCTAAGTCATCTGTATACTGTATATTTAGATAAAACATGGTTATTAATGTAATTATTTAAAATTAAAATTAAAATTGTACGTTGTCTATTCTGAGTTTAGAATCAGTTTATTTGATGCTCAGTACAGGTTAATAAATCAGGAACGCATCCAAAGAGCGACATCATGTAAGGCAGGTGTGTAAGGCAATTAAGACGAATTAAGGCTTGAAGCGAAACAAGCTTAGCAGAGGCGCCCGCATTATGCGCCTCAACATAATCTGAATGGTATTCAGGAGTAACCTGTCTGTTTGCATTCACCTGTTTCTGACCCTGCTGCTTTTGGCTTGCACAAATCGAATGTTTAAAGCCGATGTCTCACCATCCATTTCATTTTGATCAACAACTTGTATGAAGTATCATTGCATGCAATTATTTCTGGTTGTGCGCATGAGAGTGCGATTTGGTCCAATAGATTGTCCAGCTCCTCTGCCGAAACGAAAGTCGATGGTTACTACAATCGGCAAGGGTTCGATATGCACTCACATTCTGGTAACATTCTGCCAAAGCTTTTTCCAGGGCATCTCAACATTTATGCCGGTTTTAATAATGGTTCTAGTTAGTATTGTTGTAAATTCAATATCTGCCTTAGTGTCTGTTATTCTTCTTGATTCTAACATTTCATTATATCGCTGATCGAGCGGTGGCATCGCAGTGAATCAATCAGCTGTGTGGAAGAATCAGCCATGTTTCTACGTCATATGGATCACGTGGGAAGAGAATGACGCTCATTGGTTGATTTCATATTTTTAATAGAAAATTAGAAACGTTTCTATTCCGTTGCGTGCAATACAATTGCATGAAATTGTGTGCAATGGCAGTCATGTCACACGATCCAATTTGATGGTCTGGAGAAATTCGGACCAAAATTTGGATCGTGGAGCATCGGCTTAAGCCATAAAAAAATCTTGGTTTCCAGATCAACCGGAAACTCCTGTGTAAGCTATTAAAATTTGACAATAACTAACAAACCCTCTGACCCTCAAGAAACCGAGACGGTAGTACAACAGCAACGTTCTCCTTATTTTCTGTTACAATACGTTTCTTTTGTGGATGCTGTTTACCTCATTCTGATTTATTGAAAAACAGGAGAAGAGGAAAATCAAAATATACCTGGATAGAAAGGACTAGGAGAATCATATAAGAAAAAATCGACAGGTGAAAACTGAATTTGAAGCCGTTCTCCATACATGCTGTATTAACTCCTTAGCCTTTTCCTACTGGTATATTGATTTCCTTATTATCTGTAGCCTACTGTAAGTTGTATTGATGTCTTTATAAAGTAAATACTCAGTACAACTACAATTGATTACACAACTATTCTATACTAATTAATGTAGGGCCTAGGTTACCACATATACCAATTACACTCAACATCTTTAGTCTGTTAAAGGATCTCCTTGGAGAGCAGAAGTTCAAATCTGATGAAGACGTCCAATCGATGGTGCAGGAGTGGGTATAGCGTCAACCAAAATAATTTTTCTCAAGTGGTATCGAAGCTCTACCTTTCCAGTGGTGTAAGTGCATTGAACTGGGAGGGGACTAAGTAGAAAGTAATGTACAAGGAAACATTCTTCCTGCAGTAAAATGGTAGAAAAAAATTAATTTCGTTTTTCATTTGATTCTCCCTGGTAATTTATCTAAAATTTTATTTTATATTTGAGGTTTGGTTTGAGATCGGTCCTTCATCTGAGACTTTTAAGTTCATTATTACTTGACCTCTGTCTGCAAGCTTGACTGGTTTTTTGAGTCAGGCGGCCGAATCAAGACGTACGCTTTTTCATGAAGCAACTTGTGTCAACGAACATAATCCCCCCTTGTACGGGTGTTTAATGTCAAGAACCATTTGAGTATAGGCCCAAGTAATACAAGTTAACATGTTACCTCAAATATAGTAAGACATTTCAACATGATATACTACGCAACACCATCTATATGAGATGTCGAGAGGTCATAAAGCTGTTTTCACAGACATCACAGGGTGATTCTAAAATTTATTAAAAACTAACTTACCCGTCGCGCGTTGCTGCGGCATCAGAAGAAAGGAAATTCAAGGAAACTCATTCGGGGAACTTACTAAATAATCACTTTACTTTAAATCCGAATGGCTGACTCACTCATTCACTGACATAATTGTTTTCTCACTTTTGGATGAGTGAGGAGCTTGCAATTTGGCACTGTTATAACGTTTAGTCTGGTACCGTTTGTAAAATTCCAAAAAGTTCAATTTTTAAATGTTGATTCCCGGAAAACCATTCAAAATGGCAGACACAACTTCAAAGTATGTGCAGACCTTCCTTTTGGAGGTTTATGAAAGCTAAATGGTAAGTCGTATCAAATATTCGATTGCATTATAATAATGGATATTGAGAGATCTACAATTTTGGTTCTCTATCTTTCTGTCCTATCCCTAACAGTTATACTTTAGATAGAGTTTGATTTTCTTTATTTCAAGTAATTATTTTTTACATTTTGCAATTTTTGACACATTTATAGTACAGCTAAAGTTTGAGATATACAGCTGTAGGCCTGAAAGTAAAAAAAAAATCGGTATTGCTAAGAATGTGGCCTGTATGTATAATGTACCTAGGTATATATTATAATATATACAAGACAAAGCTCAAGTAACTACTTTGTTTAGGCTGTATACTCTGATCTCAGGATTTTTTAATAAAATAATGAAATGGATAATCCTATATTTTTTGCAGCTACACTCTGTAACTAATAATTATATACCAATAGCTTGCAACATATGCTACCACGTTATCAAATAAATGCTTTGGGTGTAACCCCTCTGGCAAACCTTCCAGACTTCCAGTGTCATTGGATATAATTGATTTTTTTTATATTGGACATAAATACTGTATGTGTTTTTTCTTGATTTATGCAACACGGAGCGTTTTTAAGCCTGCAATTAAACAAGTGATTTAGAATGAAGTCAAAAGTAACAACGTTTTTGGAGAGTCTTGATAATTATTGGTTATTATTAACTGCTATGTGTGAGCTGCCTAGAGCCTTTTACGCCTTCCGGGTATTGTTGTTTCCTGTATATTGCGCTGAACGAAGTTATTCTTAAAGATAACCTTGCCCTTTCTTTTATGTGAACAATAAAGAATTCTGAATTTTGTTTGGTTATATTAAAGCTTTAAGTTGTCACCAAAAATATTATTTCGACGATTTAGACGTTTAGATTTAAAAATGTTTAGGATAATTTACTGCATTTTAAAGATTTGCAAGCTAGATTGAAATGTTTACATTGTTTTAAAGTTTTAGTGTCAGAAGTATTAATGAGAAAAAACTTTCAAGCATAATATTTGTAGAATACTGTACAGGCTAACATTAAGCTCTTGTATTACTTAAAAACTTTCTGAGAGAAAATTAATTTTGTATTGAAAAGAAACAGTTAGTAATACTGGAATACAGCTACGTTTATTTTTAATTCCCATTCCGTTTATTACATCACAAAAAATAGTATTTAGGTTTCGTGAATTTGTATGGGTTCAGAATGATTTACTGTCGTAAACTCTATTACGACATTCTTCCCGTGAAGAAATGCCAGACAATTAAGCGTATTAGAGAAGTCCGGTCTCTATCTTATAACCCTGATTTTTGAAGCGGGTTTGAAAGTTTTAAACTCGATTTACTCAAAACAGTGATTTGGAAGCTACTACAGTTTTATTCTGAGGCTGCAATGAGCTTCTTAAAATTACGACATGTATTGCTTTTAATATATACATTTTATTGTTCATTGCATATGATTTTGTGTTCGTGAATGGACCTATTCAAAAATCTTGTGTGTTTTGCCTCTTAGCATAATTCTCTTCTGGAGCTAGGCTGTTCATAGACACACAGACGCACATACACACACAGAACCGCATACTCATACAAACGTGTTTCTGAAAATAATATTTTTTAATTCAGGGTGCCTCAAAACGTGTACTGATGTTAAAAACTCAACTTCGAAATTCGGAGTCAAACACAATACTTCCTCTACCTAAGTACCTATGGAACGAGAAGAGTAAGTAAAAGTAGGTTAAGGGTGTAGGGTGTACCATACATATCTTAGTACCAGAATCAACCTTCTAGAGTCCAGCGGTTCCCAACCGATGGGTCGCGGAAGGGTTACAGGTGGGTCGCGACTCGATCCTAAAACTATCAGAAATCATCGAAAAACCATCAGAAAAGATAAGAAAAATCGAAACAAATCAAATTGAGTTTTGATTGTTTTCTTGGTTCTTTGTTTACTTTTATAATTGTAGTTTTTATCTTCACCTAGGAACACTTGCTAGTGAGTATGAAACCACTTGCTGCACATATTGCAAACATATATCTATTGTTAAATAAATAACTGTTTTTCTACAAAGTGCTTATATTTTGTCGACCATTTTCAAATCAGAACACACATTTTTTTTATCAATCTGTATTTTTACTCCACCATGGACCGATGGACCGTGGAGATATTCCAATAAGGAAAGGTGGGTTGCCAGCTGAAAAAGTTGGGAACCACTGTTCTAGTCAATCGAAAACTAGAAGTTGTTTATTATATCAAATTCATGAGTACAGCACACCGAACAGTCTTTCCAAACATTATAACACAGCTATATGTTAATACAATAAACATAATTATTCATTTTCCCCTTAACTTACTGCTTTAATATTTCCATTGCCTATTTTATAATCTTTGTTCTTATCTTCGACCAATACATTAATACGAAAATAAATAAAGTTTCTTCCAAACATCGCATTCGCAGCATTTATATTCAGCAAGCTTTGTAATACGATCGTCATGCAAAGTGTCCTGGCATTTAAATTGAGAATTTTTAACTTTATCGCAACACGTTTCTCCACTTGCATAAAAAGAGAATCTGCTTAAGTAGCAGAAGTAAGTGTTGTCCTTCCAATGATATAATCACTTAGTAATGTAACGATGCTGGTAGTGGCAACCAATCTTCTACTTCGTTAGGTTCCATATGTTCGAGAACCTATTTGCTACAGTCACGCCTCGAAAGATCATCTCTACATGTACTGACGTCACCTGTAAGGAATGATCTTTGTTGCTAATTTACAGTAGCTTATACGGTAGTAGTGAAGACGTGCTAACAGTCGAAAACATTTATTAGGGGGACCGAGACTTATGAGATGATAATGTTACGATGGATCTAATTATAAGATCGACTGTCTTTAGAAATTCAAACTGGACAGTTGACTGAGGACTAATATTTTCTGTATTCTAGCCTATAGTCTACTATGCTCTCTTTCTAATTGTTGAGAAATAAGCAATTTAAATATTCACGAAAACACATATAAAAAGTTGCGTAAGATCAGCCGTTCTGATTTGCATTTATACCCTAAAACTAGGTGCCCGCGGCTTCGCCCAAGATAATTAATAAGAAAAATAAGGAGCAAAATAATTAAAACGTTATATTTAAAACGAATAATAATTATAAAAAAACTAAAAATCCGGCTTGGGAGTGCATTCCACGATTAGATGGGAAAGACGACCTCAGATTCGAGTTTCCTGGCCAATAGAACCTCTGCATAGTGAGTTCCGTCCAAATGGATCAATGACTGCCGATTTAGGCCAAGATTCACTATCCCTCTTCCGTCTATGTTGAAAATTTCATATGTCTGCGTGCCTTGACATTACCCATATAAACAAGCAAATCGACCAGGGTTGTGCTCGCAGATTTCTTTTTTTTAGTAAAATTTAGATTCAAGATCAAAGACAGCTGACAAGAAATAATCTACGGGTCGCAAAACAACATTGAGTACACAATTTACAGAGAGTCACCAAAAATTAGTGCATAAACTATAAACATTTTTTTAAACATTTATAACAATAAATATAGAGATTATGGCTTCCTATAAAATGTAACGGAAATAATTTTTATTTATTTCTTATTAATTAACCTTGCGGAATTAGGCCAATAGGCCATCTCTAGCACTCAGCCAAGGGGAATTATACAACTTAATTATAATTGAGCATACTCAATTGTATGAAAAAGAAAACTAAATAATGATACATTAAAATAAAACAAATTAATACAATATTGACTAAAAATACTGAAAAATGCTAAGATATTGAAGTTTGAATATCACTTTTATCCAGCTAGTTGTTTCTATAACTTGATTAACTTGCACTTGTACTATGGTATCGTTTGGCGGCTCCTTCATAAATTACAAAGACAATAGAGAACACAGTGATGAGACAAATATATTCTAAACTTTCGGAAAGACTCCCTGTTACCATCTTCAGTGATACTGCATTCGTCATATCTGCCTGGATAATTTCAATCATAAGTTCCTGCATTGCTCAAAAATAAACATTTACCAGTAGGCCTACCTAAGTGAAAAATTAATAATGAAATAAGATAATAAGAAAAGATACACTTTACAGTTGTGAGATTCGTCTTCCTATGGAATGGTCAACATTATATAGAATTCCTATAATATTTAGTTCATGAATCAGTGACCAAACCAGTATAAAAATAAATGGTGCAAAAATACGTTGCACAAACTTTCTCGCATATACGTGTTAAAGGCAAGCACAGAAAAAATTAAATTAAAGAGACAATTAAATTTTACTTATTACATTTTCATAAAACTAACAAGTATCTAGAACGGAAAGCATCAGTTTCGATCTTTATGTTCAATGCTTTTACCGTGAAATAATAATAATAATAATAATCAATGACAGTAAAACTGCATATTATTAGTACTACTACTAACTTACTACGGGAAAATTCAAATATAAGTCGCACCTTGGGATAAATCGGTCCCACCCAACCTATCTTCACCGATGCAGTTTCTTTTATACCACGATCTAGCGAATTCTTCTGTCCTCGTATTATGAAGAAACTCGTGATGGGACGTTGGAGGTATGACGTCACACCGCTAGACGAGAGGTGACAGGCTGAAAAACCTTGCGGGAGATTTAATATGCCACATTTTCGAAACCTACAATCAGTGTATCGTACATTATTCGAAAATGCAAGGGCGCTTCGCTATGGCTGCCGCCTCCGCTTCGCGCACTTAACTATGTGGTAGTGTTATGCATTATTTAGCTATATGCAACAGAATACAAGGGCAGTTGGTCACTCTGCTTCGCTCAGAAACAAAATACATCACACAGTCCGTGCAAATATGAATATCGAATGAATATCGAAGGGTCGACTTATATTTGAATTTCGCCACCATTACTACTACTACTTAGGTTATATTGCACGCTTTAACTGCATGTATGTCATACCACGTGTTTAGTATGTTTGCGTGCAACATTAGTCTATAACATCGTTTCTTAACCTTTTTGAACCCGAGTACCTCTAAAATGAGTAAAAAACTTTACGGACCCCTAATTTTACATCCCATTTTTAAAAGTAGGCTATATTTAGGCCTATATTCTTAATATTTGGGGTATTAAATTATAGGTCGTTATAACGAAATACATTTTTTTAATCCGACGGAAACACAGTTATTGAATTGGAATGAAAGTATTGACAGTAAATTTATATTTTGAACAGACTTTAATATGTATTACCAATTTGATAATATAATTTGGAATTATGTTATTACTCACTTTTAATGAGACGGTTGAGCTTGACGCCTCTTGCAGAGTTCCAGGTTTTTTGGCTCAATATTAGTCAAATTTAGTCGAAGATCAGGAGATACATTAAGTCGGTTTCTGTATTATGTTTTTAGTTAAACGAGCGATGAAAATCCCTTCTCACAAAGATAGGTTGGTGAAAATAAAACTGCATGGCGCCTCTAAAAACAAATTCCGACAAAGTCTTATTTTTTAGAGTTTTGAATGAAAGAGGGAACCATAGACGTCAGTGCATCAGGGGTTTGAAACTGTGATTCGTAACTGCAAAAGTAAGGAAACTTGCAATATGACCTGTATTTTCGAAGATTTTAAAAACTTTGACATCTAGTGTCCATTTTATGTGAAGAATTTCTACTTCTTTACTTCCCACTTGCTTTATGATATTTTTAAATTAATTATGTTTGCGGACCATCTGCACCGTGTTCGCGGACCACCAGTGGTCCGTGGACCATAGGTTGAGAAACGCTGGTCTATATTAACAACTCATTCGCATCATGTTTCTGTTGTTTAGTGATGTCTTCTTATGTGATATTCAGTTTAAACGATTATAATATCCAGTGACATAGCGGCAATGAGTTATGGAAAATAAGCAAGTCCTACAAACCCGGCGTTTGCCTTTGCGAACGACGGAACCATGAAAAACCCAAGTCAATTTGGGCGGCCACGAGGTTTGATTTGAACTCAGGACCTCTTCCCTGTTAGCCCATAGGCCTACCACCTCGCTGTAATTGGTTTTAGTGTGTTCATTGCGACTGAGCTAAACTGATTGCATTTCACAACAATAAGTACATTAGGCCTATAGTTTTCTTGTTACTAGGGGCAACAAAATGTCATTCATATTTTAATTGACATTTATGTTCTGAAATTCGCATTTAAGCTGTCCTTATTTCGTTTTTATCTTGATATTTATTAAATGTACAAAGAAATGTGTTAAACAAAAAATGTTCGTTTTAAATTTTTCTACAACTTTACTGTGATAGGTTTTCATGTATCGCCCACTGTAATGGATGTAATCTAGAAAAATTGAAAATGGAAACGAGTAAAGTACCCCTTAAGTCATTTTTGCAGAAATACGGATATAGCCATTTTATTAGTCACAGAAGAGTTAACAATTTTAAATTTTTATTAAAATCGTTAGAGCCATTTTTTCAAAAAACAAATTTTTTAAAAAAGTTTTCATGAAAAGTCCCCTTAATATTTCAGTTGTAAAACTAAATTTCTGGGCGGTTCGACAAAATTTCGAAAAAGCCCTTAATTCAAAAAATGAAGTAAATACAATGAACCGTTTATCCGCTGTGCTTGTCCACGGACAGACGGACAGACGTCATTCCAAAAAATATTTTTTTCGGTTTCTAGGCTTCATGAAACGTGCTCTCCCGGTGTTATCTCCACTTCGATTTTTTGTCACGATCACAATACTTTCTCTATACTACGTATATGCGAGAAAGTAATATGTGGAATTTAGACCAATCTCAGGTGTCTGTTATAATTTAGTAGTTTTGTTATTTTTTTCGCACCTAAGAGCACTTCTTTATATAAATTCACAAGGACTAAATGACCGAAACATCTTCATACCTGTAGTTCCTTTGATAAAAACAATCACTGAACACAGCGATTGAGTGTAGTATATATAAGCTGCATATGAGTTAATCTAAAAGATAAGACTATTAATTAAAAGTCCAGGAAGCGCGACTATCGTTGTTGACGAAACTAGTGATATATTATAATATATAGACTGTCCAGCCATAGACTATATTTTTTTCTTGCCTCCAGATGAGCAAAGCTCGTGTAGAGGGGCTGGAAGTGAAATTATAGTACATGTATATTGTAGAGAAACAGAGATATTTATAAAATGCATAGCATATAAATTAAATATTTAAAAAAGTTAACCGAGTTTACAATGGCAGAAATTAAAAATATAAATTATAACATTACCAAAAATTGAGCTAAATTTACAAACTATTTTTATATTTAGAAATACAAAAATAGATGGAATATCTCTCTTACAATGATACAAATAGCGATGTATTTAATTTATTTTGTTGGTTCAAATTATCATTACATGATTAATTGTGTGGTTATTAGGTAAACAGTCATAATAAATTTAACTCGAACTCACTCGTGAATTTATCAATAAAATCAGAATCTTTCGTTACAACACCTACAATAATAATGTAGAAGTTTTATGTTTGAATTTATTAAACACTTAACATTATTACAAACTTTAACTACTACTGCAGATGAATTAATAATTAATTAAATAAACAATAGAAATAAATACTATTTTCGATTACCATATTTTCAACCACTTTTGGAAGGGTTCACATTATACAGAATTCCTCTTGATAGTAATGTAGAAGTTCTTACGTTTGAATATTGCAAACGAAACGGCATCAATTTCACACACATTTCCGTGTGTAAGTTATAAGTACTTTGATGTGTCTTCATGCTATACGATTACATTGTACTGAGTTTCATGACGGTCCCCTGGTAAAGTGCTATCCCTTGTCTTGGAGTGACTCCAGCGTTTGACCTCATCTGGAGAGTTGTCCATCTTGTGGAGAGTGATTTGTACCCCAGCAAGACTTGTGGTCATGGCGTCAAATTCCTCTCCCTCCACTCCCTCCGCAACCTACATCGTACTTAAAAGAGTTGCCACAGTCTTCATTTGCAAATCCTAGAAGCCGGAGCATGTCTTTGTTTCAAGACTTACTACCTCATAAATAAAACGTTCTCCTTATTGTCTGAGGCTCTTACAATTGTAATTCAAACCGAGGACGTGTATTCCTTTAAATTCGTTGGATAATAAACTCTCCGTAGCCTTTCCGACCTTTGTGATTAGATGCCCGGACTCCAGGGCCAAGTAGACTACTATATATTCGAGAGTATTCCGAGGTCAAAGTCTTAGTCATGTACAATGTATATAAATCTCCAAAACTTCCAGTGCATTGGTCACTAGCAATATATAGTTATCAGCTACCTGTAGGTGTTTCCGTTTATTATGTACATTAATTGTCTAACGTATACTGTCTACTATATTATATTGTCTAACATATATATTATATCGGATGACTCAGTTACAAACGGAGCTCGACAATATGATTATTCATACTTAATTGAATGTAATCAATCAACAATGATGTCGGGCATTTCATACAAAAACAAAATGAATAAAGTCAGGTAAACTGATATTATAACAAAGTGCCAGAATGCTTTTGTTTAATCAGTGATAAATGCAATATGATATGCAGAAAATAAGTTATTTTTGTAATCTATCTCCAAGTTAGGCTCCAGATCGATTCACAAAGCAGGGCTTGCGGAAGAACAAAGATCTAAAGTTTGATACTTTACCTTAATTCATGCTAGTATACACTTATATAAGAAATTCTTAAAATACAGTATGTCTAGACTTTTCAAAATGCACTGCCAAAGAAGTCCACTTATGTATGTAGGTCTAATTATTTAACAGTAATATACCTTCTGTATATATATAACAGTATTCATGCTGTACTCATTTCCACTTGATAAACGAAATAAACAAACATCTGACTACATTGGAGTCAGACCCTCAATTATTAAGCAAAGCGGCATTGTAGTATAGCTATGATTCCCCATTTAAAAAGCATGTGACCTTTAATTAGACGTTACTCCGGTACCGGTCAACCGATTTGGTCCAAAATAAATAGGCTTCTTGCTATGGACATTATAAATGGACCAAGATTTATGAAAATCCGATAAAGCGTATTTGAGTTATCGCTCTTACATACACACGGACGGACAGACATTCTCCCATCCCGCACCCAATCTCATAATGTACCATACTGGCACTTAATAAAAGCAATATTATGAATAACAAATCATACAAAATAGTAGGCCTACATCAAGTAACTCCTCCGACAATTAGTAAATTCAACGATTGATTATATTACATATAACTGATAGTCTAGTATATTCTTTATTTCCGAAATTAATATAGGCCTACCACTACTAAAACCAATCTATTGAAAATGGAGTAACTTTCAACTGGCTTGGGTTTTGTATGGCAACTTCTTCGCCATCAGTGTCTGGAAGGCAGCATAACAAGTAGGCGTTGAGAATTGACTTGCAGCTTCGATTGAGGAAACTAGCTATTCACAATCAGCTGACTCTTGTAAGCTGAATATCTGATGTTATAAGCATTCGATTACGAGAAAATTCCCGAAACCACAAAAATAAAAATTCCTACAATGAGCTGTTGTACACATATTCATAGAATTTAAAACATAACTTAACATAACTTAATAACACTGGAGTACTGAAAATTAGTTGACTGTATTGAAAAAAAAAAGATAAAAAATTCTCCGAATTACTAAATAAAAACCTGATGGGATACACTCACATAATTTTAATTTTAGAACCTAAGCATGACCAATATGATTTTCTCACAGAAAATTCTGTTTCGTAATCAGAGATCGTATGGCAGGGAGTGAATATTCAGTTTACTCAGCCTCAGGCAAAGTTGTAACTTATTGTTGATCAAGCAGACATAAAGCCGAGTTAGTACATACGATGGTTGGCTATTTTTCAGAGAATTTGTCAAAAAAATGCTTCATTTTTTCTGTGAATTCACCAGTTTACAAAATTAAAACATAATTGTTAAGAGTCATTTTAAGAGTAAATAAAGAAAAATTGAAATTTTCTTCGTGTAACGTGGTAGTAATAGTAAAAGAAAGTCATCGAAAATCTTCGAGGCTCATTTCCAAAGTATACTTCTCCGAATTTTTTTTTTGGTGACGCAAAGACATAGGTCAACTCACACAGAAATGTGTTTCTGAAAATGTTATTTTGGATTCAGGGAACCTCAAAACATCTATCAATGCTGAAAACTCGTCATCGAACTTCAGGGTCGAACGCAATACTTCCTATAACTATAGTAGCCTACCTTCGGCGCAGGTAGAGAAAGTAATTTTTTTAACACATTATACTAAAAATATTTTGTAACAATACTGCCCTTGTAGCCACTAATTTATTGAACTCATGACAAGACAGGCTAGGGCAATTTTGACCCGAGTCAAACCGAGAGAGATTAAGTCATTAAACTGTGAATATCATTTCAAGATAGTTTAGTCTGTAGTGGTGTATTATAATGTATTTATATCTCTATATAAAACAGAAATGTTAGAGCTAAAGACCATCTGATAACGCAGAGGGTGCTGCTAGAAGTTACAGGTAAACGAGAGAGGAAACATTAGGAATGAAAAGTGAAGGAATGTTACTACTGCACCTAGATGCACAATACTGGAGTTATTTAACGTTTCGTTTTCGTCAAAAAGACAATCCCCAAATATTTCATGTAAAGATTTTCGCAGTATTTTAGTACTCTTATTCAATAATATAATGTGAAGGCATATATTTACCGTAGAAATATGGAATAATGATTACCATTTTGATATGTCTACAGCAAACGAGTGATAATATTTGTGAGAGTTATATGAGTTTCCCCAAAGTAATCCAAGGATTATCATTGGTGAAGTTTTACTTATTTAAGAAGAGAATAAAAAATATTACTTCTGAAATTGCCATTAATTTTCCTTCAGTTTTATTTAAGCTTTCTACAGTATGTACTAACGGCTTTACTTGGATTCCATGTGCGGTTTTGTCGCATTACAGTTCTCAGTCACGTTTCAATCATACATTATCAGTTCTTCTAGGGAAAATTCCCAATTTTAAAACACAGTGTACGATTTTGGTCCATTTAGCTCTTTTATAATATACTAACATTCTCTGATAGGCTATCTTTGTAATATAGTCCTATTAAATAGGCGTCTCCAACCATATGTTTTCTGGTCCCATCCTATAAATCTTACTTACTCAATGGCAAAAGACAATTCCTAAGCAGCTAAAGGAATAATATCTAATTGATGGAACCCGGAGGTTCATTGCCGCACTTACATAAGCCCGCCATTCAACCCTATTCTGTGTTAACTCCAACCTACCATCCCTCGCAAATCCTACTTCCCTTAAATCTATTCTAATATTGTCCACCAAACTACGTTTAGGTCTTCCAAGTGGTATTTTCCCTTCGGGTCTCCCAGTCAATATTTTTTAGATATATCTTTCCTATTCCATGCGCGCAACATGCCCATCCCATTTCATCCTCCGTGATTTAATTACCCTTATTATATCCGGTGAAGAGTACAGGTTATGAAACTCGTCATTACGCAGTTTTTCAAGTCCCCATTTTCATCTCTCTTAGGTCCGAATATTTTTCTATGCACCTTGTTTTCGAACGTAAACCTTATATTTACCTTTTCCCTATGCAGTTAGCATAATAGCCTATGTATTGTAAACGGCAACAAAATTTCTAGAAATAAAGTCTCCTATTCCTAGGAGAGCTTGACTTTTCTTGTTGCGTTGCTATTATATAATCAAGTGTTTGTTCATTAAACAAATCAGAACAGAGTTTACGAAGTGCAGACATGTTGCAATATGAATAGAAGGTTCACAAAAGGGTACATTTTACAGCAAATGCGTATTTTACGGTTTATGATTATGCTGATGCCTACAATTATAATTAGGAGAATATGATGACAATGATGAGTGACTTATTTTTACCCGGGGAACGTAACTGTTAGGATCGGTTGATTCTTTTCATTCAATGGAATAATTTTAAATCGGTTATTCCGCATACTACCAAAATTATGGACACTTCTTGATGAATTAAGGGACTGTGTTAACTTACTTGAACAAGGAACTTGGCAAATTTTTATGAGAAGCTATAATTTAGGCTTGGAGTGTTAAACGAATGTGAACCCTTAAAATCCCTTTTGGAAGACGCATTTTTTCCTCTCTAGGCTGTATATATACACACACACGTTTGAAACATACATTGTCAGTTCCGCTAGAGAACATTTTACATTTTAAAACACAGTATGCAATTTTAGTTCATTTAGCTCTTTTATAATATACTGATATTCTCTGATAACTTTGTAATATAGTCCTATTAAATAGACATCGCCAACCTTATGTTTTCTGGTGCCATCCTATAAACCTTACTACTTACACAATGGCAAAAGACAATTCCTAAGTAATTAGTGTAAAAAAATAGAAAAGCTCATTCGTAAATGTATACAGTTTATTTCAGGTAGTTCTAGGAGCTTAAATCTGCGTTAGAGAACATTGCAGGCATTTGATTACCTTGAGAAAACAACTTGAGCAGTGGCTCTAATGAAACTTAAGCATGTACAAACTTGAAGTACTTATTTTATTTCTGGGATGTGACGTACTGAAGTTGTAACAGAGGCTGCTGGTACATGGGAAGTACATGGAGGTTGGTAGCTGTCGTTGTCAATCTTCTGGAAGCCACTGTACATCGCTTCTGTACGATTATTCCCTGCAGACTACATTCCAAAACTCCTAATGTGTATTCTCTTTGGTTCCCATCATTATCTAGAGAGTAAGCAGAAACGTGATTTTAATATTTCAAAGTAGGCATTGAATACTGATCTTAGCATCTGCAATTGGTATGCATCTAGCGAAAAGGATATGAGAATTAGTTTGATAGGAATATTTAATTGAGTCTATGTGGTATTATATCTATACACCGGTATTAGAGGGAAGAAGAGGGCACTATTAATATTTTTCTAAGCGAGGTTTTAACATGTTTGTTATATTTTCATACTCATTTTAAATATGCAAAGCACTGTTCCTGTACATGTAATTTTTTTGTATTGTGTGTGTTAATGTTTTTCTGTTGTTAGTAGAAGTCGGCTCTGATATTAGTTTAAGTATTTATTATTGGTAGTGTAAGTTGCCAGTTATGTTCTCCAGATAAATATACAATTAAATAAATAATGATGACTTAGCCAGTGAAAAACGGCACTATGTACCATCGTGGTATTGAGGTAAAGGGTATCATTTTATTTCCAAATTTAATTTATGTGAAGAATTTTCGTTATACGGAGCAGAGAGCTGGACTCTACTGCAGAAACAAGAAAGTAAAATAACAGCCATGGAAATGAGATACTTAAGACGAGTTGTGGGAAAGACAAGAAGGGATATGATTAGAAATGTAACAATAAGAGAGGAGTTAGGTACCCACTCCGTTAAAAGAATACTGGAAAAAAGACAGCTTAAATGGTATGGACATGTATCCCGCATGCCAGAAGAAAGGAAACCGAAACAGTATTTAGAAGCAAGACCAGTAGGCAAAAGAGCAAGGGGAAGGCCACGTATGCTATACCAGGAATACATTGAGGAGTTGGGAAAAGCAAAGGGAAAGACATGGACAGAAATGAAGAGAATGGTAATGGACCGAGATGAATGGAGGAAATGGGTAGAGGCTGGTACTCCACGCTTAACAGCACAAAGGAGTTAGAGAAAGAAGAAGAAGAAGAAGAATTTCGCACATTTTGCATTAGGTAAAGATTACAGGTGAACAAAGTTGGGTATCTAACATTTAATGACAACCCAAATTTAAAAACTGATTATTAATAAAATTGCGAAAAATGTGCATTCTTATGAAAAAAGAAGCTTCAAATGTTTTTATTTTTAAAAAGTTCAAGTGAAACAAAAAACAAAGTTCTCCGGTAGTGAAGTTCCACATTTCTGGCAAAGTACTTAAGGTGTTCAGACATAATAAATTTATTATGCGACATTCGTTAGAGTCCCTGTAATTTTCGTCATTACAAGATTACTAGAAATATATGAAGTTGTCAAAATTACTTAGAACACCGTTGAGCTGTACTGTTGAGTCATTTACCTCTATAAAGATAATAGTATTTGTGTCAATTAAGTTCGAGAAAGGTTTTGCGACCAGTTAGAGTAGTCCTTTTTGCGATTTTTGTCACTTTGATGTACCTAACGTTTTTTTTGGTCCGGTCAGATATTGAGAAATGACTTCGTATAACCTGTGACAAGATCATTGATTGTGTGCACCGAAGCATTGAATATCTCAGCACTATTTAAAGCAAACATTACAATCTCATCCCCTTGCACCCTTATTATAATATTAATAACAATAATATTATAACAAATAGGCCTATATAAAAAATATAATTCGTGCAGAACGGTTACCAAAGCTTACGATTACTAAATAGAACATTAAATTACTCAGTAAACCTACATTAAAATCTCATGCAGTAGATGTTGCCAGAATTGCCTGTAGGCCTACCCTTAAACAAAGTTTTATTTTGCTTAATATTTCTTTCTATTCATGAGAACGTACAACTGTCCACTCTTTATATGAGTTCTAAATGTTGTTCCTATAAATTACTTGCCGTATTTGGTATTGTTAATGAAAGAGATTATGAAATTGACAAAGCAGACTACATACCTGCTCTTGTCGTGTACTAGACAATTATGTCGTTCGATGATAGCGGCAGGAATGACTTTGTATTTATTTGGTATCTCTAGCTGCGGGCTGTACAAAGTAAGCACCAGAACAAAAGATAAAAAAGTATTTTAAGAAATGCTAGGTCTACAAGTTTTAAACATTTAAGATATTTCAGAATAATAAAACATGGAACATGATTTATAGTCTATTAAGAGATAATTAAGAGATAAGCTGCATTGGAGATGCTATTACGCTTGGCATCACCAAAGTCATTTTTTCTGATACTGAGTAGAATCGGTAAATTATAAATAATAAACCTTCATCAATGCTCTGTAAATGGTATTTGAGCACCAAAAGACCTGGCACAAACAGAACACAATAGAGTTACATTACTCTACAGAGACAATATTAGAGTTTATTTTTGTTTGAGTATATGTTTGGAAAATACCTATTTTATTCATAAATATCATTGATCAATATAATAATAATAATAATAATAATAATAATAATAATAATAATAATAATAATAATAATAATAATAATGATTTATTTAACCTGGCAGAGTTAAGGACTTAAAGCCTTCTCTTACACTCATCGTATTTCATGTGAGTATAAACATATAATTATACTATGAGTATTATTTTGTGAGTATATTATAAGAAGTACGAGTAACATAATTATTTTTAAGATCCCTATTTTTAACATTTTGTGGCAGTTTTATTTCTTTTACTTGTATTAATACCCGTCTTTCTATTTTTTTTTGCAGGTAAGACTTTTTTGGAATTTTCAAGGCATGGTCAAGGTAGGCTTTAATTAAACTTCCCAATAATTAATGCTTGTAGTTTCAAAATAATTTTACTAGTATTTGTTATAAATACAGGCTTTTATACATACCTTTATTATACGTACTATTATTTATCTTGTAATAAGTATAAATTTAATGTAAAAATGAAATAATGTATATCAGAATTAACATGGTCAAGGTAGGCTTTAATTAAACTTCCCAATAATTAATGCTTGTAGTTTCAAAATAATTTTACTAGTATTTGTTATAAATACAGGCTTTTATACATACTTTTATTATACGTACTATTATTTATCTTGTAATAAGTGTAAATTTAATGTAAAAATGAAATAATGTATATCAGAATTAACATGGTCAAGGTAGGCTTTAATTAAACTTCCCAATAATTAATGCTTGTAGTTTCAAAATAATTTTACTAGTATTTGTTATAAATACAGGCTTTTATACATACCTTTATTATACGTACTAGTACTTATCTTGTAATAAGTATAAATTTAATGTAAAAATGAAATAATGTATATCAGAATTAACATGGTCAAGGTAGGCTTTAATTAAACTTCCCAATAATTAATGCTTGTAGTTTCAAAATAATTTTACTAGTATTTGTTATAAATACAGGCTTTTATACATACTTTTATTATACGTACTTTTATTTATCTTGTAATAAGTATAAATTTAATGTAAAAATGAAATAATGTATATCAGAATTAACATAGCTAGCGACAGACTTATTTAGGGTATATATTTATATATTTTTTTAACATAACATTATTACACTACACTAGCTTTGAACATTTTCATTAGTAAGTGATTTTACTAACCCCTAGCTTGTGAAGTAAGATGTCTCTGTATAGCATTCCTGAAGATCATCAAGAACCTCTCTTCGGTTAAATTACGCGTAAATGATCGGCCCCATGTTTGGTTCAATAGCTCGCAATACTCCTCCGTGACCACTAGATTTAGTAACACAGAAGTCAAACATGCGGAAATGTCTGACTATTCAGTGAAGTAAATTAATCTGTGTGCTCTGGCCATTCACGTCTCAATTCGTGAGGGTAACCTCTTACATCGTTTTGGGTCACTCCACATAGCAGTTTCACTTTATTGTCATCGTGATACTTCGAGAAATTCCGCTGAGCGACTGCCTACTGCGTGACAAGAAAAAAATTAATGAATTGTATTAAATACATAACAAAACGTGAAGGATTATGTAATAGAAATTGTAATTATTTTTCAAAGCATACTTTAGTTAAACCAATTTTATATACCGTACATGTACGAGGGATGAGGCGTAAGTCATAGCAACATTTTTTATTTTTTTATTTATTAATAATGTGGAACGGTTTTGAAATTTTGAAGTTAACAAATGAAACGTATGGAACGTATGTATAATGCAGATTATGGGTAGACGTAGGATATTGAAGGAAACAAACACCCATAAACATCCAAACGCGACTGCGTCGTGCCACTCTAATGTATTGCGGTAGTTAGAAACATGAAAGCCCACATACCCATTCCATGATCGCTTAAAGTTTGGTACGGATAAGCATTATTCCTCAAAGCCTCCATCATCTCCATGTGGTGTACTCTGGTATTCTACTTCGGATAATAACTACTATTTTGACGTAAGAATGCTGTTCGCATGTTGTCATATTCAATCTGCACTGCGGGGACTCAAACAAAATTACCATCGTCTTTATTCGTATACCCGTATATCACAATCTCATTGTACAGCAATAATGTAAAAAAGTCTGGGAAGGAACAGTTTGCTGTTATGGTTTTTCTTAAGTTTATTACTATAAAAGGCGTTCTGATCAAGGTTTTCAGGTATTGGCAAAACATATAATTTTGCAGTTAAATTGCTAGAAATCTGCTTTAAAATAAAGTGATTGTGTTTATAATATTGGAAAGAATAAACTTGACTATGCTCAGACTTGAATGAAAAGCCTCTTGGAAGTCAAACACCTCCATGAGGTAGCTTATATTGATCTGGGAGGTATGCATTCCTATAGCGATTATATAATCGTGATTTGAGGATAATGTGCATAAAGGATGACTACGGGGAACACTATCGGACCTGTCACACTTAAGTTGCTTGAAAGTGGCGAGTATCGACTGCCAAGATGTCAGTCAGAAGAAAAAAAAACGGATCTTTTAATATTGTAATATTTCGTTCTGCTTAACAGTTAGATGTGAGTACTGATTCAACGTTTACTGCTCTTTCGTATTTTAAAAATGTAACCATTGTTATAATTAATATTATTTTCCATCAAGTCATTCCAAATTAAATTTATAACTACCGTTATAGTAATGTTTTTATAGAGTACTTTTACCCTTACAGTAAATTGTTTTAAAAGTTGTTTTATCAATTACTCATTTAAGACCATTAAAATTGAGAAAGAGCTCAATTTAATGTTGAGAGGAAAGAAAGTACAGTACATTATCTGACATAATAAAATTATGAGACTAATTATGTTCTACCGATTTTGATAGAATCGGTCGTTTAAGCATTGGCTATCAGTAATAATTATGTTATAGCTTGAAATGTATCTAAAATAGATGAACATAAAAGTACAGGAAGTGTAGGCTTATTTTACTTTCATCGTAATTTGGAAGAAAATTGATTTATACCTTTGCATTCTGATGTTTTCAAAGGAGCAACAGGAACAATTAAATAAATATTAGTAAAAACATTCTTTTAATGTTCATGTATTTATATATTGTTTTAGCGCTGCATCTGAAGTACTGTACTTTAACGTTAATATTAATTTTCTCTTATAAATCTATGGTTTCACTTGAATTAAAATTTAAAAATTCAAAGCAGTAATTCTAAAATAGCAAATTAAATTAATTGAAAGCTAACTAATTAACTCTATCATGGTTGTATTTACGAAGAATTTCAAAACACTTCAAAATGCCGAGAAGGAAGAGGGTATAGTAAAGTTAGTACCACGCAGCGACAAATCTCTCAATCGGAACGAAACTACGTAGAGAAGTAGCTAGAAGGTGTACCTAAATGTTACAAATAAAAGAGTTTTGATTTTCACTGTGGTTTTTATTTTATGCACTATCGGAAGTTGAAAAAAATAGCCCTCGTATCTACACTACTTTTGGATTTTATTACTTTCACGCAAAGGAAACAAAAATATGTCTAGGTTACAATTTAAGGAATGCCGCTTGAGTCGATGACGTGAAAAATAGTTTTGACGTCATCAGCCGAAAGCGTGTGGTCACTAGTATGGTATGTTTTAATTTCTGACATTAGACGTCTGCTGAATCCAGTCATAAAACTGGGTAATATCTTCACTTGGTGGACCGGTTAGTTTTTAGATAATTGTGCATCGCGTTGAGTAGTAAACCTTGGCGAAATCCAACACTCTCATAAACATGTCTCTGACGATTCTAAAAAGGCAATTCCAGAATTAAAACATTTACCGACTTGTGAAGAAAAAGGTGAACCGTAGTTTACTTTGTTGAATAAACTTATTTCATCATATAACTTCCAGATGTTTCCACATATATGTTAGTTTTTGTGGCATGAATTTATTTTCGAAACCTGATCTGTCTAGAGACACGATTTTTTAAATTACAGTAACGTGAGTGATACTACATTGATCGGCATCTCTTTTCGCCTAATTGCACGATCATTGCTGTTAAAAGTTGTCGCAAAGAAAAAGATGAACTAATTCCATGATGGAACATACTTTATTTAAAAATAAAAGTAAACTTCAATGAAAATAAATTTTAGGTAAGATCTTCTATGAATAAGGTCTTCTTTCGTAAGACAGTCATTGGAAAAATAACTTCCGTAATTTTATTAAGGAATGCAATTTTATTATTGGAACTTTCATTACACAGAAGTTGAAAAAAAGTTTTTATTTTTTTCGACGTAAATTTTTTTACATTAAAAAATTAGTCGTAATGCTTCATAACCTTTGATATCCCTTTTGTATAGAACTGTGGGAAAGCCCTAAGAGAATTATTATTATGCTATATTTAAGGGGAAATGGAATTGATTTTTGGATGAAAATCGTGTTTTTCTCTTTATTCTATTTCATTTTCTGGAATTTCTTCTTTAAAATGATTTATCATACATAATTACATTGTGATTCTATCCATGCTATTTTTTTCAATTTACTGAGAAGATTTAGATTATGTTATTGTATTTTATTCTCTGGATTTCCTCTTTAAAATTGTGTATCGTACTTACATAATTCCACCCACGCTGTTTTTTTATTTTCCTGGGACGATCCAAACTATGGCGCAGTTTGAACTTTGAAGCTCCCTTCTTCTATATAAAAGGCACTACTTCTTCTACTTAACCTACGATCTTGCAATTTTCATGATTTGTTTATTCAGATGTCTTGCATAATAAAAGGAACATTTTCTCAGCTTCTACTTAACCTATGATCTTGCAATTTACAAAGAAAAACACTTTTTGAATTGGTTAATTTATGAAATATTTACAGGTCTTGAGGTACATAAAAATGTATTAAATAAATATATTTATTTATGTAAAATCTTTTTACAGTAATGGCACAGGGTAGGTAGGCCTATCGAAACACTGTAAAATGATCAAGTTCGCAGCTTTAGTAGATTTTGAGTAAAGCCATATTGTATTTAAGGTTGTAAAAATAGGCTATTTCTTTTCCTCTTGAATTCATTTGCCTAGAATATTTAATTTTACACAAAAATGTCTTCTTCGTTGCGCAGCAACACTTCGAAACACTTGAGGCGTCTTATAGTAACCGGATATTTCAGAATTTATGGACTCGATTTCGTACGTACACGATGTATTAATTGGAGTGAACATTTTCCAACGTAGATTTAATTAATTGTTTATAATGTTTACTCCAGATGGAAGTTCAAAGGCCTGACATCTAGTGGTGGCATAAATTATAATTAAGCCCTTGATTCCTTTTGCACCATACGAGAGGCTACATGACATGTAAATTTGCACGTCCGTTTAAACCGGCTTCTTACTCAGATTCTGTTTTTATGCGGCAACCCTTTTTCCACGCTTACAACTATGTAATGAAGACAGACAGCTCTTGACTTCTTGGGTTTTCATTTGAATGCTTCTGAAGGATTGCACTTTATGTGTATATATGTATATATATGTACATATATATATATATATATATATATATATATATATATATGATTTTGGCAACCTCAACTTAGAGCCAGAGATTTCGAGGTCCTGTCTTTAGATTGAAGATTTACATAATTACATTGCAGTCTGGATTCTTGCATAGGCTATAACGTATCACGGTGTATCCGAGGGCATGTTAAATTTCGAGATTTAATAAAGTGCGTTCCAACATTTTTCTCTCTCATTGTCAGAGGGGCATATAAAAACTTCCCTTAAGACTGATATCCAAAATACTGCTGTCGTACTCGAGTACTGCTTAAGTTTCCTTTTATCCATAAGTTTTTATTTATTGTTGAGGGTCTGAAAGAGGGTCAAGAAACGGAGTTTGTTAGGAAGCTTGGAACACCTGGATCGAATTCAGTTACTTTCTATCATCAAGCCGATGCAGGTGTTTTATTACTCTCAAATTAATTATGATCACAATAAAATAATCGAACACGTCTAACTAATTTGTCTAACAGAAGCGACTACTCAAAGCCTTTTTTTTTTTATGGAGTATAGTTTTTAATGCACCGCTGTCTTTTGTGCTACAACAGTTGAGTTTTGTTTTTATTGAATTCGGCATATGATACGGTCGCTATACGATTTGCTAACACAGGCACGTAATAAACTTGACATTTGCTGTAACTTATCAGAAATCACATTTGCTGTGACTTATCAGAAATCTTCTCTTTACTTCTATGTTATTTAGTCCAATTCCCAGAAATAGACATAGGCCTACTGCTTTGAACTTTTTTCAAAACGTTCCTTACAAAGTGTTCTACGGAATTACTAGCCAGATTTTCGTGTAGATTTTACTTATTAAAAAATAAATGGTGCAAAAATATGTTGCACAAACTTTCTCGCATATACGTGATGATAAGCTATAGCGATCCACATATATAACTTAGACCTAGATCGCAAAGTAAATATCAGTGGTCACATTCAGAAGGTAAATTTCAAGGAAGGAACTTCGTGTCATAGCCATTACAGGGTGTTTCCTGCAAAATAAGGGAAAGGTTGGAAGACAGTAAACCGCGATTGTGAAGAAACATGACTAGTGGTGAATAGAACTTGGCAGGTCTGCTGATCGAACCCCGACCTCAGCTATCGGCCATCAGCAGCAACAGAAAGAAAAGACTGGATTCAGTTTCACGCTGCTATAAAGATGATGGATATAAACATTCATTATCATTATAATTGGGTAGAACGGTCGTCTAGAGTGCCCTCTTTTGAACTTCCGGTATTCAACAAAATGTTATCATATTATACGAGAAATAACAAATTACAAATTATAGAATTTCATGTTGTATTTTTACATTTATCTCAATTTTCAGAATATCCCATCTATTAAATAATATTGTTTTCTCTTCCTACTTTATTCAGATGATAAGGAAAGCATTATTTCTAAGTGGAAGCTTGAGGCCGTATAGCCTAAAAAGAACTATTGTAATGGAAATCATTCAATAAATTTCATCACATCAACTTTTTCCTTATAATAAATAATAGTAGATCTACTTCTAGGTGAAATTATTTTGTTTTTGTGCTAGGATTGGATTGATAAGGTTATCTTTACTTCCGACAGGCAGAGCATCGATTATATATACCAATCAGTGGGTTAAGAAATAGCAACTCGTAACATTTAAACTATTGCTAGAGAAGAAATTAGGATATGTTATTTTCAATGATAAATCTTTTTTTATCTACTATGACCAGAAATTTAGATTAGGTGGAAATAAAATATTCTTAAAGCTTAATTCGAAACTGTTTCATTTCTACTTATACATTCATTGTTCGGAAATTATATGAATGAAAAAAAGCTGCATATATTGATGAAAATAACATTTCCTGAATAACTTCGGTATTCGCTGTAAAATGACATCTTCATTGCCGGGCTAACTTTAAGTCATAAACATATCCCATATTAACCATTTACTAATTTTTGGAAAAGTGAAATATAGTGTATAATAGACCACAAATAACTCCATGCTACACATTTTTTCAGTAAATTCTGAAATAAGTGTACGGAAAATGTGAGAAAATCACATTCCGCATTTAAATTACTCCTAATGTTGTTGTTGTTTTTTGTTTCTTTCTTTGTTTTTTTTTAAATCAATCTTATCTTCAGAAGAAACGATAACATTCGTTTTGGGTATGACGACTGAAAATGTAGTAAATCTCTATTGTAAAATAAAAAAAGAAACATAAAAATATTCCGATAAATGAGATGATTGTTTGTAAATACCATTAAATAATCTGCACAAGTGTATTCATTGCATAAAAAAGATAACAATCTCGAGCCTACACCTGTCGAAAAGCTTTAATACCTGTAATTACTGTCACAAACAATGGTACGAGCAGTTACATCAAATTGACAACACCTCATTAAATTGTTGCCTTAATATTGTTTACATAAATATCTGGTACACAAGAGCATTGAAATACCGTTTGCTGACATCAAATTAAGCAACATCAATAATAGTTCAATGCCTGGATCTTCAGATAGGGCGTAAACGATTTCAGGGGACGTTGACTGATTACATTATTGAAATTATATTCCTCGTGTCGAGAATAATAGGATAGCTATTATAACACAGAGTACAGTCACCTGTTCTTCCATGTCGTAAGGGAAAATATATATTATAATAATTCTCCACACATCTAAAAATTCTATATTTTCTGGGCCAAATTCCTTTCTTGTACAAAAAAAATGAAATAATTGGTTAACTGGTCTTTGCTTAACCGAAACACTGCGAAGAGAAAAAAATTCCTACATGACGAACATTAGAAATCACTGGGAAAGGTATTGTCTGGCACATAATAAGTAAATAAATAAGGCTTGTTTAAAATGAAATATAAGCTTCTCACGCTAAAGTTTAGTGTAGGCTACTACTGCCCGGAAGTTTGTGAACAATTTTATTTTTAAGAATTCATTCTATTACATAATAGTGTTGAAATGTGTAAAAGAGATGAAGGAAATGACAGAAAATTGATTGTTTCATTTGGCATGTTTTTGCATATTTTGTTACTTTTACGATATTGCATCATATTTGTTTGATTTTAAAATATTTGTGCATTTTATTAATTTTCACAATTTTAACGGAATATTTCTTATAGATTTTAAATATTTTGCGTATCTCTGTCAATGTAAGCATTTACAGCATATCTCGCTAAGTGAATGTTTTGAGATCCGACTGTACAATAATTTTCGGACTGATCGTATAAT
This sequence comes from Ectobius pallidus, assembly GCA_964059195.1. Lineage (NCBI taxonomy): Eukaryota > Metazoa > Arthropoda > Insecta > Blattodea > Ectobiidae > Ectobius > Ectobius pallidus. Next base: position 129,778,379 of record CAXKWD010000006.1, read on the forward strand.
GTTAAATCGACGTTTCATGTCTTTAGTTTTCAATTTACTAAATTTGTTGCATTGACCGTATTGTTATGTTTTGTAACACCATTTGTACAACTTCTACAATGTTTTGTAATTTGCATAGTGCTTTCGTTTTCTTCGTCCCCATTCTGTGAGTCAATCGTCGGTAGTTCCTTTTGCGGTCTGCCGGATTAGCCTATAATTAATTATTGTTTATTCAGGGTAAACAGTAGTTTTCACTCTCAAATCGAAGCAGGTGGCAGGCTCTGTTGCCAAGTCAGTCTAATATCAATAGTAATATAATACAAAATTTCGGCGTTTCTTTGATTCTTGTTTCCGACTAAGACATGACAACACTTCAACACGCGGCTATTAACGAGTGTGTCCTTCTTGCATTAAACAAACAGCACTTCAAAGACAGTACCGCTGGGAACGATGATAGTAAGACGACTATAATATAATTCAGCTAACAAGATAATGTACAGTGTTAAACTAACTTAAATGATAGATCATATTTCATTGGCTCCGGGTCATATTGGCATGCATATTTCGTCTTCAGATAGAGCCTTAATCATTGGCTTCATTCCTGAAAATTCCTTCTTCGATGACAACGATATCAGATATTAAAGATATATATAAAATTTATTTATTATTCTGGCAGTCATTGAAGATTGGCCGACATAAGCATTTGCCTACATTCCCATCAAGCTACTATCAAGTGTCGTAATTTCTTAATTCTGTGATTACATTCCATCTGAAAGATGCTGTCATCCGAGCTTCCATGCGGTGCCGCTGTACCAGAGGTTGCCTAGCGTGTAGCTCGACGGAGCGGAACGAAAGAAGAGACCTGACCAGTCAGCATTGTCATGAACTGAGTCTTCTCTTTAAATGATGCTCCTGGTGTCTTGGAGGACAAAGCGCGGACAGATGTTGCTTCTTCGGTGAAGCTTATGCGGCTCTTTTCATAGATCGGTACGCCACGGTGGATTATGACGTTCTCTTTGTTACAGTATTACATACTTTTAAATGCTAAATTTACTGAGTTTTTATACTCTCAAAAAATTAGTGATTTTTACGAATTTTTATTTATTTGGGTGTTCATTTAATTTATTAATTACTTTAATAAGTGTAGATAATTTGTTATATGAGGAACGACATAGGTTTGGCTTTGTTTACTAAATTCGATCTTACTGTTTTTTTACCATTTATTCCGAATATTCCTCTCTGTGGTAAATGTTGGTTGGTAGGCCTATATGGTTATTAAACGAGTGGGACGTACTGCACTGTGATCGTCGCCGGTGTGCTGGAATTTGTTTGTCCTAGGAGAGTGCATTGCGTAGAGTTGGTCTCTCGACAGCGAGTCCCACCATGTCCTGTCTAATGGTGATCTACGGTCTTACTAATAATCCAGTTGTAACATTTATACCAGGATTATACACAGCTGAGGAGAAAAATGTACTAATAATCATTGCATAAGGCTGAATGTGTGCAACGCTTTACACATCCTGACCCACTTGTGTAAACTTGACGTTAATAATCAAGATGGCCGATATGCGTAACAGGCGGTCGTTTCGTAGATGTCTGAGATTGAATTTTGAGGCTATGCATATTCTGAGCTGCTTTTGCGGAATTTTAAACATTGTTCCTTGTTTGCGGGACATATTTCCATACTTATACCCATGATTACAGCTTTCTGAAAACAATATAATGAAATACTGAATCTATATTTTCTCACGGCAGACGACGCATTACTGTTTGTTCACTGCTCCGATAGATGGCGTTTCGCAGTCCTTCATAGCCAGGGGATAGTAACGTCATGACCAGCATGACGTGTTTGATGACGTTACGCGTTCAACGCAAATATAAGCAGTTTTTATTAGTAAGGCTGCTAGAGTTTTGTCCCTCCTTTACAACCACATGTGTATAAGCCCTTCGAGAGGAGAAGTTAAAGCCGTGAAGGAAGAAGAAAGTATATGTTGAGTCATTCCTGTTGAAACACGTGCATTTATCTAAAGTAAATTCTGATTATGTACCAAAACGACGATACACCGCTGAGAAAAGGAATTCGCTGATGGAGATTAAAAATACTCATAGGCCTACTTCGTTTTCCCATTACCAATATTGTTCCGTTCTCAGATTATCGTGGGCAAGACTTATATCAAGCATTTGGGATTCCCTGCGATTTTTGTAATAAAAGATTCTGCAGAGAATTGGCGTACGTCAGGGAACAGATGTTTTCCCATATTTGTACTGGCATGGGTATGCCCAGTCCGTTTTCATTTCGTGAAATAATGGTTGGAATTTCTTACAGAGTGGCACGTTTCTCTGAGGGGGTTTTATTCACGCATGCGCGAGATGGTACTGCACAATGCGAGATGCGTGGGCGTTTTAATATAAGAGTTAGGGTCAGAGAGGGTCAAATAGCCCCGAGTTACTAATAATATAACTGACCTCAGATCTCGAGCGCTGTTATTTTGTAGATTTAATGACTTCATGTTCGCCACCGCTCAGTAGTTGAAACACCAACACAGACAGGTGTCAATAATGCGAATGCATTATACATGCGCACGTGACATTATCCTTTGTTATTTCTTGCCTGCTGCGAAATCTACCTCCAAGATGAAAATAATAATTTGTTTTGGTGAAATATCACAGATGAAGAGAAATCTATGGGGTTTATATAGCTCACATTTTCTTTTCTTTACGTAAAAGGCCAAAATCGAACGTCATCTTGTTCTTCAAATCCTGTAAAATCATATAAAAGCGCCTTCTTCTTGTAGGAGTTATAAGTAAAATCGCTAAGAACTTTACATATGGCGGCATGAAGCGATGAGTAGGCCTATTCACGAGAATCGTCTGGTCAGCCATGGAAAGAGAGGGAGTTGTTGGGTCACGTGATTCAGAAACAGGGCTGTAAACTTGTTGCCGATGAACATTAATATCCCTTTTTCCTATCGTAACTGCCACCAACCTAGCTCTACGTATCAAAAACACTAATATCACTGGAAAGATAGCCAGACTGAAAAATTCAATGCCATAACCGGGATTGGAACCAAGTTCTTTGGCTCTCCGTGCCGCCGCTCTGCCATTGAGCTAGTTTATGAACATGTCGATACTACTTTAAATTCTCCAACTGACTATGTCCTGGAATACCACCAGATATTCTCAATATGAGATAACCCAGTGGCGACTTACAACCTGTAAGTACTTAAAGATCCGGGCTTCATAGTAAACCACTAGTAGAACACAGTGGAATGATAATACTCTCGCACAGGTCTTGTATAGGCTGGATGGAAGCGTGGAGAGTGCGTGAATGTAAGAGGATTTACCTGGATTCCAGCCGCCCTCCTTATTTGCTAGAGGTATAGCACAGAATAGGGTTGAATGGTGGGCCTAGGTAAGCGCGGCAATGAATCTTCGGTTTCCATAAAATACATAATTTTCCTTTAGCTTGCTTAGGAATCGTTTATTGCCATTGAGTAAGTAAGTAAGTAAGCAAAAGTGTTTAGATATACTTAAAAATTATTGAATTCGCATAAAGTAAATAGAGTTAAGTAGTTAAAAGTAGTAGGCCTTTAAGAAATAGGCAGAAAGAACTGTGAACCTTTATATATCATCGAGCAAGACTTTTCATTGATTTATTTTATTTCATGGAAAAAATACACATTTTATTTTGCACCCGATATATCTAAATTTGTTTTCATTTTTTCTTAGAATTTCCACATTGTTTTGTACCGGTAGGCCTATTCGACGTATTTCGGCATTTTATTTTTTTCCTTCTACATCACGAAGTATTAGAGATATCTGTCAAAGATTAACTGATATAGATTTAAAGTCATGCAAGGAATGCAATTATATGAATTTTGATTCTCATTTGTCTAAATGTTTTAGTTATTGTGTTGTATTTACAATACGATACTATTAAATCTGTGAAACTTCGATTCACTTGCGCGATAACGTCTATAGTTAGATTGACATCAAGTATGACAACCCATAAACTTTACTTGCATATTATTTGTCGATAAGTTATTAAATAAAGTCGAAAAGTTGCATTGCTATATTTGGGTCTGAGTCGTGGGCCTATCTTAAACGATCGGGCCCATCCCTTCACTCTATATGTAATTTCTTGAAGTCACTATCGCCTTTTCATATCTGGGTTGCATTGTGCATGTAAGGGAAGTCGGCCTACATAGTACCACTTTCTAAATGGGACTAGCTCATAGTAATGCGTTTAACTCAGTTTACCAATCATTTAGTTTTATCCACTTGTTTATTGAAGCTGAAGACCTAGTATTTCTAAAATATTGCCATCCAGCTTTCAAGTTTTCTGTTTGTAGGAATAATACTTAATCATGAAACTTTTTTCTTATAGATTAGTTGTTTATGTAGTCAATTGAATTTATTATATCCTTTCACAAAGTTTTACCACAAACGTTTAAAACAAGTTTTGAATATAACAACAAATGAAATAGTAATTTACCTTAACGAATTGCCTTGTTCCATATCAATGCATTGTTATTAGTTTAATGGTATTAGATTTTACCAAGGTGATAGATAAATCCTACAAACTCATTGTATACTGAATTTTAAGCCGCAACATAAGGAGAAATTGTAAATATCTCTTTATGAAAGCACAGAACATTGTTTCTGTAGAACATGGGATCAGAATATTTCAGGATAAAAATTTCTCTGGGACTGGGATTCAAACCCAAGACCTTCAATTAACTTACCGATCTCTATAACTGATGATTTAATACATTAACCATAACATGCGCGAGAATGATGCATCGAAGCCACTCCGCAAGCTCATATTGCTACTGCGCATCTTCAAACCAAGCTTCTTTTCTCGTCTCCCCTTTAATTCAATTTTAGCTAGCCAGAGCTTGATTTTCAGCTTGGAATCTCTCTTCGTTGACTGGTTACTCTTAATGGTCTACCTTACTCAAGAGATTTACGTAATGTACATTATTGTGAGGCACACTAATTTTGAGATTTTTGTGACTGGATTTCCACTGTTATTATACAGTAACATTTAAGATGTAAATAGGCATTTATGAAACCACAGAACATTATTCGTGCTGTACATCATATGGGTTCGAATTCCAGTTATCAGAGGAATGTTTCTTCTAAACTCTTTTCATTTGAAAGCTTTGGTTCGGATCTACTCGGAAAATGTAATTTAAATTTCGGAATAAGTGAATTTAATTCTGAAAAAGTAATTTGAATTTCGGAAAAAAACTTTAATTTCGGAAATAGTAATCTTTATTTCGGAACAGTATTAAAATAAGCACATAAGCCTAAATTAAATTAATGTTTATTAAATTTACAGTTTCCTAACAGAATAGTTACTGCTAATATAACAAATCTTTGAACTATACAGAATTTAACACCCTCTGTTCAGTTTCCTAGAGGTATGTTGTCCATTCTCATAGCAGCAGGATAATATTTCTGCACATGGTTGACAGCGCGAAGACACATTAGAGGGGTGATATTACAGCATCAGCAATCCTCCGATGTAATTGCGTTCCTTTTGGGTTAGTACGAATGACTTATTTATTCATAACCATTGGCACCTGTAGATCTCAATTATTTTCTGACTTAAAAATTACCAAAGCCCTCTATACATACAGTAGGCAATAACGTCAAAATGTCATTTCATGCAGACGCCAACTGAAAACACTTGCCGAGAGTTTCTTGTAAAATAATAAATGATTTTTTAATGTTTTACTGCAATAAAATTATGATTAAATTTGTAGTCAAAGTTGAAAATTATTTCTAAAGCACAAAAAAAAGAAGAAGAAAAAAAAAGAGCCTGCTTAAATTCTGTTCATATCAATGGAAACTTATTACTTTGTGTATTGTATGTGGGCTGCAGAGTTCAGTTCATTAATCATTAATTTCATTTCTGTATAAAAGCGTTCCGAAATAAAGGACATGCCTCTGGAAAACTGAAAAAACTGGAAACTGGAAAAAAATCTTTTTAGTCCAAATAATTATTAGCCTACATTATCAATAACTATTCTGTTAGGAAGCTATAGTTTTGAAAAACTTCAAATTATTTTAGAACTACGTGTTTATTTTAACACTGATCCGAAATAAATATTACTATTTCCGAAATTGAAGTTACTTTTTCCGACATTATAATTTTCTTTTCCGAATTTAAATTCACTTTTTGCGAAATTTGTATTATTTTTCCCGAACATAAATTTACTTTTCTCGTAAAATTTCTCTGAAATTACTTTTTCAGAAATTTAAGTTGAAAAGCTGTAGTTTCCAACATTACATACAACATTGGGCATGTTACGCTGGTTATTGCTTGTCGTCAGTCACTTTCGTTGGCTCACTCATATCTAGCATATCGCTGGTTATCGTATGATGATGCTATCAACGCAATTCCCTTGCCCTCATTCAAAGCATGTTTTCCCGTTCTATTCATCGAAGCTTTTTAATATTATTATACTGAAATTAAACATTTTTTATAGTTAATCATAATGAAATCATTCTATCAAGAAAGGATTGCTAACATTATCAGCAGAAAACAATCGTGCACTGTCATTATGTGTGAAACTAAATTTAGTATGACCTTTACCGACAAAATTGGCGTGGTACTACCTTTTTCATATAGACTAAATACAAGAGAATCAGTTCATTGCAGAAGTGGTCCGCCGTAGGTCACTTTCCCTGGTATTGTTTATTAGGCGAACATGGTCCATTCAACATTGCAAGGTCGACAGATGCACGATGAAATGCGCAAAAATAATTGAACCGCCAGACGATCACATGTAATAGCGTATTTGACACGTAACAAAAGGGAAATAATCTTCACATCTGGTACTGCAAACCCACACGCATTATTATAGCGTGGAATACGTTGAGAAAAGTTTACTGTTTCGTATCTCACCATAACACACATCATTCAGTATTTTAGAGGTTCTAACATAATATGTGATAAATTGTGCTCTCTAACACAATTTTACATTTTGTGCATTCTGTGTTCTATAACTAGTCTGTATCTATGAGGGTAAGTCAATAAGTACACACACTTTTTGTTTAATCTTTCGTAGGTTGGCTGTACCGCTTTGTGCATGCTTCATTGGTTCCGAAGCATATTTTACCAATTTTAGGGCATATTTGCATCCATATTTCGCTTTTGATAGAACATTAACTTCTGGGCCTTAATTATATTCCGTCTCCAACTTAAATGTTTACTTAATATCCCGAAATTAAGTAACCAATTAAGTAAGATAACTCAAGCTAACTTCAAGCTTATACCGTTTCATCTACAGGGATAGGGAAGAAACGTTTCTACAGTATCCCTGAAGGTGAAATCGTAAAGGAATTCCCAAGTTTGTGACAAACATTATGCAGGACTTCTGACGCGAATTACCAAGCTTGAGGACTCCCAGGTGCATGACAAATTTAGTCATTTTATTTTTAATGAAAATATTTTAAAGCTGATACGTAATTCATAAGCAGAAAGTCTAATGGCATTATTATATTCTAATAAATTTTTTTCAAATATTCATAAGTAAAAAACAAAAAAAACAAAATCAAGTTACGGACCTCTGAGGGTCCCTTGTTCTTACTAGGGTTCAATAAGAGGCCGTGCATTGGGTTAACCACAAATTAGGAAATTTCTCTAAACCATGTGTACGATATCTGTTAATTTTACCCGTCTCCTTAGTGGGTTATAGCGAAAATTAATATTTTTATTAGAATAAATAATTATATATTGTATTATTTTGCTTGAAACTGAAAACCTGGTATTGTAACAGCAGAAATTTGACATAAAATCAAATTTAAAGAATTTCTTCACCCTCCACAGTACTCAGAGTAATGAATTTAGTCGCTCCCCATAGGCTGAATTAGCCATTGCCTCTCCAAACAATCTGATATAAGTGTACGTTATTATTTAGAATATTTTTCTGCAGTCAGTACGTAAATTGTGACATTTCATATTATGTAATTTTCATTTCTCCATAATGAATAACATTTCAAAATATAGCATAGAGTAAAACGAAATGTACTGTTTAAGAAGTAGATTTTGGCATTCCTGTTGCCATTTATTATGTCCGAATATTTACAAAAATGTCACTTTGGTCGAAGACATAAAAACTTGTATTTTCGTCGTAATTAAGAACTTTCATATAGGTCTACATTTGTGTTTATTCTTCTTTTAAAACAAATGTGTATATATATATAAATATATATACATAGATCTGAAAGCTCATTAATCTATTCACTGCTACAGACATATAAATTCGTCACACAAAACCTGCATAATAGCAAGATTGTTAAACTAATAGAATAATGATTTATTTTAAAATATGAGATTTTTTACTCCTGTGTTATGATTTCAATCTTGGAAATCAGCCGTTCTACTCAAATTTTTTGTTTTAACTTTATATTGATGAGTTTAATTGATGATTGCTTATGTCGGTACGTAAATTCGGCTCTGAAACGGTTAATTATTCTAGAACCATTAAAACCGAATAAAAGCAAATACTAGCAGCTTTGCGAATATAAACTGTGCTATACTTGCAGATTGACGTGTGGTATTATAACATAAAGGGTTCATTCTCCAATGGTGGTCTGAATGGAACAGATATAATTCAGGTGGGTCCCGACACATGCGCCTTGACTCGATCCCACATCCGTGACCCCTTGCAGTGCCGAGGCAGACATTTCGACTGCCTCCGTGATTTATAGACTACAGTATCGCCACCTCCATCATCTCCCTGCTTGGCTTCCGCACCTTGCTCTTAAATGCCACTGGATCCCATCCAGAGGGGCATATTGCCAACACTTATCGTTACATAGATGTAGAAGTACATAAGAACGGCTGTTCATTATCCAGTACTTGTAAACTTATACATCTTCTAAACAATGACATAATGAAATTTAAAATGAATAATATAATTATTTTCTGTAGACTTCTCTTTGGAAATTACATGACGACAATATAAAATAAAATCAGGTAAACTGATAAAACAAAGTGCCACATGAAGTTAATATACCATGTTAAAGAAATTATTGAGCTTTATACTAAGGTTTCTTGAGAAAGTTTGATAAGCATATGTGAAGAAGTAAATGGGATAACTCGAATGTTATCAGAACAAATTTAAAACAAATTCCTATCGCAAAAAAAAAAAAAAAAAATCTGCAGGCTACAAAAACACAGTCGAACCCTTTCAAACTTTTTTCGAGGATAAAATATATGAAGAATGATTTTCCCCGTCCATTGTAGGCTAAAAGGTATAAGTTTGCCAAATTTCAAGTTTTTAGCTCAACTGGAAATGATTAAACATCACCGTTAGTAAGTGGATGATCTAGACTGTCGTAGATGTGGATGGCGTCACGGATATCCAGGCAATTTTTCCATACTTATATGGCAGCTGGAAACACAAATTCTTTTTCGCTGATGGCAGATGGATGTGCAAATATTTCTGCCGAATTTTACTGCCCTAGCAGTACTATAGATGTGTAAAAAATTAAATAATGTAAGGAAAATGTACGAAATTTCTATTAATAAAATAATTACTATTTAAGGCAAATCAGATGGAGTTACGACAAAAAGTCATAGCACCAAACTTGTACATCTCTCAAAATCCGTTACTGCTGGGGCAATTGGTTTTTTCATAAGACATTCCGTTTAGATACTGTAAACCTCCAAATAAGGTCTCACTTACTTTAAAGTTGCGTCTGCCATTTTGAATGCTGTTCGAGGGGTTAAACATTTATTCGAGCCCCGGTATTTCGAGGTTCCGTGTAATTCGAGCTGGTCTTAAGAAAATTAAAATTTTCCATAAAACTAGAGTAAAATCCCGTTTTTATACGGTGTCCGCATGTAAGATTTACGCACTTCCGAATGTGTTACATTTTGAACTTTCTTTCAGTTTTTCCATGTATAAAAATGCAGGTAAAACTGTCCCACTTAGGGGTTTCGTTCATAATACACAGAAAGAACCTTGGCTTCAGACTGTTAATGCATTTCTATTATAGATTGACAGAAACCGTAGGCGTAACACAGGTATGTATAGGCTTAGGCTACTATATTGTTTATATTTAAACCATTGTTGTGTTCATTAAACATTTATTTATGATTTACCCATTGACTTAGTGATATTTCCGTATAATCCGAGTTTTTTGTAATTCGAGGTAGCCTCAGCCCCAATTAGCTTGAATTATCGGGGTTCTACTGTATGTACTTGTTAGAATATCTCCGTCGATTAAACGCTATAAACTATGAATATGCCAAATTTCATGTCACAGCACTACTTAACCTGGAATTGGTGTAGCATAGCTTAGTTTTCTGTGTGTGATAGCCTTAAGACTGAACTACTAAAGATGCGTTGTTGATAATAGGGATCAATGTTTACAGAGAGACCATCAGAAACATCTATTGGAATGAGTAGGTTTAACAGAAGAATTCGAACAGCATTGTTTCTTGAGCTGCAGAACTTCTGGGTGTACAACATATTCACGAACATTAGGGATGTCATTAATCACTGATTTTATTTGCCTAAGGGGACAAAACAGAGGTATTTAAACTGTTAAAACAAACAGAAAGTTACATGATGACAATGATATATCTAATGTAAAAGAGCCCGGAAGGCATGAGAGCAAGTTCGTTATTCCTGAAACCACATTAGTGAAAAGGGTGTGTTAAGGACCTTGAGGCTATAAAAATCATCTACAGTTCTAGAGGTTATTTTGAAAGCCCTAAAATATATATTTTCAAGAAATCATACCATGAACTTCTGCACCGGTGCTCAATCTTTTTCATTTTAAAATTCGTACTCTAAAAGTTACATAATATTAATCAGAATTTTCTGCAAAGTAAAAAATTATATTTGGTGTGTTATGCATATAATGTAGAAAATTAAATGCAAACTCAACTACTCGGCATTATTGTAACAATAAATTTAGCACGAAAGAACGGTTCAAATAAGATTATTATAACACGATATAACACTAATTTATTTAGTTTTCAGTTATTGTAATACAACTCTTCCTTTTTCTGTAGGAGTCTTTCGAGACCTCTTTAACTATGGTGATTCTGCAGTACTTCAAGATTCGTAAGAGAGAAAAAAGAGCACGCTGGGAATGAATCGGTCGGTATTTTTGCCCAAGGACCCTCTCCGAGAGTAGGGCTACTTGTTTGTTACAACTTTCCGTAAATTTTTGACATGGAATCAATAGTTTTATCTGGTTGGTTACCACATCACACTTCTTTTTCAGCATCATATTTCCCAAACCATCTTTTTTCCAAGATAGTTTTTAAAAGGCGGTTATTCATAAAACTCACCCTTTAACTACAATAATATTCATAAAAAAAGATTGATTTTTACCTCCACTTACTTCGAATGCCTCCCATCAACTCTGAGCATATTTCTTCTGTTTCTTTTACAGCCTAAAGTAAGGACAGCCTAACAATACAATAATTGCAAGTGTGATATATTTCTGACTTCTGACAGCAACTACGCCGCTGTGTATTTAAGTGATCCGGAAGATTGGAAGCTATGCATATGGAATGAGAAGGTCAGTAGCAGCAGATGTAGAGTTATTGATGAGACTTTTGTTAGTAAGTGAGAGTTCGCAGGCGAAGTAGAGTGGGAGACCGTTAATTACGTTTCTCTGGAGAGTCCCTGATAATCATCAGCAGAGTGTACTAATATCTACGTGACCCACATGGAATGCGGTTTTAATTTCATCGTGAGAGGAGCGCTTTAAAAACTACCACAATTTTTATTATGGTCTCTTTATGTCATCGTTAATACTGCTTCCGAGGCCAACCCTCTTCTAACAGTAGCGTGTGTACTAAATTGTTTTGTCGGAAAATTACACAATACTTCTCGCTATAATGGCCAGCCTCTTCATTGAACTTAGTTATTTTATGTTTACTGCTTTTATTGACAATAAGTTTCAATTCCGTGGTCCTCTGGTCCAGTCTGTAACCTAAGGTGGTCAAGGATATTCATACAGAATGACTCTGTACATTTATTTTACAAGCCATACCATTGAGTGTTAACGTGGATCTAACAGATGTACTGATTTCAACAGGCCTGTATCGAGAGCTCTATAACCAATTTATTCTACACTTTCCTTTTCTTTGAGGCTCAAGGTGATGATAGGTTGAAATGGCCCCCCCACGAAAGAAAACCATAGCAGTCTTACATCATATTGTCTGCATAACATTTATACCAGGAATATATACACCCGAGGATAAAAATGTTTCCAATGATCACTGTGTAAACGACTCAATGTGTGCAACTCAGTACTGGTAAGATGCACGCCCTTGTTTACTTAATGTAAAATAATAAAGATGGCCGAAGGGTTCGATCCCCGGTGCCACCTCGGATTTTTCTGAGGTAGGAAGGTCTGGAACGGAGTGCACTCAGCCTTGTGATTGAAATTGAGGAGCTACTTGATAGAGAAGTAGTGACTCCGGTCATGGAAACCACCATTAACGGCCGTGGGTGTCGGCATGCTGACCACATGCTCCAATCCTGCCATCTACCTATGGTAGATGACGCAGCGGTCGGGTGGTAGACCTCGTCCCTTCAGGGTGTGGCCTTGTCCCTTCAGTTTAGTTTAGTTTCAGAAATCTGTAACAGCCGGAAGCTTGGCAGGCGAATGAGATTGAATTTTGAGGTTATGCATCCATTTTAGGCAATTCATTAGGAAACATCACTACCAGCTTTTAGGGTATGTCATTTTATTTATACAATCTTTCTGCACAACGCAAATGCCTTACAGACAAAGAATACATGAACAAAATATACACATATACAAAAATTACATTAACTTTCAGTTAAATCATGAAAGATAACAGGAAAATTAAAACAATCAAGTATAACAATCAAATTTAAGAAAGGGAACTTGTTTCTTGAATATTGTTTCTTGTTCGTAGATCTAAAAAGGAAATAAACAATAAAACAAAACTGAAAATATATAAAGCAATCATAGCGAATGGAACAGAAAGTTTGGCATTACAAGACAAACATTTAAGTAAGTTTACAGCAGTGGAAATGAAATGTCTGAGAAGAATAGCGAGGAAAACTAGAAGAGATAGATTACGAAACGAAATAATTAGGACAGAGGTAGGGCAGAAGAAAGCAATGGTTGATACAATAGAGGAGAGACAACTAAAATGGTACGGACATGTAAGAAGAATGGGTGAGGAAAGAAAAATGAAACAGGTGTTTGAAATGCAAGTGGAAGGAAGGTCTGGCAGAGGGAGACCACGAACGACTTGGGAGGATAGGATAGAGAAAATTGGGCAGAAACATGGAAGGACATTGGTAGAGCTGAAGAAGTTAAGTGGGGATAGATTAGAATGGAGGAGATGGATTGAACGAGGCTACCCCGACGCCGGAAGGCAGTAAAGGGAACTGAAGAAGAAGAAGAAGAAGAAGAAGTTCGTAGATCTTCTTTTCTTAATTTTACCAGGGATTTTACCTATGTTTTAAGTTAGTAAAAATTACACTGTCATCTGGGACTGTCCCAGGAACCCTAGATCTTAAAGCAATATACTAATCATTCGACCACTGAGATGTTGTAATCCAATCATTTCTTTTTTTCATTTTGTGTAAAGTAATAATCCAAATTTCAACGCAGTGAATATTATTTTCTATAAACTATATCAGGCGTATGTGTACTATAACATGATAGAACACATGAAATTAGAGTAGTAGATGACCATACCTTACAGCGATAGTCTTTATTACGGTAGAAATGGTCAGTTGGAGGCCATAAGGAAGGGAATTCTCCATCACCAAACTTAATGAGCGGTAACTTCACAGTCGGCAAGTCCAAAGACTTCCTTAATTGTAATTATTAAGTTGAACAAATTGATGGCGATTCTTTGACCATAACTTACCTCAATACGTTTCTTGTTTATGGTTTTCAGCTGGAGAAAACACACTGTTGTACTAAAGCTTTCTCAACATTGAATTTTCACTCTAAAACAGGGGGATGTTAGCTTAAGAGTCGCACTTGTGCTTCTGAGACCTTCGCTCAAGGCCCATCCAATCCTCGAACTGATTTTTCTTACCTAATTCACAATAGCTTTCGCTTCTGATACTATAATGTTATAGTTCAACAAGTTACGGGGGAAGAATGTGCTAAAAATACTGTTTGGAATGGAGTATATGTTAGTAAGTGTGCTTAAGGGCAGATCACATTTTAACAAATTTATATTACACTTCTCATTACACAAACTGATTTTCTTACGATACTTCTGTGAAAAGTTTTAAAGGAGGCTCTTTATATTATATTTTCTTCTATTTCGAAACATATTGACGAGTGAGTCAAATGAAAACGCAAATTTGAAATTGTTCAGTAAGCCAAGGATTTCTCTTCGGGTTATTTTGGATTTGCAAAGACTCTCCCCACATGAAAAGAGCCTAACTTTTATATATATCACCCAATGTTATGTATTTAAAAGGGAATGAGAGTTTATGGCTTCAATTAAAACTGAATTAAAGTATTCTAGAATATTTTAGCAGCGCCCAGCCTAAATTGGTTGCTGAATTTTGCAAGACCCACAATAAAACAGAATGTATTCATGATGGCAGCCTCCGGATGAGAAGCAGACTCTCATTATAGTGCCAGCACACGTTTAGAAGTACGAAATCCAGGGTGCCTTAGGCAGGGTCAACAGCGTACCACTTTGCAGTCGTATTAAAGGCACTGCCGACTGTCTGCATAATCAACAAGCATCTTCAAATTGATGGGAGGAGCATCTCTGAGGCCATCGGTCAGTTTCCTCATACCCACCTTTCATATTAACTTCCTGTTAGCATCTTTGTATTGAAGTGATGGTACATGACCCCAGAAAGTAGGCATGGAAATTACAAGATGTTAGTAATTATTATTGCATCGCATACCTCACACAATGACCCATGATATTATTGAATGAAGAGAGGAATCGTACATAAAGATAATGTACGGCATAACTTTCCTATTAAAGCTAATAGAACCATGTCGCCTCAAAATATCCGAGCCCCAAAACATTTGACTCTCAAAATATCCGAATTCCAAAGGTACCCTATTTATTCCCGTTTTTTACCTGGTCGACAAGTCTCAAAATATCCGAATTTAAATGCCACGGGCTAGACTGGGAAAAATGGACAAGCACGAACAGGTTACGATCCCTTGAGTTAGGCCTGCCGTAGGCTATATTAGTCTCGCATAAACATTACATAACAGAGATGTCATTAGACCCCACGTACTCTTAGCACAGTACCTAAACGGAATCTCCCGACTTATTTTCACGTTTTTTAATGAATCGAAGCCCATAACTTAAACATGTACAATAGGGGTCAGTAGACCCGATTTACTGTTAACACAGTCCCAAACTATTTTCTCGACTTATATTCACGTTTTTTAGTGAATCGAAACCCATTGTAAATAAGGATAGGTTTCACTTTTGACTTTGTATTTTACTGTATTCCATGATATGCTGTACTCGACGACACTAATGAAAATGCTGCTGCTCCCTTCCGATAGGTTTTTCCTGTTCTGTACCTTTCCGCATATTGAGATGCTTAAACCCATGCATAATTAGGAAAGTAGGAACAAAATGTAAGTGTATTGTGATAAACTTGGCTAATTCAAAATACAGTAAAAACCAGTGGTGGGCACCTTCTATCTTTCGGATATTATGAGCCACATTACATATTTTTTTCAATACAACAAGAACATTTGACGCATGACACTTGCTTGACTTCTTTTAATCCCTAAAGAATTTCTCCATATAGCCCTTCAAGGTTGCGTTACTGGAAAAATACTCGAATAACGAATAAAACATTCAAGTAAATATCTAAATTAGAGGAAACTGACAACATAGTTCATTTCAAGTAATTGTAAGATGGTTCACTTAAAAATACAACATTTTGTTTTGATTCGATTTTTCCGTTTTGAGGCGCATTCTTTACATGCATCACACAGTAAAATCCTTTATTCCTGAAAATTATATATATTTTTTTTTAATTCAAGGAATCTCAGAGCATGCAAATCTGCTGAAAATTCCAGTTAAGAGATAGAACTTAGAAGTGCCATAATATATCGAACTTTCGACACGTTGATGAGTCCGTAATACCAGTATTGGTTAGGATACCGCCTCTCCCATTCTCCAATACCTTTTTGAAGCTACTGCTGGTGACTCCTTTGAACTTTAGTTCACACAAGATTGAACTCCAAGATTTTTGTATAAAAAGTTAATATCCATTAAGCGCAACCACGTTAATCACGGTTCAGCTGCAGTAAAGAAACATCAGATAAGTTTTTCTGCTCACATATATCGTGATTAATGCTCATAACTATTGGAGTTTATGAAGTTCGTTATTAACTGAGAGCGTGAACTTCTGAAGTGCTGTCTGGATCTGTTCCATGTTACACACATCTGCATGGTAGTGCATTTGTAATGTGTCATAAATTTTTTTAGAAATCAAAAGTATAGTTAATCTGTCAAAAATCATTACCGGTGCTAATTTCTAGAGAAAACTTCGATATTAGAAAAAATACCTATACAAATGTCTTAATAAATTATTAAATTTCTTTTTTAACTGATTGGTCTTGATTAATAACGGATCTATAATGAAAAGTAACTGCTGATATAATTTATTCTTCAGTTGATTTCCCTTTCTTCGTTTCAAATCTTCTGTTTCGATTTGACATCACCATGACTCTTGATATCTTCCCCAGGTCGACCTGGTGTGGTTGGTTTAATATTAATATTAAATTTCGCCGAACTCCTTGCAGGTTCACATCAATCCAGAAAACCTTAAGCTGTAGGTAAAACTTGTATCCCTTAAAAGAAAATAATGTTCTGACTAATTTTAAAAATTAGATGTAGCGAACTGATAAACAAATAAAATTAAAGACACTGAAAGTAAAATACCGTATGAAGAATTATTAATTCCCAAGAATATTCTGTAGTTTATTTTATTGAACGATTCCAAGACTTAGCATATTCGCTTCAGGAGTTAATCCAGGTAGGTCATCGTTCAGTTCATTGAAGTATAATTCTATGAAGGATTTGTTTATTTTTGTGAATCCCTACTTCTTCTTTCCTTAGTTTTACTTCTCCTTTTTAGGGACTTGAAGTGACCCATGCCGTCCGGGCCTTACAAGGCCACAACATGTCGGGAGAGTGATTATCTATTGTATCTCAAAGGCTACATACTTTTTTTGACCAGATGTCATAGAAAACCTCCTCGGACGAGCGATCAGCCCAATGCCCGGGCCACCTCCAACACCACACGGACACATAGTAGGCCTACGAGGCACACCAGGATGGCGAGGACGGGATTAAGACGATAATGACGGCCCGATGATATCCGGGGACCATGTTGTGAATCCCTACTTGAGAGATTAATTTGGCATGAATGTTCCTTGAATCATTGAAAACTACAAATGTATAAGGACTTTTATTTTTTAATCCATGTCAAGATGAGGAACAGATCTTTGCAAAGTAGGCTACTGTTAAGTGAACTATTAGTGAAATAAGAATTATCCATTGCTTACTTAAAATAATTAAAAATATTGTTTAAGTTTTACTCGCTGTTGCATTTAGTTTGTTAAAAACACAGCTAATAACATTAGCTACCTGTAGTATGAATTATCCCAAGGTGAAACGAGACCTATATGCTACATAGTTTATTTCGGTAGCTCAATGAAGTAAAATGTGACCAGTCTGTGTGTGCATTGAATCTCTTGATACTGATGTAGTCTTTTCTTCGACGCACTATTTATAATTAATCATTCTTACATGCGACTGGTTTCATGTTTCATAAGCATGCTCTGCTTTGCGTGCCAACTTGTGCTAAAGGGCAGTCCGACGATTAATTCCTTCGTACATGTGAGCTCAGTGTTGCACATTTTTGCGAAATATTAGATTAAGTCCTAACTTCAGGAATGTAATATGAGCTATCCAATAATAAATAACTTATGAAGTAAGGTTTATTGGAATCCAAATCTGGTTTGTATTTCTGTTTGTAAAGTAAACATAACTTAGGCCTATATGACCCCTTAAATCTGAAAAAGTGTCAGTTTATCATCAAAACAGGGGTTCCATTTTAAAACTATCTTTCAATAGATTAAAGGAAGCTATAAATATTGTAATATACGCTAATATTAATTTATTGCATGGTAAACATAGGCTTAACAGTTAAAAATGCTAGGTAATTTAAGAAAGGGACCTGTAAAAATATATTTCTTTTTATTGCTTAGGGTTTCCAAATACTTTTTGTAAAATTCACAAATTTATGTTTAAATTGCAGGATTACACATTCATTACCAAAATATAATAAGACAATATAAGACAAACGAATAAAATATATAAAACATAATCCATTATTGACCTAGTGAGATATTGTTTTATCTAGACCGTTCGGCAGTTCATCTTAAAATTTGTGTGCTACCCATTTACGATATTCTTGTAATTTTGCAGTAATGTTTCTCGAAGTCATTAATATCTATGTAGCCCTATGTGTAAGTAATTCTCTTTATTCTTTTCCAAGATGGTGGCTGTTTCATTGGCTGTCCGTTTCGTATAATGTTCAGCTTCTTTCCACGATTCTTGCCAATATGTTCAGCTTCTTTCCACGATTCTAGCCAATATGTTCATGCTATAAAACTTTGAAAACTACTTGCATTCACGAGGGTAAGGTTTTCTACAAATTTACTGAATGGTTTAAGGGCATTTCACCTGCTTGTCTTTAAATTTGTTTGTCACGCAGTCACAACCAAATATATTCTTCTGTTTTCTTCCAATTTGGCCTTATTGTTTCTTGAAGTCATTAAAAAATTCACATGTAAGAATTTTTGTTTATTATTCCATTTCAAGATGAAGAGTAGATATTTTCCGGACGCGAGGTCAACTAATAAACATATTTAATAAAGAATCTCTTTAAAAATTTTCTGATCTGCATTGAATTCATTCATTTGTATCAGAAATAGAATACTTACATTCAGATTTTTTTAAACTCAGCAATGTAGAAAAGTTTCTGCGAAAAAGTCCGAATCTGTGCTTTTTAATGGACTCATTTGGTTGTACTTCTTTAAATTTTGATGTAATTATAAATCATTAAATAATGCAGACTATTTTGAAGTAAGCATTGCGTTCTTAATGAAGACAGTTCTTATAAATATTTGTCCATTTTTGATGTTTATTAAATTTTTTCTGACATCCAGTTGAATTTTCACTGTTATGTAATAAACCACCAAAACTCCGATAAAATCTAATTCTTATAACTACCTTGTGACTAAATTGTTTATCTAAATTGAATTCTGTTGCGATAGAAGGTTTTGCTTATTAAATATATAAGAAATCAATTTTATTCCTTTAATGTTTCCGCGATTTGATTACTACGTCATTAGTAGGAGAGAGATTTTATTGCATACTGAGCAGTTTACAGGTAGCATCAAATTAAGGTAAAGTTTTTATGACCCCTAATGAAATGAATGTAAAACTTGAATTTGTAAAACACTTACTTTTGATTATAATAAAATAGTGATTGCATGGAAGATGCAATTTTAGAAGTCATTTTTAAATAGTTAATACGATTTGTTTGTTCTAATTTTTTTACAATCCAAAATGTAATTCGCATTTGTATACGTTATATTACTGAACTGACAATGAAACTGCAGACTATAGAATTTCAGAATTTTCGAAATGTCTGTGTACCAATAAAATTAACTGTCCATTTCATAAAGACAATAAAATAATTTAATAACACAAACAGGTACAGTCCTATACACGTATATCTTACCTTTATCGACGATAATTGTAAACATGATGAAAGCAAAATCTCGTTTTATTGTAATAATATTATCACGTTCCATGCTGAAAAGAATAAAAGGTATGTGTTGAGACTCTGTATACGGATAAATTCACTTAAAAGAATATGAGAGGATTCAGCGCAACGAAAATATTAGACGTCTAAAGGATTATAAGTGCGTTTAGCATTGCGTATAGCTATTATGCCATAAAATAACCACAGTTATAAAGTTCTACTCTAGAGGGCAACTTCAGCTTTTTGTTATTACTTCTTGCAGAAAGAATATAACTTTGAGGAATTCGTGAGCTGCTGACATACAACTCAACCATCAGCTGTTTCACTTTCTTATCACGATTCCCAGTTCTTTCACAAAAATACTTCCAAAAATCTCATCACCAAACGCAAAGTGACCTACTGACGCATGCCTTTCAGGAATGAGGTTAACACTTTTTTTTTTTTGTTCTTCTTTGCTAAAGAGGTGAAGGTGTTCAAGGACAAATCGATAACGATTAATAATGCTGTTGAACATTTAATTTTATGACTTCATTTATAGAATGAGCTCCTATTAGATTTGACCCGAAGCTTGCTCTTCGAGTACGTTCGCTATCAATCTTTCAAACTTGAAGTCTCTGCTTCTACCCGACTTAGCATTTAGAATCACGAAGTCCCATTGGCGGTGATCGTGAAGTACGATCACACCATGATCATTTTGATCGACCTGAAGAAGCACGCCTGTTACAGCACAAAAGACCACCACGATATCAGCTGACTGTCCAATAATTCATTACGAATTAAATGTCTTGAAGTCTTTCAAACGTGTCCATGATGTCTTTAACATACTTCCAGACTTTCCTTTGTTGTTTTCAGGCAATTATTAAACACCTTAATTACTATATTAAGCGTGGTGTGAACATCATATCTATAAAATGAAATTTAAAGAGATGTTTTCCACCTTATACCCTCAAAAAATATATAACCTATAAAACCTTCAAATGATTTTGGGATTGCTTCGAAAATTCAAGATTTTTATACAGAGTGTTTATTTTGTACCTTATGCAAGTTAAATGGTTTGAACAGGTGCGTTAAAAATTAAAACATATTTACATATTTACAGAGAAACAGCAGAAATATTAAATGGTTGACAATTTGCATTACAATATTAAAATGTACAAATACACTTGTTCAAAGTGTACACATCAGTATAAATCATTTGAAGGTTGTGTAGGTTATATATTTTTTGAGGGTATAAGGTGGAAAACATATCTTTAAATTTCATTTTATTGATTTTACCCTCAAGAGGAAAAATGAAATTTATCAATATCATATCTATACTTTATCTATGCATATAAATAAATTATAACTGGTGCATTACTTGAGATCTTTTGTAAAATATGACTTAAAAATATATCAACATTTTTAGTACTTCTAAAAATTGCCTTAACAAACTTTGAGAGGTAGGAAATGCTTAATCTGCCTTTTTTTTTATAAAGTGTATGTTAATTTAGGCCTGCAAAAATTAACGCAATTACATATTCACTGGAACACGGCAGTGTATTCCTACCAAGTTCAGGTTATTAGCAAAAACATCAATTGGCTTACGAAAGCATGATAAATTATAATATACTGTGAAGGAATTTAATACGTCGTTTATCTCCTACACTTGCGTATTCCATTAAGATAGAAAGAGGATAATTTTATAGTCAGGATCATATACAAATTTCAAGTATTTCTTTTAAGCTTTATCGTCACATACAAAGAGCATACAAACAGAAGTAAAAATCATTTAAAATTACTCTGCATTCTTGCTGGTGTCTTGTGCTATAAAATATCTCCTACTGTAGGCCTACCATTAAGAAATGCATTTCGGCTTACTTAAGCCATCTTAATCTTCTAAGTAAGCCGTGTGCCACACGGTTTCAACTTTATGACTCGCAAGTGTAATAATGTTTTTATTAGGGACATCAGCGAAGATAATCTGAACAATAATATAGGCCTACCAGTGTCGTGTGCCTATGATTTACTCGTACACATACAGTATTATTGAGGGTATAAGGTGGTAAAGAAATCCAACATTATTAATATGACCCACATTGGATTAAAATTTATTAACAATAACTTTCTTTACTCTAAACATGGCCAACAATATATCTTTCTTACTTCACATTCTGATATAGAATAAGAGGCCGTGAAAGAGCGCGTACTCATTCGTTTCAAACCTGATACAAAACTTTATTGTTTACCAGGCAAGACCGAGTTTCATAGAATTTTCGCGATAATTTTTTTCAAGTAAAAGTTTTAGCTCTTTGAGTAAGCATCCCATGTACAAAATTTTTAAGAAAATCGTTAGAGCCGTTTTCGGGAAAATCGCGAAAAACGAAATTTTCTTTATGTAAAGTCCTCTTAAAAATAATAGAAAGTTGTCGCCAATTTTCCTGTCACATCCTCGGAAGGTACCTAACCCAATACAAAATTTTGTTTTCATAAGATCTTCCGTTCTGGAGCTAGGCTCTTCACAGACACACAGAAATACAGAGATATATTTCAGAAAATAATATTTTTTGATTCAGGGCACCTATAGTACCTATAGTACCTATGGTACGGGTAGAGGAAGTAATAAACAAACTTTAGTAGATTTTTTAAAGACTTTTCGGAAATATTTTAGTAAAAATATGAAGTAGTAAACTTACCAGGTTTCATTTGAATCCCAAACTCAAAATGTGTAATTCGGAGTTAGCTTAGGAAATAAATTTAATATAACATTGCTATTGCAGGCACATTCTTAGCTAAATAAATAATTAAAATTAGATAATCGAAAGCTTTTAGCGGAAATTAACGTTTTCATGATTAGACCTTCTTATGCTAAGAAGGCACAGAAGTAGCTTATATAGAACAAAAAGTGGGTAATATAATAATCTTATTTCTGAATTACTGCCGTAGTTACATTTTCAGATTTAGATGTCTAGTTTAATTGCAGTTCTTAATGTCTGGAAGGCAAAATAACAAAAAGTTGCGATACTTTCATATGAGAAGTATTAAGTGAATAAAGTAATTTATGTTACTGCAATTTAATTGATATTAAATTACGTGCTGAACGACATACTTCCTGCGTCTTCCGATTCATGTAGTTTATATGTTATTAAAAGCAACGTTATAAAGACGTTGCTCACTTGCAAGTGCAATTAAAGTAAACATTAATACTTATTAATTTGTTGCAGACTAGACACAGAAAGATTAAAGTGCACTATAATTACCAGATTCGATATTTATTTCTTGTAGAAGCGGCATACTCTAAAGACTTACTGGGAATGTCAGTTTCAATTTTCAACACACTTTTCTGGAGATTTTTAGAAATCAGAAAATTTTCGGAAATTAATTAAGAAATACTGAAACCTGGTAAAAGAAAATGGGAAAAATTAACTAAATACAGTGCTCAACAATTAACTGCGCAAGTAAATACCCAAATTTCTAATCCATCATTCTTCAATTTCAACCACGTGTTTTGGTGAATATTGAACTTGCTTTAAATATACATGAACAAAAATCAGTAAGTTCTGGAATGAAAAAAAACCCTTTAGGCAAGCCTACAGGCTGAGGTAGATTTCGAAGTGCTTTTGGTATAATTTATTGTCGCTGCGTAGCACTCTTCTTCTTTAACCTTGGCATGACACACCCGCAATAATAACTGCAAAAAAGGAAAGAACACTTTTTCAAACATTCAAATCTCGCCTTATATGAGAAACTAGTTATTGATTTGTAGAGTACTCATCAAGAGCTTTTCAACGATGCCCCACAAGACGTAGTTTAAAAAATTTCGAATTTCCATCCCCCACCTTTACCCCCACTCATACCCCCAAAACCCCCGAATCGTTGGTGTCACTGTGAACTCCATAGGGAGTACTCTGATTTATTCAAACAAAATTTCCCTCTATACTTCATAGGGGCAGAGATATAAATGTTTTAAAATTTCAACCCCCTTCCCCGACCACCCCCTTGGACCAATTTTGCTCATTAACGAACCTGTCCGAACTATTGGGCCTAGAAAAAACATAATAAAATTTGGTTCAAATATCTTCAAAATTACGGTCGCTAGCGTGTAAAGATATAAATATATACATATATACAGGGAATCCATTTTATGCGGAAACTTGTTAACAGCGTTGCCCCTGCTCACACTTTCCCTGCTGTTGCGCTTGCACCGGCGGGGACCGTGTTCCGTTACTACTGGCAATCAAGTAGGCCTACATGTAGAGGCTTATTACTCACCATTTATTTGAAAATGACCCCCATCAGCAGTAAGACATGCCTCACATCGTTTAAACAAATTATTTGCCACTTTCTGCAATTCCGCTTCAGTAATACACTGCACTGCACGTGTTATTTCGGCCTTAAGTTCTTCGGTATGTCACAAACTGAACCTGTTGTATGCCACTTTTTCATCAACTTCGAAAGACACAATTTTTTAGGGATGGTACAGTCAGGCGGCAATGCGGCAGTGATGCGAGGTTTCCTCATAAAATGGACTCACTGTATATATATGTATATGTATATACATATATATATAAATATCACAATTTTTTTTAACAGGCGGTGGTTTCGTACTTAGGGAGGCATGAAACATAAAGATATGAAAGAATTTTTCGAAAGTCATGACATGGTATCGATTGCAATAGGTAGATTTTTCTTCGAAATCTACCTAAAATATATATATATATAATAAGACTAAGTAATATACATATATATATATATATATATATATATTTGTTGAAGAATATGACCATAATTCATTATTTAATATCACGTAAGCAGTTCTACCAATTCTATTATGTTTATCGTTTATCAAAAGATCATTGTTTAACACGGTAATTAAGTTTTAAAGATCACACATACAAATTAAATTCCCAGGGGGAAAAAAAACAGTATTTCAAATATGAGTGTAAAGTAAAATTCCGTGTAAAAGTATAAAAATGGAATGGGAAATCAGAATGGACATAACATTCTTCTACATGTAATTCATTAATAGAGTTGGAATTTCTATTTACTCTTTACGATTATACTGTGAGAGAGGAAACCATAAAAATGTCCATAGTACTACTCGTATTAGCGGCTCCTGGCTTAACGAGGGTGAGCTGCATATAGACCATTTCATGCATATCAATTTGCGAGGTTGGAGCGCAATAAAATTGCGGCGCCAATAAAATTATGTGCGTGTAAATTAGATATCCAGCATGAAATCAATTGTCATTAAGAAACGTACCAATTCAAGTGGTCTCCCACTGAATTTTTAAAGTAGTAATAAAATGATGAAAAATATGCCGAATATTATAAGTTGCATCCATTACTTAGTCTTATTAATTACCAGGGAAATGTCTTAAAATTCCGAGCAATCCATGATATTTCTTAAAATAAATAAGTTAAACTGATATAACAAAGTGCCAGATGAAGTTAATAGGCCAAATTTAAGAAACTATTGAGTTTTATACCATGGTTTCTTGAGAAAATTTGATAATAATTAAGGAATCGCGCACAATGTGCATTATCTTAGCCTAAGACTTAACCTACTGACAAACACCCAGTCCTAGAAGGAATAAGTGGGGTAGTTCCTATCGCTAGCATGGTCTAATTATTTTTCAAGTATTGCAACTTCCAAAGCTTCAAGTGAACACTTCAAATAATAAAGGTTGTCATGAAAACTGAATTGCTTTTGATGAATAATATGAATTCAGTGTAATATTTTCTGAATTAAGGTCCCTAATTGGGCGTTACGCCGGTACGGATCAACCGATTCAGTCCAAAATCAATAGGCTTCGTCACATGGACCTTATAAGTGCGTATACCAAGTTTCATTAAAATCTGATAAAGCGTATTTGAGTTAACGCGTGACCATACACATGGACAGACAGAGAGATGGACGGACAGACATTTTCTCGTTCACCATACAACCTTACAAGGCACCATTCTGGCACTTAATATTTATTAATCGATGTACCTTGTTAAATGATGACAGCAACTTGTCTTACAATTAACGGACTGATAATAAGACACGAAATAACAATTGCAGATACCTTTGTTGTGGTTACTGAAAGTTGTTACACAATGCCATTTCTTTTTAATTGTAAATTGATTACTGGTAGGTCTCTAGAATAAGGCCATCGCGAGCAGCATTACGTAATGAAAAATAATAATCAGTTCCAAAGATGGAAGACTATTTGAAATAGTGTTATAATAACCGGAGCAACTTCTCATTAATTTAACCACCTTGCATTCGGTATCATCTTGTTTTTTGTCTTGAGTTTAATTCCAAGGTATGAATCTTATTATACAAGGTCGTATACATCAGAGATGCTCGTATAGACATTTGTAATGATACCTCTACTTCCTTGTCCACATTGTCTCTGGTGTTACTTCGCTAACGTATGTGATTATAGAGCAATCTGCCTACCGAGTGTTACAATTGTATTTTTAAAAGTTGTAACTTTCTGTGTAGACATATAATTATTTTCAAACGGATATACAAATGAACATATTTAACAACAGTACTGCTTCAGGGTAACTCGATAAGTACATATCCTTAATTATTGCACTTTCAAATGTGAAACCTGTTATTTAAAAATCACTAAAAGTGTCAAGGATGGTTTATATTAACATTGATTATAATTCAGAATAATTAGTTTTATTCGCATATATCATTGCGGCTTCTACATTATGGATCAGTATTCTTTTATATTCTGCTTTATGAAATATTAAACATTTAGCGGCGTTTAACAGTACATTTGTTGGTTTAAAATGTACAGAGCATACTTATGAGTAAACACAGGTAAATTGCCTAGTGTAGGCTACTGGTGTATACCAGCGAATTATATTAATTCAGCAACAGATAGACCTGAGTCATATTTAAATCTTAAAATCACCATACTGTGCATTATCACAAACTGTTTATGCTATACGTGTATTTTTTGGTAGAAATCGAGAGCTTATTTACAGGTAGATAGACCTGCAAATTTTGTTATTCCATATCGGGAGATATAGTTGTCCCTGTTTTTTATTTAACCCATACATGGGCAAATCGTGAACGAGTCATTAACAATGAACGAATCATTGTACTGAACGAACGAATCATGATTCGGTTAAAGAGATGAATCGATTTCTTCATAAAACAATTATTACGATAACCGTCATTCGGTTCAAGAAATCAATTCAATCGCTGTGAATCGAAATCAAAATAGTTCATACATTCAGTCGATACATCACTGACAAGGCTGACGACCTTACCACCTACAAGTCCCGAATGTCGAAAATCTGGTAGCCCTCCATGGCCTGCCTGTATAGGGAACAATTTATATTTTAACATCTGGCGTTACTATCATCTTCAACCTATCCGCGCCTTGTTGGAATTGTGTGCAGGTGCTCCTGGTGTGTCTCATCCTATGTGTTCTAGTTGTCTCGGAGGTGGCCCCGGCATTGAGTTGACCACCCATCCGGGGAGGTCTTCCATGCCTTTGTCTTTAAAAAAAAGTACGACAGTGATTGTAAGTTAATACCTCTCCTGACTCATCACGGTCCATTCAGGTCAGGGTGGCGAAGGCTGCATATATGTCGCATTATTCTAAGAGAAAGAGGAAGTAGTAATCGAAATTGTGTAACCGATGTATTGAAATGAAGATGAGAATATTTCCAATTAAATTAACTGCACAATAGCTACATAACTTTGTTTAGATTCCATTCGAAGAAAAAGCATCCTGATTTAGTATAGGCAAGGCGTAAATAAGATTGGTATTTTAACATTAAATCCTACTTGCTTTTAAATATCTATACGTCAAATTAACATTTATATCCTTGACTAAGACAATTGAAATATACCACAGCATTCTGACTATGTAGAGCTGTTCGTTGTAATGTTAGGTAGGTAGTTACTTTATTGCCTGTGTCCAATTTCCTCTTAAGGTAACCGTGAATGAAGTTTAACTAGAACAGTACACGGCGAATTAATTCTAACTAATTGAAAAGTCTTTCTGAAAAGTATGCATTGTTTAGTTGTTCTTTACAATGCTGTGTGTAAAACATTGAGTCTATTCTAATGTATTTTATCTGTACAACAGAAGGCCAGGTGCTTAACTGACTCCATTGTGCTATGTTGATTTCATTTCTTCGCTCATTGAATGCTGTAGCTTACTCGTAAATGTCCAATTTTTATGTAACTATCGATAAATTAGATTTTAAATAATTAAGGTTTAAATATATTTAGTAGGCATGATGGTTACATAACAACAATAAATATAGTATTAATAATAATAATAATAATAATAATAATAATAATAATAATAATAATAATAATAATAATAATAATATAATACAATGCACGGTGGCCAACTGCCTGAATTTTGAGAGAAGCAATCTAAGGGATATAGGTCTAGTTTGACACTTAATTTCGGATGAAGTATACCCTAAAGTGTATTTTAGACCATTATACCTGTAGATTGATTTGTACATCACTTAACGTGGTCATACTTATTACAGAAAAGCACTGACTGTATAAGAAAAATGTCCTTTAGGTGAAAATATGTGTTTCTTGTATATTTTTTGGCTGAAAATAACGAATCTGTAATTATGTTTTGTTTACCAACATTTTCCCCAAAATCCACATTTTTGCTTTTTATGTAGCCTAAATATGAGAATTGTGTCTCCTACAAAAACGGTACGTGATGGACCATTTTGATTTTGATATATGAATTAAGAACCTTTTGTTTATACAGAATCACATAGTTTCATATAAAGAATAGAAAAAAATTCGAATTTATTTTGTACAGTGTTATTTACACTTTTTCTGGTGTCATTTGAGCTGTTAGTTGCTTGAAATCTGGGAAGTGACTATTTAAATGTTCATCACTTGAAGCAGCTCGATGCTTAGCTATAATTAATTCAGAGGTTGTATACAATGATTCACAAGAATAGCTCTGCCAAAATGAAGATAAGCCTTTTTGAATATTCTTTTAATCTTGCATACTTTTGTTCTAGCACTTTTCTCCAGAATTGAATGGTTGAACAGTATTTATTTCAGTTTTAAACTGTTTTAGTCCTTCGTTCTCTTGAATCTGCAGTTTCTTCGACCCTACAGATGCCAAATCAAAAACATAATTTAGCCTTAAAATAGGACAACCATTCTTCACTATGTCAACAAGAAGTTGGTTTTAATAAACAGATATTCACAATTTCGTCAGGATTTCTTGTGGAGACGTATAAGAATGGTAAAAGAGCCGCATGCAGCTTGCGAGCCGCGCGAAGATCTGCTAGATGCTAGAAGTTCTGGATCAGAAGGATGCGATAGATAAGAAATTACGTGAATAGTTTGCCAAGAGAAAACACCATAATATTAATGGAATGGGAGATCGAGGAAATAGGTAGAAGAGAAAGTTCTTTGACTAAATGTGAGGAAAAACTAGTGGTGCATCCATCTTCTCGAACATGAAATTCCCAGAAGATCCTGATTTAGTTGTAAAATGACGTCCCATAAAAATTGTTACATATTTTAGAAATAAACATATAATATTCTTTTATAATGAGTAAATGAGATGAATAATTTGGCCATTATAGAAATCATTACCAGTCATCTAATATTTGTTATAAAATGAGATGGAGATATTATCTTACTAGGCCTATGTATTACTTATTTTATTTATTTGTCGTTTACTCACTTTAAAAGTTGGATATTGTACTGCCTTTATAAACTTCTACCCGGCAACGATTTTTTGGGCGCTGACTTTGCCTATGTGTGCATAATTGCGACAGTTCAATGCCTGTAGATTTACATGCATGTAAAAGGACTCTTGCGGGACAGAATTCCAGCACATCGGCTTCACGACGGTAACAGACCTTTGAAACAGCATACAACCGTCTTTAAATAAACATATAAAAAAATAATTAAAAGTATATGTCCGTGGCTCGAACCTTGGGGGCAGCAACAATACCAAAATGGGTTCGGTTCTTAGAGTGGGCGGACTATGGGACATGTTGTTATTGTTTGCGGGTGAAGGAGTCGAACCAAGATATAACATATCGTAATAATAATAATAATAATATGTGTGTGTGTATGTGAGGATCAGATGGCGAAATTGTACTGGAATAGGAAGATCATCACAGATAAGACCATACAAAATAATATTCCAGATATTGTGTTTTCCTTGAAAGAAGAAAACTCACCTACATCATCGACATTGCGGTTCCGCTAGCAGCCAATGTAGAAAACGTTTATGGGGGAAAAATTAATAAATACTTACCACTTGCTGATGAGATCAAGGCTATGTGGCATATGGACACTGTACAGGTTGTGCCTATTGTGCTGGGATGTACTGGTGAGGTTCCCTTCAAGCTTCATGACAGTTTAAAGCGATTAAAAGTACAGAAATATTTGTACTTATCTATGCAGCGTGCGGTAATCCTAGAAACGTGTAACATCGTCAGAAGAGTTCTTGGGGAAAAAGTGGACCAGTAGAAGTTGTGTACAACAGTACAATTGTTGTTACTACATACATTTACAGTGTACTTACCTGCGTGTAAAGCTGTATGTACATAAATATATACCTGTTTAGTTAAACAGAGAAATAAATAAAGGAATAATAATAATAATAATAATAATTTAAGCGAGAAGTGTGAACTTCATTCGTATTACTAATTTGAATACTTCTCTTCAATGAGGCAATACTGTATTTGGAAGAATCCGTTTCCCGAATAGGCTTTCATTATTTCCAAGCACTTTATCTTAAAATCTCATTGAAATTGAAGGTAATCTATTTTTTTTCTATGGCGGAGATAATTTCTATCCTATTGTGAGAAAAATCACAGCATCTGCATTGTATTCTGAACTTTCAATAGTAGGCCTAATCTCCATTTATTTTGTTCAATAACACAGTGACTTAGCACATAATAAAAGGCACTGAAAGTTACCGATCCGAAGCAAACAAAGTAATACCTTGACATTTGTGAGGTCGGTATCGTATTTATTACCGAAATTAATACTATGATAAGAATAAAGGCAGATAGCTGTGGGATATAGAACGGAACTCTTGTATGGTACGACCTACAATTACTGAGTTGAGCACACAATGCAAGGCAGCCGATAAGTGACCACATATTCCTTTTGTGACCTCTACCGTGTACGCAACAAGTGATTACTCTTACAAAATTCAGCTCAGTAAGTACATATTGTAATCTATGGAATCGATGTGTCCTTTGCGAAACACTAACATTGGACAATGATCATGAAATAATGACAGGTTTGAAGTTCATGAATCGGATCTTCTTAAGGTTTTAAATGTTAATTTTCTGAAGTAGGAATATACGCTTTTCGCTCAGTTGTAGAATTTAATATGCTTAGTTAACTTTCTTATCTTATTTGGAGCCAAAATTATGAGTTTGAATATAATTCTAAAAACAACAATAATAGCAATAATAACACTAACATTAGCGCAAAATAAAATTAATTTTATTAATGATTCTCCTCATTATTATTGCACAAAGATACAAGGGTTATTTCTCCTGCCAAACAATAACATTGATATTAGGGTCTGTTTCATTTATCTTCTATCAAGTTTCACCATTTGTGTCTATTCTGGATTTCCTTCATAGATTGCTGTAAGATATATTGTCTTCCAGGATATGTAAGGTCTTCATTGACGATGCTCATGGCATAAATGTTTATTATTACTTATTGTCTATTAAGATTAATATACGAGTAACATTAAATAAAACGCTTGCGCTCACATGTAGGGCCTAAAGTCGTGTATTCCGTCTGCTGGTTACTAATATTTTTCTGACCTACAAGACATCATCAATATTGATGGTACTGCCTGATAAGGTATTAATTCTAAAAGCAAAAATATTAGAACTTTTATTGCTAAAGGAAATGATAAAATAGATAAGAATAATAAGAAATAAAACAATATTTCATAATAAAATAATATTTACTCATTTAAAGCATATCCCATATGATTTGCATACTGCAGAACCACCCCTTGGGAGGCCCTTGCCCTTGCCCTCAAGGGATTTTATGGGCTTATTCTTATTCTTCTGATCTCTTTTTTTCTCGTAACTAGTCCAGAAATTAGAGCACGAGTGTTTTTCTCATGTTGATATTTTTCTTTTACGTACTCCCTTAAAAAATTTTGAGGTTGGCCTACGTCTCTGCCTGACGTTTCTTCAAAACATCTAATACCACATGCACAGAACAGCATGAGGTCCTTCAGTTGATGCCAAATACCTCTCAGGGGTACTTTGAAATGTGTTGCTCTTGTTATTGTACGTTGGCGCTTTGGTTATGATGTTGGCGCCTTTCATAGTCTTCATAGTCTTGGCGCAAACGTAGCTCAATGGCCTTTATTTATCATAATTTTAAATGTAGGTTATTAAGATTTAGTGTAATTAACCAAAAGTTTCCTGCATACACGAAATAGGTAAATCATTTTAAAATTCCTGATACCGTGTTAGGGGTGCTTTTAAATTTGTCGCTCTTATTATTGTACGTTGGCGCTTTGTTATGTTGTTGTTGGTGCTTTTCATAGACCTCATAAACAATGGTTGGCGCAAACTTAGCTCACAGGCCTTTATTTATCATAACAATTTTAAACGTAGGTTATTAAGATTTAGTGTAATTAACCAAAAGTTTCCTGCATATACGAAACGGGTAATTATATAACGGGTAACGGGTAAATAATTTTAAAATTCCTGATACTGTGTTCCTGTGAATTGTCTTTTTTATTTTTATTTTTTGGGGGGTACTTTCAAATTTGTCGCTCTTATTATTGTACGTTGGCGCTTTAATTATGTTGTTGTTGGCGCTTTTCGTAGTCCTATTAACACTGGTTGGCGCAAACGTAACTCACAGGCCTTTATTTATCATAACAATTTTAAACGTTGGTTATTAAGATTTAGCGTAATTAACCAAAAGTTTCCTGCATACACGAAACGGGTAAATAATTTTAAAATTCCTGATACTGTGTTAAGGATGCACGAGCAGGAGCTAGAACTATATTTTGGTGTTTTGCGGAGAGGAAGATGTGGTCGTGAAGTGAGCGACCTTCATGTGAATGCAGCCTAGTAGTTGCCCCAGTCAGCTTCATGATCTTTCGCCTGCAAGCCCGCGCCCTCGCCCCGGGCGGGCGGCCTGATCGCGATACCATCACAACCGCTCACTCATAATGTTACAACACAGCCTCCCTCCACAGCTGGACCTCACTCACATTTCCTTGCCAGCAATTAAGACATCTTAATATGACCGTTACAAAAAAGGACAATATAACCTACCTTTTTTGGAAGAGGCACCAATTGACTAAAATACTCTTCACCCCAGAGAGGTTTTTCGAGTCAACCCAGAATTCTTTACATATCAGCAACAAAAAGTTGATTTTTCGCCTCACTTGCTTGAGAAATTTTTCTTTTTCTTGAACGTACAGTATCATAATATATTATTTTTACTTCTTTCTTTTCCGTGGTATTACCACTTCTCTTTTAGGTAAGCGACTAAAGCCGCCCGGGTCTTACCGGGGTCACGACCTGTCGGGTGAGGGATTATCTCTGGATCACACACATACATTTTTTACCGGATAAGGACATGGAGGACCTCCCCGGATTAGTGATCATCCCAATGCCGGGGCCATCTCCGAGACAAATAAATAAAATCCGTTTATCTGGAGTAGGCTACTTAAGCCAGGACTTAAGTGTTCCACATATTTTATTTTTTCCTTTATTCTTTATTGTCTCAATTTTACAATATACACGGAATGGGTTTTAACACATATATTTCCAATATAGTTAACATTTGAATTTTTTTACTGAACCAGTAGCTTATGTTACTTGTAAGACTATAAAACGATAAGTTATGTTTTTAGAGTAAGTTAGGTATTTATTATTTTATATGCTGAGCATAGATGGAAATCCTAATTAACAAATATGTTTTTAGCTCGTTAGGATATGAAAATAATTTATATAACACTACTGTATTACTTTTTGGAAAAACGAAGAAATCCCAAATCACCTACTTTTACTGTAACATATAATATGTAATAGGTGAATAATATTTATATATAAATAAGTTAATATTTACATATAAATAAGTTAATATTTATATTTACATACCTTTTTCATGTTTCGTTCAGTATAATTGTCTTTTCTTACCTAACAGAACATAATGTGTTATGTCATAACAGAAATCATCCTTGAGGAAGTTTCAACTGCGAAGATTGAAATGAAAGAAAGAAGTATCACAGTATTTCTTTTTTGTATTATCGCTACCGGTATAAACTCTAATGCAGAGACAGCTTTAAGATTAATGGTTTGATAATTGTAAATAAAATACTATCGTTAGTAATGCCTTTTGGTTAAAGTTTTTATTCGACAAGTTTTGAATTTTAGGAATAGCTGAAAGCCATCTCAATTTCATGACACTGATTATTATGTAATCCTTCCAGACTAATGTGTATGAATTACTTTTACATCTAACTTCTATAGCTGTAATTTCTACAGCGTAAAATCCTTGATTACTATTCCGTCACATCATCCGTTTTTGAGGACAAGATCAGGGAGCATTTAATGACATACCTAGGAGACTAGACTCCATAAATTTACATAAGCCAGTATGAAGTTCCCTAAGGCGACTGCGTAATTACAAAATCAGATTGAGACAGTTCAGATTGAGGAGTCAACAAGGCCCCCTTTGCATTTATACTTAACGGTGTTACATCATTTTGAAATTCTGAATGTATTTCGGTAGGTCACGGCCAGTGCACCATGGCAAATCTACTCGTAATTATCTGCGCATTAATCACGAATTTGTTATAAGCGTGCCAATAGTTTTTATAAGTCGTATAAAAAGAAGACATGACTTTTGCATCATTGTTTTCATCATCCTGGTGGTTAAGTTGTTGTAAGGTGATCCTGGTTCTATATCCATCTGGTGAGATAAGATTAAAAGTAAACAAAAAATCCCAATCCAAAAGTTCTCTCCATAAACCCATATTTTGTTACCTTTTAAGCTCATATAAACGGTTGTTTATTAGCAAGCATAACTCTTTCTTCTCCGCCAGCACACTACATTAATTCTAATTTACAAGCAGATAATATTCAAATAGATAAAGATTTAGATTTAGTTAGGCTACATTAATTTAAGAAAACTTAGCTTCTGGAAGACTTTCTTGTCTTTTCGCCGCATGGAAGGTGACAATGAAGTAAATGAATGAGAAGATAGTGAGATGAATACTAGGTCCAAAAATCAGCGTATGTTTTTTTTCCAACAATTAAGATTTTCAGAAAACCAGAGTTGATTCGAACCCATGACCTGTCACACTCATAATCACAAATCAGTCTCGATAACCCATGAATGGATGGTGAATGAACTAGTCAACGGGAAGGGCAGTTTATGACAAGATGGATGAACTGATTGAAGCAAGAATAAATGGATGAATCGACAAAGGATTTTGGATGGATTATTATGGATGAATGAATGTACGGACGGCGGAAGGATATTATGACGGAGAAGTGGGCTATTGAGAAGTCGGAGGGATGGGTGAAAGGATGAATGAATCGATTGGTGAAAGAATGGAAGGATGGAAAGATACACATCGAATTTTAGATGGATTGATGGCAATGATGGATTGATAAGCGGATGGATATATTCATTGATGGATGGAAGGAAACATGGTTAAGTAAATGGATGATTAATTCCTGATAGGAACAAGTTTCCTAAGTGGGGATTTTTCAGGGGTTTTCTCCTCAGCTGAGATGAATGTCCAGTAAATTTAGACCCTTGTGGTCCCCGGATATCATCTGGCTGTCATTATCATCTTCATCTCATCCGCGCTTTGTTCAGAGTGAGTGTGTGAGCGAATGGTGTGTCTCGTCCTATGTGTTCATGTCTCAGAAGTGGCCCCGACATTGGGCTGAACACTCATCGGGGGAGAGCCTGCACGTTCTTGTGTGATCAAAAAGGTAGGTATGTGATCCGCAGAAGACCCTTCTCCAACAGGTCGCGGTCCTATAATACCCGGGCCGCATAAATGTCCCTTCAAAGAGGAGTAAAACTCAGGTAAAGAAGAAGAAGAATGGACGATTAGATAGATCGA
This sequence comes from Ectobius pallidus, assembly GCA_964059195.1. Lineage (NCBI taxonomy): Eukaryota > Metazoa > Arthropoda > Insecta > Blattodea > Ectobiidae > Ectobius > Ectobius pallidus. The sequence continues at coordinate 129,814,266 of CAXKWD010000006.1, forward strand.
TAGATTAGATAGTATAAATGAATAAATGAGATGTGAGAAAGCCCCGCTTAGTTAAGATAGATGGACAGATTGGTAGACGGTTTGAATGGACTATGCAAGATTCCTCAGGAGTGATCCATCGATACGCACCTTAGCATTGGAGGCCGTCGAAGAATGAAACTTTGCATAGTTCAATTTATAAATGAAGGACGCCTAGGTGTGCAGATACATCACATTATTAACATTCCATTCATGAGGTAATTATGATGATATTCACGAAGGCTAAAGGCCAGTAGTCTCATTTTCTTTATTATCGATCCTGTACTTCTTCCTTTGTTTCAACTTGTAAGCTACAAGTCTATTCTCAGTACCCAGTGCTTTCGTTCTATCTTCATTTTTTTCCATTTGCGTAGTTCGCTTCGAGACATCCAATATTAAAATATGTTAAATTGACTTTTTAACATTTTTTTTATTTTTATTTTTATTTTAGTTGCTAGCATCCCAAGAACATTAAATTGTATTTAGCAGTATTTTGGTTTGGTTCTAGAGAATTTCCTATCTTAATAATGTTATATGTCTATATCTATCTTGCCTTAGTTTCACCTCTCCCTTTTAGGGTCATTTTAAGCCACCCAAACCGCCCGGGCCTTACAGGGCCGCGACCTGTCGGGAAAGGGATTAACTATGGATCACATACATACTTTTTTGACCAGACAAGGACATGGAGGGCCTCCCCGGATGAGTGATCAACCCAATGCCGGGGCCATCTCCGAGTAATGTTACATGTAACTCACTTTAATGATGAAGCTATTTTAGAAACACCTTTTTATACGATATTTGGAGGTTGAGTTATTACTGCAAATCAGTAGCTGAGCCACATGGCTGGTAACTGGTATAATATCAGTAACCCTCCCAGTCAATGGACTTGTACTGTTTCTTGGGTGCCTAATATCTGTTACATTTCTTACAAATTCCAGAAAAGGAAGGTTCATGATGGAAAAATTGAGGCTAAAATCATCCCTTATGTGTGTAAAGTATTGTGAGTTAGGTAGTTACTTCAATAAGTAAGTAATGCGCTATTAACATAGCATAAAGAACAACTATTTTAATTTTGCCTTAACTATGTAAGTTTGAAATATCTGACATATTGGCTAGGCTTAAAGCAACCTAACGTGTTGTTAAATCAGTCTGAATAGTAATTTGTCAGTGTACGGGTTTAAAGTAGCAATGGTTACAATTCAGCCGAAGTCAGATAGTTTAATAACAAAATTGACTCTTTATTTTTTTATTTGGATTTGTGATTCATTATTTTCCACTTCTTCACATGTCCGGTTCCATGAATTATCCTGTAGAAAACACAGTTTTCTGAATGCAGTCTTTATAATTTGTATTAAATTACAACCCCTCGATATAACAATAACTCTCATATAAAATTCAATCGGTTAGGGCCCACATAGGGGCCTTGATAAAACATAATTGTTATAATCAAAATAAAAATTTATAGTAGGCTATCCTAGTATCTTAGCTACTACTTTCCAGTTGTTGAATTGTACGTCTCGAATAAATAATGCCATTATTAAATGGGAGCTATGGAAGAGACCGACATGAAAGATATTTAAAAAGTGAACGATAACACTCTTGCCATACATTGTACTGACAATACTTATAAAAATGATTAAATTCGATTTGCATAAAGATATATTTGTACACTTAAAGTTTAATTACTTTTTTTCTCTCTTTGTTGTTGTTCAAGAAATATTCGTTACTTACTCGTATATTAGATCCTATATATATATATATATATATATATATATATATATATATATATATATATATATATAAAACTACAGGATATATATATATATATATATATATATATATAACAAACGTTTTACTGCATAATCACGAGCTTCGTTAACTTATATTCTTCACCGAATATATTAAGGGTAATTAAATTAGTTAAGAAATACTTAAAAGAATTTCTACAATTCATTAACACAATAGATTTTGAGAAACTATAAGGTAGAATGGTAATCACAACTTATCTTATGCTATAGGTTAAGAATTGCATGTAGTGTTACTACGTAACGGAGCATACAGTATTAATAAATTAAATTTAAAAAAAAGGGTAATTAAATAATGATTAGCTGGATATGTTGCGCGCATAGGAGAGAAAAGACATAGACCCGTCTACAAAATTTTGAGCGGGAAACCCGAAGGGAAGAGGCCACTTGGAAGACCTAGACTAGATGGGAGGACAATATTTGAATATATTTAAGGGAAGTAGGAATTGCTTAGTGATGGCTGGTTGGAGTAAGCACAGAATATGGTTGAATAGCCGTCTTATGCAAGCGACAATGAACCTACGGGTTCCTTAAAATAAATAATATTCCTTTAGCTTGCTTAAGAATTGTATATTGCCATTGAGTATTTATTTGTTGATTTATTTATTTATTTTGTATTGATGATATAAGAAATAACTGGTTTTTCTTGACTGTTAAAACTATTCTCGCAATTTGAGTGATGCGTGGGTTTAATACGGTCTGGACATCGATGTGAATCTTTAACAGTCTAGAAGGTGAAACGAAATTAATGATGTGTCATGAGCTATGGAATGGATTAGCATCTTCTCGTGACACTACATTAATCTAATTTCACCACTGAATTTTTCCTATGATGCGGATCAAGTTGCAGATTCACCTGCTATAAATTTTATCATATGTAAACTCCATTGCTTTAACAATCAATGGCAGTTTTTTAATCTTCTCCTGATTATACAGTTTCCTCATTTATTGGTACATATCAATCAATAGGCACCATCTTTGGGATCGAGTAAACAATAGGTGACAGTTTCCAGTATTTATCAACACTCGCCAATGCTCATTAATGCGTAATGTTAAGAGTAGATACAAGAAATTCGACCTATGTGGAAGAAAAAGTTTTAATTCAGATTTGTTCTTAATGAAATTTCTTCCCAGAGAAACTGCATAAGTAAATGAAGTGGTAGGATCTTTTATAGCAGCGTTTCTCAACCTATGGTCAGTACCAGTCAGGACCACCAGTGGTCCGCGAAGATGGTACAGAAGGTCCGCAGACATAATTAAAAAATATGAAGAAAGTGGAAAGTAAAGAAGTAACATTTTTTCACATATTTCGTTATAATGACCTATAATAAATACCCCAGATATTAAGAATATAGGCCTTCTTTTAAAAATGGGATGTAAAATTAGGGATCCGTAAATTTTTTCAGGCATTTTAGAGGTCCTCGGGTTCAAAAAGGTTGAGAAACGCTGTTGTATAGTATTCAGTTAGTACTCATATTTTTATTTTTTATCTTCTTTTGTGACAGGTAAAACTCAGCACACGATTGCTACTCAATTACCAGAGTTTTAAAAATGTAGAAGATATTTTGTAAATAAAGTTATGGCGTAGGCTACATAATCTATCGAACTGAGACTTCTAATATACTTACACTTTCTCATTTCAATGGTGGTTCTCGTTGCCATTTCCGTAATGGATAGAGTTGACTAGATGAATCCGAGAGACACACTCTAGCGAAATCAATCACACTTCGCCTTAACAGTTCTTATCATAGGAGTTTTGTGAAATAAAAGCTTTTACTTATTTTTCTAGGCAGATTACACTCAGAATTGAGGTAATAATTGGTAATAAGTAGACTTCGGACTTTTAGGTCGCTAAAAATCCAGTTTTAGGTACCTAAAATAGGCTCTAAAAATTGGAAAATAGTTCCTAAAAATCGTAAAATATTTTCTTATAAAATCGTTAAGTTGCCAATCTTCTGAAATATCTCAATTGCAATGCAGAATATTATATTTATTGAAGTCGCCATTATTCAATAATCATGATAAAACACAGCTATAGGCCTATGGTACACAGAATTATATAGACCTATTACTAGGACCTTTATTCCTACCATAACAGTGAAAACCCAATCCATACGCACGCTAGCATATTCAACCCGTTGTATCCCTCAGTGATTCAGAGAACTACTTTTTTTTTTTACTGGATGTGGGAGTCGGGAGAAAAACACTACATTTTCTTGGGAATTCCAAGGTATTTTTATACTAAAGACGAAACATTACTTACTATTTAACCAAGTCACAAATGTGTCATATACTGTACATTTCGAGCTAAAAATTTAGTACGAACTGAAAATAAATGCTAGAATTTATAATAAAAATAACTTATTTTGAACTTCAGAGGAAAAACAAGCAAAAAGGCAATATTAGGCTCTAACGTAAAAATAGGCTGTTTTAGGTCCTATAAAAGTAGGCTATCAGTTTTAGGCAGAATCGCTTATGAAACATGCCTATACAAGTTTTCGTCTATATATCACTTAAGGATTAAAATAAGTTTTTACCTAAAATCCGAAGTCTAGTAATAAGAATAAACAAGGAATGACTACGGCCTGCATGGCGTTCAAATAAAATGAAACTTAAATAACATACTGTGCAACTCCAATGCTAAATTAAAGCCAGTTTAGTTTTACTGCTCTGAAACATACATGCATTCTAAATCCAAGTTAACTACTAAAATCAATGATCGTAATTAATATCTTGAACTGGAGATTGGCTATTTCGGGTCTTCAACTTGTTTCTCGTTCCTCTTATTGTCACTTCATCTTTGACTCCACGATAGTCTGCTACGTGTGCCATTCAGTGTGTTTCCTTAGCAGCTTTTCTGCTCCAATCCTTAAAGACCAGACAATGGTTTTAAAATTATAAAAGATTCTGATAGTTGAAGTGGATTTAAAACGCACTATAAAATGATTAGTAGAGGTCATTGAAGACCAATGTCTCCAGAATATTCTATATATCTGGTGGCCAAAAACTGTGTTTACAACAGTGATGGTAACTACACCCCAATACTCCTGGAAAATAAAGAGTATTTTGAAGATGGGATTTAATAATTCTGAGTAATGAAGTCCTTCGAATAGAATTCACCATATGCTCGGTAAAGTGGACGACCAAGAAGAATATGGACGCCTTAGAGAAAAAAGACCAAAGCCAACTAAGTTTTAACTTGGGGGCAAAACAGGGTTCTGTGGAGATAGCTAATTCTGGCAAAAAATGCGTCCCTGAAACGGTGCTGTAGCAATAATTAGTTGAACGGTTCGACAGTTTTAAAGCAAACTTTAAAATTATTTCGAACCATCGCTCGACTAGACCTAGGGTTACAAGCTCATTGCGCTATTCTGTAGACATTTTGGAGTAAATTTGTGGGAAATGTCATCAAGATCGACTGTCGGTTATAAACAACTAGGCCAAGAAGTGAGTGTACATTTAAAGGAGTTATTGGAATCAATTAAAACATATTACGTAAACTGCCTTTTTAAAATAAAAATGTTACTGTTATTACCATACTTAGATCATATTTCTGACATCTAGATGACTGGGTCTGTGGAACGATTTGAACAGGTTCCTGCTATCTGCATATTAGCTTGAAGGAAATTCCATCCGATCCTGGTTTTATGAGGAAAAAGATTACCGATATGAAATGACGAAGCAAAATATTTCGTCATGTTTTGTATAGAAACAAGCTAATTGATATCATGGCAGGTAAAGTATACAGTTCTCTGCATAATGATGGCTTGTGATGTGTCTTAGTACGCCTTCGGTTTGTATTACACAAAGTACTGTTAAGGTGTGCCCTATTACACATGCATTATTGGTTTGTTCTATGCAATATTCTGCTGTGTAATTTTCTCATTCTCCTTTTGGCTGTTTGAAAAGAGAGATGGGGCTTTGGACTATACTTTCAACTGCTATAAAATTACTGTCGTATGAAATGTGATGATGCGAAATATGATTTTAGATGATGAAATCTTTGTAGTAGTGACAGTCACAACATAAAAAAGCAATAAATAGAGCAAGGTATATTCTCGATGTGAATGACCTGTTAGTGTAATTAGAGACTTAGAGCTATTTATCGGATAGGCCTAATACAAGTTAAACATAATTATCACAGCTTGCTACATTAAAAAGTCTTCTAATTATGAATAATAATTTATGCTATTTCCCTATAAGAAACAATGTATTACGCGAGCTTGTGCTATAATAGTAATTTATGATACAAGTAGTAAAAGCGAGATTTTATTTTACTTATAGGATTGCTACACTCACCATTCCCATTTTGTTTCGCAAACATTACAACTACTAGCAAAATTATTCATTTACCATGTCTATCATACTGTATTTTTTAGACAACCGTTAATTTTTGTGAAATAATAATTATAAAATTAATTATAATGAATTACGTGCCGTGTAACCATACTGGAGTCTCGAGCTACCCTGCCATCTACTGCCACATATACACATGCGCAGACTGAAGTTATTTAAACCCTGGTACACGGTTGCCTACATAACGAATAGAGTCGACAACGCTTTTCAGCTACAAAGTATAATGATTTTTGCGACTACACCGTGAGAAATTTAATATTTAAAAGACGTAATGAATTTAACATTTTTAATTTTTAGCAGACATCATCTCTTGGGTTTACAAGCAAAATCCACTAAGTCTTATGGAAATGCTGTTGACTTAGTGGATTTTGCTTGTAAGCCCACGTTAATCATATACAGCTATTCTTAACTAAAAGATTTTTTCATGTGATTTTTTAACACTACAGTAGTGCAATATTGTGATTTTTACTTGTGTGTCTTGAAATTGTCTGATTCCTAAAAAATTCCAGAAAAGTGTGATGAAAATTGAAACTGACATTCCTAGTAAGTCTTTAGAGTAGGCTATGATGCTTATACAAGTAATAAATATCGAAGCTGTCAACTAATATGTAGGTGAATCTTTCTATGACTAATGTAAGATTTCATTTCTATGACTAGTTTCAGTTTGCATTTTGCAACATATTATTAATATAAATAATTATCAAGTGAAATCGTCACTGAGCTTTTAAGTTTTAAATAAAATCAGGTAAACTGATGTAACAAAGTGCCAGTATGTTTTGGTTTAATCAGTTATGACTGCAATTATGATATGCAGAATAATATGTTTTTTTTAAAATTGATTTCCAAGTTAAGCTCCAGATTTATTCATTAAGCAGGGCTTATGGAAGAAGAAAGGTCTACCATCTCGGCCACCTGGGTCATTTTAACGGTCTAGTTGGATAAGCGCATGTAAATCAATATGTTTTTTGTTATAGCTACCTGTATTTTAATTTCCAAGGCCTTACAAGATCACAGTAAACAATAGGCTATGTTGTCAAGATAACTGATTTTCATTTTTTTTATAAATTCTTTCGAATTCGTATATTACCATAAAATAGGCACTAAATTGAGCATTACTCCGAAACAGGTCAACCGATTTTATACATTATGAATAGATGTCTTCCCATGGACATTATAAATGTGTATACCAAGTTTCATAAAAATCCGGTAAAGCGTATTTGAGTTACCGCGTCTTTAAAATATACACTAAATTGGGTTTTACTCCGGTACCGGTCTACCGATTTGGTCCAATATCAGTAGACGTCTTTCCACGTATATTATAAATGTGTATTCAAAATTTCAGGAAAATCCAATAAAGCATATTTGAGTTATCGCGACTTCTTATATATTAACATAAAAACACTAAATTGGGCATTATTCCGGTACTGGCCAACCGATTTGGTCCAATATCAATAAACGTCTTCCCATGGACATTATAAATGCGTATATATAAATATCCGATAAAGTGTATTTGAGTTATTGCGCCTTTAAAGTAGACACTAAATTGGGTTTTACTCCGGTACCGGTCAACAGATTAGGTTCAAATTCAATAGGGCACTTCTCATGGACGTCATAAATGGGTATACCAAGTTTCATGGAAATCCGCTACAGCGTATTTGAGTGATGGCGCCTTTCTATTAGAAAGGCGCCATAATCTATTAAAATAGGCACTAAATTGGGCATTTCTCCGGTACCGGTGAACCGATTTGGTTCAATATCAATAGGGTTCTTCCCATGGACATTATAAATGTGTTTTCCAAGTTACATGAAAATCCGAAAAAGCGTATTTGAGTTATGGTGCGTACAGACACACGGACAGACAGACGGACAGACGGACAGACAGACGGACAGACGGACAGACAGACGGACAGACATTTTTTCGTCCACCACACAATCTCATAAAGTACCATACTGGCACTTAATAAAAGAGGAAAATTTCAATAAAAAAGCTGGATTCCGTAAATGACAATCTTAGCTTGTAGATAAAATATCCTCACATTTTTTATAAATCACAACACAATTGATCCTACATCTCTGATTCTAGGCAATTTTTAAGTTGACAAATGGATACGTCAATAGTAGTGAAGAGATTAATTGCTAATTTTAATTGCATACTTCACACAAATTCGAAAATGATCTGACGAAGATGTTTTGCTGACCACTGTGTAGTTATTTTTTTTAGAGATTTACTTTAATCCTCTTTGTTGAAATGAATTACTTTATAACAATGTATACATTAATTTCTTCTATAGTGAAATTCGATACAACAAATTCGTAATATAAAAATAAGGCCAATCAGAAGTACTTTGCTATGAAGAGCTATTTCCATTATTATGAATTGGAAAGAAAATAAGAGGTGTCATTACTGTATTGTATAAGACAGGGTCGGGAACGAAGGCACTGAAGGCGCGAAGTTACCCTCCCTCTCGTCCCCACTACTCTATTTCAGGAGCGAGGTAATGACAACTAAACCGGTTGACTCAGAGACTAGTCGCGTGGCAGTAATTTTGTTCAGTGTTGGCTTGTGTGCAGCATGAGTGAACGAAGAGTATCTAATCGGGACTGGGAGAACAAGTATTTTTTTTTCTTCAAGATGATAAAGCACTGAGTTTGATATGTCCTACTATTATTGACTACATTACAAGCTTTACCATCAGGAGGAATTTCAATTCGGCTCATGTTGGAACCTAAGGCGAGGTTCTATTACCAACAGAATTGCTGATCTGGCAAAAGTTTGGAGAAACGGTTGATAGGCTATGAACATTTTCCCTTGCCATGGACGAAACTACTGAAAATAAAGATACTGCTCAACTTGCTGTGTTTATAAGACGTGTAGATACAGAATTAGCTGTGATCGAGGAGCTGCTGGACATTTATTCAATGAAAGATCACGCACGCGGTGAAGATATTTTTGAGGCAGTGATGATGATTGCGTGAAAGTTGAAGCTTGAAAGGGACAGGTTGGTCTGCGTAGCTACATATGGGGATCCAGCAATGGTGGGAACAGAAATGGGTCTAATAGTGAGACTGCGAAAATTCCTTTGTAAAAATGGATTTTCCTCTAATAGCTTTGTAGCCATTCACTGCATTATTCACAGGGAAACACTGTGTGCAAAATCAGCTACTTTGAATAAAGTAATGGATATCTATATTAAGATTGTGAATCTAATCAGAGCGCATGCTCTGCGGCATAGACAATTTCAAGAAATTTTGATACTCACAGATTCCGAATAGGGCCTACTTAGATTTACCATACTTTTTCCAGGTAAGATGGCTAACCAGAGGCAAAATGTTGCAAAGAATGTTTGATCTACGGAAATACATACTTTCCTAGCAACCAAAGGGATTGCAGTTCCAGAACTTAAAGATATTTTTGTTTGTGATTTAGCGTTCTTAAGCAATTTAACGGTTCACATAAATGAACTTAACCTTTGTTTACAAGTTAAACACAACAAGATTGTACATTTAAGTTTTAACAGACTGTGTGAAAGAATTCAATCAGAAATTAAATATGTGCCAGAGCCAAATAGAAGAGAATAAATTGCACCATTTCCCATCCTTAAAATCGGTTATGAAAGATGAATTGCTTGATAAGAAAGAAACATATATGGCACTATTACAGGAGTTATCAGGAGTATTCTTAGATAAATTTGTAGTCGGGCAAGCGTTAGACAACGACTGCAGGATTTTCGAAAATCCATTTACATATGATCCTTTGGTGGGCCATGACGAACTGCAATTGGAATCAATTAACCTTCAAAACAGCACACCATTGCGCAGTTCAGGAAAACTTGGTTTGGATTTATACACTTCACTGCCGAAAACATTTCCCAAACTGCGCCTTTTTGCAAGTAGCCTAAATTACTGGCCATGTTTGGTACTACTTATCAATTTGAACAACTTTTCAGCCTATTGACCTTGAACAAGAGCTTGCTGGGCAGTCACATTTCTTATGAATATCTAAGTTGTGTTCTATGTATAAGTTCATCGAGTTTGCAGTCGGATATTAAAAAGATAATATCTGCAAAGAGACTAAAAAGATGCCAACTGTTTAAATTAACACAGTGCCATTGAGAATACGCCAATATGTAATAATGTACGTTTAAATAATTTCACTACACTATTCAGCTAAATTGTGACGTTTATTTTGAGAATTACGGTGTAGAAACCACTTAAATGCCATTAGTAACATAAAGGAAATAAGTAGAACTAGTTAATAAATAATGTTAATTGTATAGACCTGCTTCTCTGAGTTGAAGGCTTGGCTAGAATATTAGAACTGTGCTTCAACGTTGCCATTGCGTCTTTCCTCATGGTACCTAGTTCTCCCATTACATCTCTTTGTGCCTTCCTTGCCAACCCTTCAACAGTTCAAGAAATATTCATTTCATTACTTAAAAGATCTCTCCTCCAATATCTGAGGTACCGCCACTGTGGCATGCGTCACGAGTCTGACTACCTCTCAGGTGGAAGGAATGGGGATGGGGCGAGTGTAGGGGTAGAGAACTTCGCACTCTCAGTGCATTGCTTGCCAAGCCTGGTATAAGAGATAACAAGTTTCATTTTTTTGTACTCAGAATACCTCGCTGATTGTTTATGGCATGGCACCTTTCACACATGATGTGGGCACGTGGAAGCTGACCATTATGAAATGTGCCTTGTGGTACTCCACCATCAATATTATTAGCAGTACCGGTTAACAGTTCATGAAACTGCAATTTTCTCTTACGTACTTCGATATGTAATATGATGATTTTTTGCATGTTTTATAGTGATCAAAAGAGGCAGCAAGGCTCATATCGGATATTGATCAAAGTTATTACAGCATCAGCTGACTAGTAGCCGCTCAGAGGGGACAGAGGGTATATATTATATTATTACGGCATTCTGCTGGCATCAAAGGGCGGGGATTGAAGGTGTGGCAATGCCGTGCGGGGGTCTCTTCTCCTTACTGACCCCGATACAACGATGCCTGTTTGCTTCACTTTCACAACTCTTGTACTGCACATACACGTCGGCCCGGCCACATTGCAGAATAGCTGTTGGTACGACACGTTGGTCTTTTATTGTTGTCCTCTATGTAAATAGCCACATTGTATGTATAGAAGTTCATTATTTCTGGAGAAATCTTGCTATCATCGTTGCATACACAGCATGATTATACTCTCTGAACACTGTACAGTCAATTCATTCTAAAGGACTCCAAAATAGAGCACAGCAGGGCGAAGGGGTTTAATTTATTTACATACATTTAAGCCGGGACATACAGAGAACCAATAATATAAATCCCTATAATATAATCCCACATAGCTGACTCACTCACTGACATAAATGTTTGCTCACTTCCAGACGAGCTAGAAAATTGAAATTTGACACACATAGCTTTTAGCCTGTAACCGAAAAATTCCAAAAAGTTCAATTTTATAACTTTTATCCCTAAAAGATCTTCAAAAGGGCGCATGCACTTTAAGGTCTCTGCTCAGTTTCCATGACAACAATATCATTAGCAGTGTTCATAAGGCTTTGGAAGTTCCAATACATTTTGATAAATCATTAGACATGCTAGCCATAGAAATAATTTCCGTAAACCGAGCAAGGTGTCTTGCATTCGCATTCGGGAGATTCAGCTTCAAGTCCCGTAGCCGGCCAATTTGACTTGTAACAATATGCATAGAAGTCATGTTAAGCTGAAAATTAAACAAAATTCTCCTCTCAATAGTGGAATAAATTGGTATAATAAATTAGCTTTAGAAAATAAAAGAAAAAAGAAATTTACAATTTAAGAAAAGTCTCAAACATTTCTTGATAAATAAATGCCTGTACTCTTTTGAGGAATATTGATATTATACGTCTTGTATATAGGCTATTGTTTAATCATGCTGAATTTTTATTATGTAATATAAGAGTCCCAAGTAAATAGTGCTATTGTGTTTATTTTAAGATGTCTACAGGTAAAATGGCATGTGTCGAACCCAGTAGATTTTTTTTGTAATTTTCTTAGTTCAATAGGTTAAATATCATACCATACTAAGAGGCAAATTTTTACTTGGGCAGAGGAAGTTATGTGAGTTTCATATAAGAATTTTTACTATTATGATGATGATGGTGATGATGATCACATTCTTCTTTAGTCAGATTACCATGCACAGTCATGTAGGCCTAATACACTTTTTTAACTTCTCAAATAATGAAATTCGGGGTTATCATGTGGCTCAGATGTCCAGTGCAGTTCTAGTGTTTATGATTCCTCTCCCAAACTTGAAACATAGATCTCAAGACTGCAGGAGGAACGAAGACCAAATTATAAGAATTTGCTGCGTAATGTGCAAGAAACTGTATGTAACACACGCAAAGAATACTTAGTTATTGCGAAGTGTTTGAATTTCAAAATGGCTGTAGGCAGTGAATTTTTGCCATGTCTAAAACTATTCGTTTTCGGAGACCGGAAATTGCAACAAAGACTAATATATATTTTATACAATGGAAATTTCTTGTATTATGATATAATCGTTCGGGTCTCATCTTATTGCGTAATAATATCGGAATCCATGTAACTCTAGTGGAAGGTGAGGGACCGCCCGTAAGATTTGCGGATAAACATCTCTAGCTGACCCCACTTACAACTTACAGTCATCAATAACAATGAGTTATTCATGCTGCTGGTGCTTTAGCTATCTGTTTTAACCTATTTCCATACTTGGTTCCTTCTTAAGAATCCCATCAGCCGTTTTCTTCCTCCGCACTTTGGTGTCTCTATTGAGAATAGTTCGCATTCATTCATACATTTCTGTATAGTGAAACTCACCTATCCTGACTTTGGTGTGTCTCATATTTACAGGAAGTAATTTTTTCAATGTGTTTATGATAAGTCTGTCCAGTTCTTATTTTTGCATTCGAAAAACATCGTTTTCAGTCCTGTTTAGCATGATTTGGCTACCCAATGATGTCACATTTCATGTTTTCGTTACTACAGTTCTGACGGAAATTTCCACAAACAATATTCTGCAGCCTTATTTAAATAATTTCTTTTTAATGAGTTTCTAATAATTTCCCTGACATCTGTAGCAACAATTAAGTTTATCCCAGGTTTAAATCTAATAACCGGCCAATTTGACGTGGGTTTTTTTAACGGTTTCCCCAGCCGTAAAGAAAAATGCCGAATTGGATATTTACATACCATGACTGATCATCACTATTTCATCTGTATGATATTCATGAAATTAATATCAGTTGAAATTTACTGACGCCATAAAATACATCAACAATAAAAAATAGTTGAGCATCAACAGTTGCAGGCCTACTGGTATAGGCCTACACACAGAACCTGAGCTTTTGATATAGCCTCGATGCTGAAAGGAATATAAATACAGCTGAATTAAAAAAAAATCATTTTACTCACACATATGTCTGTCGTTGTTACTTAATAAAATAATACTTTATTCGCATCCAGCGCTGTGACGCAATTGGCAGCACTTCAGCCTTCCTCCCTGGCGGCCCGGGTTTCATTCCGGTAGGGTCGGATGTAGGAGAGATGGTGGTGCACAGCTTCTAATTAGTCTACTCGTTTTGTGCAGCTGGGTTCAATCCCAAACCTCTTCGCAGTATGTGTAACATGGAGGCATAATGCCATTGTTGATAATGTTTCGTCCGTCTGATGGAGATGTAAAGTCTATCGGTCCCCTTGGTTTCTTTCTACAAGAGTAGGCTAATTCCTCCACCTTTCCTCACCTCACCATCATCACTCATACCCCACACTACAGCACACAAACACTACTATACACACTCATATTTTCTCACCTTACATTTCTGGCTGTTACACATCACAATGTGGCTCAACAAGGTGGTGCATATCTCAAAATGGGCCACTCTTTCCGCTTCAGGATGGACCCCAAATGCGTCAGAGCAACAGGGTTGGTATTGGGTAAACATACACCTATTTTAGCCGTAACTAGTTCAATTAAAAAATTTACTAAATACTTCTGCCAATCAGCTATATATCGCTCCAAAATAATTTAGAATTTCATTTATTCATCACTGTAGTTAAATATTTTATTTAGCGAAGCTGATAATGGCACCGGTATGCTTTCAAAACACAATTTAAAACCGAATCAAAGGTTCATTCCGTGTATTATTTTTGAAAAATTATGTTATTAGTCCCATAGTGTTGCAACAGCGCGCTCCCAGGTCGCCGATGCGAAGGCATTGGCCGTGTTGTACTGCCCTCTGTTGGATTCTTCAAGAGTTATCAGCATACTTATTTAAAACATTAATTACAAGAACTGTGTCTGGAAATATAAATTTCCGGGAATGTAGCGAAATAGGATTTCCATCCCTGAGATTAAATAATAATAGCTCCCTATCCTTGCAAATATTACTTTTAACATCCCTCAGTGTATTTGTGAGGGAAATAGTTTTGCAACAGTTACTTTTTCACCTAACTTGTTAAATAAATTGGTAAAGGAAAAGAAGACCGCTATCGGCATCAATATTGACCCTCCACATGATATGACTAATAACTGCGGTCACAGCGTATGATTTATCATCTCTGCGGTTACGAACTGTTAATTTGACAGCTAATAATGACAGGTGTTATAAATATGTAAAATACAATGTAGCAGTAACATCAGAACGAAGTACTGCGGTTGAAATTACTAGGCTATTGCAAGGGCTTCTGAGAATCTTTGTAATCTGATTGCCTGGTATGTTGAAGGTGCAAAACATAGGCATGCTTCTGCAGTGAAAGATTCTTTACAATGATGATTAGTGATTTCTTATTAGTCTGAGCATTTAGAAAGATAGTACGGCTTAAAAAATCATAGATTGAATACGATATTGATTATTTCTCTGTACAGGCTATAGTACTAAAATAAAATTTAAAAAAATTATAAATCTGCTTGATTAGATCTTGGTGTCCATGCTTCTACATCAGGACATAATTTGCTAAGATTTTATTTTATTTTTAGTTTATTGATCTTTCCAAATACAGCATATATTACAGATTATATACATTTACACTCTCTTCTACGTGTTCAAAGTATTTCCATTTTTTCAATAGGCCTACTATTAGCTACTCTGCATCAATACTCTACTACTACAAACTGGGTTCCAGTAGTTTACAAAATGAGGCTGATATACAAACCAAACTATAATACCTATGGTCACTAGAGATTGGGAGAGCATAGAGTCTGGAGATCATAGTCTTTGTTTGCTGGTATGCAAGTATTTCAATTAGAAAAGGGTCTTCGTCAATCTCAGATTTCGGCTCATTCTCACGTACTGATTATCTAAGCATGAGGTATGCTATACCTCAGCGTCGTTGCAGAGGTCAGGTCTTCTATTCGGAACCAAGGGCGCTCTTCCTCAATTTACATGTAAGATGTTGAAAATGTCACGTTTCTTAATTTATGACTTCGAGAGCATGGCCTATAGCATTATGAAGGACTCATTTCACATTTTACAATCGCATTTGTATATAAATGCATAATTTGGCGTTAATGTTAAGAGTTTGGAACTAAACAACAATTTCAGTACTATCAGTATAGCAACATGAGCTGTTGTCAAGAAGTAAAACAAAGGATAGCAATGGCGAAAGAAGTTCTTAACAGGAAGAGGAAAATCTTCTGTGGGCCTTTGGAAAAGGAACTAATGAAAAGGCTAGTGAAGTGCTTTGTGTGGAGTGTAGCGTTGTATGGTGCAGAGACTTGGACATTACGACGGAATGAGGAAAAAAGACTGGAAGCATTTGAGATGTGGATATGGAGAATAATTTAGCGAATACCATGGACCGATAAAGTTAAAAATAAAGATGTTCTAGACATTGTGGGAGAAAGAAGAGTTTTATTGGAAATCATCAGAAAGAGGAAAAAGAATTGTCTGCTGATGGATGCCATAGAAGGGATGATAAATGGGAAGATGGTTCGAGGCAGAAGAAGATACCATATGACAGACAACATTAAAATAAATGGACTCTATGGAGACACAAAAAGGAAGGCTGAGAGAAGGGAAGAGTGGAGAATGCTGAGTTTGCAGTGAAGGACCTGCCCCTGGGCAGAACACTATGAATGAATGAATGAATGAATACATATATAAAACTTAACTTCTGATTCTGGATCTTCAAGTCACCCTCAGGTGACAATTACATTATGTATTCAATAAATAAATCTGCGTGTGAGAATCAAAACAGAAAATTTGAATCAGACATAAATGAATATTTCTATGGGTCTCTAAACGATGTATCAATGAACTGGTATTTTTCCTGTAAGAAAGCCTCATCACAACATTTAATATATTCTTAGGCTGAGAATGGATCAGTTCACAGGCTAACATTATCCATACTGAAAATGTAACTGCGTAGATTGCTTAATGATTTTACCGGTATCAATACTGCTCTAAGCTTGCATGTAATTACAACATCGTTTGAAGTTGAAGAAAGTCTGATTAACCTCTCTTGACCTGGTCAAAAATTAAACGGATAATAGCAAATGAATGGTAACATGACTGAGTTCACGTACATAGTGATTATTGGTCCATGATCATAACTTTACATCTACACAGGTAGGAGAAAGAAATTAGGATACCCATGAACTTTTTATACCTTAAATCGGTTGGTTACCAGCCTCATAAAGCTAAGTCTTTTTTTGGCTTTCTACCATCCTTGAGAATTTATCTGTGAACGTAATTGCCAAACTTTTTGTTTATGATCCCACAAATTACTGGATAATGGTGCTATTTTGATTAGCGCTTATTTCCCCCTCTAATTTACAGGTGTTTGTAACTAAGTGAACAGCTTTCATCTCAACTGTACCTAATTATCAAAAGGAGGAACAAGGACTCGCAATGGTGAGTGATTTTTATTCTGTTTATGACGTTATTATGTTAAATGACATACCTACTCTCATAAAATAATGAATTAAAAGTTAATTCTTTTCCTCTCCATTTTCTGTAGGATCTATACCACTGGGTCTTCAACTTTTTCATTTTACTTTAAAATTAACGTATCCATGATTTATCTCGTTCATTGCTACCTTAATTTCAGGACTATAGGTCTAGGACATTATTTTGTCCAGTCACAGAAGTTCTAATTTTCAAAGATTAAATATTTTTCCGCTTGACTTTTATAATTTATCTCTTTCGTGACCTAGAAGTCAGTCGCTTCCAATTTTTCAACCTCTGTTTTGGGTTATTGGTATAAATTTGGTTCAGCCCACATATTCTGGTTGTTATATCAAATTAATTTCAATCCCTCAAGTCAAGTTGTTATGAAAACTAGTGTAACTAGGCCTAACTCTTACGTTTCTTGGTGCCGCATTTCAAACTACCCACCCGTATGAACGCCACCACACTAACTCTTCTCGTACTTCCTTTTTTTTGAAGTGAAACTTCTTTAGCCGCGGTAGGGGTGAATCGAGAGCTTGTGTAACGTTAAAAATCGTCACGAAATTAGTGAGGTGTGACGGAACGGACTGCACAGAAAACAATCAACTCAATGATTAGGCTTATCCACAATTTAAAAAATAAAAAAATAAAAAAATCCAAAATTATAAAAAATCTAAAAATCCAAAGTTAAAAAATTCAAAATAAAAAAAAATAAAAAATTCAAAGATCCGAAAAAAATTCAAAATTAAAAAATTCAGAATTAAAAAATCAAAAATTTAAAAAAATAAAAAATTTAGAAATCCAAAAATCCAAAATTAAAAAATTCAAAATATAAAAAATTCAAAGATCTAAAATTTAGAAGATCCAAAATTTAAAAATCCAAACTTCCAAAATTAAAAGAAATTAAAAGATCAAAAATAAAAAATCCAAAATTACAAATGTCCAAAATCCCGATATTAAAAAGTTCAACAATCCAAAATTGAAAAAAATCCAACAATCCAAAGTTGAAAAAATCCAAAAATTAAAACAAGTTTCACGTCTGTCACGTGGCGTTCCACGCACACTTTTTTTTTTAAATTATGCTTCTGTTCCCCAATATAATTTCATTTCTCTACAGTCCTCCAGTGACTTATGGTTTCTTAGCTCGCTTTACAACTCTTTGTCTGTTTTATTCCATTACAACGGTTCTTTATTATCAGACATTATCTAAATTTCCAATACATTAGTTGGACATTATGACTTTTTGCCATATATGCTATTCCTTAAGGAGTTACATCATACTGTTTTCAAAAGACAGGTTTATAAGTTATTAAAGTATTAATAACACTGGGGCTTCCAATACGGGGGATATCAAAGGAACAGCTTAACAGGTAGTATAAATTGGAAAACCATAAATCAGGTACACTTTTCTTGAGTTTAAAAAGTGTATTAGCAAACGAAATTGCACTGCAATCAGTATTGGTCACGATTTCGTGTTATTACTGTTCTGTCATCGCAAGATTTAATCCTTGCTACAGTGTGTGAGGCTATAACTCTGGAATATGTAACAAGTCTTAATTATTTGGCAAGTACTAATATAACGTAGACCAAGCTGTTGCATAGTGGATCTCTTTAAATGGCAATGGGTGGGTTTGTCTGGTTGATATACAACTCTCCCAAGTCTCCTGAGGCTGATGACGTTCAAAATAGAGCAAGTAGTCACCTTAATGGGTCGGCCACACTGTGTATGTGGTTAGGACCCACTAGGTTTGGAATAGAAGGTCGTTTGCCCCAGGTTATGAAAACCACCGCCCTTAGGCCGAAAGTATGTAAATGGCTATTAGACCGAACCTTACCTTACAGGCGATTTAGTTCAGCTGGATGTAGAACTAATTACAAAATAGAGCTATCGAAATATGGTCATGCAATAACTTTATTTAGAAGCTGCCACGAAATATAGCACCAGCGTATATTATTAGAGTAGCATACATTATTCAAAGGGAATGGAAGATGAATGTGTTATTATTATTATTAACTTTGAACGCTTCTTTAAGGGGATAGATTCGCAGTATCGCATATGAAGATGTGAAATTTAAAGGCATATACAATATTGTGAGTTTTATAGAAAAGTTCATTCATTATTTATACAGAATGAAAGAAAATAATTTATAATTACAAAATAATTTTTCTGAAACTTATTTCATTATTGCAGTTCGCATAATGAGATTTTCATGTTAAGGAAAAAGATTGGACAAATAGACAAGATGTCATTGCTACCTTATAATTAATCTGATCTTAGTAGATAAAGCAACAAGTATGCATGTAAGATAAAATGTTATACAATTATTGTATACGTTACCTCTTAGTAGAAGCTGACCGAAATCCAATTCAGACCATTTAGTTATTTTTCCTATAGATTTCTTTAGAATGTCCACTTTGCTCACAAATATAATTTCCTTCCAGTCAGGTTCTATTCACAAACTACAAGTACTCTTCATTTACTCATATTCCGCAAAACTACACAATAGATGCATCTGTCGGATTTTTTTATTGAAGTCATGATGAAATCAGTAATTTAAGAGGAAATTATTCAGTTGCTGAGGATTTCAGTTTTATATCTGATGTCTAGAATAACTTCATCCTAGAAACGAAAATTGGCGATATTAGCCTCTAAATCCATTATGGCATGAACTTCGTTCTTCTAAAAGTGTTTTGCACTAAAATCTTACAGCACTAACTATCTTAATCCGAGTAAGCATTAACACTAAATTAGATACTAGAAATTAATGCAACATGTGTTGCGAAGCATATAGGATGAGTCATAAATATATTTTCAAATTTCGAGTTTTCCTTGGTATAAAGTTTGAATAAGTGTTCTTATGGAAATTAAAAATAATGCTTTCTTGTTCAAATGATAATACCACCTAGCATATTTTGTCTTAAGTAATTTTGCTTATCCTTAAACGCTGAAATGACTAATAAAAGACCGGGGAAGAGGTGTTAAGTTGGCACCTGTACTTCTCTATGAGGATACCTGCAATCAAATCAATTACCTGAGACAGTTCGATTTGTAGGAATCTTGAGTAATTTTCCTGTACTTGACCCGACAGATTGTAGGCAACGGCCCAGGAGCATGACCGAAGTGATCACTGGACATTTCTTCAATTTTTTTTTGAGGTCATTTGAAAACCACTATCTATCGAAAACCCTTTTAAGAATGAAGAAGAACCAGGGGAGTATGTGCAGAATGCATTCGGAATGATCTGCTGGAATCTTGATATTAGAAAATCCAAGTCATGTATAACCTTTCAGCTGTATGAGACAATTATTTTGAATATTCTTGTAGCCTAAGGAGCAGCCTCAGGAAGTACAAAAATCTATTATATAAAGTCCAGACCCCGAAGCATTTTGACTGGCTCTAGAGGACAGCCAATCAGCGACCGCTTTAACTAATTTCAACAAAGAGGTATTTCTGACAAAATGAACATCTGAACACGCTTTCGTCTATTTTCTTGGTATGCTTAAAACATTTTAAACATACCTATGACTCACCCTATAGAGATTTAATCTTATCATTGTGAAATTTTCTCTGTTGCCATTTGATTTTATCTCGCTCCGGTAAAAAATGTTATTTCATGTTCATAGATAGTAGCCGATAAATCAATACATTTTTGGGATCTAATTCTTGATTCCCCAAACACTTCCATCACTTCAATACATTTTAATCCAAACCTCATAAGTTTTATTTCCCATATGCCCGTTTTGAGTTGAGCACATAATTTGTTTAACAGAATACATTGTCAACTACCTGCTAATGGAATTCTTCATCTCTTAGATCACTGAATTACACCCTATACTTACTTACTTTCGAATTGCTTTTACTCCTTAATGTGATGTGGTAACTGGACACAAGCTCCATCAGGTTGAAAACTTTTTTCCTCGATTGATGATCTCAGTTGCAACTGAATGAGTAGAGAAAGGAAGACGATTTCAACACTCTTCTAAGAATTTCCGCCCTATCATGAAGATACCTTCAGGCGAATCCTCTGGGGCAAAACATGTAATAACAAATAAAGAAAATTGATATAAATGGCTGCTATTAATTTATAACTTCAGTGTGAAATGACATTAGTGGTGTGAAAGATGTTTTATTCTACTAACCAGTTCGAAGAAACATCGTATTCTTTGTATTTTATTATTGATTAATAATAGTACTTAGAATTAAACACAGCTGCCAATCCCACGGGTGTGAAAAACGTTACTGTTTTTAAATGTAGTTTTAAAATGAAATATCACGCTGCTCTTGAATGTTACTTTAAAAGAGCTTAATGAATATCTATTAGTTAAATAGCTTTTAAGATCTAGGGCGTAATCATAAATTCATAATGAGATGTTCCAGAGATTTACGTTTTTAGAATCCCTTTTAACCTCGCTCATGGGACATTAATTATCTCAATAATTTCATTAGTAGGTCTCTTACTCTGCACTTAATATCTTTTAACATTTTGAAGGCATTAATTTAAAATAAACTAATATCCTTCAAAGCTATTAATAAAGAAATAATCTCAGTAAACCCTATTTACTCCTGCAGAATTGTATTCTACTATTATTATGTGAATATAAGACATCTGGTTGGAGAGTAATATACTTCTCAATAGATTTACAATCTATCACCTTATTGCTGGAAATTGCACATCCGCACTGAGCCTAATCAAGACATTTTAGGAAAAAAATTGATAAGTAATTCTCGGTTTCTGTCAATAAAACCAACAATAACGCCGTGGGAGTCGGTATGCTGACTACATACTCCCAATCATGCCATCTGATGATTAATTCGAAAGGCGTAAGTAGATGATTCAACGGATGGAATGAAATGTAACATAATAATGTTTTACAGAGTGTGGTAGGCCTATTACTGAAATAAGATTCAAGCAGCTGTTTTCTAAACTTACTCCTTTTGCATTCAATAAAAATGTTTGGCATCGTCCATCGGATTACATAAAGGGGCAAATGCTTTTTTCGACGATTCCTTTTCTGCCTTTTAGTTTCCATATCTCCAACCTCCACCAAGCAATGCCTACCCTTTCTTTATAGTTACATACTTCAGCATATTTTTCTTTACGCCATCTGGGTTTCATGTCTATATAATACACGAGAGATATATTTTCTTCTAAATCCTGTGCTAATATTTGTCTATCTACATAATTGCATCTTCTCTTCACATTGTATACAGTGAATTTCCATGCGCACGTTGATTTAACCATAACCACATGTGACCTAATCGAAAGAATTCCTCTTTAATTTTGTTTAACCAATTGTTTTGAAAGCTATTATTGTAGAACCTTCTTCTTTTTCTTCTGCATCATGAAATTAGGCCTTTTTGGCCTGTTTTCACATCAAGTGGAATTTAATGAGTCTTCTCAGAAGGAGGTTGTAGAACCTAAATTATTAAAAGTACTTAAATGATAGAGCATACTTTATTTAGTTCGGAGCATATTTTACAAAGTTTAGAACATATGCATGCATATTTCGTCTTCTGATCGCGAAGTTTCGGCTTTAAGTTGTAAGGACTGACTCATAACAAAACTGGCTTCTCATCAATACTGTACCTAGTGCAGAAGAGTTCTATAATAGGCCTATTTGATTAATTCTTTAGGTGCTGAATTTACATATTCATGTAAGAATTCAAGTAATATCATGAGTGGATTATAAGTCTGAATTCAGCACGAAAAATTTCAGAGGACTAGCTGATACTCATGAATGGCAACCGTAATACTAAATTAAAAATATTCATATTATAATATAAATAGTTATTTTGTTAATATAATAATTCTGCTTGTATGAATATTTTTTTGATGAATTTATTTCTCAGTAGCAGTGAAAAGTTAAAGAGAAAGAGGGAGCTTCTCTTTTATAGTTGCCACACAGGAAACGAATGACCAAGTCCCCACACCGCCAGCTGCGCAGACGGCGTGAAATGGCTCCAAATAGAAGAGTTCGCTCGCCGCCATCTTATTGGCAAGAAATCATTTAGCAGACGACATACAGCTGTTAAACGTAATAGGAAACATAAACCCAAAGACGTTCTATCTTAAACCAACCAGTATTTAATCTCATAAATAACGAAAAAATTAATAAAACATGAGTTGAGAGTAATATTATTATAAATAAATGTAAGAACTAAGCGTAATTACCTGCATTTATCGCATGTGGACGCAATAACAAGATCATAGGCCTATCTTGACATTCCCAGTAGTTTGTCAGTAATTTTCGTGAATAATATAAATTGCGTAGAGAACTTTGGACATAGCCATTCGGATTCATGAAATATGTGTTGATTAAGTGAATGAATGCAATTATAATTAAATAAAATGTAAAGAAATTAAATTAAAACCATATAATCTAATTCTCACCTACTGGTTCATAGGCCTAAATAGAATTGATTTAGAGAGGTGATGTCGGACTATTTTCTTGTTCAATCTGAAACAATATATTAATATAACTTATTAATTAAAAATAATAGTTCTGACCATACGATCCAGTGCTCACCTATTGGTTCATAGGCCTAAATAAAATTGATTTAGGGAGGTGATGTCGGACTATTTCTTGTTCAATCTGAAATAATATATTAATTTATTAACTAAAAATAATAATCCTGAATATTCATAGGCCTATAGATAGTATTATAACAATGTTGAGTAAGGATCCATTGAGATTTGGCAGTTTGTATTAGGCTATACAAGCAAACATAGCCTATGCTATAAATTGCCAGTTGTTTGATATCATTAAATAGACATATAATAGCATTTTAAAAGGCCTATTACTGAAAGTATAACCATGGTTACATTTGTAAGATGAGGAGGAAAATTAAACACAGAAGGAACTGCATCTGGTTTAAGATGCCTGTTGCCATTAGACTTCCAGAAACGACCTGAGCAGAATCTGTTGGGTTAAATTTCTCACGTCTTACAGCCAATAACCATTTCTTTAACAGTTCAGGATTTTGAAGAGGAAACCTAACATTATATTTTTCTGTTATTCCTAAGGACACATGGAACCCCAAACATTCCCTTACCAAATAAAAAAATTACAAACTGTTTCAATATTTTATAATAATCTCTGTCATTTTATGGAAAGTCATTAGTCATTAAAATTATTGTTCACAACCTGTAGAATATAGTCCTATAATAGTACATCCCTTTGAAAAAAATAAAGTTTTGTTCCATTCCAAAATATAACGCCGCACCTAACCTATAATTATATTACTTACTAGTGAAAATAAATCCCGAATCCTTCTTACGATGATTAGTGCAGTTGTATGCAGCACAAGAATGTCCCATACTTTTAGTAATCCCAGGAACACTATAAAGCACACGGAAAGATTGAAACACAAAGCATAAAAATATAAATTCTAAGCAACCCACGTGTCCTACGATATTGGAATGTATCCGCAGTAATAACCACCGTATTATAACTCACTACACTTCATGTAATTATGAAATAGCACATGATAACAAAATAAACGCAAAAGCTGTAATTCTAAGCTTACATTTCGTTACTTTAATATACAACAAGTCTCTCTGTTTACATTCAGTAGTATGTCAGAAGGTTGACACATCCCCAAAAGATGGCGGATGCGCGAGTTGTTCAATTTTAGCCACTTCTGCGTCGCACATTGTAAGTCTAGGTATATATATAGAACGTCTTTGCGAATGACGCTAGATTTCTTATCATGGAAGAACATTATCACAAATGTTCACTAATCCACGTTTTTGTCAGGTTTAACATTTTTTCACATTAAGCAAATCTTACATAATATTTATTGTTATAATGTCTAAAAGCCGACCTTTAGTCGGTGTATCCTCTACATAATAAAACATGCTCTCCTCCTCCGCTACTGCTGAGATGAAAATGCTATGGAGCCATTACGTGCTGACAGACCCATGCTTCATAACGAATGGAGTACGTTCACAAACGTAATGGTTGACCAGTGTGTTCGACGTCATGTTTATGGTCTAATTCACGCGTGCCTTTTCTGTAATCTCCCTCTCTTTTTAGCTAATCATGATCTTAACATTACTTCTCGGATAGCGTTACAACTTCACAGATATGATCAGGGAATGTTTTTAATTGTAGGTAATTATTTACTTTTTTATCACTCCAATTAGGCCTAACTTTTATTCCTTTCACAAATAAGAAAATCATACGATTCAAATTCGGAAGGTCCGGGTTCAAATCTCGTGGCCAGTCAATTTGACTTCAATTTGTTCATGGTTTCACCAGTTGCAAACAATAGAAAATAAATGCCTACTGGTATACCCACAGAATCTAACACACGTGATTTGGTTTCTGTTTTAAAGCATTTTAAATATAAGAAACGTTTATATAAATAATTATTATATAAATATTATTACAATTGTTATATAAATATGTGTAGGCCTATTATAAATAAATATGTATAAATTGGTATACATAAAGCTGAAATGAGAAATAACGAGATACACTTAATACAAATTCGGGATGATTTCCAACGAACATCTTAATTGGAGGTTTAAAATGTGCTATAATACCACGACACATTTTGTTCAAAAATGAAATTCAAAATTGTAAGGGCTGTTAAAAAAAAGGAATTAATAAATTGTGACAAAATATTACTGCAATTTTTAGGTAATAAAGAAATTTCAAGATCTTTAGAATGTTTCTTGCAAGTTTTCCCCCTTTTCTAGATTAGCATGAAACTTACTGAGTACAAGAAGTCAGCCCGTACTCTTTTACGAAAGAACTAGGCCTACTCAACAACTAGAGCTGAACATATAAACAGATATATATAGGGACCGCATAAAGATCCCTATAAAAGAGAGGTAAAACTACGAAAGAGAATTTTTTTTCATAATCCTGACAAATATAATTACCTTAAACCAAAGCGAAATAGGTATTTGATTGTATCTTGAAAATAAATGCAGACTTTTGTAATAGGATATGCAGGTGTCACTATGATTTCTTATTTTTAGACGGAACGGATCGAAAATAGTAAAATTGCATTCATTTCTTATTCACATGGATTCGGACAGGATTCGAGCAACTACTATTCTAAACTAGCCTATAGGAAATTTATCACGGAAAAAATCCTGCATAGAAGATAACAAACTAACAAACTTTAATAAGATTTTACAAGATTAATACTACTTTATAATTAGACATACATGAAGTTACTAGTGCAGAAGGGCTAAACCGTATAGTTGATTACTTTAATATTTCATACTGAATCTACCTAATTAAGCGTACTTTGTCTTGTCTTAGAAATTCTCTAATAGGCCTACATACAAATACGAGTTTCAAATTCCTAAAGATACAATATGATACCATTGCAGACTACAGGTTATTTTGACCTACTTGAGTTACTATAGAGTATTACAGGAACTATAGTATGGCTGGATGGAAATAAATTTATACTTCCCTTATAGAACGCGGCATGAACTATAACTTATGATACTGTTATTGCAGGTTTTGTTTTCTGTGTGCTAGCGCGGAAGCGAACAGATAACATTGCTGCCTGTAAATGACGCATGGTACACTGACATATGCAGAAAGCAGATGATATCTTCAGTTTGGTAGTTTGTCTTGGTCAGAATTACATTCAGTTGTTCCGGGTCATTTCATCCTATACGATTTCTCTATTAGAAAAATCGCATATTATTACTCATAATCTTGTTAGATTCTTTTGCGGAAATCGAAAGTTACTTACCTGTATTCAAGAATATGGTGTGGTTTCTATAACCACAAGAGAATTATCTAGATAACAGGATGTTAGGAACTTCAGATCCATAATTTTGGCCGAAGACGGAGGCTATTTTCTTCTTGAATTATCATCTCTTTCATATCTTAAATTATATCATCATCAGTCACCTTAGTTTGGGTCTTCCATGAGCTCTTGTTGATAAAGGATTCAAGCTGTGTATTTTCTTTACTAATCTGTCACTTTCCAATATACCTTAATCTTTGTGGATTTGATGAAGTTTATAACTTTTTTATTCTGCATTACTTCATTTAGTTCATTGTTTGTTTTAATTCCCCAAGTGCCATTTCGGTCTTTTCTTGGTGCATATATTTTCTTTAAAATCCTTCTTAAAAAATGATTACGTTTTGTTTTACTATTTCCTTTATGACCCATGTTTCACAGCCTTTGGTTACCACTGTTCTTATTAGTGACGTGTAGATTTTCATATTGGCATGTTTCATAGGCGTAACCAGGCCGACCATATGGGGTGGTTATAACATCCGCGGGGTCTGGGGGGTATGGAATACCCACCAGGAAGAGGGGGGTCCGGGGGTCCTCCCCCGGAAAATTTTAAAAATTAAGATGCAAAATAACGAGTTTTAAGCTTCCGGGGGTCCTCCCCCGGAAAATTTTAAAAATTAAGACGCAAAATAACGAGTTTTAAGCTTCCCACGCTTTATACTTGTATTAGGTAATTTATGGGCAGACTTTAAAAAATCATACAATTCTCCTTTTTTTAATCAATGCGGGGGGAGGGGGGGTTCAAACCCCCAAACCCCCCCCCCCCTCGGTACGCCTATGGCATGTTTCGATAGCATTTACTTCTTAACATTGAAAGATTTCCACAGTGTGCTTTATTTCCTTGAACAATCCTGTGTTTTATTTGTTATTCCTTTGCATTATTACCATTTACTATTGAACCAAAGTAGTTAAGGTATGATGTTACGTAAATTAAAAAAAATGATAAATTACTGGCCTAAAATTACCATATTGATTTCGCTAGATGAAAATATTTAGTACTGAATTTTCTATGCGCATTTACACCTCAAGTTTTTGGAATTGGAACTTTGAAGTAAAAAGTGTTCCCTATTACAGGCCATGGAGGCCCAGAGGGTTCCAGGACGATGAGGCTCCCAGATTGTTATACAATCGGCATGTGAAGTGGTAAGGTTGTCACCCTTACGCACCGGCCGCCTTTACCCCCAGGATGGCTCCTGGTACTCATTTCTGTTGGAGGCTGAGTCGACCACAGAGCCATAGTGCCACCAGAAGGATTGAGCCAATTGAAAAATGCAATGACTTCATCGGGGATCGTACCCGCGCCTCAACCACTACACTACGGCGTACCCCTTGAAACTTTGAAGTACAAGGGCATATTTCAAACATGAATTAAAAAAAGGGTCCTAATATTGTCAAATTTTAATTTGTATTTGAGAAAAAACTAAATAAAATGACGTGCTCAAATTCGTTGATAATATCGAGGTGAGGGTATGGCATCATTGCGCCTGATACGGTATTCCATAATATTTATTTTGTTATTCCTTTGAAATATGTAAAATATGCAACTTTGGCTTCTGAATGAATTCACCGAAGTCGATTCGTGATAGTCACGAAGACAAATCCCTGCCCTAGATAACTTGCGATGTTTTAGCAAGCACTGTTTGCACATACCAACATAATTATTTGAAGCTACAGGAGGTTAATTGGAGAATGTATCAGAATGCATGGATTGGAGAGGTACAGGTAGTCTACAGCTGAGATCATAAAGCCCGTCCTGACGGGTGATAGCTTAGCTATTAATAACGTATTGATACACATGCGTAGAGAAGAGCGGGAACTTTCGTAACATGTTAGGCCTATTCAGACCAACAGCGACAGGTGAAAGGTTTACGTAACTTTCTCGGGTAAACAGTGCACAAAATACTTCCCGACGCAATGCAATGCGATGAGCCTTGGGCGAGCGAGCTGCCAGTCTTAGAATTATCGTATAGAGATAGATGTACATGTTCTAATGTCTTCATCCCGGCTCTAAATCTCCTTCATTTGATTTTATACCAAAACACTGCTTCCTGCACTAACAGGTGTTTTACATTGAGCTAGAATTATGTGTAGCATTTACCGTACGTCAAGACTTGAATAAATTTATCGTTACAGTATTTTCCGAACCGTTATTATATAAATGTCTAAGTATTCTTCGGGGGTGGGGGGAGGTTCGACCTTGGAGTGGATATCACATAAAGAAAGCAGAACATGAGTTCCAGGTCTAAGCCCGACCAGCCGTATGAGGCTTTTACCTCACAAAAAATCAGATTCCGGCTACCATGGTCTGGATATGATAAGGTCTCTAAAGAACTACTCCCGGCACCAACATATAATAATAGTAGTAATAATAACAATGATAAACAACAATAAATTTATGTAGTCTGGTGGAGTTCAGACCATCAAGCCTTCTTCCTCTCTACCAAGAGTCCAAAGACTTCCGCCCCGAGAAATCAACAAGGAAAAGTATGAAATCTTTAATCCTACAATCTCCTACTATTGTGAGAAGTACACTTTGAAAGAATAAGTCATCAGACTTATGGTCGGAGCGAGGGGTACAGGTACAACTTTCTTGAAAAATACATTCAAAAGATTAGGAATCCCTCCATCTGTCAAAGCCGAAGTTACTTTGGCAACCCTCGCAGGATCCATAGCCACTTCGAGGACTATACAGTAGGGCAAAACCGGGTGACGCGCCGCACTTTTGTGTAAATTCGTCTACCTCAAAACAGGATTGAATACTCTGAAAACTCTTTTTGAGATTCCAAGCTATGATCTTCCCTCCCTTTATTTCAGCAACGAAAATATTTATAAAATAATAATTAAATGTGTAAATACAATTATTAAATTGAAAGACAAAGCGGGAGAGATGCCGCTTTACAGGGTGCTATGCCGCACGTATGGGAGACATGCCGCATTCATAATAACAGTCTAAATTTACATCAAAGGCACGTGTAAAACAAAAGAGAACCTATCTACACAATCTCTGGACATGGGTGACTAGCCTTTTTTCATTTTCTGTATCAAATAATCCTTCAGGCCCAAGTGTGGGTTTTCCCAATTTCCTGTGTCCATGCGCCTACAAATAGTCCTCTCTGGCATAAGATAGCAACGTTCGGCTTCCCGAATCTAAATTTCCCATGCCTTAATTCGCCGAACAGCTTCTTGTAGGTCATTGTCATTCCATAGGCCACAATGTTTAGCTCCTTCCCTTCCCCTATACCTAGTTGACATGTTTATTGTTGAAAAGAGCAGAAAAAATAATTTTGGGGGGTAATTATACTGCAAGACATTGTGCGGCGTGTCACCCTTGAAAGCTGTGCGGCATGTGACCCAAAACTCAGGGACACGCGCCGCACTCATCTGTAGAGCTTATTGTTATTGTTGTTATGGCTAACTTCACTTACATTATCTTTACAACCTCTAAATAGTCTATTAAAAGTAGTACACGCAGAAAAAATGGAACAAATACAGATCAGGAAAGAATAAAGTAATGCGTCCAAAAAAGTTTCGCAGTGAAACTAGTGCACTTACCTGATAAATGTCGCTACAACAATGAAATAAACACCACAAACAATGAACTTACGCGATCCAATTACTCTAGAGAGGGAACTGGAGATGGTATCACGACAACTAGCGGTATCTAGTGTCAAATGTCCGAGTTAGAGGGGGTGCGGCATCTATCCCGGTGCGGCGCGTCACCCGGTTTTGCCCTATATACAAAACATGATAAAAGTTAGTGTTATAGTTTCCTAATTTTGTGTTATATATTTCTTAATTTATTCACGTTTCTTTGAATGTTTATTCATTTTCGGTTCTTTGTACTCTTTTGTCTCTTGTAGGTAACCCACAGTTGTGGGAAGATACTGATAAAAAAACTAAAAATTACGAGAAAAGTACAATACCGGTAAAGAAGAAATGCATTGAGACTGAAATTACTATTTAAATTTTAAATATTAATGATAATTAAAAATACAATAATAATTTTAAAAATTAGATATAATGATTATAATTTTTGTAGATTATTTTCATCCTTCACATTGATACAGAGTTTTTTAAAACCAGCTTTGACGAATATTTATTTATGTACAATGTGATAATATGCATGAGTGAGATAAATATCCAAACAGTTTGAATTGTATGAATTATTGCTGATATTTAGGCCTATAAACAAAGATTTCTATAATCGAATTGTGGAAATGGTGACCAAAAAGGACAGTGGGACAATACTGATATTGTGTGACATGTCGTAAACGTGTGTGGAATTGAAGATGAGAAGGGTGTCGAGAATTTGGAAAATCACTGTAAGCACAGTAAGAAACTTTAACACGTGTAATATTTTATTTTACTTACCATATTTTATACTACGCAGCGGTACTAATAAAGCTGGCGCCTACAGTTATGTAATGGCACAAAGCTTGGCTGGCATGGAAGAATGAGGAATCGTAAACTCATCAGATTCTGATTTAAAACGTTCAAATAATTTAGAGTCTTGTACTATGCGATTTCACTTGTTCTACATTTTTTTAATTGGAAGTCATTTAACTCTTATTCAAGCCAGTTATGACGCACAGGGATTCTAAATAGCCAAGCAAATGTTGCAAATTGGGTATTCAAGACTGCTTATAGATGCAATTGATAATGAAGCTCGCCAGTCAAGTCGTTTTGGATTCTCAAATCTACAATTCATAACTTGACCCTATTTGACCCATTTTATAAGGCGAATTCCTTACTAATATCGTATTATTTGTGGAAATTACATAACATAGTTTTGACTTATCTTTGAACGTTCTCCCCTGAAGATATTGCATGGGACAGGTTGGAAATGAACGGTTATTGATAGCCAAAACGACTTCAACTACTATGCATTCTTGTTATCTGATATTAATATCGTACCTGTAGCTGCTACACTTTCACTTTGCTCTACAAAAACCGCCTCAAGGTTGTTTATTCAACGGATCATCAGATTTCATTTCTTTTCTTTCTGATCTGCAGCCATCTGGAGCGTGACCCCTAGAGGGTTGCTTGACCTGCGCCACACGCTCGCTACGTCATATCAGGGGTGGGCAAAACTTATCAGGGCTGTAATCTTTGTAGCAATATGTGGGTGGTCATCGCAGATCCGAAGTATTTGCATAGTTTACCGTAAGGAATTTCACTCACTTTACATAGGAATTTTGCTCTCTTGAAGTCTAACTCTAAGGCTGTTCCATGCAATAGATGTACTTAATGATTAAATACTTTAGACGGTCTTGTATCCTTATGACATTTATATAGGCAACAGTTTTATGAAGAGTAATGTTTTTGCATAACAATTTATAGAGCAGTATGTAACATTTGTTCTATTACTAGGAGTTAACTAACTTAATTAAAAATTATTTGGCCTACAAAGTTAAAATGGCAATAGTTTTCTTATCATATTATAAGGTAACAATTCAATATTTTAAAAATTAAATTTTATTATATTTCGTGCGCTGTGCCATATTTACTCATCACTATTAATTTAAATTTTCGACGATACCTATTTGCGAAATGTTCTTCGCGTTAAACATTTTGTCATTCCAAAAATACTACAATAAATATAATCAATAAAAGCCTAATTTTTATAAGGATCAGTAATTGTTAATATTACGTTTTACTCTCCATTCTTGTGATATTTTTAATTTAAAAAATCAAGATAAAAAACCACATGTTTTTACATCACACATAGAAACAATTAATTCAATAACTGATTCCAACATGCCTGGATTGTATTTATGATATCCAGTCCCATCGAAAGAAGAAACGATACTTAGAAGGCTTTGAAACAGTAACATCTCTTCATTACATAAGGTATTATTTTTGTAATATCAATTCTTAATTGCAACTTCTTGCATTTTAATATGAGGACTGTGTAAGTTTACGTTTATGTAAACAAAATTATAAATTCAGTCGTAAGTTAGGGCTTTTACGAGATATGTAATAAAAGTCTGAATTCTTTTCGTCGAATATTCCTTGGTTGATAATGTGCTAGATAACCCTGCTAACAAGTAAGATGCAAGGTCAGGAGTCGCCTCAACTTGTCGAAAACAATAGAGGTAACAACTGAAGCGCCTAGTGTTCCACTTCGCATGACAAGATGCAAGGAGGTTGACAAAGAATTGTAAACCCTATGGGGTCTCATTGTTGTGGCGGTTAATTTTTTTTCAACCACAGTTTTGATCTGACTTATCTCAATCCGTTCTGTGCTTTGGGTCTTACACTGTACTGTAATCCGTTAAGAGCACGTGTGTCGAACATGCGACCTTTTTAGTTACGAAATGCGGCCTCCTGAAGTTTTAGTTAAAATGTATAAATCTTACGCAAAAACATTAATGTAAAATACAATTTTCTAAAACCTGATTTTCTATGAGCATAGAAGCATGGGAGACCCGAAGGGAAAATACCACTTGGAAGACCTAGACGTAGGTGGGAGGACAATATTAGGATAGATTTAAGGGAAGTAGGATTTGCGAGGGATGTTTGGATAGAGTTAGCACAGAATGGCGGGCTCAGGTAAGCGTGGCAATGAACCTTCGGGTTCCTTAAAATAGATAGTATTCCTTTAGCTTGCTGAGGAATTGTCTATTGCCATTGAGTAAGTAAGTATTGAAGACAAGTGAATCTTAAAATACTGCCATACAGAGCAGTGCCTATGCAATGCTTTGTTTGCCAGGAAGCGCTATGCTCAAAACAAAAATGGACCATGTTTTGAAATTCTGAAACAAAACAGTGAGTTTTTTTCGTTCCAGGTGACTAAATCAACATAGGTTTTCTAGTTTGAATAGTGATATAAATAGTGAATGTGAGGGTTTGTCATACTATTAAGAATTTCGCTGCCTTTCTTGTCATTAAATTTTGAAACGCATTTGGCCCCTTCAAGAAGAAATTAAAGCTGTGGCATAGACATTCCTTTAAGTCATTAAAACTCATATGTGTAAGGATTTTTATTTTTTGATTCCATGCCAAGATGAAAACAAGATCTGGGATATTTTGGGGGCGCAATGTCTACTATTCACAGAACTACTGGTAACAAACCAGTAAGGAAGAATGCGTTTGAAAAGAATAATTAAATAGTAAAATATTGTTATTACTACGAAAAATAAAGCTTTTTTAGAAAAAATTAAATAATAAAATGGAAGATTCCTACATGATTCAGAGGACGAGAAAGTATGTTCTGGAAGTTTATTATTTTGATTTAGAAACCTGTGTTCTTTAGTGTAGTTTTATAAAGCTACTTACCATTGCACGTGACCTCCAGTAAGTAATGAGTGCACTGGATGACCTATGTAACCCGGTCAACAAGTCGGAAGTTTCATACCATCCATCACTCATGCGGGAGTTATTTGCACAACTACAGGTTTGTCTACTACCCTGCTTTATAGCTAACAATACGCGATACAGTTTTAATTTATTATTTCCCTAATATTATATTCTATGATATTTTATAGAGTGGATGTATCTTTTCTGGCCAAGAGAGAACTTGATGCAGAAAAAAGTCTCTAAAATTTAACCGTGTCTTTCTTGATAGGTGTCATCCGTAGTTTTATTTTTTTAATGTCAGCAAAGGATAGAATAAGGATTAAATTACCCTTTGCGGTTTTTCAATAAATTAGGTAATTTTCGTGCTAGTTATACAAAAAGATCCTTGTATGGTCCATATAATCATGAAATCTGGCAACGTCAAGACAAGTGTGTTTGTCAGTGTTATTTTTTTGTTATTTATTAAAGAAAAGTGAAATTATCGGGACAAATTTCATCTATGCTCGAACCGCTTAGCCCTTATTTACCTAATTTTGTACAAAAAATAATTTACGAAGTAATTGGTGTCATTAAGACATAATCACCGGGAAACAGCTGTAAGATACAGGCTATAACAATATTAATAGACTATCCGTACCATGGTTCACATTGGGTGAGTGTCCATTTTTTTATATATATTTTTATTATTTTTATTTACAGATTGATGTAAAATTTCTAACTTCGTCAGACCTCTAACACCCGTAAGTGCATTTTCGAGAAACACAGTTCTACATGGGCGTTTGTCCATTGTTTGATTAAAGCACTAAAGGCACAACTGGACTTCAGCCCTTGTTATCTTTTTTTCTGTAACTTCTGATGGATTCTCCCCTTTTGCGATGAAGTTTTGCGGACACCCGCCCCTTGCGTTCAAACACTTTAGTAGGAACATAATACGGTTGTCCTCAACAATAACATGATCTACATTTCATTATTGTTTCAAACGCCAACAGCGGATGGTCCCGCTTATGCTGCTCACAGTTCCAAGAAGTCACTCTTTAGAATTATTTCTTTCAATGCAGGAATGTTTTTCTAATAGTGTCGACAATGATTATGATAAGGGGTAGAATCATGGTCAATCATTTTAAATGTAAACGGTACAGGTTAAAACGTAATTAAAATATTTCCGTTAAACGTTCTCTCAAAAACGAAACACCTTGATGAAACAATCTGAAAGCAATGGACAGTATAATAAATAGGGTTCCTGAAACCCACGATTCATCTACAAACACCTACTTAACCAACTGCCAATCATACATCATCAGAAAACTGTGGACATTGAATCTTACAGTAGTAAATGCTATGTCTCAGTAACATCAGTGCATGATTTGGAATGAATCAATAGCTGAAGGCGGGGGTAATGAAATATCCTCATTTTTTTATGGGCATAAAGTTTACCAAATGAGACAAAGGAAATAACAATTTGGTCTGGCAACTTCCCATCCCAAAAAAGATTCTTTCCCACATTTGGCTTCCGAGAAATAATCCATCGTTGGAAACTATTAACCATAAGAATCTTTTACGTGGCCACAAGAGTTTGGAGGCAGATTGAGTCCATGCAGTAATTGAGAGAAAGAAAGAAAAAGCAAAAGCTTCCAAAGATGACAGTAAAAGTTGCACATGATTGGGTACAGCTGCTAAAAACACGCGATGATATGAAGCCCTACCAATTTTACGAAACAGGAACTCAAGATTGCATATCTCCTGGAAAATAATAGTCTAAATCGCTATATGTATTCAGAAAAAAGAATGTTAATGATGATCCTATTCTTCTCACAAAAATAGTGTACTTGCAATTAGAACAAAAATACTTAGGAGGGTTAAAGTACAAAACTTATTTTGATGAGTTGACCTTCGAAGATTTTGCAGGAAGACTCTGGAGTTTACGCATCTTCCTCAATTGAAAGATGATTTCAGACCCACAAGCTCTGCAAATTACAAGGACCTAATGACTGCTCTCCAGTGGGTCCCAAGAAGTCTACTTAATTATCACAGAAATCTTCCATACTCGTAGCCTATATTGCTTCAAGTATCCTGAAGATGATGTGATGACCAAATGAGCAAAATTTGTTCGGGTTGATTTTTATGACACAAAAGAGGCATTACTAAACATTAAGAGGATACCCGTCTTCAAGTTTATAAATTTACTGTAGGGCGGAAGTTATTTTTATTCCTTAGAAATAACCTTAAGTGATTATTTTCATCGTTACATGAAAGACAAAGGTGCATTTTGTAAATTACGTTCATTTAAAGTTGAAGTTGTTTTTAAAAAATCAAATAAATGTCTTTTTTTAAATTTTGCCTTCTCCTGAAAATCTTGCATTACGACACCCGCCCATTGTGAACCACGGTACGGATATTTAAAATTATTTCTATTGCCACTTTGTGTAGCCACATTATCTAAAAATCGATGAAGTTAGTTATGGGATGAATTACGCCCGAGAAACTAAGTGAAGTCTCAGATTTTTCCTTCAATATAAAATAAAAAATAATCGGTTTGATTACGCGTAAATCCACTGAAAAATTTTAATTTTTAAGACATCAGCACCAATCCAATTTTGGCTTACATGAAAACCCATCAACTTAATAAAGGAATGTGCTACTACGATTGCAGTGTACATAATCAGCAACAGCATCATCATAATAATGTCATAATGATCAATATTATAACAAATTATTTTCTCATGCCTACTGCGATGATGGGATCAACAGAAGGCTACTACAGATCCAGGTCCTGTTGTTGGAAACGTCAAAAGCAACCACAGGACGGCATAATATGCAAACAGAAACCTCCTGCTGTGAAATAGTATTTTATAAAAGACTGATTATGTAGCAGATGTTACTTAATTACAGATTGCATTTATTACAACTAGTTGGCTTACATTCCTAATAAGCCCGGAGTTTGGTATGTTCAGCATGTTTAAAATAAAATGTTTTTTTGATTCAGGAGTCCTGTCACGTCTGCTTAATTTGATTAACCCTCCCACCCGAGTTACGCCGCTCCGTCACGAAAATCAGGAATACCTGCACGCCATCTATCACTTATGTAGCCCCCACTCCCCCAAAGAACTAAAACTCCTACACATGCCATCTCCAGAATAACTTCATGCTATTCATTTTTAAATACTTGGATGAAGAAATGAACACGCTACGCTGTTTAGGCAAATCTGCCTTTAATTTGCTGTCTAAATCTCCATCCGAATACCGAAACACACCGTTATGTGTTCAAAGAAGAAATAGGAACGATCACTCAATCCTCTGCTTTTCAGAATTTCTCACACTTGCCATGGGTAAGATGCCTGAATTGCTAATTCTTCAGAACATGAACGTTCGAGTTCCTTGTATTAGATAGGCTTTACCATTACAGACGAAATCATCATCATGAGTGCTGGATTAACCCTATAAGCAAAATAAGTACGTGCTTAGGGCATGAAGAAAAGGGGGAGCACTACATGAATTTTTCGTGGCCGAATTTATTCTTTAAAATATTAAATTGATTATATTTATAGGTATTTTAAAAATTTAATAAAAAATAAAAGAAGTTATTTTTTAAGCGTTATCTCTTCTGTCAACAGTGTCATCGCGTTTATTCTGCAAAACAAAGTTAGCTAACCCAAATTATTGAACATGCTTCTTTCAACTATAAGATTCAGTTTTTCCCTCTAGAATAATTGATCAAATTTAGCACTGAAGTAAAAATCAATGTGTCTTAAGTATGCATTATATTAAAGTATTTGAACTTTCAGTGCTGCAAGTGAACTTCTACCTTGTTTATGAATTACACTTCGGAGAAGCTCGGATTATTGTTCTAGGTCATCATAGAAGTAACACAGGCAGGATGAATAAAAGTTCTATTGTATTCTTGAGACACCTTTCATACAGGATACAGGACTTTTAAACATTCATTGTTAGTCCTTTATATATAGAATTATTTTAGGAAACCTGTTCACAATGAATGTAACTTTTTCATTTAAATACATGTTAATCATATCCTTATATTGCAATTGTATTTATTTTAGTTAGACCTATTATTTATAATGTAATGAAAAGCCACAAGAAATATAAATGATAAATTATGTGAACTGCTTAACACTTTTAGTACATCTACCATATTTTATTATAGGCTTGCTGGGGTACGCCGTAGAGTAATGGTTTAGGCGCTGCGCTACAAAATGTCGCGGATTCGATCCCCGATGAGATCGTTGAAGTTTTTCAATTGGCCAAATCCTTCTGGTGGCACTATGGTCCTGGGGTCGACTCAGCCCCTAACAAAAACGAGTACCAGGAACAATCTTGGGGGCAAAGGTGACCGATGCTTATGGCTGACAACCCTTCCCTTTCAAGCTCCGAATGTCTAAAATCTGAGAGCCTCAACCTCCTGGAACCCTCTGGGCCTCCATGGCCTGCATAGGGAACGCTTTACTTTTTTTTACTTTCATACTATTGCACCTGGGCGAACATGTTCTTTAAGCATAAGAGCTCACTTTGCAATACTAGATTCGTACAAATTTCATCGCGTTTTATTCGAAACTAGCTGAAAAGGCCCGGCGTCGCCCGGGCTTTGTATTTTTTAATTTGAAATTAACTTATGGAGGATTTTATGTATGTAAAACTTGAAATGAAGAAAAAGATTTATCACACTCAAACTATTCCATCAGAAAACGCTAGATAGGCCTATAGCTTTTTATGGTTCATAGAGGATGTCGAATGCTGCATTCCGTTGCGTCTACACATCATGCCTGGGAGGGGTTGAAATAAGAAGAAACATAAATTACATAAGATTGTATTGACTTGACGAAAAATTTTATTTCTCATTCTCATGTTACCATACAACCGTTTCGGGGGTGAAATAAAAGAGAAATGCAGTATCACTTTCATACTTTCCTCCCCTAAAACCCGGGACATAATATACTGCGAGCATAGGACTGAAAATGTTCCATCCCATGCTTAGGGCCTATGATAAACATCCCTATTTCTCAACTAATACAAAGCCTACAGGTATGGATAACGTATCAGCGGAAAGGATTATTTACAGACTTCTGATATAGCATACTCGCACACTTAAGTTGTCCCTGCAATACGACCTCTTATTCTACATCAAAATGTGAAGTGAGTAAATATTTCTTATGTCGAGGGTAGAGAAAGTTATGTGACTACATCACACTGTGCTTTATTTTCGTGGATTACATTTTCAGTAATTATTTTCGCCAATATATTACAGCGATGGAATCATAATTCGTTAAAGTCCAGCATTAGGCTATATAGTTTCCAAGGCCCTATGTAATCAGAGTAAACAATACACTGTTGTCATGTGAACTGAACAGCATTTCATTTTTTTCAGTATAATATTCTCAGAAATTATATAATTTTCAAGGGAAGGAGTATTTTGTTTGAATTTTAATGTTGACCGCGTTACTTCCCGAGCTCAACTGGGTATGTGTGCAAAATTTTGTACACATTGGTGAAGAAATGTATATTTGTATAAGGAACAAACATACATACATACATACATACATACATACATACACACTTTCGATTTTATATATTAGAAAAGAGTTTTTGGAACCTAGATGCCTTTATAAAATCTATTCGAAAAGGAATAATATAAAATATAATGACAAAAAAGAAAAAAACTATTTAGTCTAATATTTTCAATCAAATCTTGTAATTGTCTTGTCTTTTATTTGTTTCATCTTAATTTATTCCACTTTTATTTCTAAATATAAACATATTTAAAATTGAATTCTACTTTTTGAAGTTCCTACTTTATATCTGATTTTAATTTATGTGTGTATTTGTGTGCATATATGTAAATTTCTATTTTCCTTTCTTATTTAATATAATTATATGATAATTTCAACTTTTCTCATCTTGGGGCTTATGATTTTGTAATGTATGTTTAAAAATTCTGATTTCTAATTTGAATAAAATTTCAAATTTAAAAAATAGGTTTCATTTTTGTCTCTCTGAAAAATAATTTGATAACAAATCTGATGTAACTGGGTAGTTTAAAAAAGTAGACCCTACATTTCGCAAGATTTCTGCTCAGATGACTTGAATTACTCACGCTCTGTCTGGCTTACATACTCTGCCACTTCTTTTTCATATGCACCGGGATTCTTTTGATAACATTTAACAAGTCCTGTCAGAAAGTAATTATACTTGTATTATGCTCTTACGCGGATGTCTGTTGATGTCCGAACCGTCTGCCATGAGAAATGTAGACTTACGACAGCCAACATTTCTTGAGAGGTGCAGAGCTATGCAAAGAATTCTTCACATGTTGAGCTGGGCGTCCGTCCCCACTTGGGCGATGAATTAGAAGCACCAAGGTCAAACTGGATACGTAATGATAGGGTGAAGTATTTGAAGAATAAAGATTGCCTCTAATGGAAATGAAAATGTGTCTCATATATCTGTCCTCTCAATGAAAGTTATGATTTTAGTTATTATTTCATAGACTACAATGGAGCCTTTTATCATAAGGTTATACTCAAATAGCTAAAAGCATTTCATAATCGCTAACATAGTTTTTAGGAAGTCACTGTAAAAAAGATCGCACAACCTGCCTGAAAAATACCATACTTCCAGTAAAATTATCATAGACCTAATTATTTTGCTTTCCAATCACTTAGGCTTAATTTTTAGGGTATTTCAGTGTCTAAGTACGAAATTCTGGGTCTTCCTCCTGGAACATTATTTTTATGTGATGGGGAGATCTGGAACGGGGTGCACTCAACCTCGTGATTCAACTGAGGAGCTACTCGATTAAGGAGTAGCGGCTCCGGTCACGGAAACTACCATTGACGGCCGTGGGGTCGGAATGCTGACCACTTGCCACCAATCCTGTTATCTGCCTGTGATATATGATGCAGTGGTCGGATGGTAGGCCTAGTCCCTTCAGGGATTCAGTGCTACGGAGTTTTTTTAGTATTAGCTAATTTTTATTTGTCCTTTTATTAATTATAGGCTATCATAAATAAAATCAAGAATCATTACTGGGCAAATTAATTAGATAGCATTGGATTTGATTCCTCAATTTATCTTAAAGTAGCTCACGTTTTATGTTAAAAAAATATTTTCG
This sequence comes from Ectobius pallidus, assembly GCA_964059195.1. Classification (NCBI taxonomy): domain Eukaryota; kingdom Metazoa; phylum Arthropoda; class Insecta; order Blattodea; family Ectobiidae; genus Ectobius; species Ectobius pallidus. The sequence goes on from CAXKWD010000006.1 coordinate 129,855,556, forward strand.
GCAAATTTAATTGTATATTCAGCATGATAGTTGGTATATCCTCTTAAAAATAAATTTATATCTTTAAATATATTAAATGTAACGTTAATACAAGAAATTCGACAAAATTTCGCATTTCTATGAGAAAGCTTACTGTCTCTTGTTTCTTCATGAACACACTGACTTGAAAGAGCCCCAGCCTGAGGAATCCAGAATAATTTCTTCATTCCTTTTCCAGATATTTTTATGTTTTAATTTAACCTGATACGTGTAACGGGTGAAGCAATCTGGATGGCAGACATAAACAAACTAAATAATCAAAAAGAGAATTTCCGCGTGCAGATATTCGCAAGGACGACGTATAACCATCAGAAGCGACTTTTTAATGAACCCGCTTCTTCTTCAAGGACATGGGACATTGCGTGCCAGCAATGTCGAACCTTCATAAATTACGTTCGTCTCTCGGTTTTTATTACCCCAGATAAGAATAACAATTATTCAAAAGCACTTTCATTATTCGGGCAATATTATAAGAAGTTATAAAACGTACAATCGTACAATGTGACCCCAAAGATTCAAGGCACAGTAAGTAGAAAAGCTGAAAACAAATTCTATGGGTATGTTACTGTCAGGGTTAAGTTGTAGGTCCTAAGGCAGAACCACTCTGCCAATCAACGTTCTCGTAATCATAATCACTGGGATAATGCAATACTGTAGACCTACAACTTAAAATCCATTGGATTCCATCATCATACCATGCGGGGAAATCATCATTGTGCTAGATAACAAACAAAAATAGAAACTATTTAAGTCCATTTACGTAATACTGTGAGTGCTGATAGTTTTACTAGTAATTTAATTGAGAATAACGAATATTTCTTGTCGTTGTAAATACAGTTGAATCTCCATACAACGAAGACCGATATAATGATAATACTGTGAATTGAGTTAAAACGTTATAGTCCCTTCATTTATTCCATTAAAATAATGTGAAATCAACTCGATATTACAACACTCTTAATAACGATAAACCTGCCCATTACTGTTACATTGAAAGTCCCTGTAACATACTTCTTCTCCAGTACAACGATAAAATAGATCGCAGAGTGTAAATCAGAACAAAATGGCGGAAAAATGCAAAGAAGAGGAGTAAGCACAAATTGTGAATCTTCCAACCTTCACCACTGTCTTTTGCGAAGCTCTACAAAAGTTTCTATCAATTTTCCCTTGCGTTCCATAAGGTAATTTAATGATCATTGACGCAATAAGATCTTTGTATCTTTCTTCTTCATGGAAAAAGGGAAAAGGACTGTCATTTATGACTTTTACAAGAGAGCCAAAAATTAAATATGTCCCAATTGTTCATACTTTCCTTGAATAATACTTAACGTAAAACATATTCGCTCAAAATGAGTAAAAAGTGAATGGACCTGGTGCATAGTAGTGCAGTGTATTAACTTAAGAGGTAGATTAAGTAGTTCGTGGGCTAAAATTACATTAGTTTTTCTTAAATAAATTAAAAACTTCGATTACAGGAGTGGTTCCCTATATACCATCCAAAATTAGCGCTATTTCTAACATTGTCGTTTTTTATAACAATATTATTTTCTGGTCCAAGCGAAATCGTTCTTTCCTTTTGGTCTGCCTTCTCTTTATTTCTTTTTTAATGATCCATTATTTTATTGCTTCTTTCTTTCTCTACACTAGCTTTCTATATTTTTGTCTTTCTATTTCTTTCGGCATTATTCTTATTAGTATTTACTCCTTATTTATTTATTTATTTCCTTTTTCTCCATTCTGTTTTAAAGTCTTTTGTTTTTCCCGATGTATAAAAATCATTTCTAACAATAGACTTCAGATATTTTACTGATTGAAAGATATTTTGCAATATGATTTAATCGTGTCGTATGGAAAAAAAGTAGCACTACCAGTACGTCATCATGTAGGCCAACCCTCATGATACCTTCCGAAAGTTCCAGAAATTAAACCATAAGCCTAGAATGACTTGAATAATGGTACTAAATAGCCATCATAGGTCTGGGTAACGTAAAGAGGATAATTATATAAACATCTTTAGAAAGTTTAATAAATAAATTAAAGATATGATTAAATATTCTTGATACAATACAAACGACAATTTATCTTCATTTTAAGTTAAAACACGAATCCTCCTATGTTTCAGTGTTGGTGTTAAGACGTGAAAACGTGGTAAATATTTAATGGACGAGTTAAGTTACCTCATCTCTATAAAGAGCGTAATATACTTGTTTCATCTCACATCTCGAGATGCTGCAAGCCTCTCGTAATATGATGAGAACCGTGTCGATTGTTATCTAAGCCTTCTTGTGAGTGTAAAATTCAGCTTTTCAGAACAAAAGCAGAAGCAAGATGGGGAAATTATTTCAATGATAACAAAGACATAACACGAACATCAGGTAGTTATGAATGAAATCATCACGTGTTTTACGCAACTTGGCAGACTCTCACCCAAATTTAAATAATTAATTCCCATTAAATCTAGAATAATATTGTATACTCGGAAGAATCTGTTTGACCTCCTTTTCACTTACGAATAATAAGCTGCTATGATCCTGAATATAATCTATTTAGAATTTGGAAAGCCTTTATTTGACAGGTTATGAAGACTTTTTTGATTATAGCATTCATTGAATTTATATAAATTTCAACCAATTGAATCGTAAATATTGGGGTTTTATTTTTATATTTATAATGCTTAAGGTTCTACCTTCACATGCTGAATGTCTTAAAATCTCCGAACCTAAGGGCCTATACGGGGATACTTTTACTTTACTTAATATTTATAAGAAGAATGCAAATTCCATAATATAATTGTGAATGTAACATATTGAGTTAATTCATTTTAAATAAATAAAAATCATGCGCGAATGCTCCCTCTCATCATGAAGACTTGAAAATGAAAAAAATCAATTAAAAATGGTATAAACGGTTAAATATTATTTTCTTATAATACTATAACTTTCCATTTTTAAAAATTACACATAATAAGCAATTTCACTTTTGCTAACCTGGGACCTATTCGTCACACAAATGTGATGAAATATATCTATGGAAGGAAGAGAGCTTTCCCATACCAACGTGTATCCTACGTTACTGATGGCCAGTATAAGATTTTGTGGTACATTCCATTAAAAGTTAATTGCGTATGTGTGTGTGCAAGTGCGTTACATTCCACACCACCAAATGGAATTTAACGAACCGAATGTTATCTAAAAACACAGGTATAAGATTTCGGTACAACTGCAAGACCGTTACAGGAGTATTTATTCTGAGACAGGAAGAATGTTGATTGCTTAAGTAAATAAATCACGAAATGCACAAGGACGGATTTTTACAATGAGCACCACCTGCTACTGTATGATGTACGATCGAGGATGCTTTTTCTGCTAGCACTTGTTTCGGAATGCGACGATCTCCACTCAAACAATGTGGCGTGCAAAGAGTTGAACCATGTACAGTCATTCCTCTTATGGCTATGATGTCTGACAGCCATTAACTAATGTCATCGGTCCATTAGCTTTTCTAGATAAAAACTCTTAAGGCTTAAGGTATACAAAATATTTTGGGCTTGATTCGCCATTTACTAATTACAAGGTAATAGAAAACTATTTTAATTGCCTATTTTCCTCTGTGTGTATATATAAATACGAACATTACGTCACTACCTGATATGTGTGAATTCTTTGTGAAACGAAAAGGAAATACAGATTAGAAGACTATTCTTCCTCACAGTTTTACCTTTCTCGTTGTAAAGGACTGTTTATGAGGCCCACGCCTCCTGGGTTTTACATGACCGCGGAGAAGGGATTAGCCATTGGATCAGATCATACATTTTTGACCAGACGAAAACATGAAGGGCCTCCCCGATGAGAGATCAATCCGATGCCGGGGCCATCTCCAAGACAGCACGAACCCAGAAGAGAAGACACTCTAGTTTCTCACTTACTCACTGTGAAGGCGGAAATTATGTTGATAGTGATGGCAGACGATGACCTGGAAACACAGGTGTCAAATTTCCGCTTTCTGTAAATTGTAACTTCGATAGCTTACTTCCAAAATTTCCCCCAAAACTGGCTGGGGAGAATTCATACGACCATCATACATTCTGGCTTAATTTTAAGAAACTCACCAATCAGTTTCTCTCTCCAAATGAATCTCGCGATTTTCTTTAGTATTAGGCCTACATAGTAATTAATTGTATAATGTAATGTATGTTCGTGTAATTAATAATATGTTCGCTGTTTGACCCATGCAAATTAAAAAAAAATAATAATGTGTAAGTTAAATTTCAATAGTTCCATTTTTTAAATTGTAAAAATGACTAAAAAGTTCTTGAATCAATATCGTATTAACCAAAATATTTTCCTGTAATTATGTATTCGGGAGATCCCGCGTTCAAGCCCCGTGGCTGGCTAATCTACTTTGGGGGCAAAGTCGCAATGTGGGGGGGGGGGGGCATCTCGCGATATCCAGATTTCCACTCATGAAACAGGTTCACCAACAATGCATTGTATATTGCTTGTCAGTATAGTCTAAATAATGCATAATACTATCCACCATTTATTACTTTAGTAAGATAGCCTAAATAATGCACAATACTATCCACATAACTCCAGCGAGGTTTGTTGTATTTTTGAACCTGACTACCCACAATTCTAGCTGCTCTGGCAGTATGACGTCACAGCTCTAACGTCCAATCACAAGTTTCTTCACATTCGGAGACGTAAATATGGCGGATATTTCACTACATTTATGTACATCGTGGTATAAAAGAACGTGTATAATTTAGGGCAGGTGGGTCGAACCGAATCATTCGTTGAGACAACATCTCCACAGAACTATCTATAACAAAATTCGTGTGATGAGTGTTTTATGGAGACAAAGATAGTTTTAAAAGTGGGTCCCTTTACATAGAGACTTTACCGACTTGAGTTTTTCATGGTATCCCCAATCTAAAGGCAAATTGGAAATTTACCATCCACGATCCATCGCCACTGTTTCATCGTATCACAAATATATTAAAATTGAAAATCAGTTGAAATTAATAATCCATAACACATCAAAAATTTCAAACAGATGCACATCTGGTAAACCCACAGAATCTGAACACCTAATATGATCTCCATGTTGAAGGGAGTGTAAATAAAAGTAAAAGTAAAGTGTTCCCTATTACAGGCCATGAAGGCCCAGAGGGTTCCAGGAGGTTGAGAATCCGAGATTTTTAGACATCGGACATGAAGGTGGTAAGGTTGTCAGCCTTACGCACCGGCCGCATTTACCCCCAGGATTGCTCCTGGTACTCATTTCTGTTAGAGGCTGAGTCGACCCATGGCCATAGTGTCACCAGAAGGATTAGGCCAATTGAAAAATTCCAACGACCTCATCGGGGATCGAACCCGCGACCTTCCGGTTTGTAGCGCAGCGCCTCAACCACTACGCTACGGCGTACCCCGAGTGTAAATAAAGTTGAATTTAAAAATGTGTAATTTCAAGATTTAATTTATATACTGTCTTATTTTTCACCTTATTGTAATAATACCGCTCTGTAATGTCTGCCACCTCTTTAGTGCCTCAATCAATAAAGAGTTTAACGATACTTGTAGCACACATACTTGATATAATCAGGATGAATGTGTAATGAAAGAGATGTTGCGTATGAAGCCGCTTTTCTTTTCTGCACACGTGCTCGGAGACGTATATAATTATTTTAATAGTGAAGAGTGTAATATTGTAATGCGAGTGTCCTAGTTATTGATTGGCTGGCTGGATGTCCTCAAGTTAACATCTGTTGTGTTACCATACAATGCTCCTTCAGGGCGTGTTGTGTATGGCGCAAGAATCCGCTTTATGTATTTGACAACAGTTCCTCAGGAGTATTTAGAGTAGAGTGTATTTGCTTGGGATTACCCGAACACAAAATACCCCCTACTCCTCTCCTCCTTTTCCCTCTTCTTTTTATTCTTCTTCTTTTCTTCTTTTGTTATTATTATTATTGTTGTAATAATAATTGTTGTTATTATTATTGAGTCCTAATATTTGAAAGCTTCGTGTTTGACCAAGAGCCTTCTGACCTCATGACGGGATGAGTGGCAGGATCATATCTACCATAAAATGGAATCTGCCATAAAATGGAATAGAGTAAAATATATTTGTTATCTACTTGAATTAAGTCAAAAAGCCCTTGTCTTCCATTTTATCAGGATAATAGGTTTATCTAAACAGTATCAAATCCAAGATAATAATAGAAAGGAAAAAACATATTGACAAAATAAGGAATAAAAGCGTGAAAAATATAAATTGAGAATATTAAAAACCAGAAATAATCCATAGTTTACTTAGTTTAAAATAATTACACATAAAACTTTACACAGTTATTAGGATAATTTACACTAGGCAAATTATAGATGTGAAAATGAACGTTCAAAACGTTCTCTGGTTGTTCTGTCTCATAATTAGGGGGCGGATTTCTATGACATGTCATATTTTCCCCCTTTGCATTATTTCAGGTTTCCGACTCATTTAAACCCGATTCCAAGCATCCTGGTGAAAATGAAACGGCTTTTATTGTGCATATAACTGCATATTTAGGAAATTTTCAACTATTGTAGCATATTTAGTATGAATATGCATATTTAGGTCATATTTTTTGCATATTTGTGTGCATATTAAAGAAATTTTGAAGCTTCATATCGTATTTTGTAAATTTTGCATTATAATGATACTTTTTGAGAATTTACAGATATTTTAAATAATTAACACTATATTTTAATAAAATGTATTATAATGAAACTTAAAAAAATATACACAATGTGTAAGTGATAAAGTCATATTTTAATGTTTTTTTTAGGTCATAAATGCATGCATATATCCTATTTTTTAGGTCATAGAAATCCGCCCCTACTCATAATACTATCCATTGTACATGTAGAATTGGAATGTTGTGTTTTATTGTACTTTTTGAACTTCTTAAACTTAAAATAAACAGATGTAAGCATTAATAGTTTCTTTTTTAATTACTCACGAGATGCATCTGTACGGTTTACTTTAGAATGAAATAGTCAGAAGAAATAAAATTTTATCCAAATATACAAGGTCTAGTTAAAAAGTATTTATTTATTTACCTTCTCAAGATTCAGCAGTCCTCAGTTAAGCTTCTTCTTCTCTTTTGGGTCATCAGATTAGGCTATAGCTTGTACGTGATCTGGTTACCTACGATTGTGCTTGTATCTTCACGAGATAAAGTCGTAATGGTAAGCGTAGCGTTGTAACTTCATGTTTGACCCGTGAAAATCTCCTCGACACAGTCATGAGTATATTTTATTTATTTTATTCTTTTTCTGTGCCATGTACGTACGGTAGATTATGGCGAAACAAACCAGTTGAAATACGATAGTTCAAGAAATGAACACAGCTCTTTCCGGCTGTGTCCTTTTTTTATATCTGGAGGATGAATTCTAAACCTCGTATTTCTTGAGTAAAGATAAATGTAATGATGCTGATGATACTAAATCTTGTAGGGATATTTTGTTTTATAATGTAACCAAGTACGGAATTATACCTCTTGAAAATCATGTAATAGATAATGCTAGTTCTTAAAACATCTTTCACACATGTCGGATATAAGTGCAAATAAGATTACGATATGAAAATTCTAAAAACATAACTATCAAGGGATTGATTGCAGATGCGGTTATTGTGTACTGGATGATAAATGTTTAATGATGCTGTGCGAGTATCGTATTTTATTAGAGGGAAGGAATCTTCAACAGATATTTGATGATAATGGTAATAATAACTAAACATAAAGAAATAAAAGAATACAAATTATATGTAGATAATTAAATAACAAAGTACATGTATATAGAATAATAATCCATATAATTAACCATCCACTTATGTTAACAAGTGAGAAAAATAAAATGACACCACTTGAGGCAAGTAATAAAAATCCATACAGCAGTATCAAGAACTATTCCGTTTATAATTACAGGGCAGGATTCCGTAAGAGAGAAATTGCCTGATTGTTAGAAAAAGCTTTATTTGATTCACTCTAAGTTATTAGTTAACTGATTATCCTAACAAGGTTGCAACTTCCATTAATGATTTTGTAGCTTTGATTATTTCGTAATTTGAATATTAAAATGAATAATATAATTAAGGTAAGTTTCAGATTTCCATAAAGATAATTTTTTTAAAACTTGTATTCACATTTTACTGCTTAAAGGCATCCTAAAGCCGGTATAATAATGTAGCGGTATGAAATCAGCTGGAAATAATAGAATTGGCAGGTGTTTAAGTGAGGTTACTATTGAATCTATTGATATTAAAATAATTTTTACAGTAAAAGAAGGCTCGCACGTTAAATACGTTAATTTAATAGCGGGGATTTGACCCAGTGACTCAGCATGGATAGACATTTCGGGTATACATGTCAAATGTGGCGTATAGTAAAAGAAAGTAATAGGTATCTTGAATTACATTTCAGGTTTCCTTTATCGAAAGTGTTGGTGACAGTAAAAATATATCGTTCTTGTTGAAATTTTGTAAGTTTAAAAAGTTTCATTTGTATGATTTTTTTCGTAAAAATTAACATCCCCCTTTTTTCTACATAGAGAATACACACTCTTCAAACGAGTTTACAAGGATAAAGAAATAGCAACTACGAGTCTCTCCATCTTTTGTAAGCACTATTGGTAGCTTAGCTTAGGGAACTTGGATCGATTCATCGAATTGATTCTTGGACTGTTCATTCATTTAGTATGTCGTGATCTTAAGGCTGAGAGAATGTCAACAGAATAAGAAAATTATTATTATATTTTTATATACAAAAATAAATACATTTTATTTGTGTAGTCCTAATAAATCCTATTCGAGATTGCATGTTTCATAAGATACATTTATATAAAAGTATCGATAAATCTATGGATAAATTCTTCTCGTGGGATAATTTACATAAATACAAATATTTCTGAGTCATTCTTTTTTCTATCTACTGTATTTGTAAATACCATATGAACAACATAATCTAGAATATTTTGATTATCTGCAGTATAAATATTTTTTTAAAAATTCATCACTTATTTTTTTCTTTTTTTTAAATAAATTTTTACATCAGAAATATTTAAGAAAAATAACCTATTAAAATTACATCAGTGATTCTATATAGTGTTAATCAATAATATAAAATATACTTGCATTTAAAATTTCACTGCAATATGTTAATAAATGTTTGAGTTATCTGGGAAACGGCACTTAAGTGTGCAAAATTTGACTGCCATTTTGTAATGATAATTACCCATTAACTGCATTAGTTAAATTAATTCTGAAAATAGTGTGCAATTGTAGAAGTAGTCACTATAGATAATGCCAGATTGCAAGGCTACAGAGCAATCCATTGCTGAGAAAAAAAAATTGAAACTTCACCTATTTTCCAGCATCGAAAGCTGTATGTCCCGCCTTAATAGTTCCATCACAAAAATTCATAACTTTTGATAAATATGTATTTCTGTACTAAATGTATAGAACTGTCCGAAAGGATTAAGTCAGAAATTTAAAGATTTTGTAATACAGTGAACTTTTCACAATAGGTTAAAACGAAAACATAATAGCGTACAAAATTAACAACCCAAATTATAGTAATCGAGATAGATTAGGTTTCTCTCGGGCGATAATTCTCACTTACCCTCACAGGCATCTGATGCCACCTGTAATTACTGCGAAGATCAGTACACTAACATTTCTAAGACACCTGTGATAGGCAATTCCAGTTATGTGTAACATATAGACAGTCACGGAATTGCAAGTAGTGGGAGTGTTGTTTATGTTGTATCTCACTACATAGGTTGTGTAACCACATGAATTGACATGAAGATATGTAAATATTGTCCCCCGGCTAACATAACTCCAAATTACTGGAAATGGGGAGAGGAGAAAATGTTGAACTGAAATCAGTAACGTCTCTAGGGCACCTACATTTCTTTGTAATTCCAGCGTGTTTTTAAAGCTGTTATTTCAAGTTTTCGTCATCTTAGGGTTGGTTATGTGTTACGTTAGCTTAGAAAATATGTGGATTAAGGCTCGTTTGCGACAGGTGAAATTCCAACAAATGTAACCAAAGGAATCACATCCATAAACACATTGTTATGTTTTAAAGTATAGTTCTGAAAAGAGAGGAGTAAAATATTATACGTTATTAACAATGCTATCCTCCGGTCTTGGGAATCGTGTAATCTCTTAAGAAATTTTTTCATTATGAATAGGCCTACTAGTGAAACAGATGGTGTCAATGAATAATAATTACAGTGTAACACGTCGACAAAATTTCTCACATTTTACTTAAAGCATTAATAATCTAATTTTATATCTCTTCTTTTATACAGTTTTTTATGTGACACATTTATACTTCAGTAGCAATGAAAAAGTTAAATATTTGCACTTTAGTTGCTTGTATTGAAATCCACAATTTCTAGGTTAATATTTTTGGTAGGAATTATCTGAGGGGTTGTTAATTGACTTAGGCCTAAATAAAAAACTTAATGCACTGACCTTACCGTCAACTAATATCTTGAAAGGGAAATCTTGAGTAATGTACGTTCCTGCTAGCCGACGGTTACTCTAGGTCGGAATGTAAAGCGAGAAAATCGAGAGATATATACTTTAAATGCTGTTCATATAAAATATATTCTCATTAAGGAGTTTTAAAATAATATTTAAGCTCCTTAGTAATAACATTAGATGTTCTTTACAGCCAAAAAAATGTGATTTTGTGAGAAATATCCTCAAGTTGCCAATAATGCATAGCCTAGACATAGCAATTTTTAGTCATTCAAGGTGTTATTACTTTCCAGTATTATAGTACTAACTGTATCACTGTATTTACTTTTGTTATACGAATTGTATATGCATTTATAGACTACTAAATTGAACTGATCCAGTACCCCACAGTAGGTAAAATATTTCATCTTACCATGATGCGTTAGGCAGAATGTAACCATATAAACATATATTTTCCATTATTAGCTAAGACAATAAACTAAAGAAGTAGTAACTACAGCTTCTTCTGTGAACATTAAGCCTGTTTAATTAATGTTTAGATTTGCAGATAATTGGCTTTACAGATAGGAAACACCTGCTCTCAGCCAGCATTAAGAAACATTAATCGCTCTTCAAAACAGTTAACTAAATCCTTGTATTAATGAAAGAAGCTGTCAGAAGTGAATATGAATAGTGATTAATTTACATTAGTGGCTATTAGTTATTCTGATGTAACACATGCTTATATAAAAGAGATTTATTGTATGGATGAAATTTATCATTGCCTACAACTTATCCTCTTCTATTCAATTGCTACTTGTTTCTAGAATGGAAACATTGTACCTGTATAATTTAGAGTTTATTAAACACAGGGTTTCTTCATACAATAAGTTGCCCAAAAAAAGACAGGCCACGTGGTTTAGTCTTAGTACTACTGACTGCTGTTTGAGACCATAGGTTTGACATAGCGGGAATTTAATTACCATAGTTAGGTGCCGAACGATTTGACTGACTGTTCATGACCCTTCTTCAAAGTTAATGTCTTATAATTCGATCGTCCTGTTCTTATTATTCCTGCAGGCCTGTAGTACATACATATTCCAATTTTATGTAGTCAGTTGTTAGTATATTTTTTTTAGATTCATTAAATTAACTGTCTTAATATTATTAATTTACGTTTACTATTCTGTCACATCATGGCTGTAGGAAAATTTTTCCGTCATAAGATTCAGGGATTCAACACGCTGTATTTTTTTAAATTTAAATTTTGTTTATACATGTTTCAACGTCAAAGTTTCTCTGGATATATCAATAATGCACATCTGTTTCCTATTGTTAGTGTGTGCTTATGATAATTAAACTGACTTTCAATTGTGATGATTAAAATACAGGATAATATCATGGTAAATAAATATCCTATCCGGCATTTTCCTTTATGACTGGGAAACTCAAATTGGCAATGAGGTTTGGAGGACTATTTTCACTCTCGATTGTAAGATTGTAAGATTTTCTACAACTTTTATACAACTTTGTTCCAGTACATTTTTGACGTACTCTAATGGTTTACCGTCATAATTATCGTCCATTAGTCTTTTAAATTGTTTATTCCGCAGCCATGAGCAAGCGCGATATTAGATTTTCCTACAATTTGGTACGAATATTCTTTGAATTCATTAAAATGACATTATGTGATAGTTATTAATTTTTATTACGTTTCAAGACAAAAAGCAGATCTTAATCTTATTGGACGCGAGGTCTACTGTTCACAGAACCACTAGTTCTCCAAATGTCCATGTAGGCCTAGGCCTATAAGCTGTATGTAGCCTATAACAATGTATGTAAAAAATAACAGTAAAATTTTTAAAATTTCACCTTAATTCATGTTGTCCCTATCTTTTTTTACAGTTAATAGAAGGTTATTGCAGCCTATATCACTGTCGTTAATTGATTCATTACATCTACATTAATTATTGATACCATTATGTGTAAATGTATGCCTATAGACCAGTCAAAGCTACTAAAAATAAATTAGATATTCAAAAAAATATATATAGGCCTATGTTATAACTATTCAAGTTAAAGAAGTGAGGTAATGGTGATTTACTGACATAATCATTTCAACTTCACACAAAGACATTCGAGAGATGTTCTCAAAAAGCTTTGCACTTAAATAAAAGCTCTCGATAAATTGTTAGAGAAAAGGTGTGCATGGTTTCTAGCTGGGTTGATTATTATTAAACCTAGGATACAAAAGATGTTTCTGCACCGTTATGGAATAGCAAGAAAACATTAGCACCCCTAAAGGGTTTTCTGGTCACAATACCAGCTTATTATGATGATGTTGAAGGACGTTCCATCGCGTGAAAGGCGTGGTAGATTACGTAATACTTGCCTGCACCAACTACTTCCAAATATGCTCATAAAAGCACTTTCAACATATCTCATCCAGGTTCAAATGTAATTTTTTCTATGAAATATATTTCAGTCCAATTAAACTGATCTAGGCTTCCTCTTTAGGCTGATTAATATGGCGCAGGTTACTGGCTTAGAAGAACGATTAGAATTCCTAATTAATGAACATTTAATTAATGATTTTGAAGTAGTTACAATGTTGAAAGGTTTGCTAGTGCAGATTTTCAGGTGGAATTGTTACGTACTGTATTCTGAATGCGTTCAAGGCATCGTATAATTCTGTATCAGTTTTCAGTGTTTACGTGCACTTCAACCTTTGTGGTCTTGGATTTTAAATTAAGATGTTCCAATTTCATCTGTATAAATCAAGGAGTGATTATTTTCAAACAAGTGTGGCGTTTATTGACTATGATTTTATTTCATACGTGAAAATAAATTATTTAGTTTTGTGACATTATTCCCTCAGAAACTTGCTTAAAAGTCATCTATCGCAGAATGCATGAGTTTTGTTTCTAGTCATATTTTCGTATCAGTATTAACTACTAGTAAGATGAATACTGTGTATAAACTATAATCACTTGGCATGGTTCTAGGCTACTAAAATTATCTCATTTTTATTGTACAGTACTAAGTTTAATAATAAGTAATTAAACAGTAATGGATAATTAATGGAATATTTAACTATCCCTTCTGTGAAGATTCAATTAGAATTCAATAAGCCATGTTTCAGAACAAAAAAAAAAAAAAAATTGAGAAAGCTACTTAACTAGATTCACAGCTACGACAATAAACACAACTTACTGGTTTTTACTGAGCGTTGAAAAACCTGCCTTTAAATTGAAAAAGATTGTGTATGGCTTTTTTCTTTCTAGGAGGTTGCCAATACATTTCAAAATATAACATTACTACATTCTCATTAATACCACAGTGTAACGGAACTGCCGTTATTCATTGCGATTTCTCTTAGTGACTTAAGATACTTTATTGATGTAATATTTTCGTATATGTAACCAAGTAGGTTCAATTTGTTTTATTATAAACTTAAGGGGCGTCAGACTTTTTGACTCAATTGCATTAAGCTTTTCATAGCTGAATTTATACTTTGATAATAAGGCAGTCATCAAGTAAAAACATCTGTGGACTCTAAGTTTGATATCGACTAGGAAAATTCTAATGAAACAGCTGGTCTTCAAGAATAAAAAATATAATACTTAAACAAAAATCCTCAGGAATAAAGGGTTATTCTATTTACCATACAGCTCTACTTTTATACAGGTTGTTGAGGTGACGCAGTTATACGTCAATAGCAGTGAAAAGGTTAAAATTTTCTGATCTGGCAGGGTATGTGCATTTCATTAAGTTTTCCGTATTAGATCTTCAGATATTGGTTTTTAACATATTAATAATAACTTATTAAAATATGCATACTTTCAACATACAATTTTCAGAGAAGGATTTACATCTTATAAAGGAGAAAAATGTGCATGCATATCTAAATGTGAATGTTGGTTATGGAGATATAAAGTTTCACTTAGGCCTACATGCTAATTTTTTGTTCTTAATTTTCATAAAATTCCAAAATATAAAAATCCCTTTAGGCAGGCCTACAGGCTGAGGTAGATTTCAAAGTGCTTTTGGTTTAATTTATTATCGCTGCGCAGCACTCTTCTTTTTTAGCCTTGGCATGGCAAACCTGCAGTAAAGAGGAAGAGCCTACAATCATTTGTTTTGACAACAAGAATAGGATATAATATTCTGGGAGGCCGTGCGCAAGATCAGCAATGAATAAAATTAGCAAAGCCGCTAAACAAGACGAAATTATGATATTATAATAATTATTTTAAGTGTTATTATTTTCAAACATTAAAATCTCGCGTCATATGAGAGCTATCAAGAAACTATTTATTGATTTGTAGAGTACTCATCAAGAGCTTTTCAACGATACCCCACAAGACGTGGTTTCAAAAGTTTCGAATTTTCATCCCCCACCCCATCCCCCCACCCTCACTCGAACTCCCGAATCGTTGGTGTTACTGTGAACTCCATAGGGAGTACTCTAATTTATTCAAACAAAGTTTCCCTCTATACTTCATAGGGGCCGAGAAATACATTTTTAAAAATTTCAACCCCCTCCCCCGACCACCCCCTTGGGCCAAATTTGCTCATTAACGAACTTGTCCGAACTATTGGGCCTAGAAATGACATAATAAAATTTGGTTCAAATATCTTCAAAATTACGGTCGCTAGCGTGTAAAGATATATATAAATATCACAATTTTTTTTGAACGGGCGGTGGTTTCGTACTTAGGGGAGCATGAAACGTAAAGATATGAAAGAATTTTTCGAAAATCATGACATGGTATCCATTGCAATAGGTAGATTTTTCTTCGAAATCTACCTAAAAATTCATATCAAGGAAAGTTTAGATTGAAGAAGAATTTCTAAGCACTACTTTTCGCATTACAGTTATTTTCCTTTAGAGAAGTTCCATGCAAATCAAATCAAATGAAAGGTGCAAGGAATGTTTTGAACTATTAAAAATGTAGTTTCTAGAAAATGGAAGTTATAGAGACTGAACGTTTCATGGCTGGGCTTTGTCCCAGTACTGCAAAAGAAAGGTTTGACGTAGAACCCCCATAGGCAGTTTTTCTTCCAACGTCCAGACCTGAAACTTTGTCCCTACACCACCATCGGGAGTTTTTCTCCGTTATACAGTTTACGAAAGAGTGAACAGTGTTCTGAAAAGGCCACTAGGCCTTTCAAATTGACTGACGAGGCTAAAATAGATCAAAATGTTTTATAAATGTGTAATTATTTATCTTTAAAAATTCCTAATTTACTTTGCAATTTTGGCTAATAACTAAAATTTCCAGTGCCCTTAAAATAAATCCTTCAGTTTACTTCAACTTCAAAATCATAATAAACTCACGTTGGCCTATACGCTAAACTTTAAGTTATGAATTTAAATAAATACGTACCGGTACATTGAATCTGTATGTTGTAACTACTTTAATGTCACCTTATTGAATAACCGGTTGACTGAAAAGTTAATGTCTACACCAATTCAGGTGATAATCCAGTTGTAGGCCTAAATAAAAAACTTCCGGGGATTTTCTCCACACCCAAAATTTAATGCAATACTGGAATTTATTTACCACTACACTTAACTTTCCTTAACAGTTGTATCTAATGCTTGTGATATCAAAGGAGGGGTCAGGTTTTGCCGGTCATCACTAACTTATCCCTCCACATCAAAATTTGTGGTCGATAGATTTGCCCCACGCCCTAAGGATATTGGTTTGTAGCTCCCGTTTATTTGGAAATTTAATTTAATTTAATTTAATGGCCCGGACGGCTTGGGTTGCTTAAATCCTAAAATGGAGAGGTAAAACTACGATAAAGAGAGAAAGGAAGAAAGAAAGAATTTAATTAAATTATTTATCCTGCCAACTACAAGAATAAATCCCAATTACAGTTGGCGTAGTGGCGTAGTTTCGCCAATAAGTGTTGTACAATATAAAAAAATACAATAAATGAATGTGTAAGGATAAAGAAGAAGATACGTGAATGATATGTAATAAATACAACTAATTTAACAAGACAAACCTATAACATTTCATGAAGAAATCCTTTGTATTGATTTATTGATAAGTCAAAATCCAGAAGAGCATTTTGAAGTGATAGATAATTACATTCTTTACACATTTGAATTGAAGATGATCAGTCTAACAATTTTAACTTAATGGCCGGAATATCTAACAATTCCTTATTATTTCTTAAATTTAATTGCATTACGTTAAATGTAATACGTAAAAAGTCTATTGCTATCAATTATACCACTGATAAATTATAAGGAAAGATAGGTTGATGAAATAAATCGTAGAGAAATAAAATAAATGAAGAGGATGAATAACAAAACTTGTAAATTGTATCTTTTTGATAGGGCGTAAGGAATTTGGAAGTTCAAGGATAGGTCGCCTCAAGAGTATAAAACCTCGGTAGCATAATTACAACTAAAATAGTGGGAAAAGCTACAGTAATGTTCTGTGATATCGTTCCTATATGCAAACTGGTTACAACATTAAGTAGTCTTAGTATGTATTCCTTTATTCAGTCTATCAAACTGTACGTTGGCAGCTGTCTTGGCTAGAGTAAGTAATTAATAGATAATACTCATGAGATGCTGGTAACTTATGGCTACAGTAGTTCCAACATTTCTTACCGCCCACCTTATACAATAGCCAGCATGGAAGATAATATGTGGCCTCGTTATTGAAGAGAATTCATTCATCCTTAACGATGTGCCGAGTTAGCTGGGGTTCATGAGGACTAGATCATTAGAAAATATCTAACTTCCGTTTAAAAAACATTATCCTCACGTGTGGTAAGTGTTTAGCAGAAAGGGGAAGTCGCTCAATGTTGCGTTAATGTAACGTTCTGCAAAGGTATTGGAACAAAATGGCTATGAATCACAAAATGTGGCTTTAAAAATACAGTCATTTTAAATATGTGTACAAACTATAAATACAATTAAATTGTCATAATATAGTGACTGATTTAAATATTTGCTGCTAAAAATCAAATTTGGATGTAGTGGTACATAAATTATGTAATATGGATAATATAATAATATATAACAATGATATAATATGGTTATGTGAGACTAACTTAAAACTCTTGGAAGTAACCAGGACTCTGTAAGGGACAAATGTGCCTAGAGATTCTTTAAAACATTACACCACTATATTATCGTATAGCCTCTCTGTGAAAATAAAACAGGCTGCTGCTCATTGTATTAATCATGTAAGTACTTCTGTGATCATTCAAGGGTGCAAGCTTTGGTGTCAAGGATGCGTACATTTTTCGTGGATATAATGATGGGTAGTTATCATAATACAACATTTGAGCTGTTGTTTCCGTGTTGACCATATTCAATTGTGAAATTAAATGGTGTCCTTGCTCGGTTGTCATGATATGATATATTATAGTAATGTACTGTACTATACCATGAAATATTTCGAAATTGATTGAGTGAATGATCTTATAAAACCTGTGGTTGATTTTCAAAAATGTCCTTCGGATTAAACAATCACCTACGGAAAACGTTTGGCAGATGCCTCTGTTTTTTTTCTTCATAAATTTGCTTTTAATATACAAGCCCGGAATTCTGTGACGGGTCCGACAAGCTAGTTTAGGTAATATAAGAAATTATCGTTAATGCGTAAGGCAACTGCCACTTTCATGTTGACTGAGTATACTTGAATAGTCCATGCTTCGTATTCATATATGTTTGTACGTGTATATAAGGAGTCCCTTACTCTTTAGAAAGAACATAATTATTATTGTTTCTCGGGCTTCCAACCAAGCTTGGAACCAAACTTCCAACTCACCCGGTTGGAAGCCCGAGAAACAATATTAGCCCTACATAAATTGAGAGAGTTCGAAAATAGAGTGCTTAGGAAAATATTCGGACCTAAAAAGAGATGAAAACGGGGACTGCAGAAAACTGCATAATGACTAGCTTCATAACCTGTACTTTTCACCGAATGTAATAAGGGTAATTATATCACGGAGGATGCAATGAGCTAGACATGTTGCGCAAATTGGAGAGGAAAGGCATATCTAAAACACATGTTAACTGGGAGACCCGAAGGGAAGAGACCACTTGGAAGACCTAGACGTAGGTAGGTATTGCCTATTACCAATGAGTAAGCAAGTAAGTACGTAAGTGCTTGAATAGCTAATTTTGATTTCTTCAAAATATTTTTGTGATATACTTAAAAATATTGTCGTTTACTTCAGGATCCCCTCCCCCCGAGGTCACTTACAAGTTGATTATAATGGGCTCTTTTCATATACAAACTTCGGTTTTAGGTCTTACGTCGAGAATAATGAGGTCGAGTCATCAGAATGCGCACTACTGCAATGCAGCCTTGTACTCTACTGGAATAGGGAATAGGGTCAGGAAGTTATGTGTTTCATATACGCCTCATGAACAATGCAGCTGTAAATAACGCTTAGAGAACTAAATCTGCTACTTGGTTGTATTGTCACAAAATTAAAGGGTAGAGACAGTTCGTATTTCCCATCATTTTTAGGTAGATTTCGAAGAAAAATCTACCTATTGCAATGGATACCACTTCATGATTTTCGAAAAATTCTTTCATATCTTTACGTTTCATGCTCCCCTAAGTACGAAACCACCGCCCGTTCAAAAAAAAAAATTTGTGATATTTATATATATATATATATCTTTACACGATAGCGGCCGTAATTTTGAATATATTTGAACCAAATTTCATTATGTTATTTCTAGGCCAAATAGTTCGGACAAGTTCGTTAATGGGCAAAATTGGCCCAAGGGGGTGGTCGGGGGAGGGGGTTGAAATTTTAAAACATTTATATCTCGGCCCCTATGAAGTATAGAGGGAAACTTTGTTTGAATAAATTAGAGTACTCCCTATGGAGTTCACAGTGACACCAACGATTCGGGGGTTCGAGTGAGGGTGGGGGTGGGGGATGAAAATTCGAAACTTTTGAAACTACGTCTTGTGGGGTATCGTTGAAAAGCTCTTGATGAGTACTCTACAAATCAATAAATAGTTTCTTGATAGCTCTCATATGACGCGAGATTTTAATGTTTGAAAATAATAACACTTAAAAGAATTATTATAATATCATAATTTTGTCTTGTTTAGCGGCTTTGCTAATTTTATTCATTGCTGATCTTGCGCACGGCCTCCCAGAATATTATATCCTATTCTTGTTGTCAAAACAAATGATTGTAGGCTCTTCCTCTTTACCGAATTCAGTTCTTATTACTGCAGGTTTACCATGCCAAGGCTAAAGAAGAAGAGTGCTATGCAGCGACAATAAATTAAACCAAAAGCACTTCGAAATCTACCTCCGCCTGTAGGCCTGCCTAAAGGGATTTTTTTCATTAGAGCTACTATTCTTATAATCTTTTCATTGCTACTGACGTATAAATCCGTCACTTTGAACATTGTTTAAGCAGAAATATAAGTTTATTTAGAGTAATTATTCATGTAAATTGCGAGAAATTTTATTTGCGTATTTAATTTATTATTTATGAAGCCAGCTATTCTACTGATTTTTTAAAATGAATTTCGAATTTAAAGCCCACTGCTGGTTTCACTTGATGATTGCTAATATATAACTTTGCAGACACAGTACTGGAAAGGTTAAATGTAGTTTGTATTTTTTTGTACTAATTGAAATAATACGTGAGAGTTATTATAGTAAACAAAAACTAAACCCAGTGGCGCTTCATCCCTGAAGGGACCCGACCGCTACCTCATTTACCATAGACATATGGCAAGATTGGGGGCATGTGGTCAGCATGCCAACACCCACAGCCGTTAATGATAGTTTCCGTGACTGAAGCCTTTATTTCTCCATCAAGTAGCTCCTCAGTTTGTATCACGAGGTTGAGTGCACCCAGTTCCAGACCTCCTTAGGCTACTTTAGAATAATCTGAGGAGGATCGAACCTCGGCTTGCGGATCCGATGCTAACCATGAGTCCACACAGGTGTTTAATAATAGTAAAAAGTAACAATAATTTACTAATGATAGAATTAACTATAAACTAATAATTCAACGTTTCATGTTTATTTGCTGTACAGAAGTAGGCCTACTTATACTGAATGAACTTGGGGAGTTACTTTTAGTAGAATAGACAGTGCAGCACATGTGGGTGTAGGGAAACCAGTTGCTCTTAGTCTCATCCCACTGCTGCCAAAAATTAACTGAAGAGAGTGTCGGAGTCAGTTCGTTATTTACATTTTATCATCCCAATATAACATGGAACTCCCATAAAATAGCAATGGTAAAGGGCACTCAAATACTTTTCTGAGTGTGAGAGCCTCTTGCAATTTGAATAGAGTGGCACCTAGGAGGGTCATATAGACATGTTAGTCGTGACAATGATGTCTTAACTTCCAATCTGCTAGACACGTCTTTCACTTTACCTTCCAAGAAACATGTTTATTTTATTTTCATACTACTTAATCACTTACTGGAATTTCTCCAATTTTTAATACATTTTTGTTACTAACTTCGTAGTTCGTGAAATGAATGGACAAGCTTGTAGGCCGTCATTAAAAAAACTCTTTAAGTACATAGAAGTCATAGCCTAGGTATCATCATTGGAGCACGTGGTACATTATCTAAACTCGTTTAATTCTGGAACAAGTTTGTCCTCCCGAAAAGAATTATTGTGGAGGATATAGTAATATCTACTTTTCGTTGGTCCATCAGTATTCTATACGTTTAGGTAATTTAAATATTCCTTTCTTACAGAAAATGTTTAGCTGTGAATACACATTAGGTCTATATTTACTGTGTCTGTGCGTTATTTTTTTTTTTTTTTACACATTGTCATATGTGGCAATTTCAAACGTGGAAAGTCATTGATTAAGTGCCAGTATGGTACTTTATGAGATTGTCTGTGGAGACGGGAAAATGTCTGTCCGTCCGTCCGTCCGCCCGTGTGTCTATACGCGCGATAACTCAAATACGCTTTATCGGATTTTCTTGAAACTTGGTATACGCATTTATAACATCCGTGGGTAGAAGCCTCTTGAATTTAGACCAAATCGGTTGACCGTTACCGAAATAACGAGTATATCAATATTAATTTTGTAATGGATATAAGACACTACAATAATTGCATGGCCCACAATATATTAAACATAACAAAACAAATTGCCAATCGTTTATTGATATTATTAGCCCGCCTTGGTTGATTCATTTGTTCTTAACGATGTCAGTGTAAATAATAATGTAAATAAAAGATTTAAAACACAACTAGCCGTTGAATATTGATATAATATTGTGCATTCTATCGATGACTACCGATATCTACATTAGGCCTATATTTTAATGTGAGTTTTTTTCTTATTCGTTACTGTACAGCAATATACCTAATGTAATTCCTGACAGATAGATTTCAGATTTACTTTTTATTCATTCATAACCGATAAGGCTGTTTTAAACTTGAAACAAACATTTCAGCGAATCGTAGGCCTATTGCATCATTAATATTATTGCCAGAGAATTTTGTTTTTGGAGTTTAACTCGGAGATTTATTATAAAATAATTTATTTTCTGCATGGTCCTAATTGCAATTATCACTGATTAAAACAAGCATTCTGGCACTTTGTTATATCAGTTTACCTGATTTTATTATATATATTTTTTAATTTCACATTCTAGTTTGGTCGCTCAGTGGTTAGTTTAGCCTCCCCTTTTCTTGAGTCCATGATTCGTGGTTTTGAATGCGGTCAAAGAGTACGTTCTTCGGGTGTAGGCTACCTGTAGTAAACTAAGTTTCACATTCTTCAAATACATTTTAGGACTAGAGAAATAGAATAAGAATAATATTAATTAAATGTGTAAATAATTATCACATTCATGTAAGTAACAACATTAAACTATAAATGAAAAATGAATATTCCTTAAGAATGTTATTCAAATAAACTGTTAGGATGATTTAGTAATATTGACAAAATTCCATTCCATCCATACATTTTAATCAAATACCTTTATTATCCTAATCATAATTATGGTAATCCTTACACTTTGAAGAACCCTATATTTTAGACGATCCAGATACTTTACCACTTTATGAGCATATTCATAAGGAATTAGAAAAATAATATTGAAGTCTGTTTTATTTCATATAAAATTTATTATAGTATTTAGCCTATAGGTCTAGTTTGATCGAAGTATAGTATGAAATTCAAATAATTTAGTTACAATATAACTTAAACACTTGGGCCTCTAAATGAATTTGATTAATTAATATGCATTTCATTTTATTAGTTATATTAGTTTATAGGAGCGGTGGCGATCAGATATTTTACTTCAACTTTATACACACTTTTAGACAGCGCGTTCTTCGTTTGAGAGCGTTATACTCTGCTGACGATCAAGTGCAACTTGTCGAGTGTAATCGCTCGTCCAGTTTGATTGTTGAATTTGTCGAGAGATGTGACCCTTAATTAGATCCAAAGGTTCATAAAAAATAACTCAACTCTCATTCGAAAGTAAACATACTTTTCAAATCTTCAGGTTATAATATATTTATTTCATATTAATGTATGGATATTAAGTGGAAATGAAAGTCTAGCACTGTGCAATGAAATTTGTAAATGGTATAATCATCCTCAAGCTTCTATAGAATGAGTTTCATTATATCATTGTCTCATTAAGTAGATGTATTCAGGTTTCGTCTAGCTTGCAATTTTCATATACTAATGATGAGTCTGTAGGAACCGCAAAAGCAGCTTCAATTATAGCTAATGTGATTTGCTACGGCAATATACTGCCAGAATGGCAAAGCATTTGTTTGTATTTCCTAAGTGCTAATTTAAGTTAGTGGTAAGCAATTACTCAAAGCATCCTGTTCTTTCGTGTGGCGAGGATGGATAAAAACTCCCAATTCAAACGATACAATCACAGGTTCCTTTCTTTAGTCTCTTGGCTTGTACTTATGTACAGAAATCATATTTGCACTCTGAGTTACAATATCTCTCTCTCCATTTCGAAAACGCGTTTAGTAATTATGTAAGAAATAAATTGCTATGCTGGTTAAATATTGCGGGAATAAGCTCTTGCTATCCTGAAAAACTATCGGAGAACACAGTAGGTCAACAGATAACCACACAGACGTTGGCTAGAATATTAACAGATAGCCAGTAGACATCCGGACACACAGAGGTTGATGCATGAGGTTATGTATACAGACAGGTACTTACGAATATGCATTTGGGGCCTGAAGAAAGGAGGAACAATGTTATGCTTCTATTGATAGCATTGCGAGATTGTATTCTTGCCGCTCGCCAACTCCAGAGCCCCCTACTGTACACGGGTGTACTGCATTTTAAGGTCCGAATAGCCTATTATAGTTCCCGCACGATATCTGTGCCGATTGCCTAAGTCATTGGATTACGTTTTGGTGGGGAGTTTAGCGTCGATTGGCCTGCTGACTATCTCTCTCGCACAACAGTACCTCCCTTTCTATTTGTAAAGGCCAAGCTACCTCTCTCTCTCGCACAATAGCATGTCTCTCTCTAGAGAGTAACGGTCTCATCGGCACAGATTTCGGGTGAGATCTTTAGTTGCATGGCAGGCAAACAGGCAAGAAGATAAATAGTAAAGCCGGAACTGAATAACTATTAACTGCACAGACAATTAATTGCAGAGAAGGTAAAACAGTTAACGATTATTTGAACGCAAAGTTAATTTGTTAATATTTGCAGTTATCTGGATTTTTATGTCGATTAACCGTGGACAGATAATTAATCATGGTTAATTCTTATTCTCTGGGTATATTTACCATACGCTTATTTCTGTGGCCATACGGACAATACCACATAAACATTAAACAATCGGCAGAAACAGTCACATGATTGCCCATCCACTGTAAAGCATGACGGGAACTTTCTTGCACGGGAACCAATAACTCAGGCTGTACTTACCATCAACTAAACTCTCTTTCCACAGTTAATTTCATAACTACAAATAATTTGATTGGTTAAAATTACGTCGTTATCCTGTTATATGGTTAACTGTTAACTATGTTCAGGACGTCTGTAATGTGTACATGATTATAATTATAATGCTTTATGTGTTCCATGCTTATCTTTATTAGAGGTTCTTTATATAAATCTATTTTTCAGATTGTTTTGTCACACCCCTACTACATTTTGTTTTGCCATTTGCTTATATAATGACATTATTTTTACAGTTAGTATATTGTCGTAATTAGTCAAGAATGTATAATATTAGAATATATTAGAATTAGTAAAGTGTGCTTCGTCGTGTGATCTTAGATTATATCTACACTCTACATATTATTCATTGGTTTCTGAGCCATGTGTAAGTTAAAAAATTTAAACATTTATCGCCTATATAGATAAACGGTTATTTACGATATATCGTAGTTTTCATATTTTCATAATATTTTCTCATTAATTATATTTTTAAATAAATTAACATACTGTTTTATTGCCTTATTTGTGAGTCATTATTTAAGTTAGTAAAAATAAAAGTATAACTAGACATTTACTCTAAGCTCAGACGATCTATATGATACTACTTCCCCGTAGAGTTAATAAGTTATTCTTCGTGCTTATGTCAATGCATTTAAATATTTTAGAACATAGATAAGTTATTCTTTACCTACTCCAGGTAGAGATGAGTTGTGTTTGTTTTTGTTTAATTTTCTCCACCACTGTTTGTTGACTCATATGGGAATATCTTTTGAACGAATTTATTATAACATTATTCACTCAGTACTAACCTTTGCTTAATAAGATAGCCCACTAGTTCATAAAGTAACCACTAAGGAGCTGTCATACAGTATTTCGTGAAACCACGTTCTGGCTTTTTCCTCCCAAGTTTCAATTCCTTGTTATGTTGAGGTTCAGTTTTCACAGCATGATTTCTCACAGGGAATCCAACTTGCCTTTTTTATTTACAGCTCGAGTCGGACATAAACATTCTTGTTTCAAAACATGTTAAAAGAAGTGATCACAGTTTTTTATGCTTTGTGGCTTTTTTATTTACTAAGGATATAAACTTTTTCTGACGCAAAAATCAGAATTATTTTACTGCTTTAAAAAGGAAACATAAAATACGGGTTACCATCTCTAACGGTATTAATAGTAAATTAATATTGTTATGGACATGTAGTATATGGTGTCGGCCTTTTAATTTATACATTTTACTACAGCTTTTGCCATCTACATTATTTGAACTATGCCATCATTGCATTTGTTTATAGTTTAACTTTTGTTACCTGATTTTCAAAGGGTCCGAAGGAATCACCTTATATTTCTTGCATGAGAGGAAAAAACTCTCCTTTAGATCGTTGCAACGATATTCGCTTCTAGTGTTGCGCACATGAAAATGATTTTGAAAGAAAATTATATTACGAAAAATATATCATCACCAAACAGCTTATAGGCATATTTATAGGAAATGATTTACACATTGTAAGATACTCTAAAACAGATGAAAATCTATCGTGGATTGGGAATTTAACCCGTTTTTCAACTTTGTGCTCTGACGCCTAGTTTACTTGACTCCCACTGGACGTCAATTTATGGAAACAGCAAAGAAATAAAAATATTCCTTAATTGATCCTCTGAAGGTGTGTGTAGAAATTACAGTGATAAAGATAATTCGTACCGATTAAAAAAGGGTTAAACCTTTGGAGACAATACTTTTTTCAGGCTATACTTTCACTTCAGACTAATAAGGTATTGGTACATTCTGTTTAGACCCAGAAACATTCTGAATAATTCTATAGCAATATTTGTCTTTTCTACGTATTTCGAATATATTCATGAAATTCACTTGATTTTTAACACTCTGTATAATGGATTTTGTACCAGTCAGTAAATTTATTTAATTTAAGGTAATTTTTCTTATCTTCGGATAAAATAAAATAATTATATAATACCTTAATCTCTACGTCTTTTATTTTGCCTAGGCTTTTCGGTTTCATAGAACTATCGTCAGTGCATCTTATTTTGTAGAATTAGATCTAAAAAGAGTAAACTTGTTTAGTAATGGCGTCATTTGCTTAAAATCAGTAAAACTTAAAACGTTTTTAAAAACATTAAACGTTGAGTTCACGTAACGTAGAAGAAAGAAGAAGTAAGTTAATTTTACTGGTGTTTTCAAGAATGCATTAAGTTTTAGTGATTTTAATCAGCAATGACGCCAGTCAAAGCAAGCTTTACTCTTTTTAGATGTAATTCTACAAAATAAGCTGCCCTGATGATGGTTTTATGAAACCGAAAGGCTTAGGCGAAATAAAAGAATTTGAGATCAAATATTATGTAATTATTTTACTGGTCGCGCTCAAAGGTAGAAAGAGCATGACTTTTAACATTTCTCTTCGAATGTTAAATCTATAAAATAATGGATTGGAACATAATATCACATCCGTATTAATGTAAAATATAGTTTTATCAAATCTTATATTGTCAAACTATTGTTATAAAATATAACGTGTAATTTAAAATTAACGACAGATGCTATAATGGCCATAAAGGCAAATGCTTTAAATTCTATACCTCTTAGCCTATTAACCTCTGAAATGAGAATATGCTAGAAAGGCATAAATGTTTAACATTGGTAATCTCACTTAGCAAGTCCTCCCTTTAGGGTACATCTAGAAGCGAGTCATACACGTCTCCTTATTTGTCTTCAAGTGACTTTTAACGTTACTGTTTATTACATTGTATATTGCAGTTCAAGTGATCTCCTAAACTTTATGACAGCAAACAATATTGCTCACTAAATTGTAAAGAGTCTTAGCTCATGAAATGTCGCAAACTAGTTATCCTTTAAACAGATGATAATAAATTTAAATCCTTACATAAACTGTTTATTCGCTGTATGACTCGGATTTCCTACAGAAAATCTGAGCTCCAGGATACATTTAGTTTACAGTTATTTTAAATGTAAACCCGCTGCTAAATGAGTTAGCATTCTTATGAAATGAATTATTAAGCGGATGAAAAGGAAACTCTGTGCTGCCTATTGAGCCTGGTTAGTAACGGCTTAGTTAGTTTATTGATTTGTTTGTTCGTTTGTGGAGATTATTTTTACATCTGCTATTTCGTATGAATTAATGTAATTGTCAAATGCAAATGTCAATCGTTATAATTTTATCGTTTTATTTTTATCACCTTAATTTTTCCGCACTTATGTGAAATCGTTTTTTCATCTAAATTCACTAACACTGAACATTTGAAATATCTTCATACCTGTAGCTTCTTTGATAGAAAACAGTGAATCATTGAACACAGTGATTGGGCATATATAAGCTGCAAATGAACAAAAGAAGACGATATCATTAGCTTATCGTTATGTCACATGTAATATGCGTATTATTATTATTATTATTTTATTTTATTCATTTAGCCTGGCGGAGTTAAGGCCTTAAGGCCTTCTCTACCACTCAGCCAGGACGAAAACATGAACTACATAATAATAATAAAAATAAATGAAAAACAAGAAATGATATACCTGAATACAAGAAACGTACATTAACTACAAAGACAAAAATTCAAACATAAAATACTTGAATAATATATAATACAAATGACTAAAATAAAGAAATGAAAAAAAGATGAAAGACTAAACAAAATACATTCTTAGTTATTAGAAATAATGAAAATTATTTAAAAAATTACAAATTATTGTTATAGTACAGAGGAACAAAAACTACATATATTAGGTATCGACCATGTTCATTTATATACCGCTACAAACTGAGCTCAGAAATAAACATAAACAAACAACTTTGTCCCTGATCAGGCTATTGGTGAAATAGGCTTATTAAATATAGCTCATAGGTTAAATCAACAGACAGTGTTCTTTCAGATTTCTAGTCAGGATCACTTTTTTATGAATAAAGCAGGGAAATAAAAATTACTGACCTAATCCACATGTAGAGATGTGATGACCGCTGCCCCTTATTCAGAGGAACGCCCATCCACACGACTCTGCCTGGGGGATGAGATGTTCCTTGCAGATTCACGCAGCATCTGTTTACTGTGCCGTCTCTCTACATTCCGAAGTACTTTCTCTTGCTCCGATGGCTATGTTCGATCTATCACCCGTCGTCGTTATCATCGTTGTCATCATCATCATCATCATCATCATCATCATCATCATCTTCATCTTCATCATCATCATCATCATCATCATCATCATCATCTTCTTCTTCTTCTTCTTCTTCTTCATCATCTTCATCTTTCCAAGCCTAAATAAATCTTCCTGGTCATATTTGTAGGTCTCCTATTTTGCGGAATCTGTAAGCTTCTACACGATCAGTCTCTGACCCTGCTGGATGCTTAAATTCCTACCCTGACCAAGATATCCTAAAGTGATGGTAGGTAATTTCCTTCACGACAAAATTTCCCTCCCACTTTATACAGACTTCGGACTGCCTAGCAAAATAATTTGTTAGGTGTGGAATTAAACAAAGAAGTACACAATTAAAAATCAGAAGCTGTCGTTCACCATGAATTCATATTGTTGACGTACTTTTTTCTTCAGAGGCAATTAATTGAACTCAATTCCATTTATTAGACTATAATACTGTATAACTAAATTCCGTATGGCAGGAAAATTACTTATTCACCTTGGGACAATTACAAATTATTTATTATAAGAACGATGCTCAGAAAACATTTGGCCAATCATATCTAAGGACATTTTACCATTTTAAAGATCGGTATTGGTTGAATTCCTGTCCTCCATAACTGTAGGGCACAGCGAAATTCCCCGAATCTCTAATTAATTCAAAATTGTTCTAAATGTCTTGATCATAGTGCTTCGGATTTTCAGCCGTTGACACTGTGAAAGTTTTCATTATTAATTTTGTTAACGCTTAAGATATTATTTTCTCCTTGTACCGTTATGTTATAGAAAAATATCGAATTGGGGAAAATTTAAAGCAAGTAAGAATTATTGATTTCTCAACATTGAATAAAGCTGCATTTGAAAATGATAATTGTCTTCTGATGTAAAAGCAATTTAGTGTTTCACTCTACTTCGTGTAGTTTGGGATTTATTGTGACATGTGTTCAAATGTATAGAACTAACGGATTGTCAGTGACACGTTCATACGATATTGCTACTTTTTACATCATGCGTTGAGAATATTTCTCGTTAATTTGTTTAATTTAAAATATTGACTTTTTGCAATATCTAGCTCATCAAGTAGGATATGCCTATTGTTGTTTGTGTTATTAATTTCCAAACAGTTTTTAGAATCTGTATACAAGTGATGGTTAATTAACTAGAACTGTTGAGGTAGTATAAATAGCAATTTACTAAAAATAATTTTTAATATTTATTTATTTAATTATTTATTTAAGATGCATCAGAGACACATAAGTTGGTCCTGTAACCTCTATAGAGCACAAGCTCGTGCTCAAGGGCAGTTCCAGTATTTCATTTGTGTATGCTTTACATGTTAACTTAAGACTAAGAAGTAGGCTAAAAAAATGGATTAAAAAGAAAATAAATAAATATATATTATATTAACATCAAAAAATTCCAGGGGAGGTAGGCAAAAGCTAAGAATAATGGCATGACTCAACTGATATTATAGTAATATTATTAATAACTTTAATAATTATAAAAATCAATAATTATCAAGAAAATTGTAACGTGAATTCGGAAAAGAATAACTTAAGTGTCAAAAAAACTAACTTAAAAGAGACGAAAATTAACAGTTTATGGGATGAGTTGACCTATGTCTCAAATATGACACCAGAGTTATCAGTTATTATAAATTATCTTTTTAATTATCCCTTATGGTCTATATGGATTTTAAGTTTTAAAATGACATAAATATGTAATGTAACTTCATCCGTATTATTCCGGTAATTTCCATAAGATATCCTGAAGATATTTAGCACCTGCAAAAGAAGACGAAGAAAAAATATTCTGTAATAGGTTTCTTGACATTTACAAGGAAATAATTTGATTATAGTGGCGTACAACAAATGGAATTTTAGGGTATTTTACGTACTAGATACAACCCTGGAGGAGCTTATTAAGCAAGCGTTTGGATGAATCTGACAGCAGTTGACCTCACGTGTTCCATCAGCCAGACAGCCATGGAGCACGCGGTCCAAATGGTTACCGGCGGAATCTCAACGTTATTGACATTAAAAGCCATCGCTAGAGTTGTTAAATCGTTTGTATGGAAAATGAGAGAGAAGTAACAGTTGTTTGCAATTACTTGGTACAAAGCCGAAAAACAGGACCACCCAATATGGTGAACTAGTTTATGTAGCACGGAGTGCCCAGGGGTGCTATTGCTTCTTTAGGAATAACTTTTTGACTGCTTCTTTGTGTTCTTTTGTCTCGAGATCCATCTTATATTTTTTCATACTACAACTGCACTTTTCTATATTTGTTTATGTCATTACTAGGGCCCGTTTTTTAGGTTTTTATAAACCCTGAATTAGTTTTCTAAACAAGTTAAAATAATTATAGTTTAGCTTTTTAACATTTTAAGATTTTTTTAGTTTCACTTTAATAAATACAATAAACACTTTAAAACAAATATGTTGATTAATTTTATTTTTTAGTAATAATTACTACAGCTCTGAACCTAAAAAACTATACGAACATTCTTTGCTCAATTTTCCACAGTTTACAGAAAACAATTCATTTTAGAATTACTCCTGTCGTTTCCAGCTCCACCACATAAACTCAAGAAGAACGTGTGAACGTGTTTCAATTAATCAACCAACTTTTCGAATACTTTACTTTTGGCATCTTGCTTGACCAAACACTGTGAATAAAATGCAAGCGTAAACTTCAGTTTATTTAGTCTTTAGTTTCCTTCTAAAGAAACCGGGGATTTTGGATCACTACCGATTTCCTTTACCGGAGCAATGGGGATATAAAACGACAAACTTACAAAATGCAGTGCTATATTTTCTCTTACAAATGTACTGAAATCAATGAGCTAAATGCAAACTACAGGCAGATATTTAAAAATGTTGTTTTTTTTTTATTTGTGAAGTATTTTATGTTATTTTAATTAAAAACAGTTTTACTCATTTTTAGTTTTAAACGTCTTATTTAGTAACTTTTAGGTTTTATAAGATTGTACTATGTGACTCCCATAACAATGAAAATGTTATAATATCACAGTTAGCTAGCAATTAACAAAATAATTAAAAAAATAAGAATTCGGACCATGGACCTTGAAAAACAGATTTAGAACAAAATATATATTTAACGCCTGAAGATGTTGCAAGGTTTAGGATGGTCCCTGATACTTCTTGTGATACTGAGCGGAGTTTTATTCAGTCAAAGTAATTTTAAGAGAGAGTAGATGCAGTTTCAGTTCCTAAAATTTAACCCACTGCTTCGAAAAGGGCAATCATCATTTAAATATTAAGATTCCCCAAATTGTAGCAACAGGTAAAAAATGTCCGATTATATAATTATATAAGAAAGTTGCACTTTTGTTTTGTGACTTCCCTTTAAATTGTTGTGTGACTTCCCTTTAAATTGTTGTGTGGCATGTTTTCTATTCTTATCTTTCTTTGGCTTTCATGTTTAAGCAATAAATCTTTATCTGCACTCATTTTACAACTATGCAACGTTGATAACATTTAAGTGTTCTTTATATTATTTTTCAATATTTAAAAAAAATTACTCCATATTCTACTCCATATTTTGAGAGTGTTTAGCCTATACTGTACGTATAAATTCTAGCCCAGTTAATCAACTAACCTCTTACCCATAAAAATAGCCTACTGGGGTTTCACAGAGCATACCTTGAGAAACGCTGAACTAGTTAAAATAGAACTCGTAAAGTTATATGCTAGAAAGTTCCTTTCCTTCCATCCAAGAGCTTGGGTTTGAACCCAAGTCACCTGTGCAAGCAGTGAATGCCCTGTCTATTAATTTAATTTATGTGATGTATATTGACTTCATGTCGTCTTCACAATACTATAATCTGCGTTTCTTTATTTTGTTCAGTATTTATGTGAATAAATATCATATTAATCCACGTCAGCACGAAAGAGCTACTCATTGATTTACACTTCATAAAGGTTATTGTTAAAGTCCACACCTCTAAGCGAAATGTTCTTTTCCATTCCTTAGTGACGCGTGGATACGTTCGAGATGATATAATGGAATCAAGGCTTGTACCTTGCGACAGTAACATGTTTATATGCGTTTGTATTCCTATTTTATAGCACAGGCTAGTACTGTACAAACCCTTCAATGACCACGCCTCGTGTATGATCTATGTCCAATAACTGTATCCAGAAACTTTATGATACTGACAATAATTCCTCTTTCGGTTCAAATATTCTATTGATACCTTAGGCGCATAGAGGATTTAATATGCCAATAAAATATAGCATGAATGCAGGGAGTGAGTAGAGTCAAACTACGACGACACATCAAAAGGCGAGAGAGAATATTTACTGTTCGAAAATAAAGAAAGGAAAAAAAAAACTCAAAGTGGAATCAAAGATTTGGTAATCTTTCTGTGAATAGCATGTGCCTTGTAATTGTGATATATTAGTTGGACTCAAGCGAATAATTTGCACATCAATTCTTCTATTATGTAGTCCGTGTAGTCTATCACATAAATAAGAAGTTATCTGAACCTCGTATTTATTACTGTAACGCGATTACTTGTGGTTTGTTTTAGCAGAAAAAAATATTGATTGGGAGACCCTATGAATGAATGATAATAAAATATTTTGAAAATAATGTTCTGTTATTAAAAAAAATATTGGTACTAACTTTAAAAACACGCCTCGCACAAAGACATTTTTAGTTGGGTAAGACTAGGTTATGATTTATAGACCTCTTTTCAACTCATCTAACCTATATCACTCGTGGGACATTAACTTCCTATTTCTCTAAAGTTTAATAATAATGATAGGCCTAAGAGGTAAACATGTTGTGTTATAATCGTAAAATTTAAACATACTATTTTATACTTTGTGCATAATTTATATAGCATAATGTTGTCAATAATTGTAATATTATTAATACATTCCTTTGTACATCTTTCAATATTTATGTACCGGTACCTAAATATGTTTACATCATAGTTGAAATTAAAGTCATCAGTGCGGGGTGTTAAGTTCCTCATGGCAATATTAATTTCTCTTTCATTTAATTCAATTACTTTCGCCCTAAAAATCATTTAAACGATATTGACCAAGAAGATAATATGTGTTACATAAGTTAAAGTAAAATTACATTTCAAAATAACGGCTCTTCCTAATTTTACTCTTATTCATATTGAACTGTTAAGTGCACACAAGGATAGATTTCAGTTTTTAATACGTTACAGGCTATCTTTAATATTAAAATTAATTAATAACATAGAAAACAGAAATAAGTTAAATATATAATAACTAGTCATGGAATTCTAAATATTGATATTAAATATGTAAGTTTCACCATAACATATTTCGAATTCACAGAATAAAATATGTGTTACAGCAGAAAGATTTTCATTTTTTAAAGTCTGTTGTATTTTTAGTTTGATTTTCCCGTAAATTTTAAAAAATGTTATCTCTATATGGTATAATCTAGCTGTTTCTGAGTATCTGAGCTTCTATACTTAACATGAAAGTAGTTCAATATAATATCATTTAAACCTTAAAATATATACAGTATTAACTAACATGTATTTTTTTTTCGAATTTTCCAGGTAAGCAGGGTTGACGCCCACTGATTCACTATATTCTGAGTAAGTAGAATGTTTAAATGGTATAAATACGTATAGAATGCTCGCCGATTTTTCCAAACTATTCAATTTAAATTGAAGTTAGACCTATTCCAATTACGGGTTTTAATATTTCTCATTGTGTTGATATTTTGGCAACTCTAATAGATTTATGATGTTGTTTGATAGTTCATTCTTTGCTGTACATTGTAAGAATTCTTATATAGCCTACCTATTGTTATTGTTTCATTTCGCTCACATTTGAACTCCCCCAATAGCTTTATATTTCAAGTAGGTCTTATGTTATCTATTGGAATAATATGGACAAAAACTGGTTTTCTTACATTTCTTTACTTCTAAGGCTATCATGTTCGTATTTTGAAGTTTTTTCTTCACATTTCGTATTAAATTCCGGACATCGCAGTGCTAATAATACGTTCTAAGGAAAACAACAATTGCGGACCGATTACCAACCACTTGTAATGTTTGATAGATCTTGAATTTATCATGAACTAAGAGAAATCGCTAAACCCGAATGTCAAACGATCATTGGCGAGTTCTCTGTTCAGATCTTGGTTTCGTGGCTCTTGGATTGCCGTAAAATGATCGGGATGATATTATAGTTTGACATAGGAGAAGATAACCTTCTGTTAAAGAAAGAAAACGATAGTGAAAAGTATTTACAAAATATCTTTAAAATTAGGAAATCGGTTATAGGAGCCGTTAAATTTACTTTCAAGGTTAGTGTAGAAAAGTTATTTGTTTAGGTGAACTTTTCCTTCAAATCTATTCATTTGAACATTATCACAATGGGAATATGAATCCGAAATTTTCGAAACTTGGTTCATGGTATATCTTTTACCCCCACAAAGGCATAAACGACTCTATTACATATCTCTTCTCTAGACAATTACTAGATAACTCTGAACTAATTACGCAATAGTAGTTATTTAGACATAAGACCGTTATATAGACCTTAATGGTCAATATTTCTTTATTAGATTGGGCCTGCATGTTCTTTGGGGAAGGGAGGAAATCCGTTTAATGACAGATAGCTGTCTACAAAATAATGGAGATGTCCAAAATCATCCAGCATATATTCATTGATGAACTTCATTATGAAGTAAAAAATGTTTTTTCCATCACAGTACTAGTATTTTTTGTAGGACTAGGCAGAGTGTAATGCTGAATACAAAAAATTATTTGCATATATCAGATATTACATTTATTAATAAACATGAAATGTGGTATTATTTATACATATGTAAAATCGGAGTTCTGTAATATATGAAAATAATATATGAAAATAATATATGAAAACATTTTTTAGATATCCAGTATATAATATTATAAAAACTATATTTTAAAACTACAAAAGCCTTGCATATGAATTTGAAACCACTTCATTGGAATAATTTTAAAAGTTTAATATTGTTTTTCTTAGTTTGAAAGTCTGTTTTAATTTAAAACTTAAACTTCAACAATTTCCGGCAAATTTATTAAATGTTGCTGAAATTTTAATGGAGATAGTAGAGCAGGACTTGAGAATCAGGTTAAAATCATGAACACCGACAAGGGATAAATTTCATATCAGATGAAAGGATTTGCTTGGAAGAGAAATAGGAATTTTGAACACGCACGTAACACGACTTGGTCAAGATGATGGATGTGAAATGACAAGGAATGCCACATCTTCTGCATATTTCCCGCGAATATGCTGTAACATTGTCTCGGCTTTCATCGTAACGTGATACCTTGCTGAAGAGAAGATCCCACCCTTTAAGTACATGAGGATTCGTGCAAGTAATTCAATATCTCTGCAATATGCTTTACGTAACTTTTTACCGTAAGAAAAATGCGGTTTATACCAGATATCAACTAAATCTCCTTGAGCAAATAAAAACATACATATTTCTAGAAATGAGTAGGTCTAATATATTTTAGTAAGTGAAGCAGTACGCATTTTCACGGTATTTAGAAGTATTCTTACTGTTATAATTAACGTAATTTCAAAATAAATTTTCACTAACATTCTTAAATAAAAGCAGCATAGTACTTTCTAAACATACTACTTACCTTTTTAATTGTCTCTACACTACTTCTTTTCTAAAATTTTAAACTCTTTTCCCTATCATAGCGCATCACAAAAAAGAGAATTTTAATTTAAGAAAATACTCTAATTGTTTCTTTTAAAAAGGTTTCTATAATGTAAACGGTTTGTTTTCCTCTGTAATTTTGTATGCTTTTGAAATTTTAATTTTAATTTCATTGTACATATTTGTCTAATATTATAATAGAATTTCTTTGTTTTTTTCTAGTTACCCTAAGCTATGTCAATGAAAATTTTCCTTAATTAATG
This sequence comes from Ectobius pallidus, assembly GCA_964059195.1. Classification (NCBI taxonomy): domain Eukaryota; kingdom Metazoa; phylum Arthropoda; class Insecta; order Blattodea; family Ectobiidae; genus Ectobius; species Ectobius pallidus. Next base: position 129,892,153 of record CAXKWD010000006.1, read on the forward strand.
AATCTCTGAATGGGGTATTCAAGAAAATATTGTTGGCCAAATTCAAGAATTAAGTGATTTCAACTGCAGTGCTCATAGTCTGAAAGTATCAAGGTTTCCGTACAAATTATTGCAATATTATTCTTCACTTAATATACATCCTGTTCTTTCCAACTTTTTTAATAACACACATCCAGGGTTATCTGTACAAATTTGCCCCAATATGTTTAAAAGCGCGTATTAATTTCTTAGAAATGCTTTCAATAGAATGTATAAGTAGCCTATTCTTTAACCTTATTAAGAATCAAATATAATTAAGATGTCAAAATTAATTTAAGTTAACTTGATTGTTAAACAACCCCAATTCAGTAAGTCTGCGTTATATGATGTTCTTAGGAGAGATTACTCAGTGAAAGGCTATTAAATTCAATTAAAGCATGCATTCCTATTTATCTCAGCACATCATCAGTTTAGACTAGATGTAATATAATTGCAGGCATGGTATAAAAGGATTATTTGAATTACTTCATTGTGAGAAGTCGGAATTCATTCTTATGTCATTAAGCTCTTAATTAAGGTACAATTACCTCTTAAGAAAACAATTGTATGTGTAATGCTCCTGGGTAAATTCATCAAAGTGCACCGTCATCTTCTCTTTTCAGACGCCAAGAGACAATAATTACAGTTATTTATCTATATGTTACGAAACATTGAAGTTTTAACATTAAGTGGTATAGCAAAGCATAGAATAGGTGGTCTACTGCATCATCAACTTAAAAGCATTTATACTCCTTGATATAGACGGAATTTCATGCATATAATCTCATGAATGCAAAAACTCATGACTCATGCTTTTAAGCACACGAACCAAGGATTAAGTACGAAATACTTTGTGATGTATATCTTTCTTATACGAGAACTACAAGCGGATTGCATTCAAGGCTTAAACGTTTCGTAATGTTAATTGCTAGATGATGTTTAACGGATACATTGCATTGATAGGAAGTTGATACCTTTTTGCAGAGGATATAAAGGTATTTTTGTAATATTACCTTAGAGACCTGAATAAATATATAGCTTACTACTATTATGGATACAGTTTGACGATACAGTAACAATAGGGAATCGTAGTGTGTTAAAACCCTTCAAGTGCCGAATGAATTTGGATTTTGATATTTTTTCATTATTTGATCTCCGATGTTCTAAGCCTTATTTTACATTGTGTGCTAGGACTGTAATTGATTACAAAATTAGCTATTAACTTAGGGCTTAGGAAGGTCTTTGTACAGTGTTAAGCAATGAAAACAGTTCCCTTTATAATGTTTTAAAAATGTGACTCGTAAATTTCTGTATTTCATTTAAATAGCTTTTGTTTTGTAGTATTTTTTATGGAAGTGGCTTGAATGGATGTTTGACATAGGTCTAGGTGTAGTTCCATGCGGTACCTTTTTCTACCATACTGTGGGCATTCAAATAAGAAACGTTTTACGGTTAGGCTGGAGTGCAGGCAAGGCCAAACTGTCAGTGGGAAAATCAATTTTGAAACGGTCCAAGTAGGATTTAAATTTCACATGACCTGTCAAAATTGTATCATTACAAAGGATGGATTGTAGTGATTTGTCTGTCTTTATCAGACGGGGAAAATATTGTTCTGGTAAGTTGTCCCTTGGTGCTGTTGTCCATAGCGAGTTCCATTTATTTAGCATGTCTTTCTTTATTAACTTCTTCACGAAAGAAAAAGGATGGTTCGTGTATTCATATTCAGTATTCGTGCTGTCTTTTCAAGTTGGTCTGCTCTCTCGTTGCTTGTGTTTCTAACATGACCATGCACCCATTTTAAACAAATACGTTTCTTTTACTTGCCAACCTCATCCCTATTAAAATTATAGTAATTGATATCCGGGTTAGGCCGGAATGCCAGAAGAAAAGAACATATAAGACACCAGAAACATAACAACACTGACTTCTCCGCCATAGCATCTCATTCGGACGAAACGGGTCACAAAATACTTTTCGATAACATAGCTCTTCTTAAAATGAAAACAGAAAATTCCCTAGACTTGTCACAGAAGCAATAGAAATCATTAAACATCCCCATAACATAAACAGGGAAGATGGTTATAAGATTAGTGACATCTGGCGTGAAACAATAACACTGACGTCATGACAACTGCGACTATTTACTAATCACAGGCACTTATTTTCTTGCAATTCTTTCTCAGAAGAAGGACACGATATGTTGTCCGAAACGTCAGAAGACACCATAAACACGACGCGGCCTAACCCGGATATCAATTACTATAATTTTAATTATAACTCTGGCCGTGGAAGCCTGCGAACTAACTCATCCCTATTGTTGACTGCAATTTGGTTTAGTTTAAACTTTTCTCGATGGCTGCCAGCGCTGCAAGTACTATGTGACTCTGGCACTCACTCGACTGCTCTCTTCATTGCCAGTAGTTTTGCATGAAAGATTATGCACGTTGATGAGAGACTAAGATATATTCAAATTCGGAACATCCATTTTCACTTCATCGCCATCAGTCCTTCCAAGCGATTATATTCTTCCGCATGCGCAGTCCACACAAGAAGACAACGCAAGGTCTGTCTGAAAACAATTTCAGTCTTAGATCCTTTTACTTTAACAAAACTTCCCCTTATCGACTTTACCAATATGTACACCTAGGACACAAAATATGAGCCACAGTCTGAATTTTAGTACCATGCGGAAAATTGGGAAAGCATTCAACGCTGAATTCCTATAATAAAATTTAGTCTTTCGCTCAGTTTAGTATCTTCTTCAACCAAATACCGGGTGATAAATTATTTTCGACCTACAACTAAATTTTATCAGGGCGAGTTTTATTAATAACGTATGACGAAAACGATGGAGTTTCCACACCTGCTTCATACACCAGAGAATGGTCATGCTATTTTAGCTCTTCATTTTCGTCAAATATTAGGATAATTAATTATTAATCGTGAGCTGATATTCATCCAACTTGTAAACTCTTTTCACAATATTTCTCCGTCATGTATGTTAAAATATTGGAGATAAGCGAGGAGAAATTCTTTCACACAGAAGTTAAGATCTAACGATATAGTCTTCCAGTTATTTCCCCGATTCTTAAATAACATTCTTACACAATTTGTAACAGGTCATGGGAAATTCGGTAGTTAGTTCTCTCGATTTCATATACGGCCAGCTTCCGGATACTTGAGCTCCTGCAAGAAAGAACAGCACACGATAGTTCATCTTCTGTTGGACTTCCCATCTGGATTTCTGTGGGCTTCAATACAACTCACCACTACATGGAATGCTTAGACGGAAATGTTGCACATCTTCCTTTCTCAGTTTCATCCTTCACATTATTAAAACGTTTAGAACCGAGCAAGGTGGTCGAGATGGTATTCTATTGGACTCGCATTCCGGAGATCCCAGGTTCAAATCCCATTGCCGACCAACTTGACATGGTTTTTTCATGGTTTCCTCAGTCGTAAAGGCAAATTCCGAATTCGATATTTACTTATCATGAATCATCCTCGCTATTTCATCCTGTACCATATCCATTTAAATTAGTATCAGTTGAAATTTACTCCATAAAATACACTAACAAGATAAAATAATTTACATCAATAGTTCCATGTCCTACCTTACTGTATAGACTCAGATCCTGAACTCCTGATATGGCCTCGTAGCTAAAATGAGTATAAATAGAGCTGAAAAAACCTTAGACATAGACTATATGTGATTTTCATTATTTTGCATTACAAACCTAACAATTTAACTATCCATATGTATAATAAATAAAGGTAATATACATATAGCCCTAGCTTACCTAAACTTGGTGAAATAGGGTTCCTTGTATTGAATAATAATAGTAATAGTAATAATTTATAATGATAAGTTAAAGTAATAACAATTTATTATTATAATTATAAATAACATTCAACCATGAAGATATGGTTTTAGGGTTTAGTTCATTTCAGTTGGACAAATTGCACTTAATGCAGCAATTTCATACCTCAATAAAATAGTTCGGTATGGAAAAGAGAATAAGTGTGCAATAGCATAAAAAACTATATAACCGAGATAAAACAACAGCAAAAACAGGCTTCTAATAAAATCATGGATCCTACATGCAGCCAAGGAAGGGTTCTCCGGATGAAAAACGGATGAGCCCAAAAATTCAGTAAATAATTTTCACCCACGAGTGCATTAATTAAGAAATAATCCTAGAATTATTCAATATGTAGGCTATATGGTAAACAGTCTTCACTTCCTCGGAAATCAGAGCTTAATGATGATAGTGGATGTCATTTCGTTTCTATTTCTCAAGAAGGATATGTAGATCACAAGCTCAATGCCCCAAAGAATCCAACAGGATTTTCTCTTGCGCGAAAGAGCGTGAAAATTCAATTATTTATCTCTGACTATCTTCTACATCTATAACGTACGGAAATTTTATGTAGTGCTTGCCCAACAGCCTCGAAGACTGAGAAGATAAAATGAGAGAACAAGAGGAAGATATAGATAAAGGGATAGAAATAATAGGAGGGGAGGAAAGAATGAACGCACGATGGATAGAAAGAAAGAACAACCGAGAAAAAAATGGATTTGAGGAAAGAACAACAAAATGAAAGGAGGAGAAGCCTAAAGAAGTAATAACGAAAGGGGGGAAAATTAGAAAGGAGGCTGGTCGGAGAAAGGGGAATTAAGAAAATATATGCTTAATGTATTTATAAGCAAATATATACAAAATTAAGTTGGTAGAAAATTGATATTTTAAAATTCTTGGAATAACTGTACTTTTTGTCCCTCCAAGGTCACTTCTTGTTATAAAAGTCAAAATATACTTCACCGTGTTAGACTAAACATAGGCGTTAGTTGCAGAAATTCAGGGTTCCACGTTTCTAAGTTATTTCTTCACCTTGAGTGGAATGGGTGCTATAATATCTAGTAGTGTCCATTAAGGTGGCGCATGGGTGTGAATTATAATAGACATCATCTTGTGCGATACGCATGTGTCTCCCGAGTCATTAATTTCAATTTAAGGGGATCACCATACCTAACGGAAACTTGTTCAGGGTCAACAGCAAAGAGTAATTTTCGAGAAGAATTTATAATGCAGACTATAATATTGCCTGCTAACAAGCACTTGTAGTTGGATGCCATTGAAGATGATAAAATGTCATTGCTGCTTCTTTACTCTGTGGTCAAATTGCTTTCATACTATCCATGCCGTACCACTCCCATTCAGTTGAGCGAAGTGCGCTGTACGAGTATGTGGTCACTTGACTGAAGTTTTAGTAAAATATTAATTTTGAGGTATTTCTCAGCCATATATTGAATTCAAGAAGTTGTTTGTTACTTTGAGATTAAAAAGGGATTTTACTATAATAAAGCAGAAAATTACTTTATAGATACTTATTTTACTATTACTAAGAAAAGGTGTGATCACATTTTTTATTGTATTTTGCTTAAACTTATAGTTTTAACATTCAAGTTTAATGTTTGCAGTAAAATATTTTGTAATACCTGCACATTTTTACTAGGCCTAATCATGCATATTCGCTTTGAATATCAAAGTACTTATAATTTTTTCCAAATTATTTTTGAATAGTATTTCTCATTTTTAAATAATAATGAGAATGAAAATGTTAATTCAGTAGAGAAATTAAGTTTTTCTCCTAAAAGTTGACATCATAAGCTTAAGTCGAAAAAGGAAAAATTTACCAATTTCATAGGAAACACTGTAAACCATATAAACCAAAAAAGTTGAATTCATAAAATTGTTATTGAAGTTATCGATCTACTAAAGCTTACTCGGGGGATCTCTAATGCAAAATTGTAAATTTTTATGAAATGATGATAATCATAGTAATAATACTATAAACATATTATATAAAGAGTAAACATTAAAATTTAAATATTTATTATTTGAAAACTATAGACAGTAATATGTTGCAATTTTTCGTGTTATTTTAATTGAATAAACTGAAAATTATATGAACTGCGAATTTGGAAAAGACATATCACAAAGGAACGACATTAAAAAAAAGCATCTGCTGTTTCTTCATCCTTCCTCAATATGAAGAGTGATGATTCGGAAGAATATCTGACTATTTATAACGGCATAGAAAAAAATGTATTTTATAACTGTAAGAAGAGGAAAAATTCTACTTAATATAATTATTACTTCATCCTGCTGTAACACTGATGAAACATCTCCCGAAGAAAGCCTCAACCAACAAGTCAGGGACGGGCAAAAACAAGTAGGTCGAGTGATTTAATAGAACCAATATAAACTTATTAGGTAATAACGGAATTTCAGGTCCCTGCAGCTAGAATGAATAGGAAATTGGAGAAAGTTGGTGAATTTTTATAACTCTACAGGCGCCTCGGGATGCAAACGACTTGATAATCTAGGCGGCCTTCCGGAAGCGATTTCGGGAAGTCTTCGCCTACATCCTTGCGGCTGTTTCCAAGACAAACGTAGCCATCATTAGAATTCCTACCTCATGGCCTTTTGTGTTATGAGTTTTAAATCTCTTTACATGACGTCAAAAGTTTTAAGGCGTGTTGAAACCTCACTTTAGGGGGCAATAATGTGGTGAAGTCTTCGCGGTGGTTCTAGTTGATGGCGTCTGATGGGTAGAGATTAGTAGAATAATGTATTTCCACACATAAGCTACATGCAACACTTACCTTCAGTTTAGAATAAGTACTGTTATTATTGTTATGAGTGAGTGAATACACTAACCAGAGGAACTGGGGTCTGGGCGAGGTGAAATTTGAGATGGGTAGGTCATCTTTACGGAACTCAGTATTTTCTCTTAAAGGTCATACAGCTCTATTTTCTAATCTTTAGCCTCATCCTTTTATCTATACCCTAGGCATAATACAGCCCCTTCGTGATATGTACTTAGAAGTTAAGAAACGTCCTTTTGTTTGCCTTTCTCGAGTTTTAGCAATAGATAAGCATGTATAAATCCGGGGTCTTGAGGCGCTTCCTTAGATAAAGAAAATATGAATTACATGAAATGACTGCTTGGTGAGTACATATATTGTCACTCATTATTCATTTAAAATTGAAGGATATTCATGTACAGTCGAAAGTACGGAAACTTTGCGATGCATTTGGTTTCTTCTAGTGTTTTTCTTTATTTAAAGTTAGTATTGAATCTTCTTATCATCTGTGTTTCACACCAGCCGTGGTTGAGCCAATCTCTTATTGATTTGAATTTATGTCCGAATACCCGCATCAGCCCAAAAATAAATCTCAGACCTCGGTGTGGGAAAATTCGAGTGACTAGAAGGCCTACCTTACAACGAATTCTGCAGCAGCCCCTGAATAAATCTCCATGCACTTGACTGTACATTTCTGAATTCCTTCTTATATTTTTTCCCCGCTTACCAGCTAAGAATCGTCTAAACCGTGAGCATTTTCAGTTGTATTTCTGAATTTCTGTCATCGCTATTAAATGAATTCACATTTTGTGGGTTATTTTCTTGCATACTGGCGTACGAGTCATGAGTCGACTTCTCTAGAATGGGCGAGAGTTACATTTTCGGGGCGAACTGATATGGACTAGTTTTTTTTTTATTATTTGTTTAGCTGGCCAATAACCATGGACAGTCCTCTGAATAAGTTTTGTGTAGTGATTTTTATTCAATGTTCACTTAAACCCATGCAAGAAGGGGAATGCTAACCCAAAGTGTCTTACCCCTTTTCTCTACCATACCATGATTTTTCTATCACTAATAAGCAACTGGTATTTTAAATTTATGAAATAAATAAATTTATGAAATAACATAACATACATAAATTTATGAAATAACATACCACACGACAATTTTAACATCATGTACAGAAGGTAAATAGTATCGCCAAATATTCAAGGCCTTAGTTATTGAAAGAAAAGCATGTTTTAAGTTTAAATTTGGAAAAACTACCATTGCATAGAGTAGGCCTACACAATTTGATTGTATCTGAGTGCAAACTCAACTTATCTCACAACCAAGGGCCACATCACTTTAGACCCTAAATTTTAATCCACTGCAGCTAATCTTAATATAGTTCGTATTCCTATCGTAAATCTTTGTAACCCTGGGTTGGTGGTATAAGGCCTCCAAGTGGAGGTTTCGGTACCTAGACTGATTTGGTTACGCTTATTTTCCGAGAGAGAGCAGAGGGACAGGTGATGAGCCCAGGAACCCTCGCAGGAAATTACTATATTACGTGAATGTGAAAGGGCAGATAAATTTTATCCAACTTTATAAATTTTATCTAACTTAGGTTTCACTATTTCATATAGACGTATCAGTGATATGGAAGCAACACTACTAAAATTTCAACAATTAATAAGAACAATAAAAATGTAAGAATGGAGACTAATGGCCATGCCAATTTTACTGTATGGATCGGAAACATGAACTTGAACTACACAGCAGAAAAAGAGAAAAGACGCAGCTCAGATGAAACTTTTAAGACCGGTTGCAGGATATAGTGTGTTAGATCATAAACGGAATGTGGAAATCAGAGAAGAGATAAAAGTACTGTCCGTGCTTTTAGATGTAAACACTGTAAACACAATGCGCACTGGTATCAGTCTCACGTGATCCATACTAGCAACACACTCCCCTTCCGTCCCGCCCTATCTCAGCGGCGCATGCAAGTGTTCACGTCTAAATGCACAGGCAGTACCTTGTATTCTAAAAATAATAGGAAAATATGTACACGGATGGCAAGAACATGGGCTTAGAATGGAGACAAACCGTTTACCTTAGATATTATACAACTTTAATCACAGGGAAGACTAAGTGTTGGCCGACCAAGAAGACGTTGGTGTGATCAATTCAATTGACACTATGTGGAGACGGAAAAGGCCATAAATGGCCTAAACCGTATTGTTATTTATGATGAGGCTCTAACTTAGGCTTGGAGTTCTTTAGGTGCCGTACATCTACTAGCTTAAAGTCTCTCCGGAGGACTCCGTCTTGAAAAATCCATCGACCGCGGCCGAGTTTGAACCCGCGACCTTCCGATTTAGAGGCGGGCATTCTGTCTCTACAAACCGTAGCCGACAAACGTAAAATAGTTCGTAAAAACAAATTAATACGTGTATTAGAATTCTTAAAAACTTTCAATTAAAATTATATTAAACATTCTTAACTAACAGCTGTGGTTTCAAAATTACACAACACAATCTAATAACATTTAAACATGAACATGACTTTTACTGATAATAGTAGTGAGATACATCACATTAATTTTTAACAGTTCAATGTGTCACATTAACATTTCTTTATTATTGCTTCACATAATTGCCCTCTAAATTGATATCACTTAAAGATGAACGCTGTATGTTTTTATTCAAGTCCATGGCAGAAATGTTTGTTTACAAGTATATGTGATCACAAACATACAAAATACGCGATAAGCAGTATCCAACACAAATTAAAATTTACCCTTATCCAGGTTAGAATAAAACTCTTGTAAAGTAGTTTCCCTATGCTTGACCCGGTAGTTTCTAAACCCTGTAGATCAATCACTTTCGTCCGGAGTTCGATAGGTTCCTGCCTCGAATCACTTTAATGCGGACATTGTGTAGGTGAAAACCGACAAATTTCATATTTTTCCAAATGATTATCACATTTATAAGAGGTGAAAATTCGACAAGAATATTGAGTGAATCTGTGATTTTGCTGATTTCAGACTCATACTTACATGTCATTGGTTCAAATATAAAGAAAGACGTATGAGCTAGATAGTAATCTAATAATACTTCGTGATCCAGACAATTTATTCAAACCATTAGATAAACGAGTTTAATTACGTGATTCGAGTACTTAATTTAAATGAAGTTTTTCCAATATCCAAGATAACTCTAAAATATGCGCATGAAGAAGCAGGAAGATTCCTGAACATCTGTTAATGAAAACATCTTAACGTGAATCAGGAACGGATGCTAGATCACTTCAGTCCCCATAACTGTCCACAGAACCCTGACTAACAACTTCGTAAACGCTGCTACAGGAAGTGATGTGTTAATCAAACTAAGCCAATTTCATGTCATAAACAGAACAGCTTTGGTAAGAGAGAGAGAGAAAGCAGATCTTGCCATCATGCTGACACGTTCGTTTTCCAAATTAATAAATTGCCACGAAATCAATTTAATATCTTAACTTGAAGGAAATCAGAGTAGAAGGTGAAACTAAAAATATCAAGTCTCATAAACAGTGAAACATGAGTACTAATACAGACCCAGAAAGTCTGATGGGAAACAAATAAATTCCTCTCACATAAGTTTTGCCTCCTATTATACTTAATAGTCTATTATGTATAACATTTTCTTCAAATAAATTGGTTGTAAATATGTAGAGAATAATATCGTTACCACATCGCATCCCTGAAGGGTATAAAACCCAAATAAAATCTTATTAATGCACTCACGTGACTTTCTTTACCATAAACATGGATAATACACCTCTCTGCTTTAAGATTCTTATGTAGAATGAGGGACCATATTGCAAAGAGCTCGTATTCAGTTGCTTCAACCTGATGCAATGCAGACTGAGTCTGCAAAAAAAAAAAAAAAAAAAAAAAAAGTTTCAAATAATAGATTTAGCTCTTAGTATAAGCACCTCATGGACAAAATTTAAACTAAATCGTTAGTGCAGTTTAGAGAAAATTGCGAAGAACGGAATTTTCTTCTTTAAAGTGGCATCCAAAGGAAGAGAAAGTTGTCGCCAATCTTAGTGTCACATTCCAGAAGGTACCTATCCCAAATTAAAAAAAAATATATTTTCGTTAAGGAGCTAGGCTTTTCACAGGTACACACACAGAGATGTTACTGAAAATAACATTCTTGGATTCAGGGATCCTCAAAATGTGTATTTATGTTAAAAATTTAACTACGAATTTCTGTATTCTAAATAAGTCGGACACACTATAGGGAATGACTAGGGTTCGGAAGTTTATGACCTAAAAAAGTGGAAATTATGACTGTAAAAAAGACCTTAAAATGACTAAATATGACCTTAAAATGACAAAATATGACCCAAAAATCTTAAATATCCCTTCATAATAGAACGTATTATCTAAAAATAAATGTTCCAATTTAAAACTTTTATGACACTAAATTACATTCACATTAATTCCAACAGATAATAACTTTTTAACAATTTTACAGGTGATTTGCAGGTTTATTTGTAAAGAATTTCTAATCTGTCATTGTTTCCGGATACCACTGTAACTGAACTGAAAATCTTTAAATATATGTCTATTGGAAGTTGTTAACAGCAAGGAGGATAAGGTAAATTATTGTGCTACTACTTGTTACTGTCCCTTCACATTTCAGTTAAAGTAAAACCAAAATATTCGTGACTCTTTTTCCGAAAAAAAATTAAGTCGACAGGTCACAATGGCGTGGACCGCATACATGTCCCCACAAAGGATGTTGTTAAGCCTTTCAGAGCTAAATTTATTAATATAAGCAACAATCAATTTCATTTGAATAACTGGTCTCAATATGTGATATTTCTCTGAAGGGGATGATAGTAATCCTCATATTTTACATAATAAAATATTCTGTTAATCTGATATATTTCCATTTTTTATACAATTTTTAAGGTGACGAATTTATACGCCAGTAGCAGTGAGAAGATTAAACTGAGAGTGAGAGAGAGAGAGAGAGAGAGAGAGAGAGATGTCTATGCGTGTGTGTCAGACTCTCAGACTGAAAGTAAACGAGAAATCTCATCAAAACGAATAGAGTTAGATATTGTTTATTTTTGTGTACGTGAATATGGCAGCGACTTTCTCTTACTTTTACTACCACTTTACATGAAGAAAATTTTATTTATCGTTAAATTTGTCGAAAACAGCTCCAACGATTTTGTTTAAATTTTTAGACGAGGAGACTATACTAAAAGCAAAGATTTTTTATTTGAAACGTTTTTTCGTCTAAATATTATTTCACAAACTCTAGGTTGTAAGACTTGGAATCTTCTCATGAGGCTGAAACAACTAGATATGCACTACTTGTAATACGGAATCTTATTATATATCAGAGTGTGATGTGAGAAAGATGTATTGTCCACACATAAGGTAGAGAAAGTTATGCGAGTGTAACAAATCAGATTTTCTTTGATCACTTTATTTGACACTATTCCGTACTAAGATCTGATCGCTATGGAATTGAAGGGATAAAATTATTTATGATTTTAACAAGTATGCGTTTTGAGGCATTCGTGAGTCCAAAAATGTCATATTAAAAATGGGTACCTATTTGTCACGGTGCCTCTACAGGATCCGTAGCTAAACAATGGAACAAATTGTTCTGTTCATAAATTCACAAGTTGAAACTTTCATACTGGCAACAATATGTAAAATTTCTAAATACCGTATATTAAATTCAATGAGTCAATTAGTCAGTAATTCGATGATATTTATATAAACACAAAAAACTATATTTTTTTATTTATTTATTTATTTAGGTTATATTTATATTTATACAAATACAAATACAAATACAAAAATACAAATACAATATTATATAAGTGATAAACACCCAAATGAGCAGAATGCTCGGGCTCGGGTGCAGTTCAGTTTTAAAACGTACAGCAATATCATACACACACACACATACACATGCAAACATCACAAAATATAATATATATTCTAAAAACATAAAATGTCATTACTGTTAACATTTACTTATAAAACACATCAAAAAAATAAGAATATGAAAGTTTTCGCTGGAAATATGCGTTCTGAAGACCTTTGAATCTCATAAATCCTTTATTCAGAAAATATGTGCCTGTTTGTCAGCCTGCCAATAAAAGGCATTGCTTAAAAAATTAATATATCATTAACTAGAGTGTATAATAATTTTCAAATTTTACATACAAACTTCCAATAACGTAACACACTGTTTTTCGTTTAAATTTATTTATATGAACGAGAAAAAATCAATGAACAATTTTCTAAAAAGGATATGATCCTAAATGCTATGTTTAAACATAAATACATTTTCTACAAATAAAAAGCATCACAAATTCATTTTAATTCTTTATTGTTTAACTTATCCAAAGGAGAATTGTGAAGAAGTTAGATCTCTACAATATTGTCCTAGCTCAAGTACACTTAATCCACAAACCATAGCCAATATAAAAAAGCAGTCAAATTTCAGAATCCCTAATTAAAACCACGTAGAGAACCTTCACATTTTAAAATCCGTAACCTAGCTAAATATATGTTCGTATTGTTAATATTTAATCTAAGGTTATATATATTTTTATTTATTTATTAGGCCTACTCTTTCATACGTTCAAGGAGATTCTTACCCTTTTTTCAATTTTGGCATATGCTTCATGAATGAATTTATTAGGTATTCGTCTTCACACATTCATACATTCTTAGGTTCATTTATTCTTTTTTCTTACTAGCTTTGAAGATGAACAGTATTTAGTAGTAGGCTAATTATGCTTTTATCACCACGCGTGACCATAAAATTCAAATTAAAGTAAATGAATAGAAGTAAACACTTGAATGTTTAAAGAGCAAAGATATGGTGGTCACAATGCCTTCTACTAACGTTCGGTTTATAAAAACCACACTAACCTTACATGTTGTGTTAATAAAAGTGTTGTTTCAGAGATTTATTACTCTTGGAGATTTATGCAAACAGAAAAATATGCCGTCAAAATGGAAGTTAACAAAGGAGTTGGACAGTTGAGGTTTCGGTAATAAATTTAATTGACATTTACGTACAGGAAAGCTGTAACTTAAAATAAAATTTATAATGTTGTTAATTTTGTATATATGTGTGCACAATGTGCTTGAATTACTCTTCTTGCATAATAGTGAGAACATAAAGTAAACTGAATAAAGGAAAAGGAACGCTATTTGCGAACAAAAAAATCCGCTTATTGTATTGTTTACAGAAACGAACAACCTAGCTTCTAGCAATTGGAGCAATGCGCAAGCGTATAGTACAGTAGAACCTTGATAATTCGAGCTAATTGGGGCTGAGACTACCTCAAATTACAAAAATTCGGATTATAGGGAAATATCAACAAATCAATGGGTAAATCATAAATAAATGTTTAATGAGCACAAAAATGGTTTAAAAAATAAACAAATAAACGAATAACAAATAAACTATAAACTTTTCAAATATTAACATTTATTTTTAGAAAATGTGTTCTATTATTAGGTCATGTTTAGTTTTTAGTCATACTTGCTCATTTTTAGAAACATCCAAACCCTAGTCATAAGTTTAATTTAAGTTTCATTAATTAAGACAGTTTTTGTGTACGAGGGTACAAGATTTGTTCCAAATCAATTATAGCACCAACTCTCTATTGTAATGCAATTCATTAATGCTATAAAAATTAAGTTACAATATTTGGCAGTTCCGCTGTAGAGTTCCTTTATAATATCCATAAAAGGAAAATGCGGATCATGTCAGGAAACTTGCAGATTGTTTATGTTAAAATCGTGAAAGAGCCTCTAGAGGAATAGACATAATAGTTTAGTTTATGCATGGTATGGCAGATATTAATAAGATAATGGAAGTTATTATAACCGCCGTGATTTCACACTGTAACAGGAGGGAAGCTACATAAATCACGAATGTGGGTAGCAGTGTTGCAACTGGAAACCCTCACCTTTTCGACCCCCAGAACTTAGCTGCGCACGCCCGTCCACTTAAAAACTGTACCAACCAATCTCGCTCACAGTACAACCAGTTTTACTACCAACCTTTATGCATAGTGTTCTTATCTGAGTCGATTGACAATCGTTTAAACTAGTGTGAAAATCTCATTCATGTATAGACTATAAGACGAGCAGTGTGCCAAATATTTTCAATGTTATTATGTCAAATTGCATGTGGCTTCTTCAGATCAACCATATATTATGTTATCACAGATAATAAAAACAGGTAAACTGATGTAACAAAGTGTCAGAATGCTTTTTTTTAAATCAGTGATAATTGCAATTATGATATGCAGAAAATAAGTTATTTTGTAATCGATCTCCGAGTTAAAATCCAGATCGATTCATCAAGCAGGAAGAACAAAGGTTTATAGTTTGATACTTAACCTTAATTCAAACTCGTATACACTGACGTAAGAAAGTATTAACATATGTCAACATTTCACATATTACACTGGCAATGAACTCCGCTTAATGTACGTAGGTCTAATTACTTCACAGTAATGTATCTTCTGTATATAACAGTCTGACAAGTCTGATAATCATATGTGAAGAAATATGTTATAGACGACTGTATTGGAACTTCCGAAGCCGTATATGAACAGTGCAAAACAATATGTTGTCATGAGAATTGATTTGCATTTGATAATTTTTTTCTAATCTATATATATAAAAATGAATGTATGTGTGTGTGTCTGTGTGTGTGTCCTTTATGCATTACTACACCATTCATCCGATCGCCATGAAACTTTGGGAAGTTGTTGAGTACATTCCCGGGAAGGTTTTCGGCATATTGCATTTTTAGTTTTTGCTTTCGTTATTGAGTTATGAGTGAAAAACGGGCAGAAAACGTGTATTTTAGCGTTTTCGAAGCATTAATTTTCAGTTACACATTTCAATGTCAAATCAATTACAGTAGGCTTTGGCTATTTTTGTCATAAAACCATTACGATCGCTTGAATGTTGTAGCTCACGCTGGTCGACTCATTTGTTTATCATGTCAAGGCACGCAGATATATGAAATTTTCAACCAACACCGAAGAGGATTATTATTAAGTGCCAGTATGGTACTTTATGAGATTGTGTGGTGGACGAAAAAATGTCTGTCCGTCTGTCTGGCTGTCTGTCTGTCCGTCCGTCTGTCTGTCTGTCTGTCTGTCTGTCCGTGTGTCTTTACGCACCATAACTCAAATATGCTTTTTTGGATTTTCATGAAACTTTGAAAACACATTTATAATGTCCATGGGAAGAACCCTATTGATATTGAACCAAATCGGTTCACCGGTACCGGAGTAATGCCCAATTTAGTGCCTATTTTAATAGATTATATTAGAAAGGCGCCATAGCTCAAATACGCTGTATCCGATTGCCACGAAACTTGGTATACCCATTTATGACGCCCATGAAAAGTGCCCTATTGAATTTGAACCTAATCTGTTGACCGGTACCGGAGTAAAACCCAATTTAGTGTATATTTTAAAGGCGCAATAATTCGAATACGCTTTTTCGGATTTTTATGAAACTTCGTACACGCATTTATAATATCCATGGAAAGACGTCTATTGATATTCGACCAAATCGGTTGGCCAGTACCGAAATAATGCCCAATTTAGTGCATTTTATGTTAATATATAACAAGTCGCGATAACTCAAATATGCTTTATTGGATTTTCTTGAAACTTTGTATACCCATTTATAATGTACATGGGAAGAAGTCTACTGATATTGGACCAAATCGGTAGACCGGTACCGTAGTAAAACCCAATTTAGTGTCTATTTTAAAGACGCGGTAACTCAAATACACTTTACCGGATTTTTATGAAACTTGGTATACACATTTATAATGTCCATGGGAAGACGTCTATTGATACTGGATAAAATCGGTTGACCTGTTTCGGAGTTATGCTCATTTTAGTGAATATTTTATGGTAATATACGTATTCGAAAGAATTTATTTAAAAAAATGAAAATCAGTTATCTTGACAACATAACCTTTTGTTTTACTGTGATTTCTAAGGCTTTGGCAATTAAAATACAGTTAGCTATGACAACACTATTGCTTTAAATGCGCTTATCCCATAACTGACCCAGGTGGCTGAGATGGTAACGTCTTGGCGTCACATTCTGGAGTTCCATGGCTCAAATCCCGAAACCGGCCAATTTGACTTTTTTTACATTCTGCATATCATAACTGCAATCATAACTGATTAAACAAAACATACTGGCACTTTGTTATATCAGTTTACCTGATTTTATTATTATTATTATTATTATTATTATAAGAGGGATAATCAATATAGGCCTAAATATGGTCAAACGTTGTTCGATTTGGACGAAACTCACTATACAGGGGTTTTCTGGGCCAAGTACCTCGAATCTGAGGTCGCTTTTACCACGCGACGCCTAAATGGGGTCAAACGTTGTTCGATTTGGACGAAACTCACTATACAGGGGTTTCCTGGGCCAAGTACCTCGAATCTGAGGTAGCTTTTACCAGGCGACGCTATCTAATCGTGGTATGTAGACCAAGTGATTTAGGTGTTAATAAATATAATGATTTAACTATTATGCTCTTAATTTTTAATTTCTGAAATAATTATCGCGGGCGATTGCTTGATTTTGTAGGTCCATCCTAGACGATTCATTTATTTTGAATATCAAGTCCCACAGACGTATGAAATTTTCAACCTACACGGAAGAGGGATATTCAATATAGGCCTAAATATGGTCAAACATTGTTCGACTTGGACGAAACTCACTATGTAGGGGTTTTCTGGGCCAGGGAACTCTAATCTGAGGTCGCTTTTACCAGGCGACGCTATCTAATCGTGGTATGTAGTCCACGTGATTTTGGTGTTAATAAATATAATGATTTAAGTATTATGCTCTTAATTTTTAATTTTTGAAATAATTATCGCGTGCGAAGCCGCGGGCACACGCTCGTATGTTACCATAAAATAGACACTAAATTGGGCATTATTCCGGTACCGGCCAACCGATTTGGTCCCATATCAATAGGCTTCTTCCCATGGATGTTATAAATGCGTTTACCAAGTTTCATGAAAATCCGATAAAACGTATTTGAATTATCGCACGTACAGACATACGGACGGACGGACGGACGGACAGACATTTTCCCGTCCCCCACACAATCATATAAAGTACTATTCTGGCACTAAATATACTAGAGGTACGGATTTGATTGACTATTCCATTAATACGACGCGTATTTCATATCGACCTATAAATGTTTAGCGCCTCGGATGTCGCCCAATCGGTTATATTATAATACGCCTGCTAGGATCACAAGGATGCGATTTTATCTAATAAAACATGAGCTCGTTACTGAAACGTACGGTATCAATATGCAGTGATTAATATGTCACATAATGCCAGTGAACAGATTAAAACACATCATTTTTTAAAACATAACGTGTATGAAAATTGAAACAACACAATTGTGCATATATTATAATCTTAATTTCGATTCGGTGCAAAGCCAGTTCGTCATCTTTTATTGTATTTTGATATTAGCTTATCTGTTGGGCCAACTATTTATCATATGCATTATGCCTATTAGTAACATTGGTAAGATTCTGGTACACTTTCGATTCATCATATATTTAGTATACCGTGATTTCACAGCTGCCAGAATAGTCAACTAATTTTAAAGTCTAAAGTAAAAAAGTAATTCTTATGTATGTAATCCGTTACATTTTATTCATGGAGTAGACTTAATAAATTTCATTCGAGATTTATGAGTTTCATGGATAAATTCGCTCATGCTTCGCGTCGCGAATCTATCGATAAACTTGTAATCTCTCGTGGGACTACCGTCGTTGCGCGTGAATTTATCTTGAAAGAATCCAGACCTCGAGTGATATAGTCACAAAATTAAGAACGTAATTAATAATTCAGACCATTAATATGAATAAACACACCACTATTTGTGTAATTGAAAGCGAGATAGCCTACGGCGGGAAAATCGATATAACATAAAGATCGTTTCGCTTTTGGCGATAGTCGAGACTGGTGTGCCGTTTCATAAGCTGTTCTTTTTCTTTTTCTACATTAGCCTCCTTGGTATACCTAATAACATCGTTTTATTAATATTGTATTTATTATTATTAATTTTATTATTATTACCGGTACTATGTTTATTGTTATTATTTTTATTGCCAGAGAACTTTGTGAAATCTTTACATTATTTCTTTTATCAGAGTACACGAGTATGAATTAAGGTTAAGAAGAAGCATAGCGAAATTAACTATGTGGGTATGCATTGCGCTGATATATACTAATTTCAGGAGAAAAAAGTTTATTTGGAGAAATAATATTCGTATTATAGCTACTATCAATATAACTTTTACACAAATTTATAGATGTAATTTAAATAAAGTACTTTATGCCAACAAATTGCAATATCATTCGCATTATAGTTTTGTGTCTGAGCAGATGCACTGTATCCCGCCAGAGGAAAATCATTAAGGGAAAAGAATCATACCAACATTATGATTCCAGCTAAATTTTAGCTAGCACAAATTGCTGGTAAACACAGTACATAAAGTGCGACGTGATATTTCTTATTACAACGCAAATCCAATTTTGTATTATGTGTAAAATGTATAGTTTTACTGGTGAATTGGAAGAATAGAACTTATGGCTTTAACTTCGCCAGTATAAATAAATAAATAATAATTAATAATTGTAATAATAATAATAATAATATTTTTTCTCTTTCGTAGTTTTACCTCTCCCTTGTAGGGACCTTTATGCGACCCGCGCCGCCCGGGCTATAATAATAATAATAATAATAATAATAATAAATCCCTCATAGGCATCCAAATGAATTTCGTAAATACATACATTCTAATGTTCAGCATTACTTCATAGTAAAACATAATGTTAAGTAACCAACTCCTCGTTTGTGGAGTGAACCATAGCACATTCATTACAGCTCCCAGTGACCCCATTTTTATTGCTATTCTGCTGTTATTGTTAGCTGCCCCCGTCTTGTAGGCAGCACTTCTCACCTCCTGGAGCGACTAGAATAAAAAGGTAAATGGTCACGCCGAAAGTTCAGCAATTTTTTACATCCTCTTTTTCCACTGTTGAAAACACTTCTGTGAAGAGTACAGCTCAGATTGTTAGGTCTGTATCTGCAACAGACACACCTACTTATACACAGACAGCTTTCTGTCTGGTCCAATTTTGTTTCTTTGATCTCTTTAACGAATGATCATCTGTCAGAACTAGTAAGCATTTGAAGTCTCTCAAGATCCATATATCTCGCTCCGCTTGCCAGATCATGTACCACATGTTAAGCACAGTGAAATTCATACTGTTGTTGAGGTCAGCGGGATCAATGGGTGGACGATGACCAGCCTTTTGAAAATTTAACTAGCTATAGTTTAGGTTTCATAATGGAAGCTGGCTACATTTGAATGAGATAATACTCTTCTAGTCACAATGGTTCATTTAATGGTTTTGTCTCTTGGAAGATATGGTAGCTTTTGAAAGATGATGCTCTTTTAAATCAACATTTATCATTATGTAATCTCGTTTCTCCTACCTCCTTTTATGTAGAGCACTGAGTGATGTAATAATAATACATTACACAGTATTATACTAGAATATAATCATTTTTATTACACCTATGCTATTATAATTTTGTTGAATTGCATTTCATTGAATTACGCAGAAATTTGAGATAGACCTCTGCAGGCCATATTTAGAGTTAGTAGCTACCGTTATTTTATTTGCTGAATATTTCTATCCCAACTATAGGATGTGCAATATTTTGTTTATGCTTTTTAGTGAAATGTTAACGCTGCCTTTATGAGAGAGATTAAGGAAGGTTATTTTTGGGCTTTTGTGATATTCATCCCATCGATGAGAAGTGAAAATTTGTGTGTAAGTGCATTTTATTCACGTTTCACAATTTATTTTACATTTCTTTTTTTAGATTTACCTGTAGAACACGGTATTGCAGAATTAGTGAGCGAAGTCTGGGAAACTCGTTAGGCCTGTATACACAATGGAATGATATAACTAAGGCCCGGAAGTTAGTGCTATACCAGAAGACGAAAAATGCATGAAAATGTGCTCTAAAATTTGTAAAATATGCTCCGGAACCAATACAATATGCTCTATCGTTTAATTCATTGCATTATGAAACTTAAGGATACAAGGTCATTGCAACAAACTAATGAAGTGAAACGTCCCTTTAATATTATACAATCGTCAATTATTGTCAGTCTGTTCTCAAAATATTCACATAACCAATTATGCTGCACAGGTTTGAATTAACGTATGTATGCACAATATTTAAAATATTCAGAAATATACTATTAAAAATGTGGAAAATTAATAAAATATACACAAATATCTCCAAATCAAAAAAAAAAATATAGTGCATTATCGAAAAACTATAAAAAAAAAAAAATGCAACAATATGCAAAATTAAACTTTCAATTTTCTGTAATTTATTTCATATTTTCGTACACATTTTAACATTTGCGTGTAATAGAGTGCGTTATGAAAAATATGATTTTTCATAAACTTCCTGGCCCTAGATATATAACAATACAGATTTTAGCAGTTTGTTTCTTCGGTAAAACAAAAAGGAAATTTAAAATATTTTTGTTCGAAGCTAGTATTCTTTCCAGAAAGAAAAGTTTGTCCCTAAAGTTTAACCACCCTTTACTTGTAAGCCTATTATCCATACTGTTCTCTCTTTCTTTCGCACCAGCAAGAAAAAAAGAATAAGGAATAATTTCTCCCTTTCCGGTTTTGCGGTAAAGTTGGGAGTTTTCCTGCAAATTAAATGCAAATGTTAATACTTGGACGACATAGTCCACGGAACTTGACAACGTTAAGATCGGTGTAGCCTATTCGTCATGCAGTGGGTTTGTTTACATACCAGTGACAGACCGAAAGAGCTATCTGACTGCTCTGCAGATACAACCAATCTGATAATCTGATAAACCATAGATCTGATCACAAAACACAGAATACATTTCAGACTTCTTCTAATCCTTATCATAATCATTTTAATTCACTATAAGTATTTTTACGAATCATAGGTTCGTCTTTTTAAATCTAAGAAACTTACCAGTAATACTTGTATAGGTATAATTAAAATATCTAAAAATATAACTTTTATATATAGAACATACTACTACATTATAACCTATCTTTCTCACATAGTATAAAACCGAAATTGCTCTATTAGATACATAAATAATTTAATTAATTAATTGCCTATTACAAAACAGTACAACAAATTTTCGAGGTATTCATTGCAAAATGTAATAGGTAAGTAGTATAAAGTTAATTTCAAAGAATATTGATTTTGTTTTTAAAATGTATTGTTAAGCGCTTTCATTTTCTGAGGTAGTTTATTGTACAAATCTTTGCTTTGGTGTGTGTCACTGTTTAAAATTTTTGTGATTGTAGGGTCAGATGATTACGATTTGCTATCTTGGTGTTATGAGTATGAAATTCTGGCTCCCAAGAATGTGTATAGTTACACTATTTCCACTCTGTATACTTGTGAGGAGTGTTTCATTTTTAAAGGTGACTATTATGATCATAATATAACACATCAAACGAACATAGGTTTTCGTCCGTAAAAATAAATTCATATTGATTCTATTATGTAGAAGTACTTCCATCCTTCATCACTTCTCACATTTAAGTATACTACCTACATTTCAAGCACAAATTTATGGTTAAAGCCCTAAAATGACGGTAAATTTAGCTGGAGATGATAATATTACCATATCATCACACTACATATTAAAAATAAGGAAAAAGAAAGATAGGTGTGCTGAAGACAATGCAATCGACAATGATGCCTGCTTCTGAAATAAGTTGATAACCAGCATCTATATAATCTAAAAACCAGACCGCATTATTATGTAAGCGTCCACTCTTCGGAAATCACTTTGCAGTGGTTGAAGCTTAAAGTTAGAATGCATAAAGGCCGACACGAAGCTGTTCTAGAACAAAGATGGTCCCGTAAACTACGCTTCAAAGACCCCCATCGCCTCTAAACCAGTAATTTTCATCCTCTGATGGTCATCTCGTATTACCAATTACCGATAGGTTGTATCATAGACACAGCTTGTTGTTGTTAAAGTTGTTAAAGGTTAGTTTGTATTCTAGTATGACCATCATCATAACAATGCAGGATTACGGTGAAATTGCTCAATGGGTGATGGTGGCAGGTTATAAGATAACAATTTGCAAAATTCATGCTTCAAATCTTGGTCAAGGTCGGCTTGAAGCGCTAATGTTTACTCACGTAAATTTTATACTCCAGATAAAATTGGGAACTTTCATTTGTTTCAAATTTTTGCTGCTACTTCTATAACGTCTAGAATTACCCAGTATTAAGAACAGCAGCTCTAACTCTTCTGCCCATTCCGGTTTGCCCAGGGATTCCTTTAGGTGGAGGTTTCATTTATCAATAATAATTTAGTTACGCATATTTTTATATGAAGGACTGGTGACAGGTGGTAAATTCATAGCCTCGACTGCCATGTGATAGACATTAATGTATTCCTTGGACGTAAATGGCCCTGGGGAATTTGGTTCAAAGATTCTGATTAAGACTTAGAGGTATTTAATGTGTCGTTAACTCACGGCCTATAGTCCTTCCCAGAGGCTTCGTACCCAGGATTTTTACGCCCTGATAACCATTGACCTCGGCCATGTTTGAACCCGCGATCTCCAGATCCAGACCGACAAAATTCCCTATAGGCTATATTAGATTTCAACGTTTTGACAGTATGTCAATAGCGGTAATTGTCTTGTCTGCGTTACTTCAGTCTAAAATAACCCATCCGCTTACAATATATACCTCCTCCTTTGGAATGTCACTCCCGCGACCTCCAATTGCTATATTTTATTTAAAGGGTTTTACGATGCTTTGGCGGAATAAAGTTTCTTTACTATTTAAGTTAGGCCTATATTTCGGTAGTTATAATTGATAAAGTATCCTGTGGGATACGGTTGTTTGTCTTAAATTTGAATTAAAGGGAGGAAAAGGAGCTGGAAGAACTGAAAGAATAACTTAAATTCCATGTAAAATTAGAGAACAAAGTAGCATGAAATAAACTATGGGCTTAATGATTGTGCTAACTGTTTTCTTTATAGTCCGACGTGGGTTTATAAATATTGTGTGAAAAATTGAGTCTCCTCAAATAAAATAGACGAGAAAATAAATTTAACATGACTTCTTGGTCGATAAACATCGCACAATCTTGCATTACTTGTCTGGAAATACTAATGAGTAGACCATCGTTTTCATTTTCTCTCAGTCGTGTTGTTCTAAAGATTTAAATAGTATAATGGCCTATGCCTAATAGCAGATAGTTATATAATGGATGCATGCATAATACTGATAAAATAAACAATACATTTTTAGCTAACAGCATTACGGAATTTTACAAACCGAAAGAAAACGTACTCCAGTGTTGCCACTTTGTGAAGGGAGCAAGACAACTTCCTCCAGTAAATGTCTGTGCTTAAGTCTTTCGATGTTGATGTGGAAATTTTAATCATGGCATGATACCTTACATATTCATATTCAACTAAGCTTTTATTAATTCGTGGTCTACAGTTTCACTTCTAAAAAAATTAAAGTATTATATTTATTTCCAAATTTTTTATAGGCTACGTCTTCGTTCCGAAAGTATAGGAAGAGAACGTTTGAACTAGACATTTTTGTTAAGAACCCATCAAAAGCACAATGTAAATTTAAAATAAATACCTAGTTATCATTTCTATAAACGGATGATATTTTCAAAAAAGATGCCCTTTACGGAAAGGTGATATAAATATTTATTTCTCAGTCCCTAGATATGTTGTGTTACGAAATACAAAAAATAAATTTAACATCGACTGTTGGCATGCATTAAAGCAAACAAAAAAAGTGTAACTATTAGCCTACAAAATACAAATCTGCAGCTTCTTCAGTTTCAGTGAAAACGGTTGCGAAAGTTGGAAAAATGGATGCACTCGTTCTACTATAAGGTTTCCTTTCTTTTTCTACATTAAAAGTACGGAATGAAAATTATAATCTTAAAAAAAATACGTACGTGATCTGGAAAAAGTTTAAAAGATATTAGAAGGAGTTGTAGTGCACAGTCACGTAAATTATTCTTTATGTCTCTCTCTTATCGGTTCATGGTATTAACTACTGTCACTATATTAAGTGCACGCCTCATAAATGGCAGTTTTATTTCATCCGGGGTGTTAATAACTGAGGATTCTTGGGTTATCTGCATGTATTAACAGTTGTACGATCCTATTATGAAGGCTTTAATACAGAGGCAAAATCGCAAATACCAGAATAATAATCGTCACTATCTGTAGAATGTTTTATGTAATACTATCATTTGTGTGATTTTTAAAGTACTTTCTCAGATCATTATTTGTCTCACAGTTATGTCATGCTATCTTAAAAAGGAAATATTTGAGCCAAATATTTTATTTCCTTTCATTTTGTAAGCCTGTTTTACCCGGAAATCACAAGAAGGTTTATCACTATGAGAATGAGAGGAACTTGGAACGTCATAAGCATAATGCTCATTGCATTAAAATTTTATATTTTATTTAGCAATGTTGCTTACTGCATTCATTATTTCATAATTTCCAATTTCTACTCTATTCCTATGCCAGAAGGAAGAGTGAGAGCATCTTAAGGACGTGGAAAATACTTTCTTATCCCTAAGAAGGACGGATAACCAGCTAGTGAATTATACACAAGAGCTGGTAATTGTGTGACAAAAACTACATTGTCATGATAATTATTTCGGTAAATTAGACCTGTACAGTGCGCTAACCAAATAAGCCTATCTACTTCTGTTGAGTTCACCATTTACCATGAAATATTGACGTTCATCTATTTATTTGTTTGTGTGTGTGTGTTTTTGCGTAAGCATGTACGGTCCATGCGGACCCATGCGGACCCATGCGATTGTTTGCATTGATATGATATTTATTTGTTACTTTGACGTGGATTGTGTTCATTTTAACTGACATTGAATTTTAATGATTATGATATTAGTTGTATGTGCTAGAATATATTAGAATAGCGGATAATGCATTCGAACAAGTGGGGAGCATTATTTATTTATTTAGTTATGATTTCTTAACTGTTTGCCAAAGAAGTAGTATAGATAGAATCGTCAAAGGAATAATTCTTAACAATGAAAATATTTATTAAAATTATAATAAACATTTCTAATTTAAAATGACTAGTGTTTTCTGATAGTATAAAGTGGCGCTGGTCACTGCTAATATCTTATATTTACTCAAAACTGGTCTCAAAGATTTTCTAGCCTGTAAATTAAAAATCATCCTCAATATCCTTTTTTCAAGGAGTTTACAATGTTATAGAAAATAATTGTTTGCACATAACTGAATTATAGCCTACGTTAAGTAAGTGAGCACTGTAGAAGGATATTTTTTAAATATCTAATTTCGAAACAAGCCTTCTTTAGTTTGTTGCATACTTGATCAATTTTCATATTCCATTTAAGGTGATCATATACAAGTATGACCAGGAATTTGAAAGAATTGGTTGAATTTATAATTATACATAAATAATAAAAATAATAATATTAAGATAGAAGTTAAGTGTCGATTGAATCAGAAAATGCTTGTTTTTATGCAGTTCAGAATCTTCCATCTTCTCGTCTTCTGTCCAAAAATCTAAAAATCTTGCCGGTTGTTGTAAGCGCGGCATTGAATCTCCATGTTCCATAAAAAATAATAGGCCTATTCCTTTAGCTTGCCTAGGAATTCTCTATTGCCATTGAGTGAGTTAGGTGAAATAGGGAAGGTGAGTCAAGAGAGATGAACCATTACACTTTTATTTAAGAATAAATAAAAAATTCATTGTTGTTGCAGTTATTATTATTATTATTATTATTATTATTATTATTATTATTATTATTATTATTATTATTATTAATCGTCACTATTACTGCCAAGTGTCAGCCTTGCTGCGCAGTGAAGCAAATTATGTTTAATTGGTAATGATGGCCTTGATCAGCGGTACAATGGATATGATAAGAACAATGAAAGTGAGCTGATCAGGAGCAGGCACCCCCCACGCCTTCTCCTAATAACCTCACAATCCATTTTTATGCTCCTCAGCCTCTTGCCACCGAATGGAAGCAATCCAACCACAACCAACAGCACGACTAATGCCATGACGCAATATTACTTCCACCGTGACTGGAGTTTTACCTCTGGAATAACCGGTGATGTAAAAAAAAAAATACTACAAATACCTTGAACAATTTATATCTTTTGTAACTACGATTGTTTTCTTTTACTCTCATTCAGTTCTATGAAAGTAGACCATCGTTTCTTCATCGTTAATGGCGCAAATTTCGTGGTCCTTTATAGCAAGGTCTGAATAGTTCTTTTGAGAAGATGCAAATGAAATGTAAAAATATTTTATAATTTGGAAATGGGGTTTGGATTTAGTCAGTCTGGGATGTAAGATATAACTATAATTCCCGCTCAAAAATTGTCCATGGTAATATTGTATAGGCCTAAAGGTTAAAGATAAGGTTCTTTGAGACATTGGTCCAGTTAAGATAAATGTCCGCACCTGAGCTGACCATCTACCATAAAGATAAGACAAAATTCCTAGCTGTTCCACATGAACTCAGCACAAAACTAAATAAAAGTAGTAATTTAGTAGAAACCCAAACATTTAATTTCTGCTAGTCTGTCACATAGCTCTAGTCTCGGTCCTCGTATGTATGGTTCTGAAATAAAATTACACCCGGGTTTAGGCAAACGTGGTTATGGAATCTTTAAATCTATATTAATAATAGGAAGTGTCTGTCTGTCTGTCCGCGATTACCAGCGAAATCTACTGATTGCAGAGATCTGAAATTTTAATCATAGGTAGAATGAAGGATCGGAGAATGCACCTCGAAGCCGGAATATTAATTTTCGCTTTCGATCGTGAGTTATGAATGAAAAACAGGCAGAAAACGTGTTTTTTTTTTTTGCATTTTCGAAGCATCAGTTTTCAGTAATACATTTCAATGTCAAATCAATTACAGTTGGCTTTGGCTATTTTTGTCATGCCTTGGAAATAAAAACCCACGCAGGTCGATTCATTTGTTTATAATGTCAAGGCACGCAGATATCTGAAATTTTCAACATAGACGGAAGAGGGATAATCAATATCGGCCCAAATATGGTCAAACAATGTTCGATTTGGACGAAACTCATTACAGCCTACAGGGGTTTTCGGGGCCAAGGAACTCGAATCTGAGGTAGCTTTTACCAGGCGACGCTATCTAATCGTGGTATGTAGTCCACGTGATTTAGGTTTTAATAAATACAATGATTTAACTATTATGCTCTTAATTTTTAATTTTTGAATTAATTATCGCGGGCGAAGCCGCGGGCACACGATTGTTATAATTATCTCAGCTTTTGCCTTCTTCCTCTAGTACTTTTCATCACATTGCGTGCACTTCTTAGTTTAAAGATAATTTTAGTTAACATTACACCTACACTGCAATATAAGACATAGGCCTATATAAATGTTAGAAGGGAACCGTTCCCGAACACGAATTTTTGTTTGTTTCTATCGAAGGAACAAGGATTTAAAATATGTACAATCCATTTTGCGATAAATTATAATAATTATTATTTTCAATAAATAATGATAAATATTATTATTATTATTTAATACAAAATGTTATATTTACTACTACAAAAACAAATGCAATAGATGAAAGTTTTTGTTTAATTTCTGAAAAACCTACTTGCCCGGTTTTTAAAAAAATCAACCCTTCTAAAACTAAAACACAAGTTATTTGTACATATTATTCTTAACTACATTCCCAGTCACACGCAATACCATCTGTAAAAAAACATGTAAACACTATATAGCCCCCTATACATTTCTATGTATACTATCTTGATGGTGATTTTAGTGCCAACCGAAATCTCGATAAAACATATCACACAGCAAGCAATAGATGGCATAAAAGAGCTGGATATCTAAGAAAATCTGCCATCATACAGTGTATGTCCGTATCGCGGGATGCGCTCACTTTACTCAATGTGTTATTGTCAACTGCTGTACTTTCAAATAGAGACGTCAGTATTCATTGCAACATGGAATTTATAGCAGTACTTTATCTCTGCAAATAATCTGTATTCATTGATCATAATAGTAGTCTGTGCTCTTATACACAGCTGGCGTACTTTCTTAACCCTATTATCATGATCTGACGTGTGATAAAAAGAGCCTCATCGTATTTTATGAGACAGCTACGAACACGGTGGGGATTGGCAAACGTTAAACAGAAATGAAAATGGGCTTGTAGCATAAAAATTTGTCAAGGACTCCTAGCTTCCGGATAATATAGTTTATTTAACGTCGTGCAGTCAGTAACGTATATAGAGATCTCCATTCGATCGCACCCTGAAGAATGGATATTGAACCGTCTCATAAAGTAAAGCGGTATGCTGAGATAGGGCAGGAGACCCTTTGATCGATGACTAGGCAAATCATTCTGCAATGAGATGCTGTGCGTGCAATAGTAGATTATATCCGGCATAATACGAGGGAAAATCAAATGAAAAACGCAATTAATTTTTTCCCACTATTTTAGTGCAGGAAGAATGCTTGCTTGTACATTATTTTTCTACATAATCCCTTCCCAGTTCAATGCATTTATTCCATCAGATAGGAAGTGCTTTGATACCTCCTGATAAAAATTATTTTGGTTGAGCTGTAGCCACTCGTGCACCTCCGATTGGACGTCTTAATCAGACTTGAATTTCTGCTCTCCAAGGTGCTCCTTTAATGGACCAAAGATGTAGAAGTCTGATGGTGCCAAAGCGAAGGGGATTGCAGAGTGCTGGTGTTTGCTTCAGCATGATAATGCCCGTCCTCATGCTGCTCGTGCAAACATGAAAACCATCGATGACATTCGCTACAAGTGCCTCCCACATCCGCCATACTCGCCAGATTTGTCACCATCAGATTTCCACATCTTTGGTCCATTAAAGGAGCACCTTGGAGAGCAGAAGTTCACGTCTGATGAAAACGTCCAATAGGCGGTGCACGAGTGGCTACAGCGTCAACCACAAATAATTTTCTCACTCGGTATCGAAGCACTTCCTATCTGATGGCATAAGTGAATTGAACTGGGAGGGGACTATGTGAAAAAATAATGTGCAAGCAAGCATTCTTACTGCAGTAAATTAGTGTAAAAAATTAATTGCAGTTTTAATTTGATTCTTCCTCGTATCTTACGTTTACGATACACGACTAAATCAAACAAATCTTTTAATTTAACTTAATCGTTTCACATCTGCAGATATAAAATTTAGCTCTACTTTTGGTCGCAGAATATTCGATTTCATTGTCAAAAATAGCTATTACTTAATTAGTCTCAACAATTACAAATTTAAGGAAATAATTAATTTATTACATAAATATTTATTTTTCGTGTTACTTTCTTTTTAAAAGTGTCATTATTATTATAACTGAATGTACTTTTGTTTCATGTATGTAGCCCGCAATCCTGTTAGGCTCGGGCTGCATAAATGTCCCTACAACGGGAAAGATTAAACTAAGGAAAAATAAAGAATTGAATGTATTTGTATCCATTTCTGAACTGATGACCTAGCAGGTGACAGAAGGCTGTGTAAGGGTTATAGAAAGAAAATTATAAAAGTAATGAGAAAACACTTTCCATACCACGTATACTTGACTGGAGCACAAAAATTGACAAAACACTGTCAATAAAAAATAAAAATTAAATTTTGAACGAACCAACTATGGTATTAGGATGAAATTTTGACATAGACACTCCCCGGTTCATGGAGAACGTATTGGTGAACATTTCAGGCCTATAGCTCCAAGAGTCTCGGAGATGTACGCGTACATACATTTTAGGGCATTTTTAATATAGGCCTACAGGTAGTAGCAGATCAGTAAAGTTTATAATATAAAAATAATTGTTTTATTGCTTCCTGTTCTTTGCATACGTTACCTTTAATCAGAACAAGAGTGGTTTTTCCGCTGACGAGTGTGTCCTTGTGCGCTTGATTGCCGCCTCCTCCACAGTCTGTCCTCCTTGTGACACCAAAACAAGGACCTTCATTCCCGCAACTAGGAAATAGATAGCATCCTGATTTCATCTCCAGAATCGCTAAACAAGCTACAGGTTCTGTGAAACTCCAGACGTAAATTTTGGATGTTGACATCTATATTATGTTTTCATTTCTGACACCTCTTAACCGCGTAGGCGTTTGTGTCCTTTAGGATGACAACATGTTTTAACTTCTACATCTTCTTAGCTTGGTCAGAAGAGAAATAATCGTGGGATTATTAGTGGTTTTTGCCTGTGACTTTCCGAGCGTAGGATGGTAGCTGAAGCAAGCTGTTAATATATGTAAATTGTACATTTTATTCGACTTCCTGCTAACTAATGAGTAGACCCATAACAAATTGCTCCTACTCGTGTATTAGAAATGGTTCAGTATATAGCAAACAAAGATAAATATTTCACCGGACAATTAATTTTCTGTTGATTTGATTCAGATAGAGATATCAGTCAATTAATTAAAGTGCAATTTTTAAAATGTGGATAACTTCCTGGAACTTTTTGGCATCATCTACCATGTACAAACACTTTCACACTTTAGCTAATCTATTGCTTTGTCAATTCGAATTTTACATAAAACTAATAAAGAAAAGAGGATTAGGCTATCATTTTCTGACTAGGCCTAAGTGTGTATGGTTTTCAGTGCTAGCATATAGATAAACTATAATTAAATGACATTAGTTTCTGTTCAGCTGCAAACGGAATTTGTCTTATTTGTTTGTTGTGGTTAGTTAAATTAGTCTATTGTTGCTTGAACCTTTAACAATTATAGCCTGTGTGCGAAAATTTTATCATGCAAGTGTTCCTTAACATGTTTGTGTGTTTATTTGTTATTATTTAACGTCGTTTTACTTTCGGCCTGAATCGTTGCCTATGTGCTCCGCGGGAGTTCTATTTACATGCTTGTAAATTTATAGACATGCATTAAATAGTATTTTTTGTTACATTAAAATATTCCTATGGCCGATATTTGCTGGATTATTCACTATTAGCATTGAAAATAACATATAAATTATAGACTAAGATAATACAATTTTAATTCGTGTTACTTCAAACACATTTTCTCTCAACATAATAATAAGACAATTAAATTCAAAACACTCTGATGTTAACTTTGGTACAGTGTGGAAATCACACCACTACTCTTAATAATTAATTGACAAATCTGATTAATATTTGCACTTGTACGCTTCCTCATCTTGTTTAAAGTGGATATTGCCACAAACAAACCCTGTCTTCATCAGTATTCATCGTCATTGACATGCCCTGATTGTTTTACTGATAATCCAGATATAGTTGCCTTAACCTTGTTGAAAATAAATGCAATTTAATATCAATATGAGTGCACCCTTCCTTCTTGGCTGCAGTCGACTTGGAAATGTTCATTCAACTGCATTTCCAGAGCCTACGATCGGGGACGTGAAGGATAGGATTTTCTGCTATTCCTTTCATCATTAAAGTAATGCAGTTGACTATACATATTACATAAACTGCACTATATTTTATATGACAAAAGAAATAGCAGACATTAGGCTCCGTTATCGCTTCTGTGTTTGATAAACAAAGAAGCGATTCACCAAAGACCAACACTCTTTAAAACTAATTGCTTAAAGAAAGTTGCAGGCTACAAGAAAATGTTATGCCTTACACCTTCACGTATTAGACCTATTTTTAAAGTAGTATCGATAATTATAAACAATTACAGAACATTATTTTTCAAATATTTATTATCGTTCACTATCATTCATTCACTATTTCTTCACATAGTCACCGCAGTTATTCAGGCACTTGTCGTAACGGGAAACCAGTTTTATATGCCTTCGTCAAAGATGAGGCCGCCTGTGAGGAAAGCCAAGTCTGTACTTCTTGTTTCACATCATTGTCGTTGAAATTTTTTCCACCAAGGAATTTCTTCATATGAAGAAACAGCTGAAAATCGCAGTCCAAATCCGGGCTGTAGGGAGGGTGGTCGAATTGTTCCCAATCAAATGATGCGGTAAGATCTTGAACTTGTTTGGCGAACACACTCCTTACAGTCCCGATTTGGTATCAAGCGATTTTCATCTATTTCTTCATCTGACGAAATTCCTTGGTGAAAAACATTTCAACAACGATGATGATGTGAAACAAGAAGTGCAGACTTGGCTTTCATCACAGGTGGCATAATTCTTTGACGAAGACATACAAAAATTGGTTTCCCCTTACGATAAGTACCTGAATAACGACGGCGACTACGTGGAGAAGTAGTGTAAGGTAGTGAATAACAATAAAGTATTTGGAAAATAATGTTTTTTTTATTTTTTAAATTATTGGTACTTACTTTAAAAACTTTATCGGTTTAAAATATAAGTAAATAAACAAATGAATGTGGTTAAATAAATAATATTTCTTTAACTAAATGCAAGACTTAAAATTTGAAAATGGTTTAGCCAATTAGATTTTGAATTATAATTGA
Source organism: Ectobius pallidus (assembly GCA_964059195.1). NCBI lineage: Eukaryota > Metazoa > Arthropoda > Insecta > Blattodea > Ectobiidae > Ectobius > Ectobius pallidus. Next base: position 129,925,482 of record CAXKWD010000006.1, read on the forward strand.
AATCTTAAAATTTTAAATTAAATTGTTATTAAGAGGTGGTCTTTGGTCCTATTAAATTTTATTATCGCTGTTATTGCCCTCCTTGGTACCGATACAGTATTAAATACAGACTATTTACACTTCATACAGACTTCCAGTTTCACACGCCCCTCTATCCTTCACCAGTCAGCTGTAGCGTAATGGCTTTCCAGAGAATTTCTCGTTCTTCTTTATGTGAAGTCCCATCAGCATAATATGTTCGCTTCTCCATTCCCATGCATCGCCGTCAAGGAAGTTATTCTAAATTTGTTGGCTAGCCTACAGGAAGTAGAAGCCATATGAAGATTATTTCCATTGAACATAATTTTTACAAGTTCGCTTAACATTATTAGTTCAAAAGAATGCATACATACATAAGGGATTAATAAAATCTGCTCTGGACTTGCTTCAGATACTACAAAAAGAGTTTTATTTGAAGATAATTTTATAATGAAGAAAATAAATACTTGTTACACATTGAATTTTAAAGAAATGCATTCGAGCAACATTGAAAGACTTTAAATTATTTTCAATTCCAACTGGAGTGTTCACATTTACATTCGTTAAATACCAGTACTCACAGCATATTCGATGTACAGTCAATACATTGCCCTCATAATTTCATTTCCTGTATTCGATGCAGTTTCCATTTCCTTCTTTTCTCACGGTTTATCAATCCGTTATTCTGCTTAGACATATTTAAGTTTTGATTTCTTGATTTCTTAAATATGTGAAATGATCTCCATTTCCGTAGAAACAGTCGATAAGAATACTATCCATTGTCTTCTCCTATAACGCGTAACCATGTTAGGTGTCGTAAAGGAATGTATGCCAACAATAATTAAATGTAAAAATTGTGTGCAAAAAGCCTAAAAATGTCTTATTCATGATTCTTTGCACCAGCCATCTATGCTACAACTATACAGACCACTAACAAACACAAACAGAGCTTTCCAACTATAACAAAACCCGCAAACATACATAAAGATATTAACCCCATCATCCTATTTACTTCTGATATAGAACTCTACTGAAGTACTCTCCCCTTACACTCTCCCGCCCCTTTGGCGAGAACCATCATCAGTTGTCTCACTTTGGAGATAAATTTCCCCACACCTTCCAAAAGTTATGTGTTGAACAAGTGATCTAATGTCGCCAGTAAAATTTATTTCTGAGCTTCTATAACATCACTATTATCATTTAATTTTAGAGATTTTGTACTTATTTCGAGCCTTTAGCAATTTTTGCGATGCTATGAATGGTCATGTCGGAGAAATGTTGAAGGTGTCGTATGAAGACTCGAAGCTAATGCCATTTTGAAAAGGCAGGATGATGATAATTATAATTGTAACTTCAAAAATAACATTTGTTTGGGCTGTTTTAAAGTACGAAATAAGTTGAATTTTTCGCTGAATTTCTCAGAACTAATCTATCACTATTTAATTTTAGAAAGTTAATTAATTTGGGTCTTTAGTATTTCTTATGATTTAATAAAATGGTAAATTAGAAAAAAAAATGTCGAGAGTAGTGCTTGAGGATTTAACGCTAATGCCATTCTTGAAAACGTAGGATGAAGAGATACAACTGAAAAACGCATGTTTTGGTAATTTGTAGAAATAACATTTTAAATCATCTTACGGAATAAATGTCACACGAATATCTGAATACCAATTCAGTACTCATATTTACGACATACAGTAACAAAATCAGAGTTTCAGTCCTTGTGATTTATCAGGTTAATGTTGGATGCACTCCATAACAGACTCTTGATTGCAATTTAAATACTTCATGTTTGTATGATTTAGAATGTTTTCTTGTATTGCACTTGTTAGAATCAGCGAGTATGTTGAAATGAATTGATTATAACAAGCCAACTCCACCCACTAATAATGCAATACAAAATGACCATTCCTATTTATGACCAGGAACTATTGCTGTTTTGAATTATTATACGAGCAGTTATTCTTATTATTAAATTGTGATTATAAATATGTCAGCACCATAATTTTACTGCCGTTCCAACTCACCACAAGTTAATTCATGGGTACCCAATGTAATGTTCCACGGTTTACGGATGCAGTAATTTAATTTTAATTGCGAACAACATAAACAATCAAGCGGTTTATTCTATGTTATGTGACTAAGTCGGGTTATGCGACTGCAATTAATAAGAATGCCATCCAAAAATTTTATTTCGGCTGTAAGATGAAATCGTCTTTAAGCTAACAGCCTATATCAAATTGTTCACTTGTAATGACTGGATTGAACAATTTATTCTTACTAAATAATATTAAAATCGCTTAGATGTTTATGCATCATTTAAGCTCTGTTCGATAGCTTTTAACAAATTCTTCGTTCACAATGACTGGATTAAACATTGCTTACTAAATTTGATATAACTTGCATTTAATAATTTATTCAAAGAGGATTGTCTTAAATTTTATAGCCTAGACACATAATAATAAGTATTCTTTCATCATGATATAGTCTGGGTAGAAAAAATTAAATTAAATTAAATTAAATAAACACTTAAATCAAAACGTCATTCAATTAAAAATTGAGCATTTATACATGAAGAAGGGTTTTTTAATTACTCAGTATCAGTTGAAATGCTTATTCATAAATAAAATATGAATATAATACACTATAAATGTAAATATAAATATATAAGAATTTCGCATAACAGCCAATGGAATTAAAAATAGGTCTAATATATTATATACACACTTATATATACATACACAATATATATAAATTAATTTTTGTTCTAAATTGTTACAATTACATTATCACATACATTTGTGCATAATATACATCGTATAATCCAGGAATGAGCAAAGCGAGTACTCAGAGAATATATATTATAATATTATAAAAATATAACATATTTTCGTTTCCGATGAACTCAGAAATTGAGTGGCTCTTTTGTACAGATCTATTAAGTAGTGATTCAGCTAGTTTAAAATATATTTCTCCAAACTTAATTTTATAGACCTATATCTTTCTAAGGCTGTGATGTATTTTGTATTCTTCAGCAATCTTGTTATCTTCATATCTTTCCATTCGTACGTTTTCTATTGTGTCTTTTACAGTCTAATTAATTAAGTTACTCATTTATGATATTTATTTACTTTCTATTATTTCAAATCTTTATTTTTATTTCTTTTACTGTTCCTTATTCTTTATTCTTCATCCTGTTTTAGGAATATATTTCGATACTCTTTGTCACCAATTCTTTTAGACACTTTTATAATTCTTTCACGTACTTTAGTCATTCATTTATTCGTTAAATTATTGCTCGTTTATTTATACTAATATAATTAGTCTAGTTACTAGTGTCATTTCTACTATTTTATTATTTTTTTACATTATTTCTTATTTCGTTTCTCTTATTCTTTCACTGACGTAAACACGTACGTTTATTTTTCGTCCACGGTGTAGATAATTTATTCTTATCTTTGTTTTATTTCCTTGTTTTTTCTTGTAGCTTCTTTCTCTCCTTCATTTCATTCTTTCTTTCTTCCTTCATCTCTACTATTGTTTCCTTTTACTTTATTTATTTATTCGTATTTCGTACTTCTTTCATTATTTATTTTATTTTTTATTTATTTATTGCCTTTTAAGTCCGTATCGCTTTTCCTCATCCCTATTTGATTCTTGTATCAAACCAATTTTAAAACTCACAATGATATTGTATAATGTTGAACATGTTTTGAAGCTACACGGTAGTTTATTATACTTGTCGACACTTGTACTATTAACTACCGGGTTCATGATATTCCTTCCCTTTAACAAAGGGTTGTCAGCTAGTTATCTGGACGAATTCAGGGCGATACTTATTGCACCAACTTCCAACTACTGCCTGCACGGCTATCGGCGTGGGTGGACTGACTTTTCCAATCTTACTGCATTAAAGGCTTTAAGTTCTTTACTTGTAAGGTCCAAACTCTAATCTTCTGTTAGCGTATTGTGAGCCTTATGGATATTAATAGTTGAGATCGTTCTTATATTTAAGTTCAATCAGCAATTCATATAGATCTTCATCGAGGAGTACCACGCCCAAGCAACCGATTCTAAGACTACTGGCTATATCACGCTTGATCATAAAAAAAAAATCATGGGGGTCGACATAGTGAAAGTAAAAGTGAGTATAAGAAGAATTGGTCACATTTTATAAACACGTAATTTTGCCATGAAGTGAAGGTCGGAAATGCATTGTAGATTACAAAGAGTGTAAACTACCAGAATACCTGAATAATTTAGGGATTGTATAAACAATACAACTTAATTCCAGTAATCACGTAAACAGATCTTCCTCTGTGATTTAATTCCTTTATGTTTTTAAAATTCAGCGCCGATAAGGCATTATTATGAGAGAATTACAAAGCTGAACAGTTCTGATGAATTGAGATTTTTATTTGATGGGATAAGGAGCCTCTAATTAGATTTAGTTAAATATTGTAATCACACAGCCTTCAGCATCTTTTATGAAGTCGTTCATTCACGAGTTTCTAAGACCTTCATGACCTTATGTTCCTCCTGATTATAAATTAATGGTATACTTTGTAATGATAGATATTTTGTAATCGAGAAGTCCTCTTCTTCCAGCCTTTCCAAATTCTGTTTATTATTATTACTATTATTATTATTATTATTATTATTATTATTATTATTATTATTATTATTATTTGTTCTCATTTCGCCTCGTTGAATCTCGTCCTGAAGATTAAAATTAGGCTACTCAAACCGTCCTGTCACGAGCATCCCATTCCTAAAACACGGACTTTTTTGTAATAAAATTGCTCACTCATGAAACCATACTTCAGCTAGGAAAGCCTTCCGCCTACCGATGTAGATGGCGCATATCTAATAAATCGATAGAAGGTGCCTGGTTTGTTGATGTTTACTTTTGGTGTACATGGTGTACGTTTCAGGTATTGTAATAATTCATTTATCCTCATTTACCAAAAAATTTTACCTTCTACGATTTTGTAGGAAATCACAGCTACCCACTGATTACACTTGCAGCAGGTTGTATGCTTCTGTATAACGAGTTGAAATATGCATTCCACCCCAGAAAGGAAAAAAGGAAGTCAATTTATATATTAGAATCGCATGCTAATGTGCAAAAATACGCCATGGACAAAAAATGTGTTGTTTCAGGTTGTCTGCATTAAATGAAGAATGTTGTATCATTTAAATAAAGCAGGCCTATTCAATGTCAATTGTTAATTGCATTTTAATAATCCCTACAATGCAATATTTTCGCGTTGTATATTTATTTACAAAACAGAAGCCGAAGTAACAATTTTTGGCCACAATTTGGTTTAAAATTTCATTGCCCTTCCTAAGTACAGAAACGGTGGAAGTAAATTTATTTATTTAGCTATTTTTTTAAGCAAGTTGTTTTGTAAGCAATGTATTGGATTGACGTCTATTCAACCACTATAGTTTGTATAAATAGGACGGGCTGAGTACATGTAGAGAGGTAGGAAAGCTAGTTCTCCGTATAAGACGACTTGAATACAGCTACAACTAAGATTGTTTCACGGGTCTATTTGATACAGGACGAAGTGGGAACAATTCCCTTTTTTCTTTACGATGTCTTGAGTAAAACTCTTCCATGGGCCGAATTGAGGCAGAGCGAAGTTAAATTCACTTTTTCTTTAATTTCTCTAATTAGGGCGACTTGAGTATATTTTCAACAAAAAACCTTCATGGACCAAAATGAGAAAGGACGAAATTCCTTTTTATTTTTAATTTCTCTACTTAGGATGTATTGAGTATATTTTCAGGTGAAACTCTTCCATGAGCCGAGTTGAGACAGGACAAAATGGGCACATTTATTTTTATCTTTTTCTCACAAGAAGTTGTAAGATGTCATTGTATTACATTAAATTATTTAGAATACAAGAAGGGTGTTGGAAAACGAGTTATTTTCGTTTATTTTAAATGTGAGATAAGCCTAATTGAAGGTAGCACATGAACTGCTGCAAAATTGTTACGTTATTTAAAATAATTGGATATAACACTACTACTATTTAGAAGTTAATCGAATAGAATAAAACTATTTTAGAAATAACTTAGCTCACAAGATTTATTCCATTAGACCTATAAAAATGATCAGCCTTTTCAGATATTTCCTTTAACAATTTGTTGCTTTCTATAATTAAAAATAGCACTAAAATAACATTTATTTCACAAAACAGAATCTATTTATTTTATGTGATACATATCATCAGGTCTTAAACTATACTTTTTAAAAAGTAATTTATTAATAATAAATTTGTATTTACCGTACCATTTAAAATATAGCATTTATTTAACCCTAATTGCTTCTGAAAGAAATCCTAAGTCTGTAGATTGTAATTATTAATAAACTGAGCACTACCAAAGGAATGCCAGAAAACTTGCTTCTTGAGAACTATACACGTGCCGTTTTATTAGAATTTTTTTACTGTACCCGAAAAGGGAAAAGTGAATGTTGTACTTTTCAAGAAAGACGTTTGTCATTGCGTTTACAGACACAACTGGTTCAAGAATTTTATGTCTTAGGCCTAAGTTTCCAATCAGGGACTTAAGATACAATCAGAGAACATAGTGCTACATTTTAGTTACGGTAATCAAAACAATTAAATAGTATTTACTAATACGTACTGGACATAGAAATACAAAGTCATAAAATAAGTTCTTTTATATATCATAAGCCTCCTAGTGCCATCTTTGGATAGGAAGAAATGGTCGTAAGTCAGTTCAATTAGAGGTGGACATGTTGCCTTACCGGTACTAGTTCCACAGATTGCAAACGGCTCGCGTTGCTAATCAATGTCTCAATAGCGTGACCGGTTCGCAATAAGCGTGCTTCACAAATCTCAGACCCAACATAATTTTTACATGACTTCTTTGATCTCTGCATTTTTCTAATGCCATTTTTTATGTTTTTGCTTCATTGCCTTTGCAAAGACTACTGAATCGCGATCACGGTGATTACAACAAAAAAATAGGTATTTTTTTGTTATTTATGCTTTATGCAGTACCCCAGCATGATTTGCAGTATAAAGAACGTTAATACGTAGCAAAATGCTGCTGTGAAGAATAGGCCTAAGTAAGATTTTTTTTACGATTTGTTTTAATTATTCGTCTGATGGCAGGTTCATGAAGAAATCTTTTATGTTACTACAAACCTGTCTATAAGAAGGTAAGTAATTATCGTGACCATAATTATGTCCCATTTTGACCGGGACAGTCCTTTTTATTTTTAGATGTGCCCCTGTCGTCCCAACGATACTCCAAGAAAATACCAACTGTCCCGTTTTATAAAAATCTAGGAATAAGCTGGAGAACAGAATATTCCCTTAAAGTTTATATCTGTAGGCCCTTAACGTTTTTTTCATATTTTTAGATACTTTTAATTTCTGATATGTATTGTGTCAAATTTTAATTTTAACGTGTTTTTTTCACTAAAGTTGAAGATCAATTTATTGTTTATTTTAAGTTTTAATAATAATTATAGCATCTGCGATAATTTACAGGAAACTATTGTTTATGTTAACATTAATTATTTAAGTAGATCACTTGAATAGCCCACACTAGGTCAATCATTTTGCGCAAAATGCTATATTGTAACCATGTATAACTAAAATCGGTCATATTAAAAAGTAAGCATTTATAGAACTTGAATACCAGAATAGGTTGACAATGGTCATATTTGTACAATGATTTTAAAGCAGACTGCATTTACACAGAGATCATAACACAATTTTAATGTAAAATACATATTACTGGTATAAATTAGAGAGGTGTAAATAATTATATTGCAATAATTTTAGAGTTTTAAAGTATGGAATTGTGGATGTTAAATTGACTATAGTAAACTACGTAACATTAGTGACTTTCTGCATATTAAATTTGTGGTATAAGGTGGATTCTAATTGTAATAAAGTGAAAATTACCGCAAATAGAATGAAACTTAATAAAAAAAAAGTAACTTAAATCCAATTGAAATTCTCATTTTAACTTAATTGTATTATCTCGTATTTTCAGCTACAGACTCCGCATGCTTACGTTGGACAATTGCATTTATTCCATGCTGTTTGATCGTTAACGTCAACCGCAAGGGGCTCTTCGCTTTTACGCTGCAAAAGGCAAGAGTCGAATCAATTCTACATTATGTATATTTTCTTCAATCTCTGGAATCCAGAGTTAATTAGAGCGGCACGGTGTTTACTTCGGAAAGTAAAGTATTATTTAAGGAATCTCGTTATAATAATAACAATAATGTTTTATTTTGCCTGGCAGAGGCCATAGGGTTTTTTCTTCCATTCAAGCAGGACGAGTACAAAAGACATATGTGCAACTTAAACATGCAATGCACTGAAGTATAAAACAAAAATGTTTCAGTCATCAACGAGGTAAAATTAGGAGGGAGTATGGAAAATAAAACAGGTTGAAATTAAAAATTAAATATAATTGTATGTATAGAATTACTACTTTGTGCACAGCATCCAAATTAAAATTAAGTGAACAAAAATTATTACAAAGAAACATACTAAATGCTAATGTGAGATGATGATTTTTCTTATGTTAGGAATGAAAATCTATAAATACTCATATTATAATATACACTGAAATTGAGACCTAAAACTGAACGAAAATTAGCAAATTTAAGCAATATATTATTATACAATATAAATTAACCTGGGCTGATGACGAACATTTTTTCCTAGTTAGTGGCTAAGTAGTAAGTACTTAAGTAACTTTGACCTAAAAATCAGTAGGATCCGACTATCCCTGATATCGGGCGGTGGAGTTTCAGATGCTGTTAGTGGTTACAGTGAATGATGCCGAGTATAGAGATGTTTGAAGGCGTGGCGTCATGGAGTGTAGCAGACATCTGTCCTTTAGTCGAAGCCAGGATAATCGCTCAAAATAATCCGAAATATGATCATATCGACGTATGTTAAATATGTGAACGATTACAAAAATTCTGAATACGTTATACTTCATTACTTTTAGCATACGGGAAAATGAATTATTTAAGATAACTAATGTCATCCTAGCTAGAATTACATTAAAACATATAATGTGTCAAATATATGTGTTGAGAAAAGGTGAAGTCAGACCGCAAAATGCAATGCCATAGTCGGGATTTGAACCAGAATCTTCGGCTCTCCATGCCGCTGCTCTTACCAAGCGAGCTACCATGGCAACGTGACGGTACAACATTAAATTCTCCAACTGACTCACACATCCCATAATTATAATCTGTAGAGTTTCATGAGTACTCTCGATGGTCGAGTCATTAGCAAGACTGTCATTAGGCTTAACGTTCGCCAGTTTAAACATCTTTGAGGACTTGGGTCTTTGGATATAGAACTCTGCAAAATTCCTTCCTAGGTAAAGATAAAGGGAAGTCGACCGCAGACCTTAAGTTAGGTAACCTCAAAGAACGCGTCCCTGGTACCTATTATGTAATAATTTTTTATCTCCGGAATGTCCCATGGGTTATAAGCTGATTCTTAATAATAATTATCGGCTTTGGATAGTTAAAAATCACCTTTGTTAAAATAATTTCTTACTGAAATATAATTAGTTTTAGGATCTTGTCTATAAGAAAAGAAATAAGCAATAGTTTCTTGAAAAGTCGTGCTTTATGTTTGAATTAATTCAAGAAGTTCACAGTTGTTTAAACTGTAGCAGTAGTCACCGTAAGTGTATGGAAATGATACGCTATTTCGTGTGCTGAGAGAAAATGTACAAAGGACTTACCTTTATTTAAGGATATTTAAATGATATATTTTCTGTATGTGCTGAGGATCTAAAAAGGTTTTACGTCACCGTAGGTTCTCGGAACCAATCGACAGCTCGCCATATCCTATTTGGTTCACTTAAATGGCTCATTGGTATATCCTGTAAACTGGAATCAGACATGACTATTTTTTTTTAAACAATCCTACATAGTTTATATTGGTTGTCACTATTGTATAACCACAAATACTTTTGATCAAGATTGGCTCATGAACTCAATTTATTTTATTACTAACAGTAGATCAGGGTCATTTGTATTGTATATAAGGAGCTGTCAGTTTATGAAAGGGAAAATTAGTAGAAATTAGAAGAAGAAGAACAATAAAAGGCAAAAGGCTAGGAGGTGGGCTTTGTGACGTAATCCAGGTAGCTCGTGAAGTCGTGGAAGGACAAACTGGAAAACAATGCACACCGGTACACCGAAAATTCCATCACCCTCCTGGTCAGCGTAGTGTGTGTATTCTCAAGGCTCTTATAGAGAAGATAGGATCGGCAATTACCACGTTGAATCCAAAACCTCCGGTCGTGAACGTTGCTTCGATCACGTTTTGCGATTGTTCTTTTTTGTTATTGTTATTATAATTTTTAACGCCGGTTTAACAACTTGTTACCAGAAGTTAATGGGATTTAATGATGAATTCTTAACTAGATATTAAAGGAAATGGGTTAACAGTATTTATTAAAAGAGGTATGCATTCTGAAATAGTGAAATCTTGACTCAAAAATTTATAAATGGGAATAATATATAATTCGCTAATGGATTTTCAAAGAGGTCAAGGTGGTCATCGAAATAATGTTTCTGGAACAAGAGCTGTTTTATTTTCTTCAGAAAATTTCGTTTCTTAAAATGTCAAGTAATAGCTCTTAGCGTAGAATTTTTAAATAAATTAAGGGCTCAAAAAAAAGGCGGTAGCAGTGACAGCATTTAAAAGTTTTATTTCTTGGAGTGGAATGGAGTTAGCAAAGAATAGGATTGAATGGCGGGCTCGTGAAAACGCAGCAATGAACCTCCGTGTTTCATAAAAATACATTTTTTTCCTTTAGCTTGCTTAGAAATTATCTGTTGTCATTAAATAAGTACATAAGTAAGTAAGTATTAATAGAACATTTTACAAAACTAGGCCTACTTTGTGGCAATAAATTGGTTAAATTAAACACGTTACAAAAATGTAAAAAAAAAGCAACTAAAATATTTTAATTCTAAAAACTTTAACGCTGGGGCCCAGATGAACCCCGTTTAGTGGCATGGAGTTAAATATAGGCTATTGTTAATATTGTTAAAATCTACAGGGAAATTTTTTTAAAGCTTATAAATGGCGCGAAAGGTGCGGTTTTGACTCCGCACCTTCGCAGTATTTGTCACAGGATGGCACTGCTTGGCGGATTTGCAGCAGATCACCAGTAGTAACAAAAATCCAGTTGTGGGTGGATTTTATTGACCAGCATTGATCCGTAACGTGTATCGAAATGTTCCCTTTGGCCGGGGGCTACACGAGTTCTTGCGTAACACTGCCACTTCCTTGTCGACTTCTGACAAAGGCCTTCCAACAACTAAATTGTTGATGAGTCATTCGCTCTTCTTTTTTATTAGAGATTAGGGGAAATTTGGTTTAGCGATTCATTGAAATGAAGAGCTTTCATGGACGCGTTCCTTTTGAATAAACACCGTGTACTACTTGATACTGTAAATTTAAGATAATTGCTACCTCAATACTAATTCCGTGACGAATCTTCTGACACCGCGATAATCATTGTAAGGTTTGATTATTTCAACATATGAGATTTACGTATTTGGTCCTGAGATTTACGTCCTGCGAATTCCATTGTTGATGGCAAGGTATGGACATCCATTTTTTTTAACCAGAGAGGGGCACGCTACCACCATCGCGGGCAACATAAATAGTAAATGATGAGAAAATAATACAAACTTAAGTGTCCAGCCGATCTAATAGTAGTGTTACGAGAAATAACTTTACTGAACTTTAACACTGGGATGAAACTAACCTCAATAGGATATTATGTGTTTACAACCATTCGCCATTATTATTGTGAGCTATATATCTTAACGTTCTTGTCTTCTAAGCATTGCTATATGATGAAGACACGCAGTTACCTGTAACAAAGATTATGTTTTACCATAATAATAGTTGAAGATGAAAGATAAGACACTTAGATTTATGTGGTGTAGACATAAATTTAGACATAGTTTATAACTTCCTGAAGCACGTGACAGCATCCTAATCGGATTAGAGAGATGCTGTATTAATGTATTTTGTCACAGCTGCTGAGGAGACTTGAGATCCGCATCCCATATCCTTTGAGATTAAGGTACCATCTTTCTACTATTTGATTCATTATTATTTCTTCTATAGTCGAAAATATTCGTTATCCTTGTTTAAAACATCTAGACATAAGCAACTAACTGAAAAAAGTTGTGATACGTGATCAGGCTTCATTAATTCGAACAGTTATTCTAAAACTCATGTTTTAGTTAACAGGGAAGATTGAAATGGAATCCATTCTGCCGCACTCAATACATGTTCATTTTGTTTTATTTTGAGGTATTTTTATTCTGATACTACAAATATCAAAATAATTATTTTAAAAACACTATAATTTTGAAATCAAAATTTTATGTTATATATTCCTTTAAAAATGTTTTTATATCCAACTGCTAAAACTTGGAATCATCTTCATGTCACCCCCTTTCTTTTCTATCTCTTTCTCTCTGTACCTCTTCATCTTTTTCTATATATCTATCTAGCTCTAGCTCTCTCTCTCTCCTTCTCTCTCCCCCCTTGTCTCCATATAAACTCCACATACATTCTTTTCGTTTCCACAAAATAGAGGTTAACGCATATTAATATACTAGATGATTAAGCCCGTTTCAAGGGCTGGAGAAATAATAATTTCATCAATAAGATAAATTATAGCATTAAGTGAATTTTACCATTTAGGGAAAATAATTACACAACACTGCAGGTAAATGAACACACTATGTGTAAATAATAATACATCACTAAGCTTCCGAAACAGGTAAAGATCGATGCGCTCACAACGTTACAAGTTAGCAACACCGCTTCTAGAGTTCGTTGTATGCAATCTATACCGTGACCGTAAGGACTGCATAAAGCACAATAAATAACCTTAAACAAAATTAAAAATTAAATTTTGACTGAACTGACTGTACTGTCAGGAAAAATTTAAGACAGACAATCCCCAGGTCATGGGAAACGTAAGATAGAAGGTTCAGACCTCTATATCAAAGGTCTCGGAGTGATAAGCAAACATGTCTCAGAGCACATTTAGCATAGTAAGTATATATACAGACAATAATTGAAATCCTTTTTTACAATCTAAGTAAAGGTTTCGATAAAATATAACCGTTAGAATTATTTTCATTGATATTCATGACCGACTATTAGAAAGGCTTGCTTATTTTTGTTGGCAACGTCAGTTATAATACAGTAACACAATATGCAGTCAATAAATCATACGACTACTAAAATGACATAACTAATCATTCTTATTATTTATCTTTCATTCATTAAGATGTTTCACTAACGATTAATGCCGTTTTATCCTATACTTAAATAATTATGTTTAAGACTATTGAATAATTTACTAGTAATTGATTGAAAATTAATTTGTACATTACTGTATTTACATAATTCTTATCATTTAAAAAAAAATTCTCTAACTTGAATATCAACGCTACTAGCTTGTAATATTAACTCAGATTAGTCACGAAATTTAAAAAAAAAAGTAGAAAGGGAGAAAGAAATAAAGAAAGGAAAGGAAAATAGGAAGACAAAATATAGAAAGATAGATACAGAAATATAGAGATACTAGAAATTGAGAAGAGAGAAAGAGAGAAAAATATAAGCATATAAATGTAGAGAATAGATATATAGTGCGAGAGGGATAGAAACAAGAAAGAAAGAAAGAAAGAAAGAAAGAATGATAGGTAGATAGAAAGAAAAAAGGAAAGAAAGAAAGAAAAACTTAAAGGTAGTAGGAAAGGAAATTTAAGATAGGAAGGACAAGAAAGCACGCCTCTATTAAATGCCCAGGTGGCGCACGTCACGAGGTCAAACTCGGGTCACACGACTATTACATTCATATGAATGGCATGTTTTCGTCATTCCAAGAAGATGAACCTTCTTTATGTATTCGTGCTTTTGGAATTAGTAGGCCCCATTAGTTTGCCCTATATACCAGACTAAACTAAAACTCCGTGACGCTACATCCCTGAAGGGACTAGGCCTACCACCCGACCGCTGCGTCCATTTACCATAAGCATATGACAATATTAGAGCTATATACCCAACAGTGGCATACTTTAAGCAGTTTATATAAGCTGCTTCAATTTATTTATTTCCGTCATTTCAATTTAGGATTATGAAGATTATCTTTTCTCATTTTCATTCTATCTATCGTCTCTCTCTGCCCCCTTCATTCATTCATTCATGGTACTTCTGCCTTACGGCAGGTCTACACTCCCATGTAAAATTCCATTTTCCAGCTCCTTCTATTTTCTGCTGCATCCTTTAACTCTCCATAATTTCTTTTCTTCTTGATGTCATCCAGTATCTCAATTCTTCTTCTTCCTAGTCTTCTCTTTCCTTCTATTTTTCCTGCTATGGCATCTAGCAAGAGTCCTCTTCTTCTCATAATGTGTCCCATCCAGTTGGCTTTTCTCACTCTCACATCTTGCAAGATGTGTCTCTTTTCTTCCACTCTTCTTAAAACTTCTTCATTTGTGATTCTATCCGTCCATCGAATCCTCTCCATCCTCCTCCAACACCACATCTTGAAGCTCTCCAGATATTTCTTTTATCTTTTCCTGAGTGTCCATGTTTCGGGTCCATACAAAGCTACACTCCAAACGTAGCATCTCATCAGTTTTTTTCTTAGCTGCAAATTTAGTTTTCCTGTGAGTAAATTTCTATTTTTGTTGAAGGCTATTTTAGCCATAGCAATCCTTTCTCTAATTTCTTTGGTGCATTGGGCATCTCTGGTAATCATGCTTCCTAAATAACGGAATTGGGACACATTATCTAGCACTCTGTTCCCATTTAATTGTTAAAAAACGCATGATAATAGGACTTTGAACAGATGACTAGAGCCAGTTTAAAGTAACCTAAGGCTAAGTTAGTTAGGAAAAGAATTATTCACATTTAAATTTCTTTCCCCCTTTCTCACAAATTGAAATTGTTAGATTTTCAGTTTTCAAAGTAAAATAACTTGTACATTATAATATAATCGTATGACATTTACAGGATATCTTTACAATGTACTATTGAACAATTCTACCAGATTTTTGTCCTCAAATTTAATAGCTTTAAGTAATGTAAATTTTTAAGTAGGCCTATTTGTACTGTATATCAATATATAATATACATATTTATATTAAAAAGGGCAACTTTAACTTAAAAAATGGCGTAGTTACATCATTTCATCTGGTAGACTCATTGTGGAGTATATAAATATAATTTATTGAACTCTAAATGCAAGGTTCTGTAATATAAAATGTTATTGGCATATCTTCATTTTGCATCTGCACCTACTTTTCTATTTTTTTTTATATGGGTAACGAACTAGTGGTCCTGAAACTGAAATGAATGTAAGAATCGTGATTACAATGACCTATGTTGCAATTTCACAATAAATATTATAGTTTCATGTCAACTACTGTATTTTCATTAAGAGCTATTAATTTAAACTGCTATTCTTATCTTAGAAACGAGTAGGGATATGAATAAATAGAATTTCATGTTCAGATTCTGTGCATCCGTACTGGGATAGATGGTTGTAGACGATCACGAAAGTTAACATAATCGTTTGAGACAGGTTTCGGAACCATTCAATTACTAGTTTCACTTGATCAGCACCACGGAATTGAGTTTCATGTAAACGAGTCTTAAGAAATAAGTTAATTTGTTTAGGTTTTAGCCTAGTTGGTTTAGTGCAGCGTTTCTCAACCTTTTTCAACCCGGGGACCTCTAAAATGTCTAAAAAATTTTACGGACTCCTAATTTTACATCCCATTTTTAAAAGTAAGCTATATGTAGGCCTATATTCTTAATATTAGGGGTATTAATTATAGGTCATTATAACGAAATAAATCTAAATACATTTTTTTTAATTCAATGGAAACACAGTTATTGAATTGGAAGTAAACTATTGACAGTTTAATATTTATTACCAATTTGATAATATAATTAGGAATTATGTTATTAGTAATAACATTACTTTTAATGAGACGATTTGAGCTTGTCACCTCTTGCAAAGTACCTGGATATTAGTCAAATTTAGTCGAAGATCAGCAGATACATTAAGTCATCTTAATTACGTATGTCTGCGGGCCATCTTCACCATCGTCGCGGACCACCAGTGGTCCGCGGACCATAGGTTGAGAAACGCTGGTTTAGTGGAATACAAGAGCTATGAAATTTTTACCGGTAGGAGCTCGCTACTTTTTAACATTTATATTTCGTTTCAAGGGGCTCATGCGATAAAAGCGGTAAAATGCAACCAGTTTTAGGTATTGCACAGGGGCAATAAAAGGAACCCCCACACGGGCTACAACATTGGACAGCTGACTTTGTCTGGATGTGCTTGACAGATCAGCAGGAGGAAAGGTAGCATCGAGATGAGATAATAATCCAGGATCATGTCGTGTCTGGAGTCACGCAGCGATCCTCAAGACTGACAAAATCGTTTGCGTGAGTCGCGTTGTCGTCTCTTGAGCTGCTGTCTCTGCCCTCTGCATTTCATTGCTGTGGCACCGGCATTTGCAAACCATTTTAGTTGGAAAGTTATAAACGAACGGTATGTAACCTTAACTATATCTGATCAAGTGGACTGGCCTAAGCGGTAGTGTCTTCTTATTATTCCTCTTATTTCTGGGACTATTGCCAGTTTATTTCGTTGTATTTACTTGTTATCTATAAATTGGTTCCCGGTTCGTCCGAGAGCTATAGGCCTATTGGAGTTTGTTCCAGATTGATTTCGTCTGTGTACTTCAATTTTGGTTCCCACTGTAGACCATTTCCCTTCCCATTTTATATGCACTTACGCTGCTCGCGGCTGTACAAGTAGGCCTATGATCAGGGAAACGTTGAAACCATACATCAGGCCTCGAAAACAGTACTCCGGAGGTGTGAACAAAGCTAGTCACTCCCCTTCTTACCTATAGTAGGTACTAGCACACATTAGGTGGAACCGATTTTCTTTAGTTTGTCAAATTTGTTTGACCGTTGCTACAAATATTGGAAAAAAAATTGTTCCGCTATGTGTATGTCCAAGAAAGTTCACAAATTTTGTCCGAGAGGGAAAAGAATAAGCATAATGGAAATACAGCGTCATATCCTGCGAGAGTCTTAAATAAAATTGTAAACAAGTAACTTAAGTGTATGTGTTTATTGATCTTATTTTCACAACTAACGCATTAAAGCAATATACGGTAATGAATACGGTATTCCAGCAGAGTGTGGTAGCTGCAAAATTGAGGCACATAATGCGAGGTGTCGTGCACATTGGCACACGTGCACATCGGCACAGTCGCATTTTCGTGCACATCGGCATAGTATTTTTATCTTGTAATATTATCGTGCTCATCGCCACACACCACGTTGGGGGCAGGGGTAGACATAGAGACTCAAACCTACAGCCTCCTTCACCACGGCTCCAAGGCAGCACCCCTTAGCTACCACGGCTAAGGAAACCGACCGTTGATATCGTAGATAGGTTGTCAGGTTGGGTTAGGTTAGGTTAGGTTAGGTTAGGTTTTGGTTAGGTTAGGTTAGGTTAGGTTAGGTTAGGTTTTGGTTAGGTTAGGTTAGGTTAGGTTAGGTTAGGATGGGTTGGGTTGGGTTGGGTTGGGTTAGGTTAATTCAAAGTCTCATTCAATCGCAGGCAGATACTTCATGAATGATTTCTAAACAGTACAATTATAATATTAATGTACACAGTATGTATCTATAATAATAAAAGGAAGTGTTTGTCTTTCTGTCTATCTGGCAGTTACTGTGAACTCCATTGCTTCAATATGATAATGTAATTCCAACTTTGTCTGTATGTCCACCCCTGTGGCGATGAGCACGATGATATTGCAAGATAAAAATATGCTGATGTGCACGAAAATGTGATTGAGCCGATGTGCACGTGTGCCAATGTGCACGCAACCTAATGCGAGCAGTAAATCCTCGAGACGATTTCGTTTTACCATTTCCTAATGTTGCGTCCAACAGATGAACATTTTAACTGATGCACAACATTAGCCCTGGAAATACCATTTTTTGCAGTTTCTATGCACTTATTTATTCAGGCTTTATTTACTTTTAGAAATTGTAGTCATTTTGTAAAACTTAATATTGTAATATAAAATTTTTTGTATAGTTGGGTGTAGTCATGTACATTTTACAACTTGGATCTTCTGTAGATATTTTGCTACACTTTGCGAATCATTAAATTAGAAATCCCGATGAAAGACATTTTTTCTTCGTCTCTATTTTTAAGGCAATGATAACCAGTAATCAAAAAAGATATGAAGTTCTCGTACACCAGTCACGTTCATAATGTAATTTGATTGCTTTTACATTCAGTTTCCTCTTAATCTATCAACAGTCGCTACCAGTGTTATTCATACCATTGTCTTCTTCTCTTTCATTATTATAGATTTAATTTATCAGTTGTGGCGGGATAAATCAAATAAATCGAGTTAATAAACTACAAAAACAAGTGAGATGAAAGTTACACATGGTCTGTGATATAGATCACGTAGTCGATGAATATATAGGAAATGAAGCCAATATCAAATCCATCGACTGTAGCATGAACTGCATTGGAATTACAGTGTATCTGCACTTATTAACTTCCAGATGAATCGTTATAGTTTTTCTGACCTGGTATTTTCTGTAGAAAATACACAGCTGAGGAAATTTAATTCATTTCTATTAGAATCTACTTTTGTTATGTAAAAATGGGAACATAACGATTCCAATCGATAGCTATTTTATTACCTTGACCTACTAATTTATTGCAACTTCTTCTGAGTAAAGAATTCATTGACAGGAATTCTTCACTGTAACTGGCTTTATTGTACATGCTATTACGTATGTTAATGGCAAGTTTATACTTCACATTTTGTTATTACGTTGCTACAGTTGTACTTACCAGTGTTGAGATGGAAATAACCTTCTCTAAGTGCCAGTCTTTCGAGAATCAACCATAGATATCTTTGAGTTAGCCTACAACAGCTTAGAACTGGAACCAGACGGGAGACTGTTGTCTTCGACTCAGCTAATACCTGTTAATGAAATGGCCACCTCGGCAATATCCAGAAACTGGAGCACTGCCCAATTTTCCTAATCCAGATTGTTTTATGATATAATTATATATATACATATTATATAAATTCTTAAAAGGTTACAGAATCAAACAAAAAATTAAACAAACAATATTACCTTCGAGGAGTCATTGCTAAGCAGTATTTAAATTGAAAGAAAGGTTTTCAGTTTGATTTATTGGGATTGAAGTGCAAGTATTCTTCTAAAATATAAGATGGTGCATTTTTATATAGTAGATTTAATTGTATAAACTTGAGAGAAATACATACGCAAGAAATGCATTTCTTTGTGATACACCTTCAAATTATGTCCCTTTTAACTGAAAATTCATTTCTTAAAAAATCCAGGTGTTACTATTCACTTTAGATGAATGCCCTTAGCGACTTTTGTAAGTTATCGTATATAGCTTCAGGTCAAATAATATTCGCATAACATCATGTTGCGTGAAAACTGAAAAAGGATCTCAGACTGATAGATGTGCTTCTAGAATTTAAAAATGTCAGTATATCCTATATATAGGCATTTCTTTCAAACAAGTGTCCTATGCTGACCTCTAACAGGACGTTTCGTTATTCGATGCACACGCTTCTTTCGGAGAAGACATGATGATACATACCACGCTTTGCTTCCATCATCAATTTGTGAATATTTCATGTCTCCAACTGTCTTGTTAGGAGGAACTGGAGGATACGAAATTCCAATACCTACACAGTATCCATGGAAGGCAATATTTTCAGTTCAACGCATTGGGCATATAAATAAGTTGTTCACAGCGGGTTTCAAAGCAAACTGTACACATACTGCCTGAGAGGACAACATTTCAGGCCATTCTTCATAATTAATATCCTCGTGCCTTAAGTTCATGTGCACTCATAACGTTATGAGCTTTCAACATGCATATGTGATGCTCTGGAAATGAGACTGTATTTGTAATGTCTTCTTCTTTGACGAATAAGTTGTAGTTGAACCCAGTGAAAATTATGTCGTTGCAATACAATTTTCAGTATGTTTGATCGGTAATGTATTTATCTCAGATTTTTAATTATAGTTAGTGACTTATAGACTTATCAAAAACAAAATACATGAAGAGTAGACAGTAACTGTAAACTAATACTGCGAAAAATTCTACACAATTTTGAACAACTCTATATACTACGAGTTTTTTTAGATCTATCTTTCCTAATTGTTTCCATCTTCTACTATCTCTGGTTACTCTTGTCCACTGCTTTCCCCACTGCTTTCCCGTCTACTGCTTGTCCACTGCTTACTGGTTTTAGGACAGCCAACATTCATCTTGCCTATTCTGGGGTCCCACACGGTTACAGAGTAGGCCCATCTTTCTGCGTTCAGTCGTGCTACGTGGACTTCCCACTTCCATGATCAATTTTTCTATCGTATAATGCTTTTGGTTTTATCCAACCTTTTATTTTCCATAGAAATTTGATACTACTGCTTCGAAGCAATCTTACAAAGATATTTTATAATAATAATAATAATAATAATAATAATAATAATAATAATAATAATGTTTTATTTTGCCTGGCAGAGTTAAGGCCATAGGGCCTTATCTTCCACTCAACCAGGATAAAGACAAAATACATTAAAAGGAATTTACAAAAAACAAATGCAATAGATATCATACATAATACAAAATGTTAAAAATAAAATAATAATACAATATTGAAGTACCTATATTAAAACATAAGACAAAAATTCGTCCAATAATATGCCGAGAAAACAAATTGAATTAAAGATAGGCTCCGGAAAATCCCTGAGTGAAAAATTACTTAGGCCTAATAAAATGTCTAAAGATATTTTCAAATGAATTAAGGAAATATGTTTCCTCATTCTCATCCATGTAAATCCCCCTTAGTACCCGAGAAAAGAACTGGCTCTTTTACCAGCATTTTGTAAATTTCAAACTGAGTATACACACACTACGTTTCTCATTATCGTGTGGAGTTACGCACAAACAACAAAGTTTAGGCCTAAACATTAATAAGAAGAATGATCTAATTAAATAAATCTTTTGCTCACCGTGTAGTGCATAGACAGTAAGTGAAACTGGCATCTGATATGTTGTATTGCCGTCGGTCCGAATGAAATTAATGAAAATTAGCTAGAAAAAGGATTTCATCTAGGGGATCTTTCATTTTCAAGCCAAGTGATAAAAATTATTTCATCATAATCCTTTAAAATATCTTTCAATTTCACTATTTCATATTTAATGTGTCCACGTCTTCGAAGACGATTTGGAGACTTGCTGATTACCTCGGAGATATAGTTGCCTCAAGCATGTATTAAACTCTTTTGGAGGTTGGAGCAGGTGTCACATCTCACTAATCACAGTTCAAATAGACCTATAACAAATCTTCAATTCCGTGTGTATACAAATTGTTCGTCATGTATTCTCGTATTGTCAGAATATTCTGAACTTTAAAACTTTCATCTGGAGTAAAATTCCTAAGATTGTTTGCCTAAATACTGCATGCATAATATTAAATTCGCGAAATAAGGAAATTGCGAAGGTTAATACAATAAACAAGCTAAAAAATGCTGTATTTTTTAAGAAGAAAGATGTACTTCCGTGCACACAATTCATTATGGCTTATACATAATATTGCAATAAGTTATTTTCGGTGAGGTTTATTCTGTAATATAGAGAACATCAGGATGAAAATGTTTCCAATAATTTACACTGCCTTCTCAGCGTGAATCCTTTTGTCACAGTGGGAAACCGCAAATGTAAGGTATAGACACAGAATTAAATTTTTTACTATTTTCATATTTTTCCGTAGAGGAAGGTTTATAGCTGTTCTTCCACTGTCAAGAAATGTTCTTTATGTTGATGAAGAATAATTTATTTCGTAATATATAGGCCTAACAATAAAATTTCTCGTTCCTTGCTTGCGTACCGGTACTTGGAAACTTAATAAATAGGCTTACACTGTAGGCTAATTTATATTGTATACACTAAAAATGATTTAAATTTATGTACATGTTAACAAAATATCTCTACCTTTTTTTACGTTTACTTTCTTTATCCGTACGGTTCACTAGGTACAGTATAACCTACAGTATTATACAGGGGGCGGATTTCTGTGACATGTCATATTTTTCCCCTTTGCATTATTTCAGGTTTCCGACTAATTTAAACCCGATTCCAAACATCCTGGTGAAAATGGAACGGCTTTTATTGTGCATATAACTGCATATTTAGGAAATTTTCAACTATTGTAGCATATTTAGTATGAATATGCACATTTAGGTCATATTTTCGGCATTTTTGTGTGTATATTAAAGAAATTTTGAAGTTTCATATCATATTTTGTAAATTTTGCAATATACTGATACTTTTTTGAGAATTTACAGATATTTTAAATAATTAACATTATATTTTAATTAAACTAATTGTAATGACACTTTTAAAAAAATATACATAATGTGTAAGTGGTAAAGTCATATTTTAACTTTTATTGGTCTTATTTTAATGTGTTTTAGGTCATAAATGCATGCATATATCCTATTTTTTAGGTCATAGAAATCCACCCCCTAATTATAATAATTACAAAGCCATAGTGTAAGCAAATTGAATATTGTAATGTAGGCTTTACCAGACAATTTAATATATCAATATTTATAAATAAGGATAGGACTTTTAAAGTCGGTTGTCACAGGAAGGGAACATGATACTAAAATAAAATAAATCTAACATCCTATACCCTATATTTTCCGGTCTAGAGTAGACGGTTGTATTGCAGGCGCATTCAGTTCTCTCAGTCTCATTTAAAGTCACATTATTCACAAGGGAAGACTTTATACTAAATTTGTGTATAAAATGAGTGGCTTATTACTGCCCTTCAGAAAATTTATTGGGGGAAATGTTGCAAAATTAAAGGTTTCAGCTATAAAGTCGATGTTGAGAAAATCGCGAATGAAATTATCTTGATGTAAATTGCTTGTAAAAAATGATAAGAAAGATATTGTCATACTTTTTTTGCCAACGTTTACGAATTGCATGCGGATATGGAGAAAACTGCGTGCCAATGATACCTAGGAACTAGGGTTCGGATGTTTATGACCTAACAAGGCGGAAAATAGGGCTGGAAATATAACCTTAAAATGACTAAATATGACTAAGTATGACCCAAAAACCACAAATATGACCCAAAAACCATAAATATGACCTAATAAAATAAAGTATTTTCAAAAAATAAATGTTCCAGTTTAAAACGTTTAAAGGCATCACATTAATTCAATCATATAATCAATTTTTAACAATTTTGGTTTTACAGTTTCACTTGTAATGAACTTATATTTTTAAAGAATTTGCTCTGATTGCTGGCTTCATCAGTTCCAAATACTCTTATTATTTGGTAGACCTTGCGAGTCGCTATAAAATATGAAAAATTGCATTAATCTAAAATTTAAGTTACCTATTAATTTGGGATAAACATTAAATTAATGAAATAAATTTTAAATTTAACTCACCCATTTAGTGAATAATTGTGCTCCTTTATCGAATTTATAACTGAAATATGACGTTAAATTACAAATATGACCAAAATATGACTTTAAATTACAAATATGGCCAAAATATGACGAAGACACAAAAATGACATTGACATTATATGTAAATATAAACCTATTATATGAAAATATTATATGCAAGTATATGCAAGTATTATATGCAAATTATATGAAAAAAAAGCGTGCAATTCGTGTTAAATTTGTGTTTGCTGCGAAGACGAAGGTCAGGATAAAAATATGACGTATCATAAACAGCCGAACCCTACTAGGGACTATCCAAGTTGCGATCCATTGCATTCTAGGAGGTATCCGAATTGCATGCCACGGCTATTAAGGAGTTGTTGCCCTTTTTGCCAAGAAGGTTTCCAAAAACATGTACAAATTTCCTTCCCATTTTCAGACTGTTCTATAATATAAAGCACTGTTCATTAATTTTAACGTAAGTTTTACAAAGTACCTTGCAACGTTCCCTCCTTTCCTTATTATTACTTAATGACATTTTGAAAATACAATTTGAATCTATCGATGACGAACAGTTTCCTGTTTTTTTGACTCATCATAGTAGCTACAATTGGTTCCATCATCCAGTAGTTCCATGGTTGAAGTCCCCATATGCAACGTTTCTTTAGGAACATAAGTAAAAAAAAAAATCTTATTTTAGTTGACCATTTAAAACTTGTTTCAAAACTTAACTAAGATTAAACAGTGTTATGATAAATATAGTTATCTACTCGGAATCTTGAATTGAAAAAATAAATATAAATACGAGGTACCTGTTGTGGTCTTAGTTGAGGTTACAAGTAAGCGTTACTTTGAATTCAATTTTACACATGAAAACTGTAAAAAGAAATTATAATTACACTCAATGTAATGGCTTTATATGAGTGTTGCTGTATATAATATTATATACAGTTTCCTCATCTTGTTCTGTTGCAATATTTAAGGAACCACTGCATACCTACATTGCGTACCTGCCTATTTAATTAGTTTAAAGTGTAGACATACTCTTTATATAATACCAGGAGCCTATTAATCACAATAAGCCTAGCTTATATTATAGGCGTTAGTGCTTCACTAGTGGTAAAATAAGTAAACGTTAAATAAATACTATTAGACTGTTTGCTAGGATGATAGATAAGAATGAAAGTCATAGACTGTCAGTGAAGGTGGGTAGTTAATATTTACGAAATTGTTAATATATAGGCTTCTTGTAAATATGAAGGAAATGAATGTATTACAATAATCTATTCTGAAATTACGAAGCATTGAGACTGTATGAATGTTGATGAACAACACTGGAATTTTTTTAATAGAATCTCTGATATCCAACTAGTAACAAGACAACAGGAAAACATAAGACAGTTGGATCTAAACTGATCTAGTAGTGTAGTAACTTGAATGATGACTGCATTCTCGTACAAGGTACTATGTTGTTCAGCCACCACCAAAAATGGTCAAAATCCACTGGTAATTACAAATAAAAAGGAATATAGTGAGCATTTTATCTACCGTAGTCACAGCACGTACTATTATAGAATCGATACAACAGCCATCTCAAAAAGTTTTTCCAAGATTGATGAGGGTTTTAATTTTCCCATGTGTCTCAGCAAGTAAAGATGCATCTTAATTGTAAGTTTGCTAGTACAACTATCTCACGACAAGTCGCTATTAGCCTTTCTCTGCTTACTTTGTTTAAGTAATTGCTTCATTAAAGTTCACGCTATAAGCTGCAAGCTGAAGCTCCACCTCGGCCATATCTTTCTTGGAAATTACAAATTCGGTTATCGGATGACAAGTGTTGATTCTGATATTTTGATCAAAAAAGTATTTTCTTTATTTTAGTTATAAAATCCAAGCCTACTCAAGAGTATAACTATGAAAAATTTTCTGATGTTTGGACGGATGGAACAGGTTCTGCTAACACAATTTTTAGATCTCTGTGCGTTTCCAACTGATAGTGCATGATAAGTTTAATCGCCTTTTTTGCCATTAAAATTTGCATGTTATTTTTACACATTAAAAATATATATTCTCAAACAGAAATAGAGATAAGATAGATGTGTGAATTTTTTTATAATGTACTATACAACGTTTGTAATAAAATTGGTGATAAGATTTTTGGTAGATACTTCAATTCTTTTTGAAGATATTTACTGCAATCGTAGGTCATTATTTTTTTATTTTCCGGAGTAAAATATTTTAAAACTAAAAGTATTAAACATTATAAAAATTACATTAATAATTACTAATTACATTAATTACTAATTAAAATTAATTACTAATTAAATTTGTAATGGAAACTTAAGAGAATCTCACACAATAAATTCCTATGCATATTTGAATATTCGTTACAGGAGATAGATTTCAGTCTTCCTTAAAACTCAATTAAACGAATTAAATAACAAGAACAAATTGAGATTTTACGATCATAAAACGAAATTTCATACTTTAATTTCAGTAAATAATTTAATTAGGTTTGCAAAATTTCAGGTTTCTAGTACTAGTAGTTTAGAAAACCACTTGCAACACTTCGGTCACCCCTTAAGTATTGCCATTCCTTTGGGAGTTTGCATTTAGACCTGGGCACAGTAGAACATGTTCAGAGTTCGTGATTTCAACAATACAAATAGGGCATAATTTGTTGCTAGTATTTCTATCCTATTTAAATGTTGTGTCAGACAGTCGTGTCCTGTTGTTAATCTGAAAATGCCCACTGCTTCTTTCAAGGTATGTCGTGTATTTTTCCACATTTTCAGTTTTGACTTATTTTTTAGGTCTATTTCATAGGTAACCATGAAATTGGTGGAATTGGTTTTTGGTTTAAAATGTAACCGTGTTCCTTTCTTGGGAACCTCAATCGTTAGAATTAATGATAATAATAATAATAATAATAATAATAATAATAATAATAATAATAATAATAATAATAATAATGTTTTATTTTAACTGGTAGAGTTAATGTTCAACCAGGTTCCACTCAACCAGGACCAGAAAATTAAATACATACAACTTATAAAATAATCCATTATATATTAGGTGACTTATAATGTATTAGTACACAAAAAAATAAAGAATTGTAAAGATACTGTAACAATTACTCACAGAAATAAACACCTTAGTGATAATTAAAATCTATGTCTTCTTACAATGTAATTAAAAGCAAAAATAAAATCTACATTAAGGAAATATAGGAATAAACTGCAACGGACATTTAAAGTTCTGTGGGGAATCGTTAGGAACACTGAAGTTTTCTCACCAGCATGTAAGGATATACAAAGTGACATCACTGTTATAAAGATGTAAAATAAATAAAAATAAATAAATAAATAAAGCCAAGCATTTTAAGGATATGTTCGTCTAACTTTTCTTAAGATACTACAAACTTTCCTCGTTTCTTACCGATGTACTAAGGAATGTGTTCTGGTAAGGCGGTCTCACACAAGTACACTATCAATATTATGATGAATTCAGAAGTAGTAGCGTCTCTAGAATGTAGTATATCATGAATGAATTCCTGGATTTGTTCATTTTTGTCCGCCGTTGAGATCATTAGACTGGAGAGCTATTATAACCAGGAATTGCAAAAGTGGAGCTTGTTTTACTGGTGTATGGAAATGGGTTGTCGTACATTACCAGCTGGGCAGGGCGGTAACTGAAAGCAGCCAGTTTTCCATTCCAGGGCTTTACCTTCCCGCCACCGACTGCTTCTGCGGCTTGACGTTTCCCTGATGGATTATCGCGTGACGATCTAACAATTGAACATCAATACATCTCTCTTCTTACATTCCCATCGGGTTACTCAACTAAATAACAATGATTATCAATACAATAATATGGTTTTAGAATTTAGAATAACTAAGTTTCGAACCCTTCACGTCTTATTCGTAGACAAAGATTGCTATAAAATTATTCCATCGAGTTTAATGAGCGCAAGTGTGATCACTGATCAGTCATAATCTATTCACTGTTATTGACATACGTTTGCATCGTCCAAATATTGCATAAAGGTTGATATATAAGGTTAATAGATTAATGCTTTATATTAAAATATAAAAATATTTATTCAAGTATTAAAATTGTCAGTTTTGGAAACCAGCTATTCCGATCAAATTTTCCTAGTTGATATCAATCTTATAACCCACTGGTAATTTTACTAGAAGATTCCTTATATTAAAATATAAATTCAGCTCAGAAATGGTGAACAAATTACCTCCGTCCTATTGTAGACGCACAGTATAGTATAACAGTAGCGAAGCTCCATACATTTTTTTCAACCGGCGCGACTGCAGCGCTCGCAGCGGTGAGCATGATTCAACACAATCTGTTACATTGTTTCTTATGAAAAATGTCAACAATATATTTTATGGAAATGCTTGTGGTACTATAAACTGCACCAACAGCCAAAAGAATTCTCCCGATTTATCTTCCTTCAGGTTCCCTAAAGATCCTGAAAGGTAAGCAAAAACAATTATTTGTGAAATTAAATTGCAAATTTGTGATTATCATGCTTGCATCCATACTAGTGTATTTACTCCTATTTCTTTTACTTGTAGGAGCAGAAAATGGCTTGTAAATGTTATATACACTTAATTATTTTTATATGTACATCATAAATAAAAATCCTAACGAAGCAAAAGTTTCTAAATATATAGGCCTATTTACTAATACCCCACCTGACCCTACTAATTTTAAAGATTTTTTAACACGAGGTTATGTTAGGCCTATATAATTGAATTTAACAAAATTAAACTGTCCAGAGTAAAGATAACGTGTATAATTCCTTACTTTTTAATAATTTATCGTGTTTAATAAAATGAAGAAAAAGACAGAAGTGTTTTGTTATTGCATCTGATATTGACCTTATCGGGCTATAAGCCTAGAACTTTACTTTCCCCCCTAATTTCTGAACTACTACTACTTCATGCTTATTGAAATTATTAAGTTTTCCTATTTGTCAGAATTTTCAGTGTAAGTATGTGTTTGTAGTAGGTCAATTAAATTCTTGAAGATTTGTCGTAGGGATGTAGCTTATATGGTGGACGGAAATCGGTCTCACACTTTATAAGATATACAATGTAATCGATCTTGAAACTACAACTTCTTTATGTTCCCATAAAGTCTATGACTTGATGAGGTCACCAGTATGCCTTTCCGGTAACAATCTCGTTCTAGTAATTTTAAAAATAAGAAGAAATACAGCCATATATTCGTATCTTTCCAATGCTGGAAATGGCTGTTTGCTAGTTCCTTCTTGCTGGCCGCTTGGGGTGCTAGTATCTGCACCGATCTGGCAAAAGGATGCATTTTCCTTTCATTATAGCTTCGCTACTGTTATACTATACTGTGGTAGAGGTTTATTTTAAAATGATTTATACAAAATATATTATATAGCCTAACTACTTCTTGCATTGGCAGGTTGCCACTCGGAAAAAGTAAATACATTTTTGAAAAGAGAAGTTAATGGATTAGATTGCCTTGACAACACAGTCTAGGGAATCTTAATACAATATTGAAGAATAAAGCTCTAGAAGACATGAATATTATTGTAAGTTATACAAATGAGGCCCTAAAACGTTCATTAAACTGGGTATTGTGTTTATTACCAGCGACTCGATTGCTGATTTAGGAAGGTCAAAGTATTTAAAAAATTTCATTAAAAAATGAAGGCACAATTCCTCGAACACCCATCATGCGGATAAGACAACTGAATGCAAACTTTTGCAATGCGACCACTTGCTACACACCACATTCTTAGCATAGAGAAAGTCATGTGAGTGTTTCTGATCGGAGCTTTCTTCGTGTCGCAGTCGCACTGAATGAATGTTGCCGACATAAAACATATGATTATTATTTTCTTCAAACAAAGTATACACGTTGGAATGTTATATACAATAAATAATATTACTTATCTTCTTACATTTTTAGTGATGTTGGCTTGTAATCTACAACGAATGTAATATGAATGAAGTAAGAAATTTCTCTCAGCATGACCAGGAAGAAAAATGAGGAAGGATATCGTTCATACAGGTAGGCCGGTTCGTCGGACGGTCTTGCCTTTGTTACCACCTTGCTAGGGAGGAGCTGAACACGTATGAGGGAGTAGAAAATCCAGAGAATTACACACAAGATAAATTATCACCTTACAAGAATCTTTCCGTAATCATATGCATAGCATATTCCGGTAAACAGGAATTACGTTATCGTTACGTGTTATACAATGTGTATGTTTGTCTCCGTGTAAAATGTAATACTGGTGTTGTGCGCTATGGGGTAGTTTTGATCATTCCTGTTTCTCTTTTACCGGCATAAACTTGTACTTATGATCGTAATTTTCATTGTCGTGAGTGTTGGTTTGTAGTTCTAAATATACACACAGAGTGTAAGTAGTACAAATTTGCAAATTGAAGAAAGCAGGGTTCTTCAGCTGTAAGACATAGGCCTACCTCTGGGCAGAATACAAGGAAAATATTTTGCTTTACTCTTAACTATGCTATCATGATTCCACTGGTAAGTTCGGTGGCTATAGAAGGCAGTGTTTACGAATTCTTGATGAGAGGGAGAAAATTTCCGAATTGCGTGCCAATTAAATATAGGCACTATCCTAGCTGTGCGCCATTGTTTTCAAGTTGAGTGCCGAGAAGGTATCCAAAAGCATGTAAAATTTTCCTTCCCATTTTATGACTGTTTTGTACTCTAATATACTGTTCATTAATTGCAATGTATCTTGCAAGATACATGACATTCTCTCCAGTGGGTGGCTTACACTATCCTTCAGAGGTTTTTTTTTTTTTTACAAGAAAAAAGTTCCTAATAAAAGTTTTAGCTCTTCGTACAAGTGTCGTGTAAGGGTATTATATAAAGGAATAAGGTAGATAAAGTTTTGTAATAATTTTATTTTAGAGAATTGCTCGTAGAGAATTTGTGATAGAAGATAAAAGTAAACGCAATGTAATAGTACCAGTATTGCACGCACTGATCGGTATGTAAATGACTTCCGCATCTCTTGCAAGGAGAATGAACTTTAAGACAACACATCACTTCTCAGCAGATTCCTTTTCTTTTCTTAATGTTAATTTTAAGGCAGTAATACTAATTATACAAGCAAATTCTTTGCTGAAATAAAAGTTAAGCTTCCTCAGTCTCTCTACCCACACCGAAAATATGCTGTTTTTGTCACGTACTAATTGGTATAAAAACTCTGAATTTTTGTGACTGCGGGGGAATATAAACTTGAACGTCGAGCAGGCTACAACTACTGTATATGTTATTTGGAAATAAACTACAGCATTCTTATATTATTATTTACGTAAATATATTGTACTTATTGATCATCCTCATCCAGACTACAGCACAGCATTAGACTTGATCTACAAAGGAAAAGCTGAATTTTTCAAGAGCTTAGCTTTTCTCAAGGGGAAAGCCGAATTCATAGAGAGAACAAATATTTTGAGGTAATATCGTACTTTCGCTACCGGTACGATTACACATCACAAGCACCCCATGTGCAAAACTTGAAGGAAATCGTTAGAGTTGCTTTAGAGTAAAACGCGAAAAACTAAATTTTATTAATATCAAGTTCCATTAAAAATAACAGAAAGTTGTCCCCAATCTTCGTGTCACATCCTTAGAAGGTACATAACTTAAATATAACATTTTGTTTTCATACGATTTCTCGTTCTGGAGCTAGTCTGCTCATAAACACACAGACATGTTTCCCGAAAAAAGTATTTTTGGATTCAGGGAATCTCAAAACGTTTATGTATGTTACAAACTCATCTTCGCATTGGGGGCTCGAAAACAATAGTGCCTCTACGTACAGTAGCCACAGTACTGGCAGAGGAATTAAAAAGTTCACACATCTTAACATAAATCGTTACTTTATTAGTTTTATAATTCTGTTTTATGCAATTTTTGAATGAACGAATTTATACGTTAATAGTAGCGAAAATGTTAACACGGGTCTATAGATGTGGGGCTCATTCCATTTTATTTTTGATTAATGAGGGATATAAATTCTGATTGCCTGATTTCAGTCCTTGCCCGTTATATGACTATTGCGGGTAAAATGATTAAAGCATAATGATCCCAAAAGATGTTTTGCATCCAATCCTTCTACCAATTTTCCTAATTTATTTGGAACTTAGAGCTCACTGATGCTTTCATTTGATGATTCCTTATAATATAGCCTAAATTCAGCTCGGAAAGAGAAAAGGACCTTTATCTCATTACATGTTGAGTCTTTATAAGGGCACATCGGCTCTGGAAAGAATTTAGTAAGGCTGCAATATAAAAGAATTAGATCACTAAAAAAGAATTTCATGTGTTGTGGAGGTTAAGTTTTATTCTTTGTATTGTGAAATTTATTCGTATTCTGGAAACAACTCAAATAATCTGACCAGGGTTGCCATACGTACGACTATAGTCGTACACATACGACTATTTCATAGATTTGTACGACGTACGACGCAACCATGGGGCGTACGCCTATTTGTACGACTATTTTTTAACATAGCGTTTTATATTTTTTTAAATCAATCTACTGACGAATTTTAAATTTTGATAAGTATCAGCTTCTTGTTTTTTCATGGTTTTTGTTGTAAGCATGTTGCTAAAATCAATATGATTGGAAAGCAGTCCTTGCAATAATTACAACACTGAGGGAACTACTGTTTATGTAATTTATTGTATTAGGCCTATTGTATTTAATCAAATTTAGCACATACGAAGATGATGAAACACGCCAAATCATTTACAAAAAAGATGATTTATTAACAATTACATTACATTATATAAGGTGCATATTACTGATTATTTATTATTATTATCATTATTATTATTATTATTATTATTATTATTAATGCAATACGTTCTTTATACTGAAAAATCACAAAGTGTACGACAGTTTTAACTAGCATACGACTATTTTTAGATGTTGGTACGACTGTTCTACGTTTCTGATCTGGCAACCCTGAATCTGACTTAAATGCATATTCTAAGGGATTATTACTCTCCAGAACATTTTTTCTTTTGAAAATAATGCTATTGGTATTGTGTACAGAACTCATTGGTCTCCAAGCTGATGACTCCTTGAAATGGGCCTACAATTTATGTAAACAAGGAACCACTGTTCAGTTTTACAATTCGTTGCATAAGAAAGCTATTGGAAGGTTGAAAGATTTTGCTACTAGTCTTTTATCCTGTATTTAGGACCAAAAGGTGTGAAAAAATGTTGGTTATTGAACAGACTGGGGTTCGCCGTAGAGTAGTGGTTGAGGCGCTGCACTACAAACCGGAAGGTCGCGGGTTCGATCCCCGAAGAGGTCGTTGGAGTTTTTCAATTGCCCTAATCCTTCTGGTGGCACTATGGCTTTGGGCTCAACTCAGCCTCTAACATAAATGAGTACCAGGAACAATCCTGGGGGTACAGGTGACCGGTGCGTAAGGCTGACAACCTTACCACCTTCGAGTTCCGATTGTCTAAAAATCTGGGATCCTCAACGTCCTGGAACCTCTGGGTTTCCATGGCCTGTAATAGGAAACACTTTACTTTTTACTTATTCAACAGACTGCATTAGAACTACAGATTGACATAATTATGGATTGAAAAAAGATGGCTCATACATGTAATTTATGTAACTTAACGTTTCAACTATAAATTTATGCATTCGTTACTGTTTAGTTCTTTTTGTTCGACTTTCTATAATACGCTAATTATATAGGCCTATGTCGTAAAGGTATTACAATGACATCAACTTCGAAACAGATTTTCATTATAACACAGGCATAGGCGTAACCAGGCCGACCATATGGGGGGGTTATAACATCCGCGGGGTCTGGGGGGTATGGGTATACCCCCCAGGGAGAGGGGGGTCCGGGGGCCCTCCCCCGGAAAATTAAAAAATTAAGATGCAAAATAACGAGTTTTATGCTTCCGGGGGTCCCCCGGAAAATTTTAAAGAGTAAGACGCAAAATAACGAGTTTTAAGCTTCCCACGCTTTATACTTGTATTAAGTACAGTAATTTATGGGCAGACTTTAAAAATTATAAAATTTTCCTTTTTTTAATCAATGGGGGGGGGGGGGTTCAAACCCCCAAACCCCCCCCCTCGGTACGCCTATGAACACAGGTGTAATATCGATTATTATTAAATACGGAACGATCTTGAAACTCTCACAGCAAGAAATGAAACTGCGTAATAAACAATCTGCTTTTAAAAATAAAATAAATTATGTTCGTCTTAATTTTAATATTACACTAAATATAGAGTTAATTTCGTGTGTTTTTAATGTGCGTTGTTGACGGTAAAGCGTCAAGAGAAGCTCTGCGGCCTACATTACTTGTAGCCTGCCATCTTTCGAAAAGACGAGATCTATAACAGCTGATGGCGAGAGTCGTCTGATTCATCAATTATGTGGTGTTTTAAAAACCCAAATCTTAAAAAAAATAATTCAAGTCGAACAAAAACAATCGTATGACTTGCTTATAATGGTAATTAAGACACTTTTGTGAAAATTGAGAAAATTGCTATGCTCTTTTTATAAAAAGAAAACATACTCGTGTCTTAATTAATGCCAGTATAGGCTCATTGCACAATGTACTAGTTTAATTTATGGCAATCTCTATTTATCCGACTCCCAATGAGATTCAAAGCTTGTTTGATATCCCTCAAGGCTCAATTAAGTATGCTATCCACTAATAGTAGATAATAGTGGATAATGTAGAATATAAAAAGAAATGTGCGTGGAACGCCACTCGACACAAGTGAAACTTGTTTTAATTTTTTGATTTTATCAATTTTGGATTATTAGAGTTTTTAATTTTGGATCGGACTTTTTTAATATTTTTTTTTTTTTACTTTTTTAATTTTGGATTTTTAAATTTTTTATCTTTTGACCTTTTTAATTCTGGAATTTTGTATTTCTTAATTTTGGATTGTTTAAATTTTGGATCTTTAAATTTTTATTTTTTGGATTTTTTAATTTTGGATTTTGGATTTTTAATTTTAGAATATTAGATTTTTAAAATTTTTTATTTTCGATTTTTTATTTTTTTAATTTTTAATTTTTTAATTTTTAAATTTTTGATTTGTTGTTTCTTAAATTTGGGATTTTTAATTTTTTTAATTTTGGATCTTTGAATTTTTAAATTTTTTAATTTTGGATTTTTTAAATTTTTGATCTTTGAATTTTTTATTTTTTTATTTTGGATAAGCCTAATCATTGAGTTGATTGTTTTCTGTGCAGTCCGTTCCGTCACAGCCCCACTAATATCGTGACGATTTTGTTCGTAACGCAAGTTTGGGTTAGCTCTCGATTTACTCCTAGCTCGGCTAAAGAAGTTTCACTTCAAAAACATTTGGTCTTATACTGTTACGATTATCGTTAATATTTCTCTTCATAATATAATAAAAATTGTCATCAATACTACAATCATCCCCTGAATCAGAACAGAATTCGGTATGTGACAGGAATTCCATCGGGCAACAGAAGTCCATTTACTTTGTACAGTTGTTTCTAATGTGGGATATTAACTTTTTTCAGCGAGGGAAATAATTGAAAACCCACGGCGGTAAAAACCCATTGCTACTGATATATTATAATCGAATACCACTTAGGTACGCTGATGTACGCTAATGGAATTTTCGAATTGACATGTGAGAAGAATAATCTGATTGAAGATGTGGTAGCTATGAATGGGAAGCGGGCGGTAAAAAATGCTTAGTTGTATGAATTCAAACAAATGTCAGTCATATTTTTCCTATTACATCCAATATGATTGATCGACTGTGAAGTTTCTTCAGATAGAGGCATTTATCATCTCTTCAGCTATGTATGTTCTGCTTTACAAAGCTCTTACCCTTTAGAAAAATTCAGTGATGAGGAGTCACTGTCCTATGAAGGAAACTTTACAAAACAATTGGAAAATGTTTATATGCACTATCTTCGTGAAAATGCAAAGATTAACAAATATCTTAAGTTATTAAATCAATCCGAAAAAAAGCTACGTTATAAAAAATTGCTAGGTTAATATAAATAAGTTACCGGGGTCCACTTAGCAAAATATTGGTTGGGGAAATTTGGGTCTGAAGGGAAGCTTGATAACCATCACAATTCAGAGGACGGTAAGTAAATTATATATGTTACGTTTAAATACGCCTATTTCTAATATTAAGAGCTGATAATCTAGCTAAGTACATAATAAGTTTATATATATATATATAATTAAGGCGATGGTACCATGAGAGTGTGGCATCTCTAGTATATAAGACATATCATTTGGTAGCATTGAGATGCACGGTTATGCGAATAGAGGCGATGGTAATTTAGTTTTGATTCATCCGCCATGTAGAATGGATATGACAAGATGTGAACAGCATTATTACGTCAAAATAGTCATTATCCGAGGAAAAAATTGCCAGAAAATACAAGGAGCTGAATGAAGCTGGGCCTGCTTCCAAGTCGCAGTACATTACGGTGGCACGATGAAGTCGCGAATGTGGATGTTTATGGATGTCTGTTTCCTTCAATATTCCACCTCTAGTACCCATAATCTCATTATACATACATTCCATACCCTGCTCTTTCATTTGTATATTTCAAATTTTTAAACTGATACCACTTTTTCAAAATAAAATAAGTGCCATAAGTTGCCATTACTTTAGCACCAATTCTCGTATAGGCTATATTAATATCGCAATGGAACCCCTTAGTGTGAAAATATGAAGATATTGGTAAGAAAACTTGGTACCTGCACGCGTTCATCATTAGGCCTATGCTCCTTGTGCATGCAGTATGATATATGTAGGACTATATGTGTATGTATGTAGGCCTTTATGTTTGTATGTAGTTTGGTTTTATGGTTATTTAACGACGGGAGCATACTACAACTTAGGCCTGTGACCGTCACCGGTGTACCGAAATGTTGTCCTGCAAGGAGGACTTTTACGTGCTTGTAAATCTACAGATATTGGCCTGTCACATTTATGCGTTATGCACACATAAATGTCGCGAATTTGGACACAGAAAGTCAGTGCCATACAGACTACACCACTCATGCTGACTATACATATGTAGGCTACGTATGTAGGTATGTACGTATGCATGTATTAATGTATGTATTTATCTATATGGATGTACGTATGTATGTAGGCCCCATGCATGTGTTCGTGTATTTGTATGTGTAAGTCTGCTCAAGTAAAATATATCCTTCATTATTAATAAATAATCAAAACAGAGGAAATGTAATTACACTAATTCCCAATTTATAAATAATTATCTATAGAGCGTGCACTTCGATAGGAAAATTATCTGATAATGTTAAAATAATGATAGGCTTTTCCACGAATAGGAAGATGTATATTAAGCAGGAAAGAAACATGATGAATAATTTAGCATAGTAAAATATTGATCTGTACAGGTGTAGAGTAGTCTATATCTTTGAATTCTTCTTGTTCAGAGGTCAGCAGACGTCATGTCAGTTCCATAATGCCCATTAATGATAATTTTTAAGCGGACTGTCTCTTTTTAAACAAGATGTGGCACTAAAAATAAAATAAAGTTCTCTACATTGTTCGCATCACATGAAGACGAAGAGTAGATGTTGTAACTGATTTTGATACAATTTTTCATTTGGGAGTATGCTGTTTGCAGAAAGAGACACAGATTTTTCTGCTTTTTAATGGTAATTTTTGAGTCGGTGGACTCCAGAACGAATGTTAGGACATAATACAAAACTTTCTCTGTTTAGAAATTTCGGTATACAATGAACTCTCGATAAACCGGACTAAAGTGTCCGAGTTATGAAATGTCCGGAAATGGTATTTAAGTAACGAATTTCGTGTTTAAGCTGCAATAACAAAACGTATGAGGTAGAGCATAATATTAACACTTACAATTGGAACAAAAAAGAATAACACTTCAGTTCTATATTGAAATTTGTAGCTAGAGCCTGAAATACTGCTACATTATTATTACAATATTATAATGATGAAATGGTATTGTGAGCATATTTTTCTGAGAAGATTTAGGCCGAAAGAAACTGTAAATGTTCTTCTGTGTACACATTGTTTCTGCTGCTTTTCAATAATTAATTCTCTTGCAGTTCTGAAGTGGCCGTAGAATGGCTGTAGATCTGGGTCTGGATCGCCAAGACTATGTCCGAGCTATCCGAAGTCCGGCATACTGAGGTCCGAATTATCGAGCGTTCACTGTATTTAGGGAAAATAAACTTGTAGATTATACTTAGGCCTATACGTGCGCTTGTATCCTTTCTTCCAATAGTATTTTTGAATTATGTAAATTTATAGTATGTTTTAAAACTTGTAGTTGAGTAGTCTACTTAAGGCTTATGTCAAGGAAAGACTAACTGAAGTTGTCTTGCTGTAGTAAGAGAGAATTGTTAAATCAGTCTCATTGACACTACCTCTGAGATGTCTTCATTCGTTTCTTTAACCGACAAGGCCGGTATTCTTCTGTTCACCTCATCAAGCATTTTCTCATTACATATTACACAAGCCAGTCAAAGCCTTCTACTCGTGCTCTTTGAAATGCAGATTTCATTACTAATTCTATCGTTTTTCAGTGTTAAAGTATGGAGACGTCGAACCCACATTACTCAAGATAAACTAGTATGTGACTTCTCTTATCATTTTCTTGAATCTAACTACTGTTTCTTAGATTGAACTATGCTCTGAAATCTAATGCATGTAAGAATTGTAAAGCGTCTTCTTACATGACCCTATGATCGATTTTGTTTATCGATAAGTAAGCCTTTTCAACATAGTATGGAAATGGCCAGTCATGTACGGTTGGATCATGCTTCATATATTATTTGCAGAGTTCTAGTTGGACTTGTATATGCATAGCAATAAGTCTAGGATGCCTATTTATTACATTAAAAGATTTCCGTAAGATGTTGTCTTGGTATTCTGAGATTAAAGAAGCAAGTTGTAATTTACATTTTGTTCGGCTGGTAAGGAAGGTACTATATGAGATCTTCGGCATTGTAGATTGATAATGTGAGATTGTTATACGGATAAATATCAGTATCTGTTGCTTCAATCCATGTGCTTGATGCATTAAAATTGAATCGGTAGTTTGCATATTGTGTTTCCTCGTTTTGCATAGACATCTGCATTCGCGGTGTTGCAACGTTACCAAGCACAACAAAAAGATTAATGATACGACTTTTGAGGAGGGTTTATTTAATAGTAAGTCATATTTAATTGAAATTGTTGAAAATGTAATTTTATTGTAGTTAGTGGAGTGAAAAGGAGAAAGTGTAGACTAAAAGTTACCAGAGACCAAGACAAACGAATTCAGAAAGACAAAGACAGGAAAATTCCACATTCGTAGCTCAAATGTGGGAAGAACAATCGAGCTACCCTCCTTTTAGGAGAGGCCATTGCCCTTTAGGGATTGAAGGCTATTTTTATTTATTTATTTTATTTAATAATTTAGAATGAAGAAACATGTTTTCAGACGATTTTCTAGCGTGTTATGATTCTAACTCTGTTGGCCCAAGACATGTTGGAAATAAAATATTAAATAGACGGAGGCAATTTGTTTGTAGGATGCCGCCAAGATGAGATACTTTTTGTACTATACTTACTCCAGTTTAGTTCACAGTTTCTTCAACTTTTTTTATTTATTTCTTTTCAATTATTTATTTCCTGTAGTCTGTATGTCTTCATTCCTTTCTCCTATATCCCATTTTCCATTCTTTCTTTCTCTTTGTTTTATCAAACTGATTGTGAGTCAATTTAATAATCATATGCAATTATTTTTAATAAAATAGTAGGCCTATTGGCTACATTTCTTCATTCCTTTCTCCCAACTTCCATTTTCCCTTCTATCTTTCTCTTTGTTTTTGTCAAACTGATTGTGAGTCAATGTAATAATCGTATGCAATTCTCTTTTAATAAAATAGTATTATCTACATGACTGGAATCATAGTTGGTGACAATGGAGTACCATACAGATTGCACAGCGCTGGTACGATAATGTGCAATTTTTACTTCGTGTGTCTTATATTAGTAGTTATACTTTTGATTCAAGCAATCTAAGAATGAATTTTAATTCTGTGTTGCTGATAAAGTGAGGATTTTGAAAGAAAAGAATATTCAGTTTGAAAATTAAATTTTTGAAGCCTATCAATAACACATTAATAAAATCTACAGATTTAACTCAAAGTTTTATACTTCGTCTTTATTCAACTCGTAAAAATCAGGAATTCATCCATCCATTGACTTTCACTTTTCAGTGTGGTTAACATTTATTTTAACGGTTAGACTGTTAGAGACTAATATCATTTGTCCTGCTTTTTCTTTATCAAAATCGTAATATGATTGTAGTGGTTTTAAAATAATTTTAGAGTTAGATTTTTTATTCTATGGTAAATAAACCCTATAGAAGCCATGGGAGCCCTTAGAGTTCCAGGAGGTTGAGGTACCCATATTTTTAAATATTGGACACGTAATGATGGTAAAATTGTCAGCCTTATACACCGGTCTCCTTAGCCTCCACGGTTGCTCCTGTTATCAATTTCTGTTGAGGCTGAGTCAACCGCAGGGGTACAGTGACAGCAGATGGCCATCGACCTCATTAGGGATCGCACCCGCGACCTTCCTGTGGTTTGTAGTGCAGTGGCTCAATCAACTGAGCCACGGCGTACACTGCATAGACTACTATTATAATCAATTCATTTGATTATTGTTAAAGAATCATCTTTCAAGAAATTATAGAATTTTAATATTTCTATTTGAAAGACACTTTTTTCTTTTTCAGAATTAGGCCTAGTATATAAAAGCCCCTTTTCCATAGATTTTAACAATAATTTTATTCAAATTTAATAAATATTCTATAGTAATTGCCCATAAAATGCTACTTCAGAAATTTCAATTCAATGCCTTGGTAAAAAAACTTC
Source organism: Ectobius pallidus (assembly GCA_964059195.1). Taxonomy (NCBI): domain Eukaryota; kingdom Metazoa; phylum Arthropoda; class Insecta; order Blattodea; family Ectobiidae; genus Ectobius; species Ectobius pallidus. The sequence goes on from CAXKWD010000006.1 coordinate 129,966,114, forward strand.
AGTATATTGAATAATTATACTCGAGAATTAGTGAAGAAGTGCTATTTAATCATATTGCATAGCCAAGTAAATTTCATCCGTTACTGAGAGAAATAACGTGTTATTTCTTGGGAAGCTGGATATATACATTTTATCACACATGCTTCAAGAACTGGATGAAAAGAAGTTTTTCCAAATTCCATCACAACTACAGATGGAAGTATGTCTGTAGCTTACTTGTAAGACATGAACAGCCTGTATTAGTTCCCTTAAATTATGTCTTTTAAATGACCATGTATAGCTATTTTGTAAGTCTTACTATCCATTTATTTAATTAATGTTGCTTATACTAATGCATTTATATATACTCCAACTGTATCTAACCTATAAATATCATTTTCATGTGGTTTTTACACATTAATTGTACTTTTTAACTAAATCGTGACCAGAATATTAAGATAGAAATATCTATCTTATGTAATAAATCGTGGAAAAACAACAATTTAAGAAATACTTGCCGTATATTATTTCTTTGTTAATATAAATAGCCTCTCGTATGTGCCATGAGATAAAACTTCAGATTATCAGACTTTTAAAAGTAAAAACCTTACTGTATGTAGCTCACATAACAATAATTCTAAATAATAAGCATAATCTTCATAAAATATAAAAACCAATAGTCCTTTATTTTCAGGTATCACTTGGACTACAAATCAGCGTAATAACTCGACTTCCTATGTTCCTTGAAGTGATTAAGGGTTGTCTCCACGTTAACACTAGAAATGTTTCGAAAATAGAAATTACTCTCAGGAGTAATAGGCCTACCACAAGTGACGATAATTTTACTGGAAATTCAAAAGAGCTTGACGAATGTTTCTTGTCGACCCGTGGTCTCGAAATAATTATCTCTCGAGAAGAGAGAAATTAATGGACCAAATAAAACTTTGTACATATGAACCGCCCCCGAGCACAAGCATAGCTTCTTCGGGCGGCGTTCGAAATCACATTTGCATATTTTTTATATTGTAATTTGTAGCAATAAAATTGAATTGAATTGAAAAATGAGTATATTTATTTACCGGTACTGGTAGGAAGCCAGCATCCTTTAAAATTATTTTCCGTGTTTTGTACTGTTAAATCAGCAATAGCTTCATACATGTTTTCTTTACCAAGTAATCAAGTAATATTTTGTAACGGAGTGAAAAAATAAATACCGAGGGATCGAAAGCAGCGACAAAATTCCGGCTAGCTGGATGCAATGAATACGAACATGCTTATGAAATCAGCAGAAAAATATCAAATAATTACCTGACTTTGCTCTCAGTGTGGTCATTTGTCGATTTTTGGAGATTTGAGCTATTCTATTGGATAAGAGGTTCGAATGGAATTATCTTAGAACTCAAAGTACATGCTAAGCTCCATACATCGGATACAATAATAATAACTAGATCACATTTGGTTCTAAGGAAGCTAGAAGGGGCTTCCAAATTCTTCCATGAGATGAATGAATAAATGATAGAGACAAGTTTACGAAGATTTAAGATGACTGGTGACAGAATCCGAAGTTTCTGCTTCATAAAATTAATTTGAAATTTCACTAACCTGGACCGAATCTTAGTCAGATGACGTGTTCCTAGTAGCATATAATCCCAATCTCCATTAGTACTGGCTGTTGCAAATCACACTCATTACTACCTCAGATTCTGTGTAGCTCTTTATAGGATTCATAAATATCTTTCCGATTGGATCAATCGTGTTGACCTAGTGATAGACACAAACAACCATATTGCCTAATTTTTTACGATGTATATTATGCGGTGTCAGAATAAATATTCTTTCCCTATATACGAACATTTTTCATGTATAACTTATATTATACCTATGTATCATATATATTTTTCATATATATACATATATATAGGCCTAAATATGTATATGAAAATGTTTCATGCATAGGGATAAAATCTACCTTTCTGAAGAGAATGCTAGTGCCTAGATCACTGGACAAAAAATTATTGGAATAACTTTAATATAAATCCGTAATAATAAACTAGGAATCGTAGTTTAAACCTAAATCCGCTCTAAATTGGAGATATTGATCTTCATAGGACAAATTTTTCTCTTATTTGGTTTTTACAAAGCTTATTAATGATTTCGGGATTTTTCAATTGGCCTATTACTTTTGATGACACTGTGGTACTGAGGACAAGGAACGAGTACCAGAGGTCAATCCTGGGTATAGAAGCGGTCACCTTTACGTGCTGAATATCTAAAATATCTGGGAGCCTAAACCTCTTGGAACCCTAAAGGGTCCTGGGCTTGAATAAAAGGATTACTTTACTTTCCTTTTTATTTATAATTTCTTACGAATTAAAACTAACTGAACGACTTTACATTATTTATGAACTGGATTTATGATACTTGTTCCACTTTTCTTCTATATGTCTAAACCGAAAGTCAGTCAGTCTTCATACTTCGCTATGGAAAGCTGTCTTGATGGTTGGGCTCAAGTTGCTAAATAAGCATATCTTAAAAGTATACTGACACTATCTGCTATTCGTATCTGATAATTCTCGTCACAGTAAGTTGGAGTGTGGAATCTCTTTTACAACCTGAAAGGAGTAAGAGATCAGGAAATGTAAGTACGGTCCTACCTTAAATCAAAGCCGGAGAAATCTCAGTCGCTGATTATAAAAATCAGCCTGGCATAATGTTATTTAGTTTGAAAGCATTATTACTGGTAGACTAGCTACCACGTTCCACGTCTCTAATTTTATTACTTCATGATACTTAAATAATGTTAAGAACAGACAGACAGACAAAGAAGTGAGTTTCGAAAGAAGTCTTGATTAAAGATTCTTTGTGGTTTAGCAAACGTATGAGAGCGTTTTGAGAAACAGCTATTCCTATAAGCGATGGCGGATTAAATATAAAGAATGTGAATTAACGTATACTTTATATAAACATTTTTCTTTTATTTAAAATGTTAAAATAATTACACTATAAACCTGCTAACGCTGAACATTTTTATAAAGTCAATAGTAAACATTCAGTCTATTTAAACTCACGAAAATACAAAGTATTTTATTACGAGACTTCATTGTTTTTTTGAAAGTTGAAGTGATGCTGTATGTGTGATGAAAATCACTTAGCTTTTTGTCAACTTCAACTCAGAATTTTTCCTAATAGAGGTATATTTCTGTGACATTTTCTTATTTTCTCTCTGCTTTCCCTTATTTCTTTCTTTCTCTCGTTCTATTTCTATTTCTTTCTTTCTGCCGTCACTTTTTTCTCTCAATTCCTTCTATTCTGTTCCTTTCATTTTTCTTCTCTCTTTGTCTTTCTCGTTACACTTAGATTATTAATTAATTCCTGTAGGAAAGAGGCCATTTTTTGGTTAGAGTATGGTTAGCTGATAAGTAGGGCCCGGGGGTTTTGCCACAAAAACATTACATCAGGTTAGCTACCAGTATATTGTAATAAAAGGGAAGAGGTGACTCGCTTTCTGTGGCGCACTTAATTCGTATATTCAAGTTCAAGGGCAGTGTAGCTGATATAGTGAAATGATACTCACGGCGTCATAGAATAACTTGCACAATTAATCGTAAATCGCAGATCTAGTAAAACGAACATAAATATACACAACATATGCTTTATTATGTGTTAACAATATTCACAGTAAAAATGAAAAGGCAAATTATGCATTATTTCTGTGCATAGGTCTACGCTTTGTTGCAGGGAGTGACAATATATATTTTGAAGTTTTCAAATGAAAAATATATTTTTTCCTCCAAAGAAGGCTTGTATTGGGAAAAACTTCTCTCTGCGTCGCATGACGTGACGGGGGCAAATTTAAACCAAGATGAGGTATTAGTGTTTTGTTTGTGTGAGTTCACATCATGGTCTCCTGCAGAACCTTCTAGTGCATCTCGAAAGATGCAAAGAGTAGAAATCCTACATCTTTCTCGAGAATGCTTTCTAATTTTTGCTGCACTTGTAGAAGTATTTTCATCATCGTGTTGACTCTTAGCTATGGATAATTTCTTCACGAGTCTGATGGCTTGCGCCATTTACATATTTCGTCTCTCTAGAAAAGTGATACATCTAGACAGTTCCCCGAACTTATTTGCAGTGAACTTGATATTAGTTACTAGCTTTTCTGTTACAAGGTCTTTTGCTTGTTTTATTGACGTATTTTGTTCGTTTTACTGACGTATTTTGTTCGTTTTATTGACGTATTTTATTCGTCGTCAAGAACACACAACGACGTCAACAAAACACAAAACTGCCACAGCCAGTGCAAGTGTTCACTAACTCAGAAAGCTTGTAAGCCTTGTGCCCCACTAACTTGACGAATTACTGGCTGAACCCTGGTCCTTACTGATAAGAAATGAAAATAGCAGTGACCGTCTTAAAATTCTAGAGACGTCTTAAAATTCCTATTAATTAAGTCTAGAGACGACAGCTATTTTCCAAGATCTTAATTTGCAGCAAATTGTTTCCACCGAATCCGAAAGATTAACTCAGGTCTTAGTTACTACTTAAGAACTATTTTAATGTAAGCCTAATTGGTGTGCCTTTAATGAAAGTGCTGAAGTACTAAGGGGCTAGGATGTACAAGTACAGTATCTCACTTATTTTGTGACGCTTATTCTTTGTAAAATTATAAAAGAAAATCTGCAATTAGAGAGTCTGCAAACATTTCAGGTCATTCTCAGCAGGAGTGAGCAATTAATAATTAATAATAACATCAATGTAATAGTAATACATTATGTTTAGTACGATTTGGATATTAGTAACATATCTCTAAATTCATACTAGTTCCCCTATAAAAAAAACAGAACTTCTGTTCCGCTTACGTGTTCAGATTTTCGAAGCCACTGCTTGTATTCTAGTTTATCGCTCACCGTACGCCCTAGTCACTTAAAGTGTTATAACAAATGGACACTTACGCGTATGTATACACAAGGAGATTTTTTTACGATCCGTTAACTAAACTGGGGCATGTTTATGAGCCATATTCTGCATGCTGGTAAAAACGCCGGCCACCACCGTCTTCAGCATTCCAGCATGTGCATTTGTAAATCTGTTTTTAGAAGACTTGAACTAGCGTACAGTAATAGCGGTATTGGCAAAGAGAACTTCGGATCAATAACGATGTTTGCTAACCCCCTTATATAATAGGCCCAGCCGATACTCTTGTCAGTGTTTGCTTTTTAACCTTTTTTTTCTGTTTTAATATAAAATAAATTATATTAGTTAGTATAGCCATAGGCGTAACCAGGCCGACCATAAGGGGGGGTTATAACATCTGGAGAGGGGGGTTCCGGGGTCCTTCCCCCGGAAAATTTTAAAAATTAAGTTGCACAATAAGGAGTTTTAAGCTTCCCACGCTTTAAAACTCATATTAAGTAATTTATAAGCAGGTTTTTTTAAAAAAGGTGATATATCACAATAATGAAATAAATAGTACAATTTTCCCTTTTTTAATCAATGGGGGGGGGGGTTCAAACCCCCAAAACCCCCCCCTCGTTACGCCTATGAGTATAGCACAGGTCTTAACATGGTAGGATTACGCACATAACTTTCTCAGCCGTAAACATGGAAGACTTAAACATGGAAAATACATCATTACTGAACTACGTTTCCGTAGAGGGTAGTAATGTTAAAATGTATTGCAATTTACAACCATATAACCTCTAAAAAGTAGTATATAAATACGATGTTAAAATACCTTACATTACATGATACATTATATTATTACATTTTTATGTAGTCAATAGTAAAACATATTGTGTAAGATGCAAATTCAATAGGCTATAATAAAACTAAAATAAGTTATATCTTAATAAAACATAAAGTACTATAAAATATTCTTGCAAAGAAAATGAAATGATCCTTCTTTTTGTAGGACCATCTTTTTAAGGGGATGAATTTCGGTATTGTTATGCCATCCTCAACCCTTCGAAACTATTGCACAGTTGCACTTAAAACATACACTCTCAAAGAAGTATCAGCATCGCTAAAATATTATATCAATCATGATCAAAAAGTCGAGAAGGACGTTAATGTCTCGTTTTTTTCTCATAAGTTGGCATTTAATACGGTCCCACTAGCTCTTTCACCCAGTTTCCTATGACAACCGAGAAAAGTCACCTTCAATTCATTCCAGAACTGAATACGATAGAAACACGAGCTCAAGTATTGTATTAAGTTATTTTATTGTCTTTATAGAACACATAGATCTGCCAAATATCTGAATTAGGTAATACAGGATTGACATTTAAAGTATTACCGGTATTGCAAATAATGACAAGTTATACAGCTAAGGAACATAATCAAATAACTATTTTGAAATAAAATCCAAAATATATTATCCATAGAAGTAAACATTTAGAAAAATAACTGACAAAATGGAAAATAAGTAAAATTTTAAATGACAATATTACAAGCTTCGATATATCTCTCTAGGTAATTTACGAAAAATCATTCAATATTATATCTGGAAGTTAAGATATGTTGTTATATTCGTGACATCTCAGAAGCAAAGGTGAATTTTGTAGATACACAGTAAACGTGACAGTTAAATAAATTTTCTTTTGTTTTTAATCCCTGAGTTATTCACTTGGGGGGGGGGATATAATACACGTATTTCTGCTTAGTTTAATGAAAACATGATAAAGCAAGTAATTCGATTCAATTCTCCATTTTTCGAAGTTAAACCTTTCTGTGCTGTAAGACTTACGACAGTAGAGTTTAGGTAAGACATTACGTGGTATGTCAGCCGCATTTAACATTGTTATATGATGGTTGATCACTTTAACTACGTCCCCATACAAAGGCGTATTTTTTTCTTCAAAATAAAGTTTTTCTGGTGATAAATAATCATTTCCTCGGTAGATGAAGATATAAACAACTCTTCTTGAGCGCTATAATTCGAAGTAATTTCTATCAAGTTTTAGTATATAACCGTTGCTTACGTTGGTCAGCTATTTATAACAGTTCTTTAATTAGGCCACAAGATTGGACGTCATTTATAACCGTACTGGGGTTATGAAGATTTATCACTGTAGGTGGGATTTTTAGATGTGTAGTAGTTCTGGAGTTCTGATTAAAATAAGGGGTGCCGGGCGTAGTACTCAGGGGTAGTTATAATCTAGAGAACTCTTATCTAGGGAAGTGGCTAGAGAAAATCGAGATAACAGTCAAAGGGCGGTGTCAGGAATAATGGTAACTAAAAGTTGAGTCGTCTTTTCAAATTAATATATATTTTCCAAAGTTTAGTATTTGCTGAAATGCTGAATTAATCGATTTAGTTCTATTAGATGATGTAAGTCCTGATATTTAGTAGTATTTAGTACGTCGTTAAGGTTCGTAAGTAACACTTTGTAACTTGCTAAATTGTAATAGTAATTACTTCACTTGTACGCGCCGTTGAACACTTCTATTTACTTTCACATTTACTCTCTCGTAGTTTCTATTTGTATCGCGCGGATAATAATGTTCAATCTTACGTTCACAATTAAGGTTTCGTAATAATAAAATCAATGTCTTTACCAAATAATATAAATTACGCGCTTCGACGCTGCTAATAACTTCTATTTCTATCGCGCGGATTATAACGTTTAAATATCAATATATTGCAAAGTTACTTGAGTTTAATAATGTTTAACGTGGTCTTTTGTCTGAAGTGTGTCTTGAAGTTCTTTAGTCTAAGCTGTCGTGTGATCAATAGATGACGAGATGTCCGTGCTTTCTGCTAATATCTTTGTAAGGGGTAGTGGGGGTAAGTAGTTCCAATTGGTTGTGTCTGTGTCTAAGTCTTCTCTGATTGGGGTAAGGTAGTTTCTTCTGCTATCCGATTTGAAATATATTCCGTTTTTCGTCGTTGAAACAGGCAAGTTGCATCGGTCATTAATTACTTGAGCTGTCAAAATTGGCTAGGCGCCAGCCGGGCGGCTCAAGACGAAGTAGGCGGTACTAGGTTTATGTTTTTATCAATAACTCTGATAACTGAAAGTTATCATAGTTCTGGTTATTTAATCCTGATGGGCTATTTTACGGGGCTTCCAATGGTATTAATTTGTAGTGGGTGTGATAAAAATGAAAAGAGTTATTAAGGTTTTTATATTAAAATGATGGAACGGGTTAATAAAAAGTTATGTGTAATATATCAAACTGTAGGGGCTGTTATTGGCTATTGATGGGTGTAATTGATTTCCTTGTCGCTTTTTTCTTAATGGAGTAATTAATGTTTGAAGTTAGGTGTTATATGGGGAATGAATGTTTGAAGTTAGGTGTTATGTGTGGAAGTATAAACAGTAGGGTGCGTATTGTCAATCGTACAGGGGCTACATATGAGATTGTCGTCTGTGTTGAGTACAAAGTACGGTTACAAGATGTCCGCATAATGATTAAAAAACCCACGCGAGGAATTGATCTGCGCAGAATCAATAAGAGCTGGATTTTATGATCATTATAATACCCAATCTGGAATTTGAAGAGTGGCGGTGTTTAGTTTTTGTATGAAATATGGAAATATAATTTTTCGATTCCCTAAAATAATTCTCCGTCGTCACTTCGAATCATTTCGTGGGTTCTCTCTATTGTGTTTTACTTTGATATTAGCTTTTCTATCAATTGTCTTTGTTTTCAATATCTATTCTTGAAAAATTTAGATCCTTACATCATCTATACTTTTGATTAATTCTGCCGTAATTACACATACACAAATAAATTCATAATCAATAAAATACACTTTTAACATAATTTTACCTTAAATTGGTCACTTTTCTTCTTGGTCGTAGTACACATTTTGCTGAGTTCATAGTCCATTTGATTAACTAGTAAAACAAAATCATAATTATACCTTATACACAAATAAAATTATAAAATACACTCGAATTTCTTGATATTAATATTAATTTCAATATCTTCTTGCATAACGCTGATTTTTGATGCTAATCCATATGTTGTTGATGTCAAACGTTGGAGTACGCTAATCTTCCTCATTGGTCTACTTAATACACTGATATTATATTCAGATTACACATGTTTTCTTCCTACTCCTTTTTATCTATTTACCTCATTAATAATCATTCCTTAATGTTCCTTTTCATTCTTTCAATATTCTTTTACCTTGTTTCCATTATTCTAACCTCATAAATCATCTTTTATGTCTTACCTTCACAATTTCTTTATTAATCTCAATACTCATTATCATTCTTTTCTTTCATATTACTTTTAATACTCGTTATCATATTTCCTCATTTATTCTCATATTTCTCACTTCATAACTATCATTACTTCATATTTTCCTAGTAGACATATATTGTACCATCTTAATTATTCACTCATTTTGCTTATCATACATTTATTTCTTACCTTTTGTTATATTCCTCATTGTTTTACCTTCAAGATTCTTATTTGTTAACACACATATTTCTCAACAACTATTTCACTTTCAAATTCTTACTTAACTCTGATCATTCTTTTACTTCACTTTTGCTATACAATTCTACTTAATTAGTGTAGGGAGAGGGTTATTTCCTGTCCATATTGTTTATGTAAAATAATTTTTCTTTTTGAAAAATTAACAAAATTTAATTATTCTTACTCTGTGTACTACTCCAATAAAATTCAAATATGTCGAAATTTCAATGTTTACTTATTTACTACTTCAAATAATAGTGTGATTACCTTTGTCAAATGAATGTTTTAACTCTTCAGTTGAATAAATAAAGGGAGTGGCCTATCTTAAAATTACATATATACAAAGATTCACTAACAATGGCAATAAACTTATTTGTTGCACTTATATCTTTAGTGGCATGGCTGTTGTGATGTCTCACTCTATTTTATAGAATAAGAATCATCTCATCATAGTCTTTGCAACAACCACGGGGAGGCTAATTACACTCTACCTTGTAAGTATCACATTCGTTATATATAACGTCAGGTAAAACATTAATTTGAGAAGTATGAATCACTCTAATTATTTTACAATGTCAGTCTGATAAAACGTTTTCCTGAGTCCTGGTCGATAATCCTTTTTACTTCTCCTTCTGCTTTAAACTTTCTGCTGTCTTATGGTCTGTGGGCCATTACATGATAAGGCTTTAGCAAGTGTTTCCTGTACTTGCCAAGGATTTTCTTGGGGTTTTTGATGTTGGTTAGTTGGAAGGTGTCAGTTCCAAACTTTGCATTGACACGGTAGGGGCCTTTAAAAGGGAGGCTGAATTTTTTCTGACGATTGTGAAGTGTGCTAGAAATTACATGTGCCTTTAAAAGTACGTAATCTCCAGGAGCGGGGTTCCACTTTTTGCGGATGCGTCTGGGCTTCTGCTTTCTTTTAAGCCACCTGCTCTGAAGGCGTTTGAGAATGGAATTGCATATGTCAAGATCTGATCTATGGCATGTCGGTAACACAGGAGGGGTGTTCTTGAAGAGAGGGTCTATTTTACAGTGTGTTACGACTTGCAACGGGATTTCTTTAGTGACATGGTGTGGCGTTTCATTGAGAATAGCCTGAATGGGCTTTATGTACTTGAACCAATTTTTGTGTTGTCTATGAGTTAACAGTCGGAGGTATGAAATTACTTGTTTGATATATCTTTCTGATATGTTGCCTGATGGATTATAAGCTGAGCAGTGTAAGGTCTTTATATTTAGTTTTGACAGTCCTGAGTTCCATTTGGGGCTAGAATAGATACTGGCATTATCCGTAAGAAAAGATTCTACGCTGCCATAAATATTCACGTATTCTTTTACCTTTTTCAAGCAAATACTCGTAGATAAATTACGGAGGGGGTATAAGGCAACTAGCTTAGAAAATGTGTCCACCATAACAAAGATGAACTGGCAACCGAAGTTACTCCGCACCAAAGGACCTAAAATGTCACCACAAATCAATTGGTTAGGCTTGGTAGCTTCGATAGAATTGACTGAAACTTCGTAGGCGGTGTTTTTACTTTTGCCTACTTGACATAGATGGCATGTTTTCAGGAAAAGTCTGATTTTCCTACCAAGTTGTTTGATATAAAAATGCTCGCTAATGGAATCGATCATTTTTTCTGTTCCACTGTGGGCTAGATTTTCATGGTAACTGACAATAATGTCGTTTTCGATAGAAGAGGGGATGTATGGGCGCCAGGCGGGGTTTTCCTTTCCACAGAGTTTGTAAATGATGCCATTATGGGTAGCTAAGGTACTCTGTACATTATTTTCATTTACTGGGCTAGGGGCTGGTGGTTGGATTTCCTGCAACTCACTCTGAATAGTGGACAAATAGGGGTCTTCAGACTGCAATTTTGATAAGTTTCCAAGTTTCTTATTCAACTGATGTCGGTCATTAACGGAAATTCTCATAATTTTCACTTCTTTTTCAACCTGACCTTCTAAACTAGACATTCCAGGGTGGTTAGGCAACCGTGAAAACAGGTCGGGAAGATAATTTAGCGATCCTTTAATATGTTGGATTTCAATATCGTACATTGTGATGGCGCTGATCAGACGTGATACACGTGAGTTACTTAACTTACACTGTTTCAGGAAACTGAGACTCATGTGGTCGCATAATACGGTGACTCTACGGTTGTAAATGTAGTGTTTGTATTTGTTGAGGGCCTCATAGACTGCATACACTTCAAGCTCTGTGGGGTACATTCGGGACTGGGAGATAGTCAGACCTTTACTAGCAGTCGCAATAATGCGTTTTTCGCCATCTATCACCTGAAAAAGGATACTTCCTATGCCTTTTGCACTGGCGTCGGTTTGCACGTACAGCATTTCTCCTTCTTCCGGTTTCTGAAGCTTAATAGACTCCGCAAACAATTGCTTAACCCGGTTAAAGGCAGCATCTTGCTCTGGGGTCCATGTCCACTTTTGATTTTTCTTGAGGAGTGGCTTTAAGGGGCAAAGTTCCTGGGAGTAATTGATTACAAAGCGTGACTGGTATTGGCATACGCCAAGAAAAGATCTAAGTTGCTTCTGATTACGGGGGGCTGGGATTTTCAAGATGGCTTCCACTTTTTCTTCATCTATTCGGCAATCCTTCCCGGATATAATATATCCGAGAAATTTCACCTCCTTTTGAAAAAAGTGGCATTTCGAAATATTGAGGGTGAAACCTGCATGTAATAGTTTTCCCAAAGTCTGGTCTATGTGGGACAGGTGTTCAGCTTTGGTTTTGGAGGCTACCAGAATATCATCAAGGTAGGGGATAATGAAGTTATCCGTCTGCCAATCAAAGGTCAGAGCTAATGCACGCAAGAGGGCAGACGAGGAAGTGCGGCACCCGAAGGGTGTTCGAGTAAAACGGAAATTTCGTCCCTGATAATTGAAAGAAGTTAAATCGCGTGACTCTACATCCAGGGGTACTTGCCAGAAGGCGGAAACTAAGTCTGTTGTAGAAAAATAGTTTCCTTCTTTAGCACGGGTAAGAAGTTCATCTGATGTCAAAGGTCTATAATGGTCTTCTTGGGAGTCAGAATTAATTGACCTAGCGTCAATTGTAAGACGTACTTGTCCAGAGGGCTTAAGTACTATACACAGGGGGTTGCAATGGGGGCTGGTAGAATTTTCAATGATCCCTTGTGATAACATGTCCTGTATGACAGCTGAGACTTTCTCACGCAAACTGAGTGGGATATGTCGGGGCTTGTGTCTTACTACAGTGGTAGATGGACGGATTATTTTATGCGTGTACAAACGGCACTTTCCAATCTTATTGGAAAATAGGTCCTTATGCTTGTACAGCACGTCAAATAAATCCTTCCGTGTAGCGGGGTCTAAATCGTGTGCTTCCTGTACTTTAAGTGTGATTAGTTCTTTAATTTCATCTAGTGTGTTGATGTTATTTATTTGGAGTTCAGTTTGTATGTTATTTTCGCTTAAAAGTGGTGTTGTAGAGAGCGGGTCATTTCTTGTTTGTATACAAGAGGGTTCGTCTGTACTGAGGTGGAGGAGGGGTTGGTCATAAATAGACAGAGTTTCTATGAAGAATTCTTCCTGGCTCACATCTGGTTCACAGCGAGCGGTCGCAGGAGGGTGAGGTGTCTTGTCACAGAAAGGAATAACTTGTTCCTGCTGGTTCTCATCAATGAAAGCGAAACTTTCATTTCTGAAGTTAATTATCCCTTCTAACTGTTGGAATACCTCTAAGCCGACAATAATGGGCAGATTAAGTCCAGGGATTACTAGAAATAATATTTCTACTGTCTGCCCAGCTAAGGTAATAGGCACTAAACATTGTTGTTTGATCCTACACCTCTGTTTCCCTACGGCTAATAATGCTGTCATTCCGCATACAGGCAGTATTTGCGTAATCGCTTTAGTGCGCTGTAACTCTAGGAAAGTCGATTGCGAGATGACTTGAGCATCGCTTCCAGTGTCTAATGTCACTTGATAGGCTTTTTCACCGATATTGACCTCTATGACCGGAGATCGACGTCGGGTGCTCAATAGTTCATCTCGTTGCAAAATACCAATTACAATGTCAGTTTCTTCGCTGTTTGTGTTGTTTGGCAAATGTCCCGAGATATTTACATTGTTGTATACATTATTATTAATATTCTGACTAGGATTATTACTGTTCTGAATAAGGGAGCTTTCATCATTCACAAGAGGAGAAATAACACTACCAACAATTAAATTGTTGTCAACAATGGGCAGTACTTCCACATTGTTGGCACTGGCATGGTTACTCTCTATTTCTAGTTGCAGATTATTAGGAGATTTATTATTTTCCAAAAATGTTATGTTTGTTTCCTGAGGTGTATTAAGTGTCAACTTGTTACTTTCAACTACTGGAATATTTTGAACATTCTTTGCTGCCTTGGGAAATTTCATCATATGAGATTCATGATTTGTTTTCCCACGGCTAGCCAGCAAGGGGTTTATGTCACAAGTTTGTGAGGTTTTGAAGCCAAGAAAATTATTTACATAGTTGCTACCACAATGTATGATATCGATATTTCCAGTATTTCCTTCATTTTGATTCATAGGAGTTGCAGGGTTGTCCACAGAAGGAGCATGTAAAACCCTTATTCGTTTAAAGTCACGGTGGGTATGGGGGATTGAGTGTGGGGTTCTGCATTGCTTTGGGGGTTGTTGTTAGGCCTATTTCTCGGACTTTCATATGAATTGTTCCTTTCATATTGACTATTGTTGTTACGGCGGGAGTACCTGAAATTATTCCAGCCTCTATAGTAGGGGCGGAAAAAACCTTGATTATACTGATTTCGGTTAAACCAGTTAGGCCTATTTCCTGCATAGCCACGTCTGTTCTGACCACGGTAACTGTTCCCTTGCCTATTATTGTAATTGCCATACGGCCTGAAACGGAAACCACGGGTTTGCCAATTATTGCGGGCGTTCCGCACGTACTCTGTTTGGGGCCAATAAGGTCTGTTGTCCCTAGAATCATTGTTTTGCTGGTCCTCATTAGAATTTCCTGTCCGCAACCCAATCTGGAAATTTTCCTGGCTGTCAGAAGTTTGTACCAGATTGATGTTTTTCCGGTGAGTTTGGTTAGCTGACACAATGGGGTGCGATGGTTTAGTGGAAGTATAAGTTAGGTCCTGCATTGACTTTAGTAATTTTAACATCTCAGTGGTGGATTGAGGAGATGCGACAACAAGGCAATTTCTTATTACAGGCGGAAAGTGAGACGGGAGTGCCTTTAGAAAATCTTGCTCCAAAATTTCTGGTTTAAGCAGTTGGCGGCTTTCACACAAAGAAATGAAATATTCTAGATAGGTTTGGCCGTGGCTACGGTCGTACTTACCTTGAAATATTCGCGATCTCAAACGGCTTTGCTCGCTTTCGCTCCAATACTCAGATAAAAACATTTCCTCAAACTGACCTATGGACAGGAGGTTGTTGGGATCGATGACTTGGAGCCAGCGAGCTGCGTTAGCTTTCAAAGATTGATTCACAAAAATCATTTTTAGATGTTCTGGGACTCCTCGTAAAGCAAAATAAGTTTTTAGGTCCTTTAAATATCTGACAGGGTTTGTTTTCAAGGTATCTTCAAAATACGGTAATGGAAAATCTGAATTGTGCAATGAAAAACTATTGTTTACAACATTTTGGGGTGTTTGATTAGTGCTGGCAGCTCGTTGATCCAATCCATTGTTGGTTCTGGGTAATGGTGCAGGTGGTTCTGGTATTTCAGGGGCTTGAGGTACTGGATCAGGGGGGTTGGAAGAAGTAGAGGCAGATGTTGATGGGGTATTGCAAACATGAGGGATCAAAGCATTTTCCCTGGTTTGTTCGATTAGGCTTTCCTGGTCTCTTACCCTTTGCCTAAGTCGGTCTAATTCTGATTGAAGGGATACCAATTTAGTAGAATTGCTAACAGTTACCCTTTCTACTGAGGTGACATGATTTTCTACAGAGGAAATATGATTTGTCAACACTTGTTCTGAAGTAGC
Organism: Ectobius pallidus; assembly: GCA_964059195.1. Lineage (NCBI taxonomy): Eukaryota > Metazoa > Arthropoda > Insecta > Blattodea > Ectobiidae > Ectobius > Ectobius pallidus. The sequence goes on from CAXKWD010000006.1 coordinate 129,981,527, forward strand.
TATTTGAGCTGTGACTCTACTGTCTAAATTTTGTAATTCAGACGTAACCTGAGTGCGGTGTTCAGTGATTAAGGTTGTCAGTGTAGAGTTCATTGTTGTAATTTGTTGGTTTTGAATAGCAAGTTCGTCTCTTACTTGTTGATTTTGAGTAGCAAGTGTAGAATTTAGTGTAGTATTCATGTTAGTAATTTGATTTTCAAGTGTGGAGTTCATTGTGGTCATTTGTTGATTTTGACTTTCAAGTGTTGAATTTAGTTCGTTTCTCAATTGTTGGCTCTGTGTCTCTAGTGTGGAGTTCATAGTTGTATTCATGTTAGCAATTTGACTTTCAAGTGTGGAGTTCATTGTAGCATTTTGTGTGGCCATTTCATTTCTCAATTGTTGGCTCTGTGTTTCTAGTGTGGAATTTAATGTAGTATTTATGTTAGCAATCTGACTTTCAAGTGTGGAGTTCTGTGTAGCAAATTCGTTCACTTGAGTAGAAATTCCTACCATCATTGCCTGGATTTGTGACAAAAAATCTAAACTGAAAGAAGGAAGGTTAGGGTCTAAATTTATGGTGTTCTGAGTTGAAGTCGATGGGGTGGGTGCACTCACAGCTGGGATATTAACAGGGGGTTGCGTAACAGGCAAGCTAGCAAGGTCACTTTCGGTTTCATGCTGAGTAATTTCTAAGTTGTCAGAAATAGGAACAGAGGCACTTTCATTGTTTTCAGAAGTAGGATTCTGTTCTGAACATAATATCGGAGTATCAGAATTTGGCTCCATGATTTGGAATACTTTATTATTCCTTAATTTCATAAACTAATACAATACAATTGAATTTACTAAAAAATAAAAATTAATTACAATACAAAAAAAATTTGAAATTTAAATTGAAAAAATTTACTTTGAATTCAAATAAAAATAGGAGCAAAATTCAGTTTTCGACACTTAAGTTGGATTAACGATACCCTTTTGTAGTCCAGATGTCCAGCGGCAGGCCAAAGGTGATGTCCAGGTGCCCAGGTGATGAGGGAAAATGTTGTAGATGAAGATCCAGGGGGGGGGTATTGATGAAATGATGAATAATCCAATGGTGTGCTGACTCTAATAAAATTTCTCACAGAATTTAAAACTTGGTGGTGTGTGATTTAGTGTAGTGTTCCTGAATTTTATTGTTGAAAAATTAAATTTTATTGACTGGTCCCTCGATCTTCAAATTCAAGCAATCACGATGGTCGCCATTTATAACCGTTGCTTACGTTGGTCAGCTATTTATAACAGTTCTTTAATTAGGCCACAAGATTGGACGTCATTTATAACCGTACTGGGGTTATGAAGATTTATCACTGTAGGTGGGATTTTTAGATGTGTAGTAGTTCTGGAGTTCTGATTAAAATAAGGGGTGCCGGGCGTAGTACTCAGGGGTAGTTATAATCTAGAGAACTCTTATCTAGGGAAGTGGCTAGAGAAAATCGAGATAACAGTCAAAGGGCGGTGTCAGGAATAATGGTAACTAAAAGTTGAGTCGTCTTTTCAAATTAATATATATTTTCCAAAGTTTAGTATTTGCTGAAATGCTGAATTAATCGATTTAGTTCTATTAGATGATGTAAGTCCTGATATTTAGTAGTATTTAGTACGTCGTTAAGGTTCGTAAGTAACACTTTGTAACTTGCTAAATTGTAATAGTAATTACTTCACTTGTACGCGCCGTTGAACACTTCTATTTACTTTCACATTTACTCTCTCGTAGTTTCTATTTGTATCGCGCGGATAATAATGTTCAATCTTACGTTCACAATTAAGGTTTCGTAATAATAAAATCAATGTCTTTACCAAATAATATAAATTACGCGCTTCGACGCTGCTAATAACTTCTATTTCTATCGCGCGGATTATAACGTTTAAATATCAATATATTGCAAAGTTACTTGAGTTTAATAATGTTTAACGTGGTCTTTTGTCTGAAGTGTGTCTTGAAGTTCTTTAGTCTAAGCTGTCGTGTGATCAATAGATGACGAGATGTCCGTGCTTTCTGCTAATATCTTTGTAAGGGGTAGTGGGGGTAAGTAGTTCCAATTGGTTGTGTCTGTGTCTAAGTCTTCTCTGATTGGGGTAAGGTAGTTTCTTCTGCTATCCGATTTGAAATATATTCCGTTTTTCGTCGTTGAAACAGGCAAGTTGCATCGGTCATTAATTACTTGAGCTGTCAAAATTGGCTAGGCGCCAGCCGGGCGGCTCAAGACGAAGTAGGCGGTACTAGGTTTATGTTTTTATCAATAACTCTGATAACTGAAAGTTATCATAGTTCTGGTTATTTAATCCTGATGGGCTATTTTACGGGGCTTCCAATGGTATTAATTTGTAGTGGGTGTGATAAAAATGAAAAGAGTTATTAAGGTTTTTATATTAAAATGATGGAACGGGTTAATAAAAAGTTATGTGTAATATATCAAACTGTAGGGGCTGTTATTGGCTATTGATGGGTGTAATTGATTTCCTTGTCGCTTTTTTCTTAATGGAGTAATTAATGTTTGAAGTTAGGTGTTATATGGGGAATGAATGTTTGAAGTTAGGTGTTATGTGTGGAAGTATAAACAGTAGGGTGCGTATTGTCAATCGTACAGGGGCTACATATGAGATTGTCGTCTGTGTTGAGTACAAAGTACGGTTACAAGTAACATAAACATTTACATTCATTATAATGACTGTAATAAGTTATTATATTCCTGATTTTTTTGCATTTACGTCCATATGTCATAATCAAAGATACGTCTTCAAACAACTTCTTCCTCATTATAATGGGCATCCATAAAATTAAAACACTTCGATTCACTGATTCTGCGAATCCCCTTTCTAATGAGGTAGATTTCTATAAGCTTCTTAATACATACCTTCGCCTAAGTCCTGTTAATACCTCCAGTGTCAGAGAAAGCGTATTGTTTGTATTTAATGGATGATGCTCTAATCAACGACATAAACAATCAGAACATGAGAAAGCTGAGGTTTTTATGGTGTTGATTCATTAATTAGTGTAAGATGAGTGCAATTTAAGCCAATTGATTACAAATAAAACAGATGAATGAGCATTAAAGACAATAGACGGAAATTGTAATTTGTGAAGATGGTCTCAGAGATTGATTGGCTGCCATATTTCTACTGACAATGAGCCGAAGTCTTGGAACTATGAAAATGCTGAGAAGCGACTTCCTGCGTGTGCATGGAGGTATGTTTCTTGGCGAGCAATAATCAGGCAATTCATTACAACTTTCCAAAGAAGATGCGCAGGAATCAGAATTATTGCACGTCTTTTTTTATGTTGCTGGTGCTACTTTGTAACGCTTAGATGAGAACAGGAGCCAGAACTGTTTTCTGTTTATCCAACAAAAGACATTAGATATTTAAAAAAATCCCTTATGCAAGCCTTACAGGCTGAGGTAGATTTCAAAGTGCTTTTGGTTTAATTTACTGTCGCTGCGTAGCACTCATCTTCTTTAGCCTTGGCATGACAAACCCGCAATAATAACTGCAAAAAAAGGAAAGAGCACTTTTTCAAACATTCAAATCTCGCCTTATGTGAGAACTATCAAGAAACTAGTTATTGATTTGTAGAGTACCCATCAAGACCTTTTCAACGATATCCCACAAGACGAAGTTTCAAAAATTTTGAATTTCCATCCCCCACCCCCACTCGTACCTCCAAAACCCCCGAATCGTTGGTGTCACTGTGAATTCCATAGGGAGTACTCTAATTTATTCAAACAAAATTTCCCTCTATACTTCATAGGGGCAGAGATATAAATTTTTTAAAATTTCAACCCCCTCCCCCAGACCACCCCGTTGGGCCAATTTTGCTTATTAACGAACTTGTCCGAACTATTGGGCCTAGAAATAACATAATAAAATTTGGTTCAAATATCTTCAAAATTACGGCCGCTAGCGTGTAAAGATATATATATATATATATATCTATATATATATATATATATATATGTGTATATATATATATATATATATATATATATATATATATATATATATATATAAATATCACAATTTTTTTTTTTTAACAGGCGGTGGTTTCGTACTTAGAGCGACATGAAACGTAAAGATATGACATAATTTTTCGAAAGTCATGACATGGTATCGATTGCAATAGGTAGATTTTTCTTCGAAATCTACCTAATGGTCATGGTTAGCGAATGTCTCACTGATGGCAGTAACTAAAACTTCCTATAATATACACTGACAATGAGCCGATTTCAGCTGTTCACTCTTTTTTCCAGATTAAGTAGCAGGGCTAGGGTTCCAATGAATTTGCTTCTTTTTCTGGTAAGTTATATATAAGTTAGGTCAGTTATGTCAGTTATGAGTTAGATAAAAACGTACTTCACAACAGAATTAGCTAAAATAACAATATTTGTTGGTGCGTTATTATGAATTTTTGCCGGATTTGTAGGAAATTGCATTTTTACGGATTTTGTGGCATTTTTGTGCTTTCTAACCATCCATGTTCTCTCGAAATAATGATTAGTTTCTAACGTTCATGTGTGTATTCTAAAAATTAATTTGAATTTCATTTTGTTTTTGTTTTTTGTGAATTTGATACCTAAAATTATATTTTGGTCCTGAGAAAGTAGCTCTTAGCATAAGCACCTCATTTACAAAATTTAAACAAAATCGTTTGAGCCGTTTTCGAGAAAATAGCGAAAACGGAATTTTCTTCTCGTAAAGTGGCATAAAAGTGAGAGAAAGTTGACTCAGTCTTCATCACACCCGCAGAAGGTGTCTAGTCCTAATGCAAATATAAAATCTTTTTATACTTTTTTGTAACCTAGCTAGATGATTACTCACACATATTAACACCCGAATAGTATTTTTGGATTCTGGGAACCTCAAAAAGTTTATTTAAGTTGAAACGCGACATCGAATTTTGAGGTTCAACACAATTCTTTCTTCAACTATATTCCAGAATCTGTGAGATGCAAGTAGAGGATGTAAAAATTAAATAACAAAATCTGTAGTTTCTTTCTACATTAGGCTATAGGCCTAGTAGTGTATTCAATATCACAGTATTGAATTAATCAAAATAGAAATAAGATAATTGTATTGTTATATTTTATTTGGTTCAGTAAAATCTATAGACGTACAACAACGCTGTAGTCGCATTTGAGTAGTACGATTATTCTGACAGATTGAGTAGTACGATTATTCCGAACTCACCCTCTGCGCCCTCTAGTTTGGAAAGAACAAATGAAGCGAGTACTGCGCCTGCGCGCTCAGATTCTAGTTCCGGTCTGTGTCCGTTGGTGTTAGTGAAACAGTGCAGTGTATAATTTGTGAAATTATTATATTCTAGACACTTTTGGAAATTCATTTGATAAATGCAGATCAGGAAGTTGGTAAGTGATAATAATATTACATCAGTAACATTAAACATATGAGTAAGAACATGCAACAAGCTAACTAGGTATACGTAAGGAAGTGAGGTTAGAGTTACTCATTTGCTGTTAGCCATTTGGAAGAGAAATAATTTCTTTGACCAGTGTAGCATCTAGGGTAATAATTTTATATTAATCATATGATTGGGTTAGGGTGGTCGGAATACCAGAAACAAAAGATAGTACCACTTGTTAGAGTGAAACACTAGACTACTTTGTATTTCCATATTACCTAATATGTCCTGCATGCAGGTTACATAAATTATTTACATGCAGGTAACCACTTTGACGTCAGAAAGAACTAAAATAGCCGCTTGTTATTGTAAGTTAAGCTACTAAGAAACATCTCTATTATTAATAATCCCAGTTTGCCTCATGAAATAAAAGCAATAAGAGAGCGTTGTCATTATGGAAGTTAGTTTGAATTTCCCTACATTCATAAAAATTGTAAAGACATTATAAATCTTTATATTGAACGAATGGTAAAACGATTATTTCACCCTGACCCACATAGTAAAAGGACAAGATTTAGCAGGACAAGCCCCTGCTTGGACTGCAGGATAAGATGCAAGACGCAAGACATACGGCAAGTCAAGGTTAAAACACCCTTTTTTATTATTATTAGCAACATGCTCCATTACAGGGCAATACTACATGTTACAACATATTAATACAACTTAAGCTAAGTAAATAATGAGACAGTAGTATACAGGCTATTATACTATAACAATTTAGAGTAATTAATTAATAATTAATGCTAATATGGAATGTTCTTATCTTTCTGCGATGTTTTTGCTAAGGTTAAAACACCCTTGCTACTGTGACAGAAGAAGAGTTGGGGCGGGGGGCAATGCATCAACTACAACAGCCCCTGTATGCTCTAACCTAACCAAGCATGCTTGCGAATTGCTAGGCCTTTCATAAGACACTAGCGGTTAAATTAATTAACTGTGCGCTTCCCAATATATATAGCCTACCTTTGTTGTCACACACTTACACTAATATTATGGTAATAACTTGTGAGATACCCTTACACTTTACTTCAACATACTTACTTACTCAATGACAATAGACAATAACTAAGCAAACTAAAGGAATATTATCTATTTTATGGAACCCGTAGGTTCATTGCCGCGCTTACATGAACCCGCCATTCAACCACTCCATCCAACTATCCCTCGCAAATCCTACTTCCATTAAGTCTATTCTAATATTGTCCTCCCACCTACGTGTAGCTTTTCCAAGTGGTACTTTCTCTTCGGCTCAACCAGTCAGTTCTTTTGAGATGTCTTTTCTCCCCCTTGCGCGCAACATGTCCAGCCCATTTCATACTTCGTTATTTAGTTACCCTCATTATATTTGGCGAAGAATACAGGTTTTGAAGCTCGTCATTATGCAGATTTCTCCGGTCCCCGATTTCATCTCTCTTAGATCCGAATATTTCCCTAAGCACCTGTTTTTTAATACTCTCCGAGTATGTTCTTTCCAAAGAGTTGGGGATCATCGCTCGTGGGCTGCAATAGTGGCACAACTAAAAAAATCAGAAGCTGAGATAAATGAGTTTGAAGTTTCACCATGTATTGAAATGCATCATTCATACGATTCATTGATGGAATAAGTGGCAAACGGTACTAAATGGCTCCGTAAGGGTTCAGTTAATAATAACATCATAAAAATTTTACCCCCTCACCCTCCTTGTTGTTTTCAGGACTGATGTTTTGAGATGTGCCACTATTGCTGAATGTTTCTAATACATTACGTTGGCCTATCTTGGAAGTTTGTGGCTTATGAAACGAATGTACAGGCATAAAAGTAAGCTTTATTAATGATGTCAACAAATTATTAATAAAGTGTAACCAAGTTGCAACACCAAAACCATAACTATAATGGCATAGTGAAATCTATTGTTTCAATTCTAATCAGTAACCAAGATGCAACACAAAAAAATAATACAAAATAAATAAATATCCATACGTTTGAAATGTTAGAAGTAGAAGGTTAAGTAACAATTTGGTAACTATGGGTGTTCAAACTCTGAAGATCGTCTAAATTTTTCATAGATATTGGAAGAGGTTTGATATAATTCTTTGTCATTGTATTGTGAATGTTCCAATTCTACATTATTTGTCATCACAACATAAACAAGAAGCAATACCATGGCAATCCATTACTTTATGCAAGTTCAAAGTGAAACCTAGTTTTAGGATTCAAATGTTAGGCGATCGAATTTCTTCTTAGATATTGAAAGAGGTTTGCTGTAAGGTTTTTTCAGTGTAGCTTCCTGAAAAAATTGCAAACTCCTTGTAGATCTTGAGGATTTGATGTTCACAGTTTAAAACTCTGTTTGTTTGAAAGATGTTTTGTAGAAAAACAATCCAATGATTGGTTTTCTACCTTCAGTACAGAAATGTTGTTCAAGAGGATTTTATCATTGTCGGTGTTTACCACAAAATTATGAGATGTCCTATGTGCGAGGTCCTTTACATCAACAAAATCATCATATCCCATTTTGAACAGTTGGAAAGGTTTGCCTGTTTTGCTTGCCATCCTAATTAAAGTTGCGTATTGTGATGGGACATAGATTGGACCTGATTTCAGTGATCGTTCAATACTTTTTTCTATATCAGAGTGAACACAATCAGCTTCATTTTGTGTGTGTTCCACAACCAAAAATTTGTGTTATCCTTTTAATTTGAAATCTTGACACGGCGTACAATTAACAGGCAACTTTTTTTTTTTGCTTTCCGCAGCAATTGTCTGAATACAGTGTTCTCCTCGGCTATTCATGTTAAGCTGCAACAACGGCACAATTAGAGATGTCCCGCAGAAAACAATTAAATACTTCTGCAACACTGGCACATCTTGAAAAGTGTCACTATTGCAGCCAGAGTAAATAACAAAACAGAGCATGCAACAGCGACACTTCTGCCATTTGTTGGTAGAATAATGTACTATAAGATATGCCGCTGTTGCTGCTGGAAAGCAGACCAATCTGCAATTCTGAAGAGTACATTAACTCAAAATTCGTAAATTTTGAGTTGTGCCACTGTTGCAGCCCACGAGCGATATCTCATATCTATATAATGATATTATTTTTACTTAGTTCGCTTCCCTCACGCAGCAGGCCCTGGTTCGGTTCCTGGTCAAGACAAGTTATTTAGGATGGGGTTTTTCCTCACCTGCAAGACGAATTCCAGTTAACTGTAGGCCCTTGTGGTCCCCGGATATTAATTTGACCGTCGTTATCATCTTCATCCCATCCGCGCCTTATTCATTGTGAATGTGTGAGCGACTGGAGTGTCTCGTCCTATGTGTGTTCATATTGCAGGCCTATCGGAGGTGGCCCCGGCATTGGGTAGATGGTCCGTGGAGGTCCTCAGCAAAGTATGTCTATGATACAAAGGTAATCCCTCTCCCTCTCCTGGCCTCTCTTCCCTATTTATCCATGCTGGATGGCAGTATAAAGTGCCCGTATTTAATGGAGCGAGCTCTCAGCTCATCGACTTTGCCGTTCTTTTTTTGGCTGCAGCGATCGTAAAGCTCTTTACAGACTCGCTTTAAAGAAGAAAGTACTGGTACATACGTTTCAGAAAATCGTGTTCTCGGACTAAGTTTCCTCAAAACTTATACTACTAATAAAAACCGATCAGTTACTTACCAGCTGTAATTTCCTCCCCCCCCCAATAATAGAAGGAATAGGCTAGAAAAATATATAACACTAGCTAGATATCCGTCCTTTTTATAAGTATAAAGGTATTTTGCATGGTATTTAGCATTGCTCAAGAATCACCGCCAGGAAGTGTCCTTACTTAGTTTTCCAATTAATGTTTTATTTAAATGTAACAGTTTGTGAACTTCATAATCTAAAGAATGGGCATTTTAGGTAGATTTCGAAGAAAAATCTACCTATTGCAATGGATACCATGTCATGATTTTCGAAAAATTCTTTCATATCTTTACGTTTCATGCTCCCCTAAGTACGAAACCACCGCCCGTTCAAAACAAAAAAAAAATTGTGATATTTATATATATATATATATCTTTACACGCTAGCGGCCGTAATTTTGAAGATATTTGTACCAAATTTTATTATGTCATTTCTAGGCCCAATAGTTCGGACAAGTTCGTTAATGAGAAAATTTGGCCCAAGGGGGTGGTCGGGGGATGGGGTTGAAATTTTTAAAAATGTATGTCTCGGCCCCTATGAAGTATAGAGGGAAACTTTGTTTGAATAAATTAGAGTACTCCCTATGGAGTTCACAGTGACACCAACGATTCGGGGGTTCGAGTGAGGGTGGGGGTGGGGGATGAAAATTCGAAACTTTTGAAACCACGTCTTGTGAGGTATCGTTGAAAAGCTCCTGATGAGTACTCTACAAATCAATAAATAGTTTCTTGATAGCTCTCATATGACGCGAGATTTTAATGTTTGAAAATAATAACACTTAAAAGAATTATTATAATATCATAATTTTGTCTTGTTTAGCGGCTTTGCTAATTTTATTCATTGCTGATCATGCGCACGGCCTCCCAGAATGTTAGAATTGGATTATTCCCACAAAGTCTCTGGCCTTGAAGACAAACCCAGCCAGCGAGCTTCTTGTTATGTCTCGTTACCAAGATGCGCGAATTCGGTGCGCGTCAGATCAGTAAGCTACCGCTGGGCAGAGAGTGAACATCAAGCCAGTCGTAGAAAATACTATAATAGTTGAGTGGAGGGATAATGCCCCTGCGAGAGAGACAGACAACACGTGGAGTGGGATAGGAGAGCTGAGCCAATCAGGGTGCAGCTACCTCCCCTAGCCAGGAACTCTACGAGCGGTGAGACTCGCTCCTAAGGTATATACGTAAAAACCCAGAGACGTTGTGGAGGTAATCCAACTCCTATATCCTATTCTTGTTTTCAAAACAAATGATTGTAGGCTTTTGCTCTTTGCCGAATTCAGTCCTTATTATTGCGGGTTTGCCGTGCCAAGGCTAAAGAAGGAGAGTGCTGCGCAGCGACAATAAATTAAACCAAAAGCGCTTCGAAATCTACCTCAGCCTCTAGGCCTGCCTAGAGGGATTTTTTTCTTACTGGGATGTGTATATGCAGGTTGTTCTTTCGGTCCAGCTGGATCGCTGGGCAACAGGTCTTGCAGCATCTAGCCTAATTCTGATCTCTGAAGCCGGGCTTGATCCATCTCATTTTCTCGCACATACGATATTGTTCTGGATTTTCTAGATTTCTTGCAAATGTTAAAGAATCCTTCCCCCTTTAAAAAAAAAAAAAGAACACTCGAATTGGCAACTAATAAATATCGGCAAGGAAGGTACTAGGGCTACTTGCTACAGAAAAATATTTAAAACGGTCATGTTTAAACTGTGCTACATTCGAAAGGGCCATACTATATTTTTTCCGGTAAAAAAAAATGAAATCCATGAAAAATTTCAGCTTTAAGGATTGGAAATATACTTCGTCTCTTTTTTTTTAAGCTGATTTATTACACACCAGCATACACAACATGTACATAACGTCACGCAAGGAATTTTCAATTTAAAAAAAAATCGCTCTAATCTCTTGACAGCCAAAATCAACCGCTTCAGAAAATATTTAGCTTCCTTTTTCTTTTCTTTCTTTCTTGTGACATCTATTTTCCGATACATACGGCGCGAAAGCCTAACTTCTAGCTCTTATTTATGGTTTATGTCTATAACAATCATAGCTAGAATGTGATAGGCCTATACCCACATTGCTTGGGTGAGCAAAGAACAACTCATCATGTATAATTTCTTAGAATGAAACCATCCTTGTTTTTATGCACACAGAACGCTCCTTTAGGTCCTTACAGTAATTTGATGCCATTCATCATAGTGAATTTACCATACGGTTACAACTATAAGTCTCTTTACAAGTCAAATTATGGCACATAAAAATGCGTGTTGTATAATGCGATATGGTATTATGCCGCACATTAAAACAGCGCCTACTATACATATTTTTCTGTAGTACTCCAGTAATGTCAAGAAGATACCGGCAGTCCCATAAAACTCGTCCCACGCGCTCTGTTGTCAAGACGCAACGTAATAAAGCATTCAGCTTGAATATTAGCCACAGGAAATGGTGGTCATCCTACACAGGGTTACAACATTTTCCAAATTACAGGGTGTGCAAGGAAGAAGCTTGTAATTTGATTCAGCAGCCGTGCACGTGGACATGGTCCGTGAAATACAAATATCGAAATCTTCTATTTACGGTACTATGTAATAATACCTTCCAATCCGAGACTGGCTTAACGGATGAATCCTTCTATGAGTCAGAATTTTTAAAAGGACTGTTCGTGCCTCTCTTTCGGCAGGCACGGTTTTATTGCAGTTGCACGGCTTCATTGTCCGGAGTAGGGCCTATGGGTGAATTTTTCGTTATTGTTAGTTTTTTCAGAGTATCAATATGAACATCATGTGTGAGGTTTTTCGTTCACTGTCGTGCACTGTAACAGGAAATTAAAATTGTGTAACTGTTACAAATTTCGTAACATTGAAAATCATTTTATATTGTGATCAAGATGCATTTCGGCAATTCGATGTGCCATCTTCAGTTCTAATTGAGGAGTTGCCCTTTTGCATTACCTGTATAGGCCTAACTGTCCGAAACCGGATATGCGCTCACCCAAATGAATAGGTACCTGGAAAAACTTGTTTTCATACAAAATTCTTTGGTGGTGAAAATGGATATTATGGAATTATGTTCCGCTGATAAAGTGACCAACAATCAATAAATTAAAAGAGAGTGGGTCCTCCTGACCTTATGTTTCTAATATTGGAGACTGGAAGTAATGGCCTACTGAAAACAAATCGTAAGCCACTGGGAAGTGCTTCAAATTTTAAATAAGACTGCATAGTAAGTAATACCTTTAATAAGCATAAAATTGCATAGGTTAATCTAGATATAGTGCTTGAACCTTTTAAATCTCTGCATTAACAAATATAATAGTTATTTATGATCCAAGCGTTAAAACTAGATTTTATTCTGCTACTAGTTCATGTTTTCGAAACGAGTCCAAAAGGGCGAGTGTAGCAATCCTACAAGCAAAATAAAATCATTTTACCACGTATATAATATAGTATTTAACACTCGTTAAAATTTGTGAAATAATGTTAGATTTATTGTAATGAATTACATACCGTGGACCAGACATATTGGAGACAGCTATTATTGATTATTTGATACAGGGCTGCCAACTCAGAGACAACGCTTTTCACCCACAAAGTACGATGATTTTTGCAATCATCTTGAAAGGCATAGTGATTTTTAATATTTTAAATTTTCATCAAACTGAGTCTATCTAATAATCATATGCAAATCTTTTTAACAAAAAATAGCACTTTTCATGTGAAGCAATCAAGGTTGGTTACCCTGAAGTGTTATAATTTTGTACCACTCAGTGGCATAATTTTCTCCTTTTAATTAATATCATCTACCATTAAAAGTGCTGCTTTTACCTTCAACTAACAAAAACTGCATTATTTTTTTTGTTTGATGATGATCGTGGGCGTGACGCCTTACAGAAGCATGGCGGCAATGGCGTAAAACGAGACGAATCCACTAAAACAATACCGCGTAACACTTCATTGGTGCTGAGACGCAATCAAACCACGCCACTGTGCGTCATCTCTGTGATGCAACGTCTTTTCCCACTTGACTATTATTTTACCCTATTTTTATTATTTTCTGAATTAAGAATTATATAACGATATGACTGTGAACTTGGAAGATTTCCTCTCTTTGCAAGAGTCAACCGTAGCCTAATCCACTATTTAGACAAAGCTTACTATATCAATAGACTAAGTACATTGCCTCCATAAAGCGCTATGTTTCTCTTAACCCTGGACACTTGTAAGTAATTATATTCATTCACATTATACCCTCGTGTACACTGACATCAGAAATCATTAAAATATGTGAAGACTTCATATAGGCGATAAAATCTTATTAATGACATACTCTTCTTCGCCATATACAGTAAGGATAATTAAATCACGGAGGAAGAAATGGGCTGGACATGTTGCGCGCATGAGAGACGAAGGGTATATCAAATAACTAATGACTCGGAGACCCGAAGAGAAAATTCCACTTGGAAGACCTAGACATAGGTAAGAAGACAATTTTAGAATAGTTTCAGAGAAGTACTATTTGCGAGGGAATGGCTGCCTCATGTAAGCACGGCAAAAATCTCCTGGTTTTATAAAATAGATAATATTCCGTTAGCTTGCTTAGGAATTATCTATTGCCTTTGAGAAAGTGAGTAAGTAAGGAAGTAAGTAAGTAAGTAAGTAAGTAAGTAAGTAAGAGTGTATAATTCACCGACATGTAGATTATAGCTTAGAGCAGCCATATAGTTTAGGAATGGATTACGACGAAACCACATTCAATCTGGAAATATTGTCAGGAATTACTTTAGGCCTATTACTTGCACATAATGTAAGTAAGAAGCGCTTAAAATGAAAAATACGTTAAAAATATAATGTAGATAAGGTAATCGATAGCCGTGCATTTCGATAGAAAGCACAATATTATGACATTTGCTTCAATTGATATGAATCCGGCCTACATCAAAATATTGGAATATCGGAATTGGATAATGCTCGAGATATCAAAATAAACATCTTACTTGACTATTTACATTACCATGTAGTACAAACTTGTATACATTGCATAAAACTGAGATTATGACACAAGTTGATATTACAATGTACTTGAGACCGATTTTAAACAGCAAAACGTCGCAAGCAACGATTTGACTGTCTTGTTGTAATGACTCTTCCATGCGTACCGATAACTCGATTACTCGCTCTAATTAAACGAGGACGCTGAAACCTGAAAGCATAATACTTTACTTCAAGCTAAATTTAACATGGGCGAGAAATGGTTGTTGAATTATTATAGGCCTACTCCCTGTATAAAATTGATTACATCTAGTAGCCTACTAAGCGCATAGTACTTTGCAGTACGTCTCTGTGGTCGTGGTTTCAATACCTCTACCTTCAATAGTGCCAGTTAATCCTGAATTAGGTACATAGGAAACTTGTTAAGTATCAGAATATTACTTCCTAAGTTTACTTGGTGAACGGGAAAAATGTCTGTGTGCCGGAACGCTCGATATATCGAATACGCTTTATCAGATTATCATTTATTTGTATTTGTATTTATTTCCTTACACTGCAAACGGGTCAACAACCCGGTGGCAGTGGTGCAATAAATACCAGCCATACATATATACAGAAATAACACTACACATTAAATAAATACCAGCCATACATATATACAAAAAAGGCACACTATACATACACTTACACATTAAATATCGCAACATCTATCCACGTACCTGATATTTAAAAAAAATATATATATATATTTCCATTTAAAACTATAACATAAAAAAAATTGCATACTGTGAATATTTTAGAACAAAAAATTATACATCATATACCCTATTCAATATATTTTTAAAAATTTTGGCGTTAGCAGGAAACGTTTCGAAGATTTCTGCAGGTAAATCATTCCAATCCTGGATCCCTCTATTTAAAAAAGAAAATTTGGCAATATTTGTTCTCTGAGATCTACCCCTTATTTTGTATTTGTGATCCTTCCTACTTTTGTAATCTGGTTCTTTAATTTTGCTATGAAGCTCTTCCCATGCCGGTTGTTTCGTGTATACACAATACATACATTTTAATCTATTTATTTTCCTTCTGGATTCTAAAGATTTCCACCCTAGTGTTTTTAACATAGCCGTAACGCTGTCAGTTTGTTGGTGCTTATTCATAACAAATCTTGCAGCTTTTCTCTGCACCATTTCTAACTGTGTTATTAGACCTGCCTGATACGGATCCCATACACTTACAGCATATTCCAAATTTGGTCTCACTAATGATTTATAAGCTAACTCTTTGGTTTTTAAGTTGCTTCCCCTTAATGCTCTAAATACGAAGTGCAATGTTTTATATGCCTTGCTAATTGAATTTCCTATGTGTGTATTCCAGTTCAATTCCTTATTAAGAGTTATTCCTAAATAATTGCACGATTCTACTCTCGTTATAATTTCATTTTCCATTTCATAATTATAGCAAAATTTTACCCTTTTGTTGGTGAAAGATATTGCTTTACTTTTGCGTGCGTTTATTGTCATCCTATTTTCAGAAACCCATTTTTCTGTGCGAACTAAGTCTTCTTGCAGTAACTTCGCATCTAATTCATTACAAATTTCCCTGTATATAATGCAGTCATCCGCAAACAATCTGATATGAGATTGGATCGATTTTGGTAAGTCATTTATAAATAATATAAAAAGTAGTGGACCGAGTACGCTTCCTTGGGGTATTCCAGACGTAACTGGAGTCTCACGGGACAATATGTCATTAACACGCACTCTTTGGGTTCTGTTATATATGAATTCCTTAATCCAACCTACTACGCGCTTATCAATTCCCATTTCGGCAAGTTTGAGCATTAAAATGTCGTGAGGTACTGTATCAAAGGCCTTTTGGAAGTCAATTATAATACCATCAACCTGTCCTCCTTTGTCTAAAATATCAGCAATTTCCTGATATAGACCTAACATCTGTGACTCGCAAGAATAGCCCTTCCTAAAACCATGTTGTCTTGGAAAAAGCAAGTTATATTTATTACACAAAAATCCCTAATATACGCTTCAATGAGTCGCTCCATTTGCTTACACACTATAGACGTTAAGCTTATCGGTCTATAGTTTCCAGGATCAGTTCTATTCCCTGCTTTATAGATAGGAATTATTATGGCTTTTTTCCAGTCCGGTGGAATATCACTGTTATTAAGTGAAACATTGAATAACACCCTGAGATAAGGGACAATTTTTTCTTGTCCTAATTTAATAATGTCGCCTGATATCTCATCTGGTCCCATAGATTTCCCCTTACGCATATTACGTAAATTTGCGAGAATTAAAGAGTCTTTTATTTTCAATGGCTCGTGACATCTTTCGGCTAAATTTGTTAGAAGAGTGTCATCCGCTTTTTTTTGTTGACTGAATACTTTAGCATAACTTTGGCTCAACTGTTCTGCTTTTTCTGAATTGTCTGTTATTATGTCACCTTCCTCACCTTTCAACATCTGTATGTCGCCTTTATTTTTTCTTAGCCTTCTTATGTATTTATAGAAACTGTTTGAATTTGTAGACTGTAGAAGATTTGATAAATATACGTTTTGAGCATCCCGTTTCTCTTTAATCAGTTGTTTTTGAATTTCTTTGTATTTATTTTGGAAAGATTCTTCTAATTTCCTTTTACTATATGCTGTTCTAACTTTTCTCTTCAGTTTTAGGATTCGGTCATTATAGTATTCCGGATCTTGGTTTTGCTTTAGTTTAACTTTTGGAACGAATGTGTTAAGCCCTTCATGTACTATAGCCTTAAAATTTTGCCACATTTTGTCTATACTAGAACCCTCTCCAGCCCACTGCGGAAATTCATTTTCTAGATACTTTTGGAAACCGCTTTTATTTGCATATTTATATTTCCAAAGGAATTTGTTATTATTATTATTACAGTTATTTTTATCATTGTTTCTTTTAAGCTCCCATTGTATTCGTAAAGTCACACACAGATGATCACTAATACCTGGAAAAATTTCTGTATTGAATAAAAAATCGTATGGCCGTATCAGACAGATATCTAACACATTGTTGCCCCTTGTAGGCTTTTCTATTACCTGTGTTAGCCCACAGTCATTAATTAACGTACTTGCTAATATTTGTGAAGGACTGCCTTCTATCTTGGTTCCTGACCAGTCAATACGTGGATAATTGAAGTCTCCCATTATTACCATGTCTGTGTTTAAGAATGTGCCAGAACAAGCATGATATAGTTTTTGTAATATTATATTTTCATCACCAGGTGGCCTGTAACCACCGATAACTCTTAGTAACCGTCTGTCGCTATCACTTACTATATTTACGCATAAAAGCTCGCAATCTGAGTCTGTCCATTCTAAAAAGCTTGTAAGTTCATCCCTAACGCAAATAAACTTAGTATACACATTTATAACATCCTTAGGAAGAATCATATTGAATTTGGACCAAATCGGTTGACCATTACTGGAGTAAGGACCAATTAACGGTCACATGCTTTTAAGCAGCAAATCATCACTATACTAGCCTGGCCGCATGGCAAAATCACTCACTGACAGTTGTTTGTCCTCTTCCAAATGAGCCAAAAAATTGAAATTTTGCATACTTATAGCTTTTAGCCTGTAACCGAAGGAAATATTCCAAAAATCTCAAATTTTTCCATTTTACTTACCAAAAAACATTCAAAATGGCAGACTCATACTTATTTGGAAGCCTATATTAACTAAACGGTAAATCGTATCAAAAAACCGATTGTAGCCTACTAGCAGTAAAGAAATGATTTTGAAAGATATACAAGTTTGGCCCTATGACTTCTTGTGTCTCCAACGGTTCTATCATAGAGTTAGATTTTTTGGTTTTAAGTAAATTTTGTATATTTTCCTCACAAAGTGTAATTTTTTACACACTTATTGGACAGCTGGAATTATAGAGTCAGGAATATTGGCACATTCAACTGCCAAAAGCGTCTTTTTTGCTGCCCTACAAGTGTCTAAAACTGACCGGATATCCGTAACGTCATTCTAATATCTACTGATACTAATGTTTACTCATTTTCACATGAGCTAGAAACTTGAAATTCGGGAAACTTATAGCTTTTAACAAAATTTTTAATTGCTTAAAAGTTTAAACAATTTGGTAAGATGTTTTAATTGCTTACCGTTAAAACAATTTGGTAAGTGGTCCCTCATTCAATGATATTAATTTTTACCTACTTCAAATGAGCTAGAAACATGAAATTTTGCGAACTTACAGCTTTTGGTCTGAGCGCACTTGTTCCAAATCGATTTTAGATGCAGTGGAAAAATTAAATCATAGTTAAAATGTAGGCCTATGCTGCTTTATGCTGTTGTATTATATGTAAGTAATATCATTACTTCGTATTATCAGTCTACTTGTTTTTATTCATAGTATATTATGTTCTACGGAAATTTCAGCAATGAACACAGCAATCCTTGGATATTGTAGCTGCGGTTAGCGACTTGAACAGTACTCCAAGTAGTGTCATGAAAATAACAGTAAATAAAACAAATTTAACACGTACATACGACTTTCTTCCACATATTAATAACAAGTAACTTGTTTTCAATGCAAGGTGTGGAAATAACGTATGTATAAACGCCTCCATGGGAAGATCATACGACTTTAAAAGCCATAACTTTTAGTATATTACCATGAAACTTGAATAACTATGAAAATAAAAAATGGTTTCCATAAAACTCTCTGCAGAGACATCGGCTATTAAATCTCGAGATATCGCCAGGCAAAGATAAAACTGGAAATGGAAGTGACCATTGGGATTCACACATTTCCAAACAAACGGTCAATAAATTAAACATCTGATGTAAATAACAGATAGGCGTAAAGTACAATCCAGTATGCAAAGAAATAAGGTGCAGATGCGAGATTTGTGGTTCGATATGTGTTACTTGATATTTTCTAGAAAACAGATAAGCACAAGCTACTCCTTGATTTGGCGATGTATCTAGAAAATAACTATGGTGGAAGTATTCTACATAAGTTTAATGTAAATCTCTCTCCTGCTTTGTGATTATTTACGTGTTGAGATGGCAAGTTTACGCTAACGTCTGTCTTATTTTGTGTGTGTCCGTCAGATTGCACTTATGAATTATTATTAAAAGTCTATATTGATATCAGTAACTTGTGCTAATTCTATTTCGACTCTTTTTAACCTCAATGGACAACAATATTGCCCAAACTAAGTTTCTTTAAACAAATCGTAAGCTGTATTTCTATCTTACACATATTCGCCCTCCAAAAATTTGACGTTCGATCCCTGGCTGAATAATTGAAATGATAGTTCGCAGTTTTATGTAATTAGTGTAGGCCCTAGTAATTATTTATTCGAGAAGTTTAAAAGAAGGCTGTTTAACATTATTTTAAGTGTCCCTAAGGGAGAAAAGTCAGATGCAGTTATGTAGTTGAATGGCGAATATGAGCGGCGTATTAGCTGGTTCTATATAGCAACTAGTAGTAATAATAATAATAATAATATTGATAGGAATTTTTTTTAACAATAAATGGTTGTTGCTTCATTAATTCCAAGTTGTTTTCTGGACACAGCATACCCATGAATACTTATAGGATAAAATTGTCAAAATATTATTATATTAATATAATAATAATAATAATATTTTAATATTTACTCTGTTTCAAGGAATGAACTTAATTGTTTCTAAACAAAGGAGAAATGAATGACACACAAATAAGAGTGCATGAAGCAGAGCCAATGACAATAGGTTTATGATTAGTAATCAGCGTCTTTCCCACTTACCCGAAGACCGATTTTTTCTGTACCTCTTCATATTTCTTCATGAAAAAAGTAAGTTCTTGAGAGGGAAAGAGGTATTGTTATTTTAGAACTACATGAGGCCCCGCGTGCCTATGCTGTGTTGCGGTTTGAAACTGTAACCGCAACGACCTTCCATCTTCAAGGAAAGAAGTTGCATTTTATTTTCCCACTACAATACACAGAGCACGTCAAACAATAGCATGTACCCCAGTTTTTGCTTTTATGCAATCACAGCCTTTCTATATTTTCTTTTTCGACTCCCGATGAAGCATTGCTGACGTATAAGATCCTAAAAGAAATACCGACATGCCGAGGAACCTGAGAAGAATTTGTTATTTGTATAATTAATTATTATAATTTTTAATTAATGGTGATTTTTTATAAAAATGAACTTAATTTATAGGCCTATGTATTAAAATATAAATCCACATTATCTGTTATTTTATAATTAAATCATGATTATTATTTTCATTAATGTTAATTCAAAAGGAAAATTAACTATTTGGAATTTCTATTTTTATGTTACCATAGTGGAAATTTCTAATTTACGTTGCCTAAGCAGGGCATTAGTTTTAAAAAAATAAAATCGGCAGTTTTCCTAGGTAGCCCAAGTGTAAACAACTGAAAGATTTCTATTTAATATTACTTCCACTGTGATTCTTCTAAAATTATGTATGGTACTTAATAAGTATAATATACTATCCTCATGTTCATATCATTATTTCTTGTTAAAGATTACTGAAACTACCTACAATAATTATAACTAAAGCCATGCTGTAGTTCGAATAGTATATTTATTATTCACATATCCCATTTTTATTTATGTACTTAAGTCTACTAAACTAAAAAAATTACATAGCAGACTGTTTGACAATCAAATAAAGAAAACATTAAGAAGAACAACAAAAGAACACTCAAACAAATTAAGTAAGACAACATGCATTCAATTACAGTAATTACAAACGAAGAAAGTTAACAAATATAAGAACTGTATTTACATTTCTTTGTGACTTTATTACTGCATGCTATAAATTTTGCACATATTTCTATAAAAGACTGTTCTGGATTGAAATAGATCTATATAAAATTCATTACATAGATTATTGTACAAAACGCATAGTCTTAAAAGGGAGAATTCCTGTAATAACTTATTCGTGCATAATTTATATAAAATGTTAATCATAGGCTTTAGTAATAATCAGGCCTAAAATGCAAGAATAATAATTATATAAGCTAGTTTACCAATATTCTAGGGACAGAGTACAGTAGGCCTATACATTTAAATTCGTAAAAGCTTCCAGGTGATAAAAGGCGTTATATGAAAGTCTTCTACAATGACGAATTCATTTTTTTTCGTAGGATGTGGAGACAAGATTATAAATCTCTGATTTTCCTGTATAGAATAAAAAATAAAGTTATTCATAGCAATTCTATTGTTACAATTTTCGCAGGTAAACGTAAATCTCAACCTTCTTTAATCACCACTTGTAAAGAAATACTTGTTATTCCGAACTCGGGTCAGAGGGTAAACGTGACTATATCCCACCGTAGTCAGCACTTTTATGGGTGATGTTTTATTTAAAAGATTTATATATTTTGTTGGCTAGAATTTTGCTAACACCGAAAATCCTCAAGGCTAAATATATTGCCTCGTAAACATAAGCTTCATTTTGTGGATCTAGCCATGACCATGTACAACTAGACATGAGTTGTAAGATATTGTATCATATTAGCATGTAGGCTAGAGGGCGTAGATAAATTTTATGAAAACAGCAATCAGACGCCCTAATATGCTTGAAGCAGACTTCTGCAGAATGCAAGTAATGCCTGTAATATTGCTATCCTGATCAAGCACGATGTTCTGTAACGTAACAAAAACTTTAGAATCCTAGTGATCTAGTGGATAGGACCATTGATTCCTGTTGGCTAACACAGTGATCCTCTATATCCATGATCTGAACCTAACTTGTAGAAAAGCAAAGTATTCTTGGAGGACAGATCAATGTGGTATGCACGAAGCCATGGCTGACTGTGGACCCAGTGGTCCTGTGTAAGTAGCGTCTTCCTATCGTAGTATCGAATGGCAAATTTCAGGTTTTTTAGGTAGATTTCGAAGAAAAATCTACCTATTGCAATGGATACCATGTTATGATTTTTGAAAAATTATTTCATATCTTTACGTTTCATGCTCCCCTAAGTACAAAACCACCGCCCGTTCCAAAAAAAATTTTGTGATATATATATATATATATCTCAATTTTGCTCATTAACGAACTTGTCCGAACTATTGGGCCTAGAAATAACATAAACGATAGCGGCCGTAATTTTGAAGATATTTGAACCAAATTTTTTTATGTTATTTCTAGGCCCAATAGTTCGGACATGTTCGTTAATGAGCAAAATTGGCCCAAGGGGGTGGTCGGGGGAGGGGGTTGAAGTTTTTAAAAATGTATATCTCGGCCCCTATGAAGTATAGAGGGAAACTTTGTTTGAATAAATTAGAGTACTCCCTATGGAGTTCACAGTGACACCAACGATTCGGGGGTTCGAGTGAGGGTGGGGGTGGGGGATGAAAATTCGAAACTTTTGAAACCACGTCTTGTGGTGTATCGTTGAAAAGCTCTTGATGAGCACTCTACAAATCAATAACTAGTTTCTTGATAGCTCTCATATGACGCGAGATTTTAATGTTTGAAAATAATAACACTTAAAAGAATTATTATAATATCATAATTTTGTCTTGTTTAGCGGCTTTGCTCATTTTATTCATTGCTGATCTTGTGCACGGCCTCCCAGAATATTATATCCTATTCTTATTGTCAAAACAAATGATTGTAGGCTCTTCCTCTTTACCGAATTCAGTTCTTATTACTGCGGGTTTGCCATGCCAAGGCTAAAAAAGAAGAGTGCTGCGCAGCGATAATAAATTAAACCAAAAGCACTTTGAAATCTACCTCAGCCTGTAGGCCTGCCTAAAGGGATTTTTTTTAATATGGTGACAAGGTCCGGACGTCTGTCAGCAAAAAGGTTTATTTGAATTATACTCATTTCCAAAATGAAAAACATCAGTGGATGTGACCCAAAAGAAAACATTAGTTTCTTTAACTTAATAAGTATGTATATCTACCGAAGACCATGAAAACAGTTAAAAATAATAACATGTTCGCATTCCTCACTTAAATTCATTTCATCTTGTGGGTTAGATAAATCCTCTTCCATTTTAACTCTTAAGATTCCTTGTGACAGAAAAATCCCGGGAGACCTAGGTTATAAGTGCGATTTTATTGCAGATCAACTATATTATGCCATTCTGCCATAATTATATATTTGTTCTGTGTGAATAGGGTTAAAAAATTATATAGACCTATTTCTAAATCAAAGTCATCATTTGATGTATTTTAAATTAAGATTTGGCAAGTAATTCTTTAATTGCAAACTTGAAAATAATCAAAGTTAATAATTCTAACGGATGGAGGAATTAAATTGTAGTAGTACCTGACCTACAACACCTCGTTGTCCTGTTCTAAGTGCCTTAGGGTATTATAATGGTCCAAATTTTGCAACAGCTGAGCGGATGTTGCATTGATTTGATCGCAATTCGCCTTTAATATTTACCTCTGCTTAAACGAACTAACAAGAACAAACATAGATGATTTGTTTCCTCAGTAAGTTGGTAATAATTTTACAACAGTTGAACATTAGTTTACCTTGTTATATTCTGCTTCCTTTTGCTGTTTGCTTGTTGTTTATGACAGCAGTAAAATGTGAACCGGCGTTTACAGAAGACCAATCAATCATCTGAATGTGCGTCCAGACACGGTTAATAAATACAGAGATGAGAAGTGGGGTCGTATTTCAATGTTATTTTCTTAGATCAGCAATAAAGGTGGCATGTTTACGAACGTAACGTTTAGTAAGAATTGCTGAATAAGAAATAGAGAGTCTACAATTTCATTAAATTTTCTGGAGATCTTGTGAAACTATTGCGAATCAGCGAAAGAAAAATTAACGGAAAAGATGGGCGAAATTTCAACTTTCCACATTTTTAAAGCCAGAAACTTGAATTTCTGTATTATTCATTTACTTTGCCATTATTGATGTATTTAATGGATTTCATTATAGTTTACGTAATTATTGAATAAATAATCGGAGGTTTTGTTAAAATTTACATATTTAAGTAACTTCTATAAAATTTGTTGGAATATGTAGTCGAAGTTGTCCGTAATCCATATGAAGCTTTATTTTGTGTCAGAACTCTGTGTCAATCTAGTTGACTTGCCGCTGTGGTTGGACTTCCTTGATAAAATTTGTCCTGTTTTGCTGTCATGTTTCTTTATGGTTTTCTTAACCTTTTCATTACTATTGACGTATATATGCGTCACCGAAACATAAAAGCAGATATATAAACTTAATGTTACAATAATAAGAACCTTATCCACGCTTTAAAATTGCTATGAATAGAAATTAGCTATTTCTCTAAATTTTTCAAAAATGATTTCAAACTTACAAACCCACCGATATCATTTGATGAATTGATTATGTGAATACAAATTCAGCTTATAGTGATTAGCGTTGCTGACTACGGATCAGCGGAATTCGATCCCATGTACCTCCTCGGATTTCTCTGAGGTAAATCAGAATGGGATAAATATTTTTTCGTTTCTATTAATTAGATTCCTTTTGTTATATTCAGATTTGCTGTCTGTTTCAGTTATTTGGGATTTTACTATACTGTAACTATAAATTATCTGTCAAGGCATTAGAGATATACTAATTTGTAAATTTAAGGGAAAATGCGACGAAAATCTATTTGCTCTTTTCACCTATTTGCGCTGCTCGTAGGTTTGCTGATGAAATAAGGATATAAAAAAGAAATATGAAATATTAACTGATTTGACGTGACAAAAAGTTATTTTTAAAATGTTGTATTCTTATTGTCATTGTGTTAATGATCAATATTACAGAATTAACATAGTATACATCAAACGATAGCAAACATTCTTAAGATTAGTAGTCTACCTAGATATGTTTCGAATATTCATATATAGTCCACTGGAACCACGTAAATATTCCAACCATTGTCCCTAAATAAATAACTTCCAAATGCATGCAGGATAACAAACACGCTAAGGAAGACATTCGAACCTAATTATACACAGCGGAGACAACGCATAATATCGAAAACGTATGCCAAAGGGTAAACAGCATAAAGATAAATTTACTGAAAAAAAATTGCCCGGGATTTCCTTAGAGAGTAAAGGTGAAAGAATGATTTATTACTTCCACAGCTGCCAGGAAAAAGAGGGAAAGGGACTTACAGTAATAATATGATCAATGTAAATATAATGTTACGTTCGGAATATCACATTTTAAATTATTAATAATTTAAAAATTATGTGAAGTGATTTAAAACAGTAAACTAATGTTCAACTGTTGTGGGTCTACGAATTTTTATTTATAGTTTTCATGTGTTCTTAGTTTCTGTATAATTCAGAAATAGTTATTTATGATACAAGTGGTAAAACCGAGATTTTATTTTGTAAGTAGATATGTTTGTATAGAAAATAACCATATATATATACTAGGTTATCTCATATGCTATTATTGCAAGAGACTATTATTGTGATGCAAATTTTGTCAGCTATTTCCTTCATTTTGCTGACTACCTGAATTGAATTCCTCTATTATGGAGTAAAACTTTATTATTTCTTCATTAATACTCAGTATTCATTTTACTTAATTTTTTAGTTGGCCTAGTCCTTCTGGCCATACTGTCATCTCAGCCTCTACAAAAATGAGTAAATAATGTCGGCCAGTGCATAAGCATGACAATGTTATCATTTGCCGTATGTCTAAAAGAGCTCCGTCTCCTAAATCATATTCGTCTCCAAGGCCTATAGGTTTAAAGATTTAATCAATACAATATACCTATGGTTACCCTCAGTGGTGCATTCCCAAAATTTTAACAGAATATCCTATAGTCTTTCTTTTTGGGAAACTTTTAAGAAGTCATATTTTAAATTTGGGCCTACGAAGAAATAGTCAGTATGTGAAATGAGGATGCCAGGATCACACAGCGGGCAGATGAAGTATGCTGAGGATGACAATGAATTTATCGAAACAATAAATTGCCCGGTCAGTTTTATAATTTTAGTTTAAGTTCTTTACATGAAACACTCCGGGGGTAAGGGTGGGTACACAAAAAAAAAAAAAAAAAGTACATGAAATATCCACTCACTCATGTTTTCATGCCTTAAATTTAGAAAAATCTTTTGCTAATCTCACATTAAAGCAATAACAACGAATTTTTACCCATAATTTGGAATCGCCTAAAGGTAGTTTTTTAAGGCGTTTTTTAAGTCAAAAGATGAAATATATTTTAATGTTCACGTTTGTGCATGGGACTATAATAAAACTTTGATTGAATCCCACACTATTTTGATTCGACAGTAAAATATTCGCGTTTTGGTTCATGCTGCCCAATAAAAAAAGCAATCCACAGAGCCTCTTTTGTTTTACCACCAGAACTTTTTATACTCTCAAAGTGATCTATCAAGTCAATGCAGAATTGGAAAATATGTAAACAGATAAATAAAAAGGTATATAGGTGCATAAATAAACTGACAAATAGGAACATTGATGAAGAGGTAAATAGACAAATAGGAGGCCCTAACTAGGTAAATAGCAAAATAGCCTAAATTAATAAAAAATGTGATCCAAACAATGTATACGCATAGAAGCATAAGGCAAACACTTAATAAGTAAGCTTAAGCAAAGGGTAATTGGCTTATATCTGCATATACCCTCGACTATACCACTGGTTGGCCTATATTGTTATTTAAAGTCTCTGTGTCTACAGGAAATGTAACAAGTTTTCAATATTTCCATACCGGCATACCACTTTCATTAAAACAGGCTTTCTGCAACGGAAATGAGGTAGGCAGCGGATGTGATGGTTCACCTTATAGTTAATGTGTTAACTTGAAAGTTATTCTCAGGAGGAGATACACAACAGTAAAACTAGATTCTTTTTACGCACATGCTGAATGCGGAACTGACCTACAGTACTGCCGCACATTCCCATTCCTATAGCTTCATTAATATGGTGTCTTCATTACAATATTGCAGCTATTTTTGGGCACTGGGAACCGGCAGCATATTAACCTTCCAACATGTCCCCAAGCTCTGCCTATTCTTTCCAAATTCCTGTCTTATTTCTGCCCAGCCGGTTTTGGAATCCCCCAATCTAGTAGGCCTACATTTACTTCCCATCCAGGTGGCGACAAATTCTGGTTTCGGAAAAGCAAGCTATCTGGTCCATCTTACAGACTGAAAGCTCACGGCTTTAATAGGACGATTTCGTTTTCTTGAGTCATGGAATTGTACTAACGATGTCCTATAAATAATTATGGGACCAATTTGGGAGAATAACATATACAAACTGAGACCAGAAAAGGAGTTCTACAAACAAACATAAAAAATAGGCCATACTTTAGAAAAGAAGAAGAGTAAGACTCTATGGTCACATTTTCAGAATGGAAAGAGACCGACTTACCAAACAAATAATTGAGTAATAAGTAAAAAAAAACTAAACCAGCATTTTTCAAGGAAGTTGAAGCAGATTTAAAATTACTCAATATCAAAAAGGAGGATATTGATGGCGAATTTCCAGAGAAACCCAAGAAGAAAACGGGAAGTAAATGGACGGAAGAACGGAAACAGCAACATCGCGAAAGAATGAAGAAGTTTTGGGAAGGCTTCACGTGGTTCTAAGCTGGCCTAATCGAAAGGGAATAATATTAATAATAATGTGGAAAGTGTTATTTAAATGTATAATATCATGAGTGTTTTAACCTGTTAGAAAGTTCTATAGAAAAGAGAATTCTAAGTTGCGTTGCTCACCTGCTCCTAAACACAATGTCTGCTAGAAGAATTGTTGTACTATTCTTGGACTTGGTAATTGTTCTTAGAAGTTGTAATTGTTCTTCAAAGTTCCTTGCACTAAAGACATTTTAGAAAAAGTGAACATTCCAAACGATTCGTGTTTTTCGATATTCTACAACACTGACGTGAGTAGCCTATGTTCATTTTCCCTATTAAAAAGTTCTCATACTGTTTTTGCAGACTCGATCACCATGTAGAATATACAGGTTGCATTTTCAAAGATATCAGAATTATAAGATTTACAGACTGTTGCGGAATTTATGTAGTCTATTGTATGTATGGGTTTTTTGTTAGGTTATAGGGTACTTAAAATAATCTGATAATATTGTTACAATTTATTGTCATGAGTTTAGTGAAAAAATGTTAATTATTAAAAAAATGTTATTGTTCTTGTTTTCTTTTTTTACTATCACTGACCTTTATAGTAGGTAGCCCTTTATATTTAAACTATGAAGTTAGGATTTCTGATTTTATCAGAACTACCCTTGTTTATTTAAAAGAAAACAAATAATATAATACTCAGAAAACGCTGTGCGCAATATATATATATATATATATATATATATATGTAAAGAAACTTAGAGGTACGTTATTTCGGAGAACAGAGACGATATTCTTTCATTTTGACTACCATTTTTCATTAACGAAGTTTGATTGTTATCAGTGTTTTAAAATTGACTCTATCCACCTTATTTACCTCTGAGCATTACTGCATTAGTTTATTGATTGCCTAACATTTCCATAAGTCATGAACAGTGCTGGTAATTGTGCACTAAATATTTTTGAAAAAAAAAAGGCCAGATAAGAAAGCGATTCTAGGGCAGATTAGTTTGAAAGGTTGAACAAACTCTTTTGTATAAACATATTATTTTAAATATTTTATTTAATGGGAATTCAGTCCTCTTATTCAAATTAACTTAAATTAAAGCATAACTCCTAAACCATTGTCCAATTGTCAGAATTTTCCATTACTAGGACTTTACAGCATCCTTTATTAAGGAATTTACATAAAATGGTGTCATGATCGGGGAAAGATGTATTATAAATCAAAATAATAGAGATTGGTTTTGGAAAGTGGTTGTGAGTAATTGTTTCCATTTAGGCTATAATATAAGCTAATGCATCATATTACTGCCATTTATGGAGAAAATTGAGGACACGCACAACCCTAAGGTAAATTTTTGACCTCGAGACCTAGGTCAGTGGGGTTAGTCACACCTGATTCATCTGAAGGAACATGTGCAGAATATTGGAAGAAAATTTTTTTACGATAATGTTTTTTTACCCATTTCTCGTTCATACTCTCATGGTGGTAACTCGAATTTCCTACATCTACTTCCGATAACCTATTTTACCGTACTATTTATTACACAGATGCGTCATTATATCAAAACCATCAAAGTTTGATATATCTATTATTACAGACATAGAATATAATCATAACTGCTAGTTGAAGTATACAATTTCGTTTTTATCTGTCGTTACTTACTTTTTGTTTCTTCATATTGACTTAATATAATTCCTCAGAGAGCTAACTTGCATGCAAAACCTTCTAAACATCGAGCAATTGCGCCTGCTTTGAAGTAATTCCTGTATCGATCATATTGGTACTCTTGTATCTTGATGACAGCTATTAGTGAATTTACAGTCAAATTACAAATAAATTATGTTCTTGGTAGAAATATGTCTTTATTCTGTTCTGACAACAGCTTAACTTAATTTTGAATTAATTATTTTCTCATGACGATTGTTGGTAGAATTAGTTAGTATTCTATAACATTCAGTAGTTCGTTCACCCATTATGTAATGACAGGACGGTGATTTTATTTTAAACAACACAAATAAGAAAGTAATTATTGTTAAAATCTGTTACATTTTATTCATGGAATAGTCTTAGTAAATCGCACTCGAGATTACGAGATTTATCAGACAAATATGTAATCTCTCGTGGGATTACTTATGATAAACTCTCTTCACTCATCGATTTCTTATTTTGTCCCAGTTTGACTTCCTGTTATATATTTTTTTAAATTATATAATCACCTTCTTCACCTCCCTCCTTTGTCCAAAAACAATTAAATAACAAAGTCATCTCGGGACAAAAATTTGATTCACAATCGTAGGCTAATATTTTGTTTGTGTGATTTTTCCTTAATTTCTTATAGCATTATTTACTTTCTCTATTTCTATGGCTACCGACAAGTTATCGATACTTGTGATCGATTACGCCAAAAACTGAGGAATGTAAGCTATTCAGTGATTGCGATACACTACTTCTCTGCTATCTCTCTGCTGAGTGTGGAATGCCTATGTTAGATAATGACAAAGAGTGAAGAATCAACACATTTCGTATTTTGTCCATAGTAGTTGGTGCTATTGTGAGAATAAATCACGCCATTTTAGATTACATAAATGCCCACTTCTTGACAATTTTCTTTCATTTTGCATATTTTTAGCAACAAACTGAGTTTAGGCCTATATATGAATTCTATACGTTTTAATGAGCTTTATAACCTCAATTATGTTCATTTTCCTGGTTCTAAAAAAGAGCACAGCATCCCCTTATGGGTTATTAATTGCATAAATTATTTCGCGAATTAACCACAAAATAGAAGGAAGTTAACACCGAAATCAGCCATTTTATTTGACCAACTAGTCGATGACTAGTAATAAAAAAAAAGTTTTAATGGCTCCCGTTACGCTTTTAAACGAATTATTACTGTCCACCGTAATAATAACAGTTGTGCTTCTTTGCAATATATGACAATGCGATTTATACCCGGGTGATATTAGAAGCAATTTAATGATGATCAACGTTTGACTCACTGGCCCGAGGCACTTTCTCCAGCTTTTTCATCAGGTCAAGAGGTCTCATGCGGTCCAATTAGTTGCTTGCTGGTACAAAAAAGTGAGCCATGCATTGTTTTAGCCACTTTTGAATTGCCAAGGGGCACTAAACGAGCACCAGCACATGCTGAACGGAACGTGCTTTCTAATTCTTCTTTTCGTCTAAAGCTGAACAAATATCACGAACGACGCATGTACGAGAGTATGTATACTGTTAGTTTAACAGGAAAAGCTATACTGCATGTTATTGTTATTGTCAACATATGTACATTCTATATAGGCCTATGAAATTCTGCAAAGTGGGATTCTGATATCTCTTCACAGAAAATCTTTCACCGACTAGAAACATACAAGGGCAGTCCACAGAGTAAGTTTCTGGGGGCGTTTCCAGAAACAAAACACAGTTTCGCGGAAATATTTATTGCAACAGATACAGCAAGTATTCTGCTATTTTTCAACACAATCTCCACCAAAATTGAATATTTGTCATACCGTGGGACTAATTTTTTAATACTTGTGTCGTAGAAGTCTGCCGCTTGGGATTTGAACCACTGTGTGACAACCATCTCCGCCTCTCTGTCATTCTCTGTCATTTTTCGAGGTGCAGGAAAAAATGGAAGTCAGTGGGAACGAGGTCCGGGCTTTTGGTTGGATGTTCAACACCTCCCTGCCGAACTTCTGCTGTAGACTTGCTGGGAGGTGTTTAAACCCTACGATCTTCTTTAAATTTTGTAGGCCTATACAAGATTTTTTGCATAAATAATACTACGAGTTAAATCTTTTATTTGAAACGTTTTTCCAAAGAATTCTCTGAAGGGTAGTCATAAGCCAGTTAGCGTTGTTATAAACTCAGGCTTTAAGACTTGCCTGGGGATCAACACGCATTTGTATGTGACTCAGACAACTGAATTTAAGAAAAATGCTATCTGCATTACGACCTCTTAATTTTTATCAGAATATGAATTCAGAAAGTTATATTACCCATACTCTTGAGAATTTTATTTAAGTGTAACATTTCAGAGAAACAGAATAAACATTATACCAGCCGCTCAACTATGATACATTTTGTGATTTGACGCCTAGGTCTTTCGGTGCCTTTACACCATCTTCAGGGCATTTTTTGCTGGCTTGGAGTTCCAATAATTAAAATAAAAACTGTATTTCGTCACATTTATAAAATAAGATAAAATTTATAAATCTCATAGAAGCACTGAGATTTTATAAATTTTATCTTATTTTATAAAAGTGACGAAATGCAACTTTTATTTCAATTATTGGAACTCCAAGCCAGCAGAAGATGCCCTGAAGATGGTGTAAAGGCACCGAAACACTTGGGTATCAAATCACAAAATATATCATGGTTGAGCGGCTGGTATCATGTATAGGCCTATTCTGTTTCTTTGATCGACCTCAACGGTATTGAACATGTATTTTAGTACCGGTAACATATCGGATTTTTTAATCAGAATTTCAACTGAACTTACATACACATGTTTTTTTAGTAGTGGATTTACCAGCAGGAGGTGAAAGTATTGACTGTTTCTTTTACATTCTTATTATTGTCATGGACAATTATTATTGTCATGGTTTGTGTTCATTTTAACGATATTGAATTTTAACGATTGTGATATTAGGTTAAATAGTGGAGATGATTATATAGGTTCTTTATGGATATAAGAAATATGTTTATATTTTCCGTGTATGATGTCAAAGAATTTTTAATAAATATATAAAACTGGCCAAATTATGCAAAAAAAGTCTATCAGGATGCAACCACAAATTCACGAATCACCCTAATTTCTTCGAAACTCTATGTTTAAGAACTTTTAAAACCATAAAGTCCACCATTTCAAAGGTGATTTCATGAAATTTTGCATATCTCTGTATAGAGAAAAGTGTGGATTTTATCAATAAAATCAAGAACATAAAAATTAAATTGAATTTATATTGAGATAATTCAGATTTCGTGATTAATTTGTTACTTATTTGAGGAAAATATTTTCAATTACTTTCATAATTATCTTTGTTTTTACGGATGTTATTATTGTTGGAAAATATTTTCTAGGCCTACAATGCGAACACTAAACACTTTGGTGTTTCTATTCTGGGAGAACTATTTTAAATTTAATAAAATACTGAGGAGTTTCCGAGATAGCTAATATAATCATACAACCTCACTTAGTATTCCAATTCATTGCGTACTGCAGAGTAAATAATTACAGTAACAATCAGGGAAAGACGTAAACTGTTTATGGGTAACTTAACATGGATATGGATGGCAACGTACGCTTCTATATTTCCTTCCGAATATTCCGATAGAAATTTGAATAATCAAAACCTCTCTCCGTCTAAATGTCATGTAATTCGCATCCAAGGTATGTTGTATCCACTGCATTCAGCATAGAGTATCACTGAATATGTATATGAGATATGTCATCTCATACAACATGTGAATAATTCAAGTCATGGAAATAATTATTACATATTAGGAATACCTGTATAAACGCATTAATGTATTCGGCTAAACGACTTCCGTATAGTATGAGTTGTCATGGGGACTATATAAATCAAATAGCTGGTTTATGTTAGTTACTGTGGGAAACTGCAGTTATCGAGTCAATGGAAGAATTAAATCAATACGGATCACGCAAATAAGATATAGTGCACGCCGCTTATTGTAATCACTTCGGGATGTAATTTATCTGATAATGTTAACTGATTGATAACAGTAAACGAAAGAATTAAATGAAAGTTATTTATTCATATATAAGATAATTCACTACAAAACAGAATTAAAAGCTATTTATTCGTAAAATAATACGTAATTGTGCATCATTGAACCACACGTAATACAGTATTAGACTTCAAGCAACTATGTTTTCAACCATTAACATTTTAAAATTGTTTTTATTTTCCTTTAGGAGTTCATTAACCAATACTCCATACTCAGTTACGAGTTACGAGCGTTTTTGGAAGTCTATACTGATCTGTGGTGAACGCACGTGGCAAAACATCTAACGCTTGTCTTTTCAAGGATTTTCATTTTACACTAGCCATAACTGCACATCAACACTATTATCTTCGTAAATCAAAAGCTGCAGCTTAACTGTGGGGTGAAACATGTTTTATTGCTTAGAAGAGTAAGGTAGGTAATATCACCCCCCCTCCGAACTGTCATCCCCTCGAACTGGTCATCCAGTGAGCTGGAAAACGAAATTTTGAATGACGTACTTTACTTGGAAATATAGCCGTAAAAAGAAAAATGTGAAAACATAATACGAATCTTTGATCACAATAAACAACATTTTTCCAATGTATGAGTATTAATCCGCACGGGACTGCATAATTATAAATGATTACATTACCCGATTGATAACATCCGCGATTACATTAAGCGGTGTTCATTGTATTCAATTCTATTTATTAGCTTATATGTTTTATCTATAGTAACGTTGTAGTAGTTAATAGTTAATAATTTTTAACTTTTATTATTTACGAACTAATGACTCTAAACAGGATTCGGTGGTCCGTTCTGGTATAGGCCTACTATGGTCTGAGACATTCAAATTACTGACAATAGGCATAATCTTACACACGAATGTCTTTTGTCCTAGAATTGATCCTGGCACTTGTTTTTGCTAAAATCGAGGTCATAGCTCACCCATATGAATTAGGTGAAATGGAAAACCCAACCGTCTTCATCGAGGATTTAATTCTCTACCCTCTGCCTTCTGGGGTCGAGCGCATTCAGTCAAGCTACTTCTCAAACAACTGAAAATGTTTAAACCTGATTTCTGAGGAATTTCTTCGGTAACTGTTAGGAATTGTTAATTATGGCATTCAATGCTTGGTAGTTTTAGCCTATTTTATAGGTTGGTTTTAAGTGCTATAAGTATGACATAGGACAATGGGGATTTCTATGTGTCCGAAATAAGTCATGCAGAGAGTTCTAGTCCCAAAAATTTACATTCTCATCCTGCTTAAGGTTTACAAAATTCAGGGCGAATAGCAAACGTAATAATAGGATCAAGCGTGCCAAGATGATCAAGTAGGAAGTTTTTAATCTACTAGACACCGTGAGAGGCTTATCAATTGTCAACGTCGGTATAGTCTCGAGTTATGTATGAGAAGACTGCCATAGGTTTAAGCAGCGACAAGTAGGATCAAGTAGCAAGTATGCCAACAGTATGAAATAGCAGAATCATAGGATCAAGCAGCAATCATTCAACACTCAAAATTCGAAAAAGCAAGAAAATTTTAAACTCGTGCATTGGATCAATTTCGATTAATTTAGTAGTAGTCCAGGCAACGAACGAAAAATAGAAAAAAAAATCGTGTAGTTTTGAAATTTTGCAGAGTTGTCGGAGGGAGTGTCCTGAACAACATACTAAAAGTCCCCGAAGGTGGGGGTGAGCGGGGGGCAGGGGGGCCCGCGGAAGGTCCCTATTTTATGTTTTTCGCTTATATCTAAACAATGGTGCATCGTAGAGGAAAAGATGCTATATAAAAAATTCAAGCTGATAAAATTTCCTACAAGTTTGACTCTACACATTTCTTTCTATTCTCAATAGTTTTCGAGATATCCGCCAGCGAAAATAACAAATTTTGGAAAAAAGCTCTATCGCCTCGCGCTTTTCGACACACTTTGCCTTCTAGCGCTTCAGCCCTTAGGTATACAGCAATGTTCTCATGAAAGAAGTTGTAGGTAAATAAATTATCATGAAAATGAGTAGTCACTTGTTACTTTGTCTTCAAATGTTCAAAAGTTATAACAATTTTAAGATTAGGTCAAATTTCGAGATTTCGAAAGAAAACCGTACATCGCAGTTTCTCTATATTTAGGGGTTATATCTTTGTACATAAGCTGTATATTGTGTCTTTACATCATGAAACAAGTGGAGAAACATCACTCAACCATTAAAGTTGAAATTATTAAAAATCCGATCATGGTACAAGCACAGTACATGTAATGGAAAATACATTATATTGCAGGCAAGAAAGGAAAAAAGGGACAAAAAAATCATGTAGTTTTGAAATTTGGCAGAGATGTGGGGGAAAGTGTCCTAAACAACGTAGTAAACGTCCCCATGGATAGGGGGTGAACGGGGGGTGGGGGAACCTTTACCGGTAAATGTAATTTCCCTCAGTTTTCCCTAAATACACAAAAATACTGTGGGTTCTAGCAAAATACAGTTTATGCACAAAATTAAACTACATTAAAGTTCTTATAAAATTAATCTGAATGATATTTCTGTAGAATTTATAGTTCAGGAAATAGAAGGATATGAAATATGACACAGTTCTGGAAATTCTGTTTTACATATACACCTATACATTATATTTTTTAACAAAAGAGAAGGCAGATGATAATTAAATTAGCAAGATGCCAAGCAAGCAAACTAGTTCTTAGAATAATATTTGTACTAAAGGTAAACATCACACACAAAATAATAATAATAACAATAATAATAATAATAACTATTATTATTATTACAAAAATCACATGGTATGAGTGTACTTTATAAGAAAAATAAATCAGGCCTATTAGCCGTTCTATTTTTCGCTTAAAATATCATTCCTAAAAATTGTAAATAGTTAGAAATTGTAAATATTTAGAAATTATAAGACCTAATAGGCCTACATAGTACTTTAAATAAATGTTTAGTTGTCTATTTTTTTTAGTCTTCAATGCTGGAATCCTAGTACTGTACATCACATGATAAGTTAGGGTTATATTTTTCTATCTACCGAACACTCAGTATTTATACATATATATAACATTAATTAAAGAGTGCCTAAACAACTTATTTTGCTTGGACGTCATCAATTTTAAATTCATCTTCTTCTTCTAATGGTATACTGTTGTATCAAGACAGGTTTCACAAACGGATGAGCATTTAATACTAGCTTTTCTGGATCCATATCTTCCACCACACCGAGTTGCACAGTGACAAAATATGATGTGCAAATATTCTCAGGAACCACATAGACAAAACGTTTATTCAAAGTAATAGGTAAGCCTGCTATTCTTAGAATCTTTAAATATAATTGTCTAATTCCTCACCATTTTTCAAAATACCGGTAATTTTTTAACGAAACATAAAAGTCTCAGCTTTACAAGAAGAATATTAATAATAATAATGATAATGAGTTTTATATGTAACGTTAACCATTAGTAAGTATATTTTTCTAAGAACTAGTTTGCTTGCTTGGCATCTTGCTAATTTAATTATCATCTGCCTTCTCTTTTGTTAAAACATAAAATATATAGGTGTATGTAAAACAGAATTTCCAGATCTGTATCATACTTCATATCCTTCTATTTCCTGAACTATAAATTATACAGAAATATCATTCAGATAAATTTTATAAGAACTTTAATGTAGTTTAATTTTGTGCATAAACTGTATTTTGCTAGAACCCACAGTTTTTTTGTGTATTTAGGGAAAACTGAGGGAAATTACATTTACCGGTAAAGGTTCCCCCACCCCCCGCTCATCCCCTATCCATGGGGACGTTTACTACGTTGTTTAGGACACTTTCCCCCACATCTCTGCCAAATTTCAAAACTACATGATTTTTTTGTCCCTTTTTTCCTTTCTTGCCTGCAATATAATGTATTTTCCATTACATGTACTGTGCTTGTACCATGATCGGATTTTTAATAATTTCAATTTTAATGGTTGTGTGATCTTTCTCCACTTGTTTCATGATGTAAAGACACAATATACAGCTTATGTACAAAGATATAACCCCTAAATATAGAGAAACTGCGATGTACGGTTTTCTTTCGAAATCTCGAAATTTGACCGAATCTTAAAATTGCTATAACTTTTGAACATTTGAAGACAAAGTAACAAATGACTACTCATTTTAAAGATAATGTACGTACCTACAACTTCTTTCATAAGAATATTGCTGTATACCTAAGGGCTGAAGCGCTAGAAGGCAAAGTGTGTCGAAAAGCGCGAGGTGAAAGAGCTTTTTTCAAAAATTTGTTATTTTCGCTGGCGGATATCTCGAAAACTATTGGGAATAGAAAGAAATGTGTAGAGTCAAACCTGTAGGAAATTTTATCAGCTTGAATTTTTTATATAGCAACTTTTCCTCTTCGATGCACCATTGTTTGGATATAAGCGAAAAACATAAAATAGGGACCTTCCGCGGGCCCCCCTGCCCCCCGCTCACCCCCCACCTACGGGGACTTTTAGTATGTTGTTCGGGACACTCCCTCCGACAACTCTGCAAAATTTCAAAACTACACGATTTTTTTTTTTCTATTTGGTGTTTTTCGACGTTTATTGACTGGACTATAGATAAATTTTAAATCTATCTAATATGCTTATGGGTAATGTAACTCATTACTCAGGACTGAATAGAACTTAACTTTTTCACTGATACTGACGTATAGGCTAAATTCGTCACCTCAAAAAATTGTATTAAAGCAGAGCTATAAGGTTGATAGAGAATTCCTTTATGTAGAATTCTGGGATTATTATACATGTGATAACATATTGTCATTACAGAAACCAGTTATTCCGTTTAAATTTTTCTCATCAATTTCAAACTTAGAGCCCAGTGATGATTTCACTTAAGGATTACTTATATTTGTACATTGACTTTAGTTTAAGAAAGGATTACTTATATTTGTACAATGACTTTTTGTCTCAAGAGAGCATTAAGCGAAAGTTGTATAAATCAGTAGCTTTTATATACCTTGGTATAAATCTTTCAGTTTTCAAGAATTTGATTTCATGCCTTTCTGTACAGATGTATCAATTCTTGGGCGTTTTCTAATATAGTAATTGTGTATTGTAAAACTTAGTATGTTAAAGTGCTGCTGAGCCTATTTGGGACAAAAATAAATACCGCTAAGCCAAAAGGGCGTACCTAGTTTTCTATTCCCTCAGTGCTACGTGATGATCACATAAATAGGAGTTAATTCCTAAAAGCGACATGATAAAAAATAATTTCAATACTTTATATTATCTATTTATTAAGTGCCAGAAAGGTACTTTCTGAGGCTGTGTGGTGGACGAGAAAATGTCTGTCCGTCTGTCTGTCTGTCTGCCTGTCTGTCTGTCCATGTGTATGTATGCGCAATAACTCAAATACGCTCTATGGAATTTTCATGACACTTGGTGTACGCATTTATAACGCACATGGGAAGAAGCCTATTGATTTTAGACCAAATTGGTTGATCAGTACCATAGCAATGCCCAATTTAGCTGCTATTTTATGGTAATATATTAGACTGAATTTATGAAATGCAAATCAGTTCTCATGAAAACATATTGTTTTACAGTGTTCATATACGACTTTGGTGTTGCAATACAGTTAGCTTTGACGAATAACACTACCCACATATTCCTTCATATATGCTTATCAAACTTTAGACCTTCGTTCTTCCGTAAGCCCTGATTAATGAATCGATCTGAAGCTTAACTCGGAAATCGATTACAAAAATAACTTATTTTCTGCATATCATATTTGCAAATGTCACTGATTAAACAAAAGCATTCTGGCACTTTGTTACATCAGTTTACCTGATTTTATTCATATTGGAACTAGATATTTTAGGATGTGGTTTATAGATTTTGTAACTCTACGAATATAATGGCACAGTATCTGCAATATTATATAGGAACTAATTACAGTGGTGGTCTTTGGACAATTTATTAGAAAATCAGAGATAATAATTCTTACTTTTACTGTTTCTCCATTTTACCCTAATTACTATCAGTAGTTTGTGGTCACTATTTCTATTGTATTACGAAAGAACAGAATAATAACAGAAACTTAGGCTATATGTGAGAGAATACTGCTTAGTAATTGCTACTTTTAAAGCAGATATAACGGTAATAAGCAATGAGATATCACAAAGTGTTACAGGCAACGATGTAAATGGTGCAAAAGGAAAAAAAACGAAAGGGGTAATTGTGAAAATTACAGTGCGATATTTTAAAATCGGTTGACAGAATAAAGTTAGAAGCTCAGATTTATTTGGCGGTAAAGACTGTGTTAATATGAGAGTACTATTCAGAAACAACCGCAATCAGTCGGTTATTGAGTTAATATTTCTCATTTTAATCAGATGTTAGCTAACCTTCCTGAGTTTTTTGTGGTTTGAGATTATTGACGACTGGAAATATCTAGCATAGAAATATTCGTAGAATTAAGACCACTGGTGCTTCCACTCACATAACAAGGTCAAGTTATGAGAAGATTTATGTAGAATTCAAATATTCTATGAGATTTAGAGAATGTTATAAAAGAATACAGGTCAACTGGTGGGGTTAGCTGAATAGAAATCTCGGAGGACGGTTCGCATTATATTGTACGTTACTAGATTTTTCTTTTCTCTGCTTCAAAGTATTTCGTCATAATTATCATAACATTCAACATTATTAATTTAGTAATTATCATAATTTAATATTTTGATTTGAATATTCTCATATGTCTTAAAGTCTCAGAATTCATCAGTGCTGATAAATGATTAATATGAAGGTTATCATTCTAAAATCTTACGTTTCCATTTTTTAAA
Source organism: Ectobius pallidus (assembly GCA_964059195.1). Lineage (NCBI taxonomy): Eukaryota > Metazoa > Arthropoda > Insecta > Blattodea > Ectobiidae > Ectobius > Ectobius pallidus. Next base: position 130,021,742 of record CAXKWD010000006.1, read on the forward strand.
TGTCTCCATATTCTAGTACAGTATTAGAAGTAAAATGTTAGGTTTTATTAATCCACGTGTTTCATAACCTACAGGTTGTCCGTTTGCTGTCTTCCCATTCTATGCCATTCTTCTTTTGCGTAGGCCTAATTTGGCATTACTTGTGTTCAACCATTACGGCACAGACATTTTGCTCAAGTTCGCGGATTCGATCTCGCCCCAGATTCATGACTTTATGAATACATAAATCGAGCACTTGATCTTGCAAAAATGCACAAATTACACAGACCAACAGACATTTTGGTGCCTTAGAATCAGTACTTATTCTTGGGTATATTTAGGTTGCTGATGCCAAATGTGCCATTAGTTTTGCCCTATCAGCTTTAGTTTTGTGAGATATGATATTACCATTATGCATATTATCCCATTTTACGTTTGATATAAATAAAAAGGTGCCTATTTTTAGCTTCTAAATCATGTGAAGAAAAAAGCAACACACTAACATTACATTACAATAACAATTTAACATGGGGGTCTTTCAAAAAAATTATATTATCAAAATTACATACTGTACGGTCATTTATGACTTATGAGCTGTCAGTTTGAGGGCCAAAAAATAATCCAGCTTTTAGTTTTTCTGTACTTAGTGTCCAAAGTATAGACAAGAACCTTCACTAGCTATATTATGAAGGAAGACTTTGTTTCGCTAGAATAAAATCTATATAAAAGTAGAACTGGTAGAGAAAAACTGTTTACATATTTGGAATAAGTATAGTCAAAATCCGGTAAAACATCTGAGTCACCAAACAAAAGGTTATTTTTTGGGCTGTGTTATCTGCTGAACTTTCTTAGATTTGCTCCATTCTAAATGAGTTTTTCGCCCTTAGTGAAAACAGCTTTTCGAAGTAGTTTGACCAAAATCAAGAGGTTCTTAAATACCGCTTATTCAATCTGAGTCCCTCTTAATCCAGACTTAATCCAAGAATGTTATACTAATGAAGTAAAAATTGAACCAAAACGAAATTTTTATTGAAGTTTGTCATCCTTCATGGATAAATTTCTCTTAGTTGAGCTTGGCGATATGCTAATAACTTACCTTTAACAATTCTGTTTTCTCGACTTTTCCGAAAGCAGCTCTAACAATTCTGAGAATTTGATTTGATAGTGTGGTTCAGGAATCCATCTAACAATTTTGTTTAGACGTCCAAAAGTAGCTCGAATTAAGACAAAGTCATAACTTATTTGCTTTTCTAAATTTCGCTTTCCCTACCCTTTTGGTCTACTACAGAAAAGGAAATGACCTACTCCAACCCAGGAGGTTTATTTCATGTTTGAATAACTGGAAACGTCTGATCTGAGATAAAAATAATTAATATGAGCCTATCTGTGTATTTCGTTTGTAACATGAAATCCCTTACATATCTTGCTTACAACACGTTTATTTTCTTCAACAATAAAATATAGCATGATTGAAATAGTTCTCATAGTAGCCTGTTGTAGTACTCAGTCTCGTCGGAAGGAAGTTAGACCTCCGTTAATAATCTTTTCCTATTTTGAAAAAAAATAGCAATTATTAGGTATATATTTAACTCCAGACGTTAACATTTGTTATATTTTCTTTCATTTGTAGACTGAAAAAATAATATCCTCCAGTATTCAATTACTCTATTTGATAATGCCAAATGCAGTCTAGCTATTTGCTCCACTTTTAGTCCATATCTCTTACATAATTAACATTGTAAATTTCTTGAAAGAATAAAAAAACTATCTGCACAAGACTAAACAACTTGTTTAATTAAGGTCGGCAAGAAATCTGTATCTCATCAACTCAACAAGTTTACCTGAAGTTTGCTTCTTCTTGAAAATTGGTCTCTTACGTAAAATCAACTTTTCCAGCGAGGTCATCCAAGAAGCGCGGAGTTTTACCATCACTTTTTTTTTACATTTTGCCTGATCGATCCAACGTAGTTTTATAATTTACTACCTTAAGAAGCCCAGCGTAGCCCGGGATTTATATGTTTGGTGTAACTCGAAATTAAATTATGGAGGACATTTGATTTTCAAACTCAAAGACCTTATAGGTTTATAGGTATCTAGAGTTTCAAGCGAAGAAGAACGACTTATCACACTCAAACTATTAGCTTAGAAATCGCTAGATATAGCTTTTATCACTCATACTGGACTTTTTGCAACCCATTGCTTCTACATACCATGCTTGGTAAGGGTTGAGATAGGAAGAAATAGAAATTCCGGCAACAAAATATTTTACTGTCTTTAAGGGACAGATAACCCTTAAAAATAAATGCAAAGGCTTACCAGAAAACACATACAGTTAGTTAGTTTTTCCCCATCCTATGGGACAAGGATCCAGACCCAACCAAGAGACATATAATTTGTTTGGGCAAAAAATCATTAGTAGGGCGCCTCTCTGAGCGACTTCGAGCATCGGGTCCACAGTGATCCAGTGTTCCAGTAGCATACAGAAACCGTCGTCATACAACAGACAGAATTCGTCGATTACACAATTTGGTTCAGCAGTGCGAATCCATGATTCTGTCAATGTTCCTGTGAGATTTACCAGCAGTTATCTGTTGTCCGAAAAGTCAGCTACCACAAAAAAAATTGAAAACAAATAAATCATCATGATGCTCGGCAATAACATTAATTCTCGAAACCGAAAGTTTATCTTTTTCTTTCTGCCAGGTAATTTCTTAATTCATTAGCAGATGTCTCATTTAATGAAACATGTGTTTAATGTTGTACACATATGGAAATTATATAAAATAGGGGCCAAAAGATCACAGCAATAAGTAACATTCGACTGTAATGTGGTGTGTGAGAGTTAGGCTTATCGTAGGCGGGTTGTAGAGAAGAGAAACACATAGAGTTTTCATTACATTCCCAGGCGGCTTCCTTTTGTTAGGAGGAAAGGTTTGCCGACAGCTCAACCCATGTTCTTTATTTTTACCGCACCAGTCAGCTAGTTACCTCAGCCAATCAGAATCTATGAATGTCCTGTGATGGTTGTGACATCTACTCATTTACTTCGCATGGAGAGAAACGCGGGGTTGCAAAATCAAGTTACAATAAACAATAACACGTGTGCATTGATTAAAGCGTGGGAAGAACTGATGCCAGTGCTAAAAATGAGAGAATATTGCAACGTTGTTTTGTTTCGGAAAGCGGAAAAAAGACCGACTTAATCAGATCAATTAACGTAAAGAATCTACTTAATGGTTATTCCTTTGAAGCCGCCTGGGTATTTAATGAAAAACTCTACTATAGCAAGAAAAGGATATGCCTAATAAATGAACGAACTCCTTTCCAGGCCATGTTTAGGCCAAATCTCTCATATCTAGGAATAGAAATTTGGGTACGGAAGGCCGTGTGCACCTTTCTTGCTCAAACACACGAAATGACCGAAGGCCCCGGGAATCATGGTCAAATTATTATTGCAGTCAATATACGCTCGTGGTGTATGAATCCCGTTCAACCTTTCGCCCTTTTTACCCGGGCTAACTCAGAGGTCGCTTGCTATTTTGTCAAAGGAAGGCATCCGTACAAGGTCCACGGTAAAACTGAACCCTGATTACAAGATTCGCGTGTAAGTGTTAATAAATAATGGTTTACTTATTTTACTCTTTGTTACTTTATTTTTGAATTAATTATCGCGGGCGGAGCCTCAGGCAGCTGCTAGTGTACTATAGGGATTAATAAATTAACAACCACAATAATTACATGTTTAAAATAATTGGATATTGCTTCCAAAAATTGGTTTGAATTCAATTTAAAGATTTGCCTACATTTATATTGAACATTAAAAAACTGAGAAAATAAATGTTGTAAATTTTCTGACCATAATTAAAAATATATTTTAATGTAATACTCGTCAAAGATTTCGACACAGTAAAGTTTAAGAGGATGCTTTTTCTTGTATGATTATGCAAATGGAATGTAATGGAATTGGACATTTTTTTGAATTTTCAGGTAGGTAAGGTAGGTAATATGTTCAGATCTGACATAAGAAGGTGGGATCTGATATGTTTCGCGATTGAATTGTAGTTCTCTGCATATTTCTAATCCTGAGAAAACCTAATATATCTCAACTAATCTTAATGTAAACAAATAGATGTCAGCGCAAAATAAATTGTCCAGGTCTGCTCTACGAGATTGCTTGAGGTGGAGTCTATAGATTCAGTCTTTGCGATACATAGGCTATATTACAAAACTAAACGGAACTGTTCGATACCATTTTACTGCCAGCCTTCGTGATCTGTTTAGACGATGCGTTCCATGATAAGTATCACTTGTAGCTTTATGTGACGTTTTATGAGGTTCTAAAACTATGTTCCTTGTTACTACAGCGATCGCAACACGCAAGAACGCTGAATTGTGGTTATTACAGGAACAGACGTTAATGTAAAGTATCACCGAAGATTTAACCTCCTTAATACATTAGCATTTTCAACTATTTTTCCGGTGTGATATCTCAATTGCACTACCGGTATTCATAACGGTTATTATTCTATAACTTTATTAGGCTACTTACTGTTTGCACTGCATTAAAGGATGACCCAAGTGTTGAGAGTGAACTGTGCATCCTAGAAATTTGAAATTTTGTATACTTATTTAAAATATAAACCTAATTTAAGTTTAAGATTTAATTTTAATGTCTTAATTTGTTTTATAGATGTTAATAATTAACATTAATTAAATTATTTAATGGATCAGATGACTAGATTATGTCAGGAATGTATGTTAATAATTATACCTAGCACTAGATTAATTTTAAAATGTGAAGTATATACGAGTAGTAGGCTTTTACGTACTAGATGAGAGTATATATTCTTCCTTTACAAATTTAACAGCTGAAAGGCATGTTAAATTATAGCTATATTAATTTTAAAATATAAACCAAATAGGAAGTTGTATATAAATTAAATTAGTACTAGGTGTGTGTGTATATATATATATAACTATAACTATATTAATTTAGCCTCCTATTTAGTTTATATTTTAAAATTAATATAGCTGTAATAATTTAACATATCCATCTTCTGTTAAATTTGTAGAAGAAGAATATGCACTCTACATACATTATACTATATACTCATCTATATGTAGGATACATATATATATATATGGTGCTGAAATGTTTGGGTGTTTTGTTGGACATGCCTTCATTTTGGTGCCTTTGCAGACAAGGGAAAGTCATATTTACGCCTTCATAAACACCATTTACCTGAAGTAGAATTGAACTCATGAACTTCGAAACAGAACACCAGTCTGCAATTCAATCCAATAGTTTTGTTTTGTTTATTAAATAGTCTTGTTAACTCCATCGTGGTATTATTAGTGATATTTCAGGTCGGGTGTTAACTGATGACGAGAGGTAATTTTTATTGGGTGATATTATGCGTTATTACATTTTAAAGGGTCAACTAGACCTCATCGCTGTCTTTATGAAGAATGACTGAACACCTCGAGAATCCAGAACGTCCGGTTGGTGCCATCAGACATCTCAAGCATTTCAAGCGGCCCGAGTTCTTAGTTGTTTATGATCTATTGTTATCTTCCTTGAACATGCTAAAGGTAGTTTGGAGTAGCTCACAGATGTTACTGTTTTCATTTAAAATAATTAACCTACCGTTTCTGGCTATTAAATTTAAATGTACAGCGTTCCCCCGAATTTATGGTTATACGTGTTTTATTTTATATACAGGGTGTTTCAAAATGTTCGGAAGATCTTTATTCTGGATGTTAAATAAGAAGTGTGATCTATTAAAATAAATATTTGTTTATTTCATATACAGGGTGATTCAAAAGGTTCGGAAGATCTTATTCCTGGATGTCAAATAAGAAGTATGATCTATTGAAATAAATACGTGTTTTATTTTATATACAGGATGATTACGAAAGGTTCGTGTCAAATAAGAAGTATGACCTATTAAAATAAATACGTGTTTTATTTTATTTACGGGGTGATTCAAAAGGTTCGGAAGATCTTATTTCTGGATGTCAAATAAGAAGTAGGCTATGATATATTAAAATCCCGGGTAATGTAAGGAAAGAGATAATACCTGCCTTGGCCTCAGCCTAATACAATTAATTGCAATAACTATTTTTTAACAGATTATTATTTTACTTTATTTTTGTTTCCTTTTCATATTATTTTTAAAGGCATCAATCTCTGGCGGGTTTTTCTTTTTATTTATTAAAAATTTGAAAATATAAATGGCTGTGTAAAATTTGGAGAGTCCTGTAGATTGTTTATGCCTAATTTCTTTAGTGCGCTTGAAAATTATATTGGCCTACAGAAAAACTAGAAAAAGGGGACATAAAATTTCAAAATATTCCTTTCACACAAAGTAGCAAACCAACCACCCCTCAAGTGCAAGAGTTTGAGTTGTAGAGGATTAGTCATGATTAACTGGCTTAAGGTCAGGTGTTAGGTCATTACTTGTTTGTCACTGTAACAATAATTTATATTCTGGTGACAATGATGTCAAAAGGTTGAATATGGTTTATGAGGTAACCATTAACACCTGGAATCGTAAGAGAGAGGCACAAAGCCTTTGATGAGGAAGGCCAGTAATGAGCGTTGGATTAGAAGTGCCATTGATATCTTGCGTTGGCGGGACAATTTTGTATTCAACAGCAGTTTGGCCAAACCCAAACTGGTTGGAATGAAAATAACCATCATACGCTGATTATTACCAGTGGCGGCTCTAATGTTCTATAGAGAGAAAGAGAGAGACAGCAAATATCCATTTTTACTTACGGAAATAATATTAACTTTATTTCCAAAAGACTAAAGAAAAAATCACTTATTCCTAATACATTACAAAGTATAATATATTTAGTCATATAAGTACTGAAAATAAAGTAGTTTCGAAAATACGACCTCTTGTTTATGTCATGTATCTTTAAGAAAAAATAACTTTGGAAAAAGTAATATTTTATACAGTGCACTATGGCTGTGCAATACGGCTGCCAGATAAACCTTAATTCGCGTTTTTGGGGACATTGAGATTGGAAGCATGCTACCAGAAACTCTCTTCAGAAATATTCCGAATGAATATATCCTAGTTTAACAATATGGTAGATAAAGTAACATCTACATCGCCAACAAGGAGATAAAGCAAATCTGACAACAACAAAGATCACAGATTTTCGTGACCACTAAAATTCCAGGTTAAAACTGAGAACCAATATTCACGTAAGAGTAAAATTTCTTATGAAATTTGATGATATAAGTAATATTATGTAACATATATTAACTAATAGGCATATATATTAACATATTAACATATATTAACTAGTAGGCCTAACTGTATTACATAAGGTGTAAATATTTTTAAAATACGTGTTTTGGAGCTGTCATAAGATATAGCGGGAAATGGATAAAAAATGAACAAAATTTAAAGCGCAATTTCAATAACCAGCGACTATACGGCGAATAAATTTTTAGTAACTTTATTGTCAACGTGGTTTAATATTCCCACTGGGAAACTATGGGTCAGAATATTTTTTTACCATATTGTACAACCCTCTATTCATTGCAGTAAATACTTCAGTCTTGCTAGTTTAAAATATGAAAATTATTTCCACTTTATAATAGGAATTAATTTAATTTTTGTATAAAGGTCTAGTTTTCTTTTTTTTTCTTTTTTTTTAGTTTTAGGTTTGAATAATTTTTAATTTTTACATAGTGAACAAGTGAACAGGCTTCCATTACCATACCTACCCGAAATTTTGATGGAGAACTCATAGGCTGTGCTACTAGAACAAGACACACAAACAATTAGCTCATTATTTCTATTGAAGTACTAAAATAAAGCTATAACTTGTGTCTATAATTAAAAGTAACACTATACAAGCAAGTACTGATTAGATAGAACAACCCTTGAGTTATGCCTTAGCGTAACGCATACGCTCATCGCTTTGCTCTTTAGAGAATCAGGGTCGTCCTTCTGAGCGTCAATTCGTGTCACATGAATTTCAAGGTCTCTCAGTCTAAATGGGCAGAATATTTTTTTATGTTCTTGTTTTAAAACTGTTCGCTTCTGTCGAAAAAATATCAGGAATGTTTTGACAAGAATGTTATGATGAGGGCTCGGACGTTCATGAAAAATCATATTTCTAATAATACACTCCATTGCATACTCGTGTTAAATATGCACAAGACATGAAAGAAATAACACAAAATTGACGGTTCCACTTTGCATATGGTATATTTTGTTAGTTTTGCTAAAATTATTTATATAGGCTTGATATTAGAATATAATATAAGTGCATATTTTATTAATTTGTTCTATTTTTAACTGAACATTTCGACAGATTTTAAACATTGTGCATGAGTGACTCGTTCCTGTAACCCCCATGCCTCCAAGTGACTGTTTCATTATCTATACAAATTTTGTTACGCTTAGTTTCCGAGAGAGGACAGAGGAACAGGTGGTAAGCCATCGCCTCTCAACCCATCTCCTGAAACTAAGGTATTACTTGGACGTGAAAGGGCCGAGAAATTTTGTCCAGAGGATCTAATTTAGGCTCGGAGTTCTTTTACTTGCCGTAAATCTACGACACGGGCCTGCCAGCTTAAAGGCCCTCCCGGAGGACTCCGTGCCCAGGATTTTTACGTCCTGAAAAATCCATTGACCGCGGCCGGGTAAATATTGTGCATACCTCTGATTAGTTCAAACGTTTACAACATATTTGGTTGAGTGAAAGGTTTTAGAACAGAGTATAGAATAATTGACAATATACAGCATGATGTATTCAGAACTGATTATGTAATATTAAAGCGACGTTTCACTTAATTTTCAGTTTACGAAAATTTGTTGCCTTGACCTTGTTTGTAAAAGCTGTGTAATGTAATTTATACAAATTCTCGTGGGATTATCTATGATAATAAAATTGTTACTTCAGGATCAAGATATTCACGAAAGCTGTAAGATATAGAGCTTCTCGTATCTAAAAATGACTATCTTCTGTATTACTTTTATTGTTAGGTTTAAAATAAATACCATCACATATTCCTGCTTTCATCATGTAGAGAAGTTAGCCATGCGAACATTTTCATAGTGAAAATTCCTGCACGTTGTTTTATTTAGTAGCCTATAAACAAGTAGCAAACTATATTTTAGACATTGCAGTCGTATGAACATAAACTAAATTTAATTGTAGCATTTGAACTTCAAACCTGGTAGCAGATTCTAATGAGAATGCTGTTATGATCCACTCTCCAGGTCGTTGAGTTGGAGAACAGCAACTTATTACAGTTTGCATTACCGAACAAGTTTCATTCCTACCAGTTTAAAATGGCCTGATGTATAAAACTTTAAGTTATTATGTTTACTTGTATGTACATTGTATCCAATTTAATCCATTGTGTGATTGTGCACTTTATTCTTTACATTCTGCGAATACCAGCGACTAAGAAGGAATACAAGGTTGGGTTCAGAATTCAGAAAACAAGGAGTACACACAGTAGTTACTGCATTCTATGTTAAAATTAACTATTAAAGCAAACTAGAGATGCGATGTATCCTAACTCATGGGGAAAAAAATTGTGTTGAAAATGTAGGACCATTTTAAAATTTTAGAAATATAAAAAGAAAAGGCATGGTATGGAATGTAGGTATAATGTAGGTATAATGTAGGATATGGGTAGTGGATGTAGGATAATGAAAGAAACAGACACCCATAAACATACTTACGCGACTGTATCGCGCCACTCTAATGTGCCAGTAGTTGAAAGTAGAGTACGATTACTTCCACAAAGTCTCTGGCCTTGAAGACGAGCCCAGCCAGCGAGCTTCTCGTTACGTCTCGTTACCAGCCTGCGCAGATTCACTGCGCATAAGATCAGTGAGCTACTGTTGAGCACAGAGTGAAGATCATGCAGCACGTTGCCAGTCGTAGAAAATACTAATAGTTGAGTGGAGGGATAATGCCACAGCGAGACAGAGACAGACAACACGTGGAGTGGGATAGAAAAGCTGAGCCAATCAGGGTGCAGCTACCTCCCCTAGGCAGGAACTCTAGGAACGGTGATACTCTCTCCTAAGGTATATACGTAAAACCCCAGAGACTTTGTGGAAGTAATCGTACTCTAAGAAAGCACACATACCCTCTACTTCAAGTTCGGTACGGATAAGCATTATTCCCTGAAGTTTCCATCAGTTCCTTGTAGTATTCTCTGGCATTTCTCCCTCGTATTGTGATTAATTTGAAGTGAGTTGTTATCAACTTGTCACATCGATTCTGCATGGCGGCTGATTCACAATTAAACTTACTATCGACTCTTCGTAAAATTGTACATCACCATGCTACCAATTGATGTGTCCGTATATTAGAGATTCCACACTATTCTGTGGCATTCAACATCTCATTGTAACTTTTTTTTTTAAGAAAGAAATAGTTGTAATGACTTATACTCCATCCATCGTATATAATACAGACCATTTTCGCAATTAGCTCACTTTTCCCAGAAGACGGCAGCAGAGCAAGCTGCTGTAAGCTTGTAAACAGCCCTCCATCTCACCCGGTTGAAAGCCCCAGAAACCACTATCCATCGATGTCTTTACTTTTCCCACCTGAATATTAAATCAGTTCCAACGCATTACATTTATTAACAAAAAGGCATTGGAACGTAAGGGTAATAATGTTAATAAAAACAGTAAAAATATTTTATATATTCAATTTCTTATTTCATGTCTTTTATTACAATTTGTTGATTTACAATATTCTATCTAGCCTATTCATGGTGTTTAAAACACTCATTTCACCAATTATTACAATATCTACAGTTTATTATTGAATAAAATCCAAACAATATATATAGTGCTATGATAAATTAAACATTCAGAAATGAGTATATACAAGAAGTAGCAGTGTATCGTTTCATTATATTTTTAAAAACTTCCACTTTCATTTTTGAACGATTTTAGTTTCGTTTATGACTAGTGCAGTTATCAGCACTTCCTTACAATTGGAAAACTACTGGTGCCATATTTTGCGGTAACCATATGAATTATATTCATTACTACTACTTAATGTTTGTTTTGATACTTATAATAACAAACAATGTAATGTTAATTGATGCTGTTCTCCGAGAAATGTTGTTTTACGTATAGGGCGAATAGCATTCTTCGCATTTTGAAAGTAAATAATTTTGTTAAAATAATATGTTTTAAATAAAGATACATACGAGAAGAAAGATAAATAAAGATACTTTTGAAATTAAATGCATTATATAATCGTAAACTAACATTTCTACTTTTTCACCAACAAATAAATTCAAAACTAGTAATTTGTATGATCTACTTCACATAACGGCAGACGATACTTCAAAATGCTGTTGCAATACTGAGAGGTAATACGAAAAAAATTTCAGTGTATATTTTGCTTTCAGTTATAAATGATAGACGGACTTTCATTAATAGTTTTATTTTTTAATCTGTGAGCAATGAGGCGATAACTCACTCACTCAATGGCAATAGACAATTCCTAATCAAGCTAAAGGACTATTATCTATTTTATGAAACCCGGAGGTTCATTGCCGCGCCAACAAAAATGTACCTTTTCTCAGCTTCTACTTAAACTACAAACTTGAAATTTTCAGGGCTTGTTAATTCCGATGTCTTATTTACACTGAAAAACTTTTAACCCGTTAATCTTCGAACTATTTACAGGTCGTTCGGTACTTAAAAATGTTGGTAAAATTGTTTATAAAGGAATAAATCATATTTCAAAGAGTAATTATATTTGTAGGAAATATTTTTTCAGTACTGACACACATATTTCAAAGAGTAATTATATTTGGTCGGCTGAGTACTCAGCCATCTTGCTGAACACAGCTCCGAGGATGTCCGACGCAGATCGAGGCGAAACGTCAGCAACACCGCGAGACGGACCACGACCACGGCCACATAGCCCGGTAAATGTACATCTAGTTTTCGCCGGCCGTGAAAGCCTAGCTTCTTACATAAAAGAAAACTGTTTATCCTATATAGACCCACCAAGAAACCAGAGCTCTGAAGTAACTCTTAGTACATATTTTACTGGCAACAACATTTATCAAATAGCAGCTTCAAATAATCATTATCAACAAAATAGAATTAAAAAGATCTAGCGAACATAACTGGAACTTGATAGATAGTGACCGCTGATTAGCGACAGAGAAAAGAGAAACACTGAATCAAAGATATATTACATGCATTTATACTATTTATCATTAAAGAGTGTGCATATGAAATATGAATTCTTTATTGTATATTTACGTCATCAATATGATTTCTAATTCAACTAAGACATAGAATAGGACTTTGGTAACTCATAACATCCCGTAACTTAAAAAAAGGGATATGGCAGCTTGTCTTGTTAACATTCGAAATCGTGATTGATGACATTCATTTCTACAATTAATGTTGAAAAATTATATTGATAAACATTTAAATAATTTATCCCGGGAAATATAAAGAAGTGTAATACTATCTTTGCTATGAGATAAGTACATAGGCCGGTTTTAACAAAATATATAATATTATATCAACTGGAAGTTATTCAATACTTTCAAGTTTATTTCTCAAAATAAGATCTTACTACAGTAGTAAGTTATCTATTTAGCATCCCTCTTGTTTACAGACTCATTATCTTGATCTATATGTACAACAATTTTGAAAAATTGCACTGGATGTGAAAAATATATATATTTTTTTGAATTCTTGTTTTATTCATTCGCCAACACTTGATCATAAAAATGTTATAGACGCCGATACATATTTACTCATTTGACAACAATTTGAAAATTGTACATAAAACATTATTGCGCAGTTTAATTTTAATACATTTTACTAATTCAAAGTATAAACAAAATAGAGAAAGGAAGATTATCCTCAGGGTTTCAATTATTTAATAGTTTAAGGCCTAAACATTACAAATGCAAGTATAATTATTTAATCATATACACACTCCTTCTCTTCATACAAAGACTACAGTAGAGAGTTCCAACCAAAATTGTTCTTACGTATAAGTCTTAGATCCATTTACATGTGGATGCTATATAGTTCAAGTAATATAAACATAATGGAAAATGTACTTATAATAAAATATAGTATCAAGAAGCATAGGAATACAACAATTGTTACTGTGTCCTGTTGATTATTTTAAAGCTCTAAAATAATGAGCTACAATTGGCAAGCTTTACTCTGTTAAAGTATTTATTACTTTTAATGAAATGTACATTCACACGCCATACAAAAACATAATTGGCCAAATATTAGCCATGAATTGACAAAACAAACTATAAAAGGACAAAGATATTGTGAGTTATAAATTGTACATTGTAGAAAATATCTGTAACTAGCATTTTGTCTTTTATATGGTTAAGTAAGTTAAGCAATTAAGCTTAATAAACTGCTAACATCATTTTGGTTGAATCTTTACTTTGAGTAGAAAGGGAATTGCTAGCAAAATAGCCTTAAAAATTATTATATAATATTTTGTATAGAAAACTCATGAGTTTGACATATTCATGCTTACATATACAACACACTTATAAAAACAAATTTTGTTTTCCTATTATAGGCTATCTCGTGAGTTTTATATGCTGCAAAACCCCCAACTCTTTGCGCCCTATAGGCTGTAAAAAGTTTTATACAAAAATATTTATCTCATAGTTCTTTACACTTGAAAGTTCATTGAACTTTTCAGACTATGCTATGCACTTAATTTTTCAACTTTATCATGTCGAAGGTAACTTTATGAAATTGCACTGATTCTTTTAAATAGGAACACATATAAAATTGTCTCATAAATTTAATTCATATCATTTAACACCTAGCAGGTACCTCCATTCACAAACACAAGTGTAACTCATTTTATCTTCATACAGTAACGTTCTTCAAATACGACATTTCGTCTTTCATGTGAAATGATTATGATCATTTATTACAAAAGCATCATAATATGTCTGCAATGAAATTTGCTTGAGATGTTATACTTACTGTTCAAAGTGAAAATAGAATTGTGTTGGACCTTTGGAAATGCATTTCATTTTATATCGTGTAAAATTACTGTTCACCATCATTCAGTGCCATCACCAAATCATAAATCTCAACCACATTGATTGTTCAAACTGTTATCAGAATCCGAATTTCTCTCTTTTCTTTCTCTCTTTGTAAGACCTTTCCCTACAGTAGCCTAAGTAAAGATAATTTATTAAGCTTCACTTTCTCATACTAAAGCTTATAAAAAATAGGAATGAATTTATGGGAAATGAAAATTTTATAGACAGATTATACAAGGCAAATGTTGTAGATGACGCAACGGTTGGAAGGTAGGCCTAGTCCTTCCAGGGATGTAGCGCCATGGATTTTTTTAAAGGAAATAAAGTGATTCCTTTCTAAAATTCTTGTCCTGTATAGCGTTTTTATCCCAATTTTGGTAACTTTTTTAATGTAGTAGTTATGCGAATTGTCTCCCCTCATAATAATGTCTCTAATACTAACCATGATAAGTCAAATTTTTAACTTATAACATTGTACTTTCATTATTCAATAACAGGTGTAGGCGCAATTGTTGTTTATTGAATAAATACAAAAACATCAAAATGACCTTTCCTAAAGAACAATATTTAAGCAGTGAATATTTTAAAATAACGAAAGACCATTATAATAAATTTCAGACTAGCAACTTCTTTTATGTACAGGATGTTTAAAGTCTTGAAACTTTTTTAAAGCGATATTCTCTTCTCTATGCAAAACTTTTATCACACGAATAAAATTTGTAGGTTAATTTTTTTGTTTGATGTAAATGTTATAAGCAGAAGTGAATAAATGAATTAAATAAAACATTTTGAGTTTGAAATCATGCCATTAATGTTTTCTTACAGCTAAACATTGCTCATCATCAACTTCGAAATTATAAAAGGACATTTTAGCAAAGTTATAGGTAAGCGGATAGCGCCACCAAAGCTGCCAATAAATTATAATACAGTTAATGGGCCGCATAGTGATGTCATGTTAGGCTACTGTGTTCAACTTTCTCCTCAATCATTTAACAAGATATTAGCTAAATGAAATCATTCCCTTCCTACGACAAAATAGTGGTAGTAGGCCTATATAATTTATTGATTATACAACACTACTCTCACACAGATATGAAACCTCATTATGTATCGTAACTACACACTGTTGGCTGCAAGGAAACTTCTGTAAATGTTTTGAGTTACGATTAATTTAGAACTGTGCTAATTTAATTGTTGCTATTTTATTAAGGAAATAGTAAGAATGAAAAATTCCATGGAAATATAGAACAATTTTCATTATACTTGGCAGGATTTTAGCTTCATTCGTGGAAACATTCTAACGTGAGGTCTGTGGAAAGCTTAGTAACAGGCATCTAGCTTATCAGTGGACTGAATGGTTCATATGTAAGCAAAAATATATATTACTGGTTAATGTTGAATTTTGGTGTGTTAACTAGCACCAGTTAATATGATTAAGTGCGATAATACACGTTTGGACTTCTGGATTTCTATTCTATTACATCTTTTACGTGCTAAGTGAACCTATTGTTTCATGGAGTACGGTATTGTTTTTAAGTCTTTCAAATTTTTATTAGTACCGGCTCGGCCGAAAAACCATCTCGACGAATTTTCCTAGCGATCCTTTCGCATAGACATATTTACTTCAAAATATAAAAATACCGAATAAATTATATTAAGAAAGGAATAAGCTTACATCTGTCTTGGTAAACAACACAAACAGCATAGTCTACTTTCTGTGAGTTGCACCGCCTTCAGTATGTATCTAATGCTGAATTTGTTTACTTTTGTCAAATAAAGCTATATCCTAGAAATGTTTTCTTTAAACGATCGTATTAATATATAGCATTCATGTGGAGTAAGTTGTCTAGTTTTGAATCGTTTCCTTCCAACATTGCATTATTCCAAACAGGATACATTCCAGTTTTAGAGTAAGACAAACTGTAAACAATACTCTGATAGCAGTAACCTTTAGAGTTTTGAAACTGATACCGGTTGAAGGATTATTTCGTAAGAATCTGTACAGATGTCGTGGGTGTGAGAGATGGACCAGCGGTAGCGGATGCTTTTACTAGCACCCGCGGCCAGGGCGAGGCCTTGATTCCCCATGGGGCACTTGGGTGTGGTTTATCTCGCTAACCTTATAACAAATATCTGCTCTTGCCTTCAGATGACCATCAATTTAAGCTAAAGCTGTTAATAAAAACCCGGACTCTTTTTTTGTTGTTATTCAATCCAATGCGACGTAATCTCTGTGGCCCAGTTTCGCGGAAACTACTCTCCTACGCAGAGTCCCGACTTTTCTAAAGCATACGTTAGGCCATTTATAACATTACATCCTATTTTAAGAACAAATATTTTTAAGTGCGGTTTTCTGAATCCTTCTGCTGAAAGGTTTTTTCAGAATGACTTTGCCCTATACTCAATTTCTTCAAAAGAAAATCCAGAAAATATAAGAAATGTAGGCTTGTTGAAAATAAGCCTATTAATTAATATTAAATGATTAATAAAATTCTTCGATAAAATGTGTATAATACGGGAGTTGATATTTTACCCAATAATAAAAAAGTAATATGGTGTAATGTAACGGTAACAATATGTACCGTAAAGTAATAGGAGCCTAATATAATGTGATTAACGTAACACCATAATATATTATAAAACATTTATCTTTATTCTTCTTCGTTACATATTTTTTTTTCTCTTTCCTTATAAATTATTTTGAATGTAGAGGGTAGAAGATGACTCGTAGATTAAAAAAAATAATGTTGTATATTGTAATAGCGCTATTTTTTATAATTTCTGGTTATATCTTTCAACAATTGAGCGTTTTAAAAGTAATTTTGGTAATCTGGATGCAGTACAATCAGGGTTTTGGACAGTCGACTGTGGAAAATGTCAATTCAGTAAAAGAGGACTTCAGGACTTAGGGTTTTGACTAGTTGATTCGAGAAATTGGTTGGGAATGGGGGGGGGGGGGAGAGAAATATTATGAATATAACAAGTGTTGAAATTTTCCGGAATTAATGTATTATCCAGTTCAAGACGAGACCTACACCATAAATTAAAACATGTTTTTTTCTTATCTCAGAACATCTTATTTATTTTCATCTACAGAAAAACAGCTTGCATTACACTATAATAGTTGTAGTGCTATGTAGTGTGAAAGACAGAAATTTAAAATGTCACCTCCTGGCTGGAGCACTTACTTGGCAATTATTCACGTCATCGAAGTTCAGAAGTGTGACTAACATGCATGATTATTTTAAGGCAGAGGGGAAAGTGCTAACTAGTTTGCATGAACGATTTCGGAAGTGTAGGTGTTAGGAAGAAGGGTGTTGCCCTGAACTAAATAATTTTTTGCAACTTCTCGCTCTTTAAAGTGATACTCTGAGTGTAACTTGTAACAGAATCAACATCAACCAGGAGAGTGAAAAAAAGAAGACACCTGAACTGATAAAACTTTCACCGTCGTTTTGATTTGTTATTTAAGAGACCAGATCTTCGATGAAAGCTATCCTTGCAAAAGTGAGAAAGACAGAAAGCGATAGTTGTTGAGAGAAGGAAGAAAGAGATAGATGTAACATTTGTTTGCTATCTCTTTCACTCATTTCCTCATTATGTGATCCAGTTTTCTCATATGTATGCAGGCCCAATTATACATATACCTGCGTTGTCTTTTTCACAGTCTCCTTTTTTTAATGTAGAAGGCAAGTTCCGCTTGAAAGTGAAAACGTGATAGTTCCGTCTATTTAGAATCTTCTGCACTGCGCGTTTCGTTGCAATACCACAATAGAACTTGTTAACAGAAGGCACTGGTTTATATACGAGCATCTGGGCTATAAGAACCAGATCGTTCTGCTTCAGTTATCTTTCTATAGAACGATAGTGATTTATATGAAATGCTGCAGATGTCTTTACGTCCTCTTAAATACAAGGTAGAAGTCTCTGCACTAATCCCTCAATGATGCAATACTATTGAATTAGCTTTTAATAGTTTTCAATTTAATTTTAGAATTTAATTTTGTTTTTTAAATCACCTACTGCAGCCTGGGAGCAATTTTTGCCAAATACTATCCTATAGTACATACAGTACAGTCTTGCTAATCCGGACCAGGCTCGACAGGGCATACGATTAATCCGGATGAATTAAAAGCTTTTCTTTATTTTTTAAACTTGTTTAACAGACATGTACTGTAAGTTTTTGTACTAAAAAATCAATAAATTTTGAATTTTAATTTGTTTTGTAAAACCTTATATAAGTTCATAGATTAAGAACGTATACAAACGTATACAATGAAACTAAAATTGCAGTAAAAGTTATGAATATGAAAAACATTATTTTATATTTCAGTACAGTAAGTGCATTTTAAGGCAAATTCCGTTTAATCCGGATTTTCGATGATCCGGCTCTAGTCCCATCTAATCCCGATTAGCGGGATTCTATTGTACCTATTATGTGTTCCATTCATATGTATGGATTTATGAACAAAAGCTTACAGTTTATCCGTTTTCCGTAGGCCTCTAACGATATTTATTTTGAATTTGGGTGACTCCAAGGCATTCTCTCAAGGGTTTAGCTTATTGGTCAAGAAAAACCAAGGAGAAGTAAGGAACTATAATGGCGGGAAGGCCACATTTTCCCGAGGAGCCCTCTATGATATAGAATTATTTTCCACGGAAAATATTTACGACTGTACATGGCTTTACTCCTTTTTTCGATATTCCAATATTTACTTCCCAAAACATCGTGCTTCATTGAGTTTAAAAGAGTAAGCCTCAGTTCCTAATAAAAAAATATATGTAAGAATCTGGATATTATTGCCAGGATATTTACACTTGCCGTTAGGGACTATTGTTTCAATATCATCCTGTTTGCAATTCTGTCGCCTATTTTGAAATTCTTTAATATAATTATAGAATGTTAATTGAATAGTGCAAAAAGAGATAAGAAGAAATAAATTTACATGGTTTCTAAGCATCATACCAAAGAGAAGTGAAATTTGACATGGTCTATAGATAGAGGACTATAGATAACCCCTTTTAAATTCTTTAAAATACTTGTAGAAATTTAATTGAATGGTGCAAAAAGAGATATGAAGAAACAAATGTACTACTTCCAAAACATAAATCCGAGGTAAGTTAAATTTGACGTAGTCTATAGATTCAGGCCTACAGATAAATAGATAAATTGGCCTGAATTTAGAAAGCATAATGAAAATGTTCAGCTATTGATTCTGTGTCTACCCAATGACAGTGATTTTTAAATAGAAAATATGCTTCGTGGTTCACGTACAGATTATTTCCTCAAAGACTTATGAAATTAAAGATCTATAACAGATGAAGGAATTTAGCCCATGTTGTACTGTATAACCCCATTAAAAATTAAGTACAGAACGAAGTTAAAATAAAATAGTTGTATTAGGTTGCACTGAACTGTACTAAGCTACGGTAGCAATACACCTAATGTATTCTAAGCTCCTTTTCCAATTTTAATTATTGCTGTACACATATCATGAAAGGGTCAGATGATTCTATTTAGATATGCTATGTTGTTTATTGCCACACCCCACTTTATAAAGTCTGTGCATACTATGCGGCAGTGAAGTTAAGTTTTTTCGCGTCCTCTCCGTAAATGGCTATGTCTGTGGAAACTACTCACGATGTGGAAGTTTAAGCCGATTCATACAGGTCAGTAGTGATTATTATTTATTGAAGAGAAAGGAAGGAGAATACGTACATAGGTAGGGGACGGAAGAAAGGAGGGACAATAACCCATACCCACTGGTCAGCATACATATTTAAAGCAAGGTAATCTAATCCAGGTGCAATTCTCTTAAAAAGAAAAGAAGTTTTGTCACGGAAGTATGTTATAAATATGGTCGGATATTTATGACTTGTCATATTTTATCTTACTTTTATTACAGTTTTATCATTGATTGAGACAAAAATTTGACCTGATAT
Source organism: Ectobius pallidus (assembly GCA_964059195.1). NCBI lineage: Eukaryota > Metazoa > Arthropoda > Insecta > Blattodea > Ectobiidae > Ectobius > Ectobius pallidus. Next base: position 130,041,738 of record CAXKWD010000006.1, read on the forward strand.
ATATTATATGTAACATATATGCTTATTTATGTCATTTTAACTGATTCGGTCATGATGTGCATATTTTCAGAATGTATGGTCATATTCCGGTTACATTTGTGGAGATATCTTTTATTCAGAATCATTAAAAGGTTGATATTTACAAAGAAAGTCGATATTCGCGATATTAAAAAATGTGCAAAATCAACGACATTTTAAGCGGTGGTAAAGATGCGTTGGATGAAGACAACCCACATTCAGAATGAAGCAAATTGACTCTGTTCAGATACCCTTTAATGAATTTTGACGTTGAAAGGAGGTTCAATACTATTTTGAATGACAACCGTAGAAGATTATTCTTTGAGAATTTCAAGATGCACTTGGAAAATATATTGCATGATAAATATTCGAATAATGTACATATTTTGTGTGACTCGTTGAATATTATTTTTTTCTGTCATAACTTAGATAACATTTAAATATTTTTAAGTCATATTGTCTGACATATTTCTAAATTGTTAAGGTTATAAACATTCGAATCCTATTATAAAGATGTAGAAAGAAAAGAGGTATCAGCTAATATACGAACTCACTTCACATGTTGTACACATTTCCTATTCTCTTGATATGCATAATTACTGAACATGGAACGTTTAAATGGACAATCATTTGATAAGACGTCTCGAAGATAATTCTCAGTAAATCATTATTTGTTGCGACAATAACAAAAAGCAATGCATTTCCTAAACAATTTTTGTTTAAGTACAAGAAAGTTTACCATATCAAAATCGTTAACCAACCAGTCATTTAAACGTTCCACGCAATTGCAGGTATTCTCTAAATACCCTGTCTTTTTGTGCATAATTTCCGCCCATTCTTTCTTCTTTCTGTTCGAAAAACCATTCAGAGGTAAATGACTAGCTTAAACTTTACCATAGAACACATTCATAGCATTCTTCACTAATAATAGATGGACGCCGCTCAATTCAGGCAAAGGAATAATTAATTTTCATTTACATTAAACCTATAAAATTTATATGAAAAAGGACATTGATCACATATCTACACTGTGCACTATCAACATTTTCTGTTTACTTTTCATACGATAAGGAGACTCAAATAAGCAAGAAATTGCTTATTAGAACAGCCCGTAGCTGCTATAAAATTATCTCTAGTATGTACTCTTTTTCCTTCAGTAGGATATTTTATTATGTAGTATGCACCAGTAGTCAAGCTGTCAAGTGACCATTAAAATTTGTTTATACAGAGAATTTCAATTTGTCAAGGTAGAATGGCATTACTCATTAATGGCATCTTCTTGGTCAGATCTCGTTAACCTTGCTTATAATATATTTATACAAATAAGGCTATAGTTTTTGTTACAATTATATCATGAGAACGTTTGTTATTAAAGGGTAGAGAAACATCTTAGTTCATGTATTTTAATATGTAGTCATTATTAGAGGAATGCGGTTGGTTTGGTATCTGAGAGAGCGGAGTCCATCATAATATTAGTACTACACAATCGCAACTAGCTCTTCCTGCAACTTCACTGAAACAGAGGCAGAACAGCAATATGCATGAACTCTTCGGGTTGTCTGTGGTGACACCGGGAGCTCTTCGTTACCACTTTCGCCACGCCCTGCCTACATAGCCTCAGGGCTTGGTCTCGATTTCTTCAAAGTACCAACACAACAAGGAATCAAACTAAGTGAGTGAGACCACCTTACACACCACACACGCGAAAGTTAAAAATGGAAAGTGTTCCTCCTCAGGTGTTGTTAGTAGGCGAGGAAGGAGGCGATGACCGTTCTTCCTCAGGGCTTGTCGGTGCATCCGCTTCCTCGGGTGATGGTGACCGCCTCATCCCAGGTGAAGACTGGTTATCTTCTTTCGCGGGTTGTGTTGGAGGCGAGGCTGTACGCGGAGGAGATAGGGAAGACCCTGCTAGTGAAGACCCTAAGGATGACGAAGACGATCTAGATGAGAAGTTATCTTTGTCACTTGAGAAAGACCTTCCTCTCTTCATTTCTTCGTCTCTAGTCTGAGAATCATGTTGCGTAGGAGACATACACCGCCTTAAAGGTTCAGTGCTGAGATTCCTGGGTGCAAGGTTGTTTAAATGGTAACCAGGTGCAGGAATAGATGTTCGATGGTGTTGATTAAAAGAATTAATCATCCTACCATCAGTTGTCACCTTTCCCATGAAAGATCTTATTTCTTCAAAGTATGATTCATCACCAACTACGCTCTGCGCTAGAGACATGGCAGATCTCATACCCTGACGTTGGTGAGCGATCGATGGACTTCTACCACCGTGGTCATCCAGTATCGTAGGACCGTCAGAATCATGTTTCTTTAGATGCCGGTCCAAGTTTGTCTGTTGACCAAAACATCGTTCGCACAGTGGACATTTGAAAGGCTTTTCTTTGTTGTGTATGTTTCGAACATGTCTCTGGAGGTTGGAAGAAATGCTGAAAGATCTTTCACAGTACTTGCATTTGTACGGCTGCTCCCCCGTATGTGTGCGAAGATGACGTGTCAGATTGGCTGATCTAGGAAACACCTTGCCACAAAATTTACATGCATATCTGTCTTTGAGCTTTCCACCAGCTGTAGGAGGACCACTGCCGTTTGCCTGAGGATCTTGGTGATGATATGGTTTCTGATGTTGAAGTGCAGGGTGTTGGGGATGTGTTCTCAGCATGTCGAAAGGAGGTGGTGGAGGAACTCCTGAGGGTGATGACTGGTGACCATTGAGCAAGTTAGGATTAAGGAATGGATACGGTCTTGGTGGTTGAGGGTAACCTGGAGGACTAACTGGATAAGACATTGGTAACCTTGGGCCATCCTTTCCAGCTCTGTACATAGCTTCGAGCATCATAGGATGTATAGGTTGGTGAGGGAACAATACAGGATAAGGATTTATACTAGGGGACGAAGACTTAACATTGTTGCTATTAGAAGGTGAGGGAGGCGTAGATTGTCTTGCTTCATCGTCCTTTTCGCTGTCTCTTCTATCATGATTTGGGGATTCCTTATCTAAGGGAGGAGAGTAAGGATTGTTTGGAGATGGAGACCGTAGAATAACGTTTTGATTTTCATCCTCTATCCTTCTTCTCATCACTACTAGAGAGAGTTTCTTGTGCTCGACTCTGAGATCGAGGGGTTGATCATCTTCCTTCTCATCCACTGGACCAGGAGGGGGTCTACCTGCAGGCGACATATGTGGACCAGCTGATCGAGTGTTCCTGGATAAGTCGAAAGGCATTTCGTCGGCAGCGTTGTGCTGAGCTTCGTCTTCAGGAACCCTTATTGAGAGAGGATAAACAGCTGCCTGCTTAGGGGAACTATGTCCACTGGAAGACAATAGCATCTTACGTGGACTTGAGTCTTTCTCGCGCATCTTGGTGGGGCTCGTCCTTACATGTGGCAGGGACGCTATACGCGGGTAGTAGCAGTACCACGCTAAAGAGGAGTCCACTGCACTACTCATTGGGGAGAAATGGCTGGCTGGATGCAGCCTCCTCCCTGGGATCACGCCCTGAAACACAAACGAGACAACAATAACTAACCAGAACAAAACAATAATTATTAAGTTTATGAAAAATATCTGAACAAGAAAATATATTTACTGTAGCAGATCCTCCATAAAAATGCAAGTATTTAATTTAGGAAATAGCTACAATAACTATCGATTTTATATCGTATTTCTAAGTTACTAGTGATTATATAATTTCAGCAGTATCTATTCCATGCATTCCCAGTCTCTTTATCTGTAACATATATCACTACAAAGAAAATAGTACATTATGTAAGAAGCCTATAATGACATTTATTAAGATACGAGTTTGTTTATGAAACTAGCAAAGCAAGTTTCTCTATTCTCTTAATAACCATACGACTATTTTTGTTCAACCATAATTAGTCTAAATGTTTAAATTTTGAGATTTTAGATTCTCTCCAATAAACGCCCGCGCTGTCTTTCGTATCGGCTGGTTGTTGGTTGTCGTAGTTTTTTTCTTCTACGACTGATGGCAGTTCATGGCTTCAGTTAAATCGGAGCTTCCTTTTGATCGTTTTCTTGAAAGCTACGGATTTTCACAATACGAATTGAATTCATTTTAATATATTAAAATTAACGCGAACAGAATAAATTTTATTTTATATACGTGCTATTTATTACCCTGTTTTCTCAAGGTTTCAAATTCGTTCAGTGTTCGATAATAACAGATACCACACCGATGTCATAGTGAAAATTTGTTTAGAAATGAGTATCGTTATGATACCGTTAAGTCATTCGTAATTAGCGTGTTAGAGTATGGTCGAAAAAAATAAGTATGTACAGAATTAACATATACTATAAGAGAAAACTAGGCTAACTAGTTAGAGATAAGACGATATGGTAGGGAGAATTAGTTTTCTTAATTATATTAGATAATATATATTAAATAATAAAAGTAGAGATACTAAGATGTAGTAACGATAGCTTAAGAATTCCTAATATTTTGTTCATCACTCTAAAAGGACTGCAAAGCTGGACACCAGAATTTATTTGTAGACTTCTATGTTTTATGAATGTATTGAAAGTAATATTTTCAACTAAGTTTTCTATAATTGAAAATATACTGGAAATAATTTTTTTCGTGAATAAATTTCAATTCTATATTTATACATTCTTATAACGAGAAAGTGAATAAGATTTTTTCGTAATAGGGTGTCTGAATTTTGTTTTTACCACACCTCAATATACACTAAAGCAATAAAGAGTTCGTGCCATATTTATTGTGACGTAAAAAACGTGTATCAAAATTTCATATTTACGATTTTAAAAGCAATGCGGATCCATCTTTTTAACACGCGGTATCACTTCAGCCGAAAAATACTGTGGGATACGTTTGGAGACCAGTTCCCAACAGTAAACTGAACAAAATGCATATTTACAAAAGTTCCGAAGCAATTAAAATCAAAAACTGTTTTATGGGGTAGCTCCAGGAAATACATTACCGTCACGATGATTACTAAACGATACACGAGTGTTTTGGTTAAAATGTGCAAAAGGACGATGCTTTATTACTCAGAAGTTAACCACGGATCACATTCTTGTGTACCGTTGACTACCACCTTTCTAACATTATAGCCTTCCCAATGGAAGGAGGAGCGCTGCAGGCTTTCCTTATAAGGAAGAAGGTTATTATAACAAGCAGAAGAGCCACCGGGCTGTATGGGATAATCGCTAAACGACGCCCTGGAAACTGGCTTCTCATGTCAAATCCTCTTTTGGAAGATTCAATACTTTCCCTTGATTTCAAGGCCTGTCGATAATAACTGGTCCATTCATAAATTTTAATTCGCTTTTTAATCATGGTTAAGCATGCAGACCTACATGAACCTAGTTAAGATTGACTGGATAGGAATCTCGTTTACAGCTCCGTTATATGTAACCAGTAGAGACACTTTTTTCGATGAAAATAAAAATAAATAAAATCAGGTAAACTGATGTAAAAAAGTGCCAGTATGTTTTTGTTTAATCAGTTATGACTGCAATTATGATATGCAGATTATGTTTTTTTTTTAAATTGATTTCCAAGTTAAGCTCCAGATTTATTCATTAGGCAGGGCTTACGGAAGAAGAAAGGTCTACCATCTCGGCCACCTGGGTCATTTTAACGGTCTAGTTGGATAAGGGCATGTAAAACAGTAGTGTTTTTTGTCATAGCTACCTGTATTTTAATTTCCAAGGCCTTATAAGATCACAGTAAAACAATAGGCTATGTTGTCAAGATGACTGATTTTCATTTTTTTTATAAATTCTTTCGAATACGTATATTGCCATAAAATAGGCACTAAATTGAGCATTACTCCGAAACAGATCAACCGATTTTATCCATTATGAATAGATGCCTTCCCATGGACATTGTAAATGTGTATACCAAGTTTCATAAAAATCCGGTAAAGCGTATTTGAGTTACCGCGTCTTTAAAATATACACTAAATTGGGTTTTACTCCGGTACCGGTCAACAGATTAGGTTCAAATTCAATAGGGCACTTCTCATGGACGTCATAAATGGGTATACCAAGTTTCATGGAAATCCGTTACAGCGTATTTGAGTGATGGCGCCTTTCTATGAGAAAGGCGCCATAATCTATTAAAATAGGCACTAAATTGGGCATTACTCCGGTACCGGTGAACCGATTTGGTTCAATATCAATAGGGTTCTTCCCATCGACATTATGAATGTTTATACCAAGTTTCATGAAAATCCGAAAAAGCGTACTTGAGTTATGGTGCGTACAGACGCACGGACAGACGGATAGACAGACAGACAGACAGATAGACGGACATACATTTTTTCGTCCCCCATACAATCTCATAAAGTACCATACTGGCACTTAATAACAATGAGTTGAAGTCTGAGTGCTACCTTGTAGATAGACTATCACTCTTCAAAACAAGTAAATTCATGTGGAAGAAAACTTAATATAGCAAATTTTAATTAATTAATAACAATAACAATAATTTTTTAATTATTGATTTTGATTAATTTTGTATAGGCCTACTCTATTATAATTAAATTGTATAATTCCTGTAGTTCATATATTTCTCCGTGGTTGAATGGTAGTGAAGCCATTATGATCTTAACTCCGCCAGGTTAAATTAATAAAATAAAATAAATTGTCTCTCATGCGCAGTAACATTTATTAAGAATTTTACAGATCGTCATCCGTGAATACTTCATTAAACAATTTCACTGTACGTAGTAGATTTATCTCTGTCACTGACGGGGGGGGGGGGAGAACAGTTTTGTCTAAACTGAAAATAAGATTTCTGTCTAAATCCGGCACAATATTTATATGTATAAATTTTTTATCAACTCGTGAAAAAGAAAGATGCTCTGATAGCAAAGAGAAGAAACTTGATTAGTTGTATTCCTACTTTTATCATTACGATTATCATTGTTATCATTTTCATCATTATCAATATTATTATTATTATCTTTGTTCAGTTTAATTCTATTCTTCCTGTTATTAACTGTACATATTTCACACTTCTATACAAATTGGAAATTCCATTAGTAAACTTCTCACTCAATAGGTTCGTTAATATGGCTGGCTTACAGTTTACTAGGAGTCAGAAGTACGATTTTCTTCACTGAACAAAATGAGAGCTGGATGATAGAACTTGCTGCTGAAAAAAGATCACTTAAATTGCCCGAAATTTTGACCCGAATTACATAAACAGGAGTTATATACCACATTCACTAAGAATCATCGGCATCGGACATCAGATTTTTATAAACTGGAGAGCTGACCTATATCCATGATACACAATGATAATTACCATTATTGTAATGAGCTGTTGGGGTAGTTAGTTATTGTAATCTACGCAACTGTTGATTACCTACTACTAAACTTGTCATTTCTTTAGCTGGGACCTATATTTTAGCAAGACTTCACTTGTGGTAATAATTCTCAAGATATTTGGAAGGTACTTCAGTTTCACTCGAAATTAGAATCTGAACACTACAATGGGAGTCAGAATTAAAACCTCTAGACCACTAAGACGCATTAAATGTAAACACTACCTTAAAAGTGCCTTTCATGTGTGTAAGAGGAAATTGCGCAGTAACATTTATTTCCTATCGTGCATAAATTACGCAACACTTTATAAGACCATAACTTCAAACATCGCTTCGAGGTATGTAGGGGTTATTTTCTCTTGCAATTTTAAGTGTCCGTTGTTGCAATTTATGGTGGACACCCAAACAACACGCCAGTGTAAAGTGCCTTGGACGGAGTTTTATGCACGAATAGCAATTGGATGCAGAAAACTGGACTAAAATGAAAAATATGTAACCATCACTCTCTCTAGACAGATCTGAGCACACTTCTTCACTCCCTCAGTCACCTTTCAGATGACCACTTACTTGTGTCCATGGGTGTACAAAATGTTCAGAAAACATGTGACTTTCTTCGCGAGCTCGTCTTCATGGGAATAAAGAATAGGCATAACTTACTTACCTCTTTACCTGTGTGCAATTTCACGCGATCGGCTGCCCAAATTAATTATATTTAATCCACAATGTTACTAATCAAATCATTTTTAAAACATTATTACAAACTTATCCCTCATCAGTTTCCAACATATCACACAATGTTTTATTTCATTTTATAGGTTCACGCAATTGATTATGGCTGCATTCCAATTGACTCTAAAGGGACTGTGATGGCTCAGCTTTTTCATTCCAGTCTACATTATGTGTACCAAGTTAAAAAGTTATACAGTCAATCACTTATTACTTCTATCTTTCTAAAAGTCTTACAACTATTGTCGTGAAGCCTTGAACCTCACATTTAAATGGGCATACTAGCAGGATGTTTAATGTATACTATTCCATTCATATGCCGCGTATTCGATATTGACCAATAACGTTTAGCAATGTCTCGGATATCAACTAGTCACGATTGTTTTTCTTATAAAATGCTTCCTAGGCCCTCAAGGATGCAATTTTACCTGATGAAATGTCAGCTCGTTATTCTAAGGTCAAGGATGTTCAAATCCCGATTTACATTTTGTTTGTTTGCATAAATGTATTTTAGAAGTTCCCATTTACCATCTAATGAGTTATGACGCTGCTCAGTCGTGTGAATTTAGTAACTCTTAGTTTCGAACTAGAAATTACCACCACGTGACAATTTTGTCTCATAATTTTACTCTCCAACTTAGTCTTGATAATCTGACCTGTCACCTCAGATCTCTATGTCCGCAGTTTGAAGTCTCACGTAATAAATATTTCCGTCCCAAAACTATATGAGGGGTGTACTAGCAAACCCTGCAATCTCCATTCTGAGAAAAGATAGAAATGCTAACTTAAAGTTTTATGCATTTCCTGTTACATATTTAGTGAATATGTTGTAAATCTGAGCTCCTATTTTATGTGGGAAGTGGGATTTGGAGCACATACACTAAATATTTAATAGGAAACTTTCATTAGAAGTTAGTATCCCTATCTTTTTTCAGAATGGAGATTGCCGGGTTTGCTAATAGACCTTCCATATAGACTTAGCTGGATTCAAACTGCAATAGGTGGGTGCATAAGTGAAAACGCAAGCAACTGAATCGCCAGGGAAAAATTAACATACATTAACTAACTAAAGTATTCTCTGCGAATTACATTAATTGCAATATTTTACGGTTACATCAACAGTAAAAAATGTATCGGTGGACATATGTTTTTGAGTCGGATGTGGCTTGAGCATCGCTGACTGAGAAACTCTGTCGACTAGTGTGACGTAATGGACGATGTATACGAGAAATACATGACGTCCGACACCAGTACTTTACCAGTTGCACGCTTTATCAAAGTGTGATGCGGTGTGAAATGGTTGGAACAGTCAGAGCCTGTAATTTGTAAGCAGGAATACAGCTAAATTATCAGTGCTTGGGAGGTACAGAGATGGTATCAAGTTTAAGGAAGTATCATATTTGATATTAATATTATGAGAGATGCGCGACATTGTTTTTAATCTAAATTTATACAATCTTAGATATACACTCCGTTATATAAGATATAAGCCTATTAAACATATACATGTCAGTGTAAAAACGTTATATTTGCAAGTTATTTACGAAATAGTATAAACTTTGCATTAAAAATTCTTTCACTTAATACTTGGATATTTATTGGGGTTAAGGTTAATACATCGTCCGTCCTGACCACGTTTAAAAAACTGTTCCCATACAATCGCTTTTCTACAAGAGAATGCTATAGCGCTGTTCTCTAATCCGAAAGTCTGTATTGATTAGGTACCTTCGGTGCTGTTTCTGAAGTGAAGTAATTTACTTATTGTGGAAAAAGACTACGTCCTATTACCGTAGGCCTATAGCCATTCCGAATTTTTGTTGGCTAGGTTAAAGGTAAGAAAAGTCCAATCGTTAGCATCTGTAGGATGTCCAACAATAGTTCACACCTATTACTTTTTTGTAAATATGTAGCCTACATACACACACATAGCCTAAATTAATGTGAAATTTATAGAGGTCTATATATATCGTAAGTTAATGTGAAGTGTGTGTTTATATATAATTATATACACATGTGTGTATATATATATTTATACACATGTGTGTGGAAGGTTTATAACTGAGCATATTCACAATACATATGAAGTCTATTTTGCGTTTTGTGATTACGTTTATAGTTGTTATGGTAATTTGTTTTTAAGGTTCAGCGGAATTGTAACAATACTCTGCCAGATAGCTTATATCGCGGGACAATGACCTCTGTCAAGCGTATAAAACAAAGCATGAGACACTTTAGCTCTTGTTGGCTTATGTTCCGGATTTGTGTGTCCTACTTAATAATCTTTGTTTTAATTTACACGAAACGGATAAAATTTATTCCTTATCCTTTTCTCAGTTGATGTGAAGCAAAAATGGAATATTTCAGAAAATACGTCTTATTGAGTATAGCACGGTTATGGTTTAGGAATAATTTTTAATTGAAAAAATACTCGCTTAGGAAAAATGTTATTTTAATTTTCTACCGAATTAACGAGCTGTTAAAATTTTCACAGTAAGTTGACAGTGTCATTTTTTATAATTTCATTTCCCCGAAGATGTTCTTCCTTATTGTATTTGTTTAAATTCACTTTCATTTAGTAAGCTTTGTATATTCACTATCCCTAAACTAGGAAACTCTATTCTTAATGCCAGAAAATAAATCTCCGTAATTGGATAGCAGAATGTAATTCTAATAAAGTGTAGTAGGAAGTGGAGAAAGAAGTCATGTAAACACTTTCAACGAAGGATGTTTTGCTTAATATACAATATTGTTGTCTGAATCGATTAAAGTGTGTAATATATTGGGTTTAAGCCATTGTATCTTGAGTATTTGCTCTCCTGTCGTGTAATATATAATGTAATTCTTTGAAGTAACAACTAGCCTTGTTAGATTTAAATTATACCATAACAGTAACATAACTAGTCAATGTCATGCGCAAGATGGTGTACAGCAAAATATGATAAAGAGGTGCATGAAGCTGTACTAATAATTATGATGATACACAGCTGAAATATGCGAGGTTAGATTCTATCGTACGAATGTATGCAGAGGTACAATGTAATAATATTTTATGACCCGGACCAACGGTACTGTTGCTATATTCAAATATACTTTAGATTTTTTTTGTAAGGTAAACTGACCATCAATAATACAACTCATCGGTAGAGTGAATTAAGTACGTTTGATGTTAGAATTACTTACGCCGTTCTTTTGTTGATTCATGTTATAGTAAGAAGGCTTTTTGTTCCTCTTCAGAATGTTTAAGGCGTTAAGGTGATTGTTCAGGAATGTGATTCAATTTGTTTTAGAAAATACGAAAAACAATTTCGGCTATAAAATTAGTTGTGGTAGATAAATATTTCCCCAAAGCAATTCGTGAGACGCTGTGTTGCCAACATTACGATGTTTAGCACTATTATTATTATTATTATTATAGAGGCTGTGGAGTTGAATAGAATAGGATTGTATGCAAATGGCGGAAGTTTCCTACATGTAAAAATTTCAACATGCGGAAATGATTTTTTTTTAGATTTTCGCATAAACAGATCATTAACTTCTTATGTGGGCCAGGCGTCACAAAGTAGATTGTAGACGGTAGATGATGTTAAATTAAAAAGCGAAAATTATGAAACAGAGTGGTATAAAATTATGACACTGCAGGGTAATTAACTTTTTTTGCTTCACATGGAAAATTCTCTATTATTAGTGCATTATTAAATACACTTAATTTGATAAAAATTTTAAATTTTAAAATTCATTACACTTTTTTAAATGTGAAATTTCTCACAGTGATTGAGAAATCATCATACTTGGTGGGTGAAAAGCGTTGTCATATTAAGTAGGTAGCCCTATACCAGAATAAATAATTTCTCTCTGTGAGCTCCACGGTGCGTAATTCACCATAACAAATGTAACGTTAATTTTTTATTTCACAAATTTAAAGGACTATCTAAAATAACGTGTGACACACGTGGGAAATTTATTTTATTTTGCTCATAGGATTGCTACACACGCTCTTACGGGCTCATTTCGCAAACAACCCACTCGCAAAATAAAAATCTCGTTTTTAACGCTTGGATCATAAATAACTATTAATTTATACCTACATCATGAAATATGCCGTAGGACGATAGTTCAAATTTATTAAATAAATACATGGATTTCTCGAATATATCATTGGACCATTTATATAGATGTGACGTTCCGTGTAAGTTTTATTTTATTACCTCTATTTATTTTTCTGATGAAAATAAGTTTCTTCAGTGCTACAAAGTATCGTACGTTCGACAAGATGTTTCATCTTTATGGTGCAATACATTCGTTAAATGAGATACATGAGGTACCGCTGATTGAATGATATAGAAAGAATTCTCTAGGGAGTAATAAATTATTGTCTTGCATGTTCCACTGTAGAGGAATACTAGCAATAATGTCTTTTTCTTTTTATTAATGCCGTTAAAGTTGAAATTTATAAGTTTATATTGTTATGTAATAACATTCTCGTATATGTCTGGAGAAATCGTTAAAATCCAAGAGCCGTCCTTAGTTTAATGTCCTCATGATGGAACTGCAGATGATACGTCATCATTGCTTTTTAAGAACCTAAGAAAACCGGAATTCTAGGCAAGTTGGAATGTTTATAAATTAAATGTATAACGTAGAAGATGTCAGATTATTTTTTAAATATTTCAAAAGTACATCTTTACTATGTATAAAAATCAACTTTTCAGTTAACTTTAAACCAATTCCTTTGACTTAAACACGTATAGTAACGGAGAGTTTCTGTGAAATTAACTACAGTTTCTTATACAGAAAGGCTGGTTATAGCGTTTGTGTTACTAGAATTAATCTATCATCAAGATGCAACGACTTACATCCAAAGAATCATTCATTTATGCTGGACTACTAGGCTACTAGGCCTACTTGTAATATTGATGACAACTTTGCAGAAGATCTTAGTGAGCCTCAGTACTGGAAGTAGGCTATGGGGATCAATTCCCAATGAAGTCTAGTGCGGGATTTTCGGGCTACAGATTTACCCTCCCTTCGTGTCTCATTTTTTCGGGTTAAACATATTAGGCCCCTACCCTGGATCGAATTCACGTAAAACAGTAGGTACGGCTGTTTGGAATGCCATTAATCTTTTCTTTCCTCTAAGGATGCGATAGGCCAGAACCACCCAATCATTGTGAAAATGTTCATGGCTTATTATAATAAAAGGGAAAACTTTGCAAACGAAGCCTTATTTTATTAACAACCCTGGATTTGTCTATATTATAATTTATACTTTACACACTGTGTATTGCTAGTAGCCTACATAAAACGTTTGCATCTCTTCGTAATATATTTTTATTGATTGTGCATTATGTCCTATTATTCTCACAAAAATATAAAATGTACTACGCATACTTAACACTGTTTGGTGAGACACACCATTTGTCTCATATGCCAGCTTTTATTTGATAAATTCTGAGAATTTCAAGGTATTTCAACCTGCCAAGGATTGCTTGTGCTTCACAACTACTGCAAGACGGTGCATGCAGCAAATCAACGATTTGAATATAGTTGTCAGTGTTTTATCTAGTAATTCTCTCTTTAGTGTTCTGTTTTATGTCCTGATATTCCGATTACCGAAGAAGCCTTACCGACCTCAATGATATTCATCGGTTCCGTTCCTATTCCGAGAAAATCTATTTTAATGTAGCCATAAAAAGAGGCGTATAACTCTCGTTATGCGCTGATCTGAGTACCCAGGAAAGCGGAAAGATCCTTAACCTAGGAATCTTTCTACTATAAAGCAAAACGCATTCAATTGAATGGAACTTTCTTGGTCGTTATTCCAATCAACTAATTAAATTTGAATTACTATTGACGTTTGGAATTTCCTCATTAAAACCGAGATTTCGCAGTCAGGATTGTATACCCTCAAAATTCAGGCGTGGGCATTTTGTTTTCCAGCTGGGCCTTGTTATCATGATTTCTACTTTCTTACCCCCATCCCCCGTATTCCGCTCTAACACGAGCAAAGTTCAGCATGAACAGTAGAAAGTTTACCGTGGGTCCAGGCATGTCGAATATCTCAAAATCGAAGAGAAAATGTAATTCCCAAGAAGCTTCGGAAGTGGAATTTGTTGTTGTTTGAAAACGATAAAGCTTACGTAATTCAACTATAAAAACTATCAAAATCACATTTAAAAATATCTGACGTGAACATAACTTCCTCTGTCCAAATAAAAGCTTTGCATCGCACCCCCGAAGGATACACATTCAAAATAAAATCTTATTAATATACTTACGTAACATTCTTTACAGATGCATGCAAGGGCAATACACCTTTCTAATTTCACATTATGGTATACATTCAAGTGTTTCTAGTTCTAAAATCTATGTTCTGAATATTTAACTATTTAAGAACTGCGTCGTCGTGCGTCCTCTTCATGTAAACAACAACTATTTCTTCCCCTGATGTTTGCCCATGCCTGGCTTGGATACAGGTGTGGATTATATTGGTACTTCTTAATGTGAACATTTCAGAAGTTAGCTATTTTGATCTGATTCATAACACCTTAAAAGATTTTATTTATGAATATATAATACACTGACTAATTCTAGTTGTATATTATTATTATTATTATTATTATTATTATTATTATTATTATTTATACTTTGCAGGTACTCATGAAACAGCTGTCTGGACAAAATAGGTTACCAAGAATTTTGGTAAGTGAAAACACTTCGTAGAAACTTTCCTTAATATAACATTGTTACTGGATAGCAATTTACAGCCCGCTCCAGTTTTTGTTTAAAAAGTCACAATATGCAAGATTGTTATTTAATGCAGAAGAATATCATTTATAATTTTTCGCTTATAAATCATTGTTTTCACGTCAAATACTAAATGTACATATTTAATTTCTACAAATTTTCGATAATGGGTGTATATGTTAAATATAAAGATAACACGTGTTTGTATTCATTTGGTTCACATGCAGACAGAAATATAGAAACAGAAAAGGGGATCAAACGTCAAAATCTTAAGTACCGGTAACGTATATAGGTAACTAAAATAAGACGTTTATATTGCTTATACATTCCACAGACACTTTAACAGTGATGCTTAAATTTCGTTAATAAATACCATAATTGATCTGGAAATCAATAAATTTGCACGTAGAAAAAACATTAAAAATTAAATCCTAGAATACTCTGAACATGTGGAGACCGTGGCATGTAATAGTACTTCTGCTAAAGCAAGTCAAGAGTATTTTTTCTTAAGTTGATATTATTCTAAGTTAAATTATTATAGATCTTGATAAATTCAAATCGAAGCAGAAACATGTAAATGCAAAACCATTCTACATGATCACCCGTGGCAATAAACCCGCAATTGAATGCCAGTTCATTTTGTCAGACACATTACTAAAGAAACTTCCTTTTCAACTGCGACTACTTGGCCGGCAATGTCATGGTTTTGCCATTAATTATCTCGTGATGGCCCCCGGATGAAGCCCTTATACCCTAGCAGAGAATCTTCTTTAAATCGTCTTATGAGTCACGTTTTCTCTTGTACCAACATATCCTGCAATGAAGGACTCACAAGTAGAAGAATGTCGGTCGAATTTATATCGCATTTCCTCAGGGGGTAATTCATTTTTGTGTATTCTTTTAAATCGGATTCTTCAGTGCATTTGGTTAACACAGGCTGTTTTCACTTTTTCTCTGCTTAGAATTCTCTTTGGCTAAAACGAGTGTACGTGCTGACAAGATAATCTGTTTTTTTTTTTTATTTTATTTTTTTTTTTTTTTATATTTTTAACTCTTTCTTACCGCCTAGACGTTGTGGAATGTTTCGATTTCATTGGTAGACAGAGGCGTAGACAAAATTCAAACACCTACTCAGTCACTTGAGGACGATAAATTAAGATTATATTACGTTAAAGCAAATCAATCTGCGGCCGGTATAAGTAGCCTATGAATTTTATTAAATTTGAAATTAAAACCTATTAAGTAAGATATTAATGTGAGATATCGACGGGTGTGCCCTGCTGCTTAGGCGTGATCGTCACCCGTGCGTCAGGATTAGCTTTCCAGGAGTTATTTTACATGCCTGTAAACACAAAGGCTTGTTGCATTTACGCCCATATAAATGCTATCGTCTTGGGTCGGGCTGGAATCACTAAATTGGAAACAGATTAACCAGTGACTAATCCAAGTGGATCCTTTTTAACTTGTTTATCCTAAATAAATATCAGATTACTGCAATATTGCATATGAATTGTATATTTCTAATCTTAGATCGTTCAAGCAATACAAGACCTCCATCAAGTCTATCTACTGTAGTGTGTTTTCAGTAGTTCAGAAGTCCTCATTAAAACGTTTGAGATTAAATTTCGTGAAGCTTTATGTGTAAATTTCTCGAATATATTGGCAAGTGTGAAAAACTAGCAACTATTGCCAAAACTTACTGAATATACAATTTAATCAGAAGCTGTTTATTACTTACTATTTTTTTTCAGTTTCTTGTCACAATTGTAGACAACATTTAAACTTTTTGAACTTTACAGTATGAACATAATGAATATCCATCCTAACTTGAAGAAACATAAAATGATAGTGCAGAATTTGAGTTATGTATTGTTTCTCAGATAATTGTAATTTAGCCCAATTACTTTCTTTTTGTACTTTTCCCATCACTGGAAACGAAGTTGGGGGTTACTTTTTACGAAAATGGGGGGGTGGAGTCATGAAGCTATGGGGGGCCCCTATTTAAAGAAATGTTTAGACAACATTCTGCTACTGATTTGTGACTTTCGTAATTTCATTATTGAAAATTGAGCTTCACAAAATTAAGAATGGTTAGGAGAAAAATTCCTCTGGCACTGCTACTCAAAGTTGGGATCTTCAGCTATACCTAGTTGTAGTTCCTAGCAAGTGCTCTATAGAGAGATATATGGAGTTCTGCAATTATAAATTAGTTGATTTATATCAGTAGAACATCTTCGTATGGAACAGGTATATACAACATATTGCGTAATGTATTCTGAACTTCTAATAACATTCCAGGGCTTCTAGCAGTCCATTCATAACTCGATTTAAATATCAGTAGTAGAGTGAGAGATTTAAACATCCTGATCTGGCCTGGTAAAGGTTAGGGTAATATGTAACAACAACCAGTATTTTGACGAAGACATCTCTCACATTTAGCGAAGTCACTTGTAAGCCCTCAGGTTGTTCGCATGAGACACATTTATTATTCGTCCTTGCATATTTTACAAGGTTTCATTTCAGTACAACCAAATTTAACAGTTGTAACCGCAAATAACGTACATGGGATCTATTTCATTCAAGGTCGGAATAATGTAGACAAGGAAAATATATGATGCATCTTATTATTACTGCCTATTTACTTATCTTGATTCCGTTGTACTGAAACTCACGCTCTGAGCCAGTGGTCCGCAGACCATAAATTGTGCTAAGATTCATCCATTTGTAAGCGATTATGTGTTACATAGTTATCTTTATCGCACCTATGCATACGTCCTTAAAATCAGTCAGTAGTATAAAGCACCATTAAGAAAAGTTTAATAAAATCATAAAGAATAGCAAGTTGGTAAAGTGACCTTCATTGTAAAACTACAGATCAAATGACTCGTAAACTAATGCCTAAGTCGTAATTAACCCATAACTGCATAATGTATTCTATTGGATAGAAATTGTTTCCCTTAAATTTGTAATAAAATAACGGCAAATGGCTCTTAAGAAAATTAAAAAATAACGTAAAATGTATATCATCAAGTACAAGAAATAAACTAGAAGCCTATTCGTTGTGTTAACCTTTTTTCTATGTAGTCCGACCAAGATTTGTAATTTGCATGAGAAATTTAGTATGTAAGCGGGTATAATATTGAACACAAAGTAAGAAAATAATAATTATTCACAAATCCGTTACATTTTATTAATGGAATAGTCTTAATAAAGCTCACTCGATATCACGAGATAAATTTACTCGAACTTCGCTCTCGCAAATATATCCATCAACTTGTAATCTCTCTGGGATTACCTATGAAAAGTTTGGAGTAGCCTATTCCGGACAGTGAAAATAATATCGATATATTCTTATTCGAAACTTGATTTATTTCGTGTTGATAATTTCACGTAATATGTTCAATACAATTAAATATCTCTATGTTCTATTTAAATGAACAAGTACATTTTTGTTAATTTTTTATTTATATAAATAACTAATTCGCAGTCTACTAATGAACTAAGGTTGTTGTTATAATATAGAGCATTGTTTTTGGAATAACCCGTATCTAGTGGTTTCAACTTTTTTTTATTTAAATCAAATGAAATTATCCAACAAAAAGGTAAACAAAATTATCGTACATTTTGTCTGTGTACTTTGTACCCCCAGGTAAGCAATGTTCGTGTTTAGGGGCTGTGAATTATCATAGCTATTAAATCAGAGACCAGAGAAAATTTAAAAAATGTGCATATAAATTATACAGTACATAAACTAGCAAGAGGTAAACCATTTTTATAAAATAAAATAATTTAAAGTAGGAATTTCAAAATTACAACAATATTACAAGTATGTTTATATTTAGATATACAAATAGTTAGGAGAGATTAAAATGAATGAAATAAAAAAAATAAATTATAAGATTAAATTGTTAATATTATATAGTTTTTTTACATTCTTATTTTAAATGGTTGACACTTTAAACTCCATATTATAGGGCCTTATTAAGAACACTCCATAACTACAAAGTTTAGGACAGCAATTAACACTAAAATGCACTGAAGCAGAGCTAACAATCCATAAGACTTGCAGTCTTGCATGTGAATTTACGATTTTGGTCCACAAAAAGAAACTGTTTTTTCCATTGACTAAATTCCCAAGAAGTACATTCACATTATAAGAGGGGAACCGCTTTCTTACGCACCCGCAGAGAGATCTCTATTAATCTTGTTTATTACCCCATCACTTAAAACTTGCAGATTTCAGCGCCTGTCTCCGTTGTTAATTTACAATGTAACCGCAAGCAGGCCTTATTAATGCACTTCATTAATTAACTTGTAATTATTAAACCGTGGATTAGGATTTTTATGCTCCAGCGAAAGTGCGCACATGCGTTAAAAAACCTTTCTCTCCTATTTTTCGTACTAATTCTTATATGAGAGTGTCATGTTTCAGTGTGTGTCTGTATGAAATATTTTGTAAAATCTACTTTCATCTTTAAAAGAGATAGCCGAAGTTAACGTTCCAGAACCTTCGTGTGAATTCATAACTTAGGAATGTGTCCATCGTTCCTTCGCATGGGAGTATTCGTGTCCCTACATCTACAGTTACAGTTGAGAAAAGTAGTATATAACTTTCAGTTTTTGCTATTTGTTCCTATCTTACTAACCGAGGGACCAATGGCAATTCCACAGTCTCAAGATTTGGCGTTGTGACTCAGAATCGATTTGTACTGGCGAACTATTTTTATTACAGACTATCACGTAAACAGGATTGATCTTCTTTAATGTGCAATACATATACAAGACCAGACCTCAATATTTCTATACTGTGAAAATTAATTGGACTCGGTTGGATCTGAGTCGGCCTCAATGGTGCAGGGATAACGTGCTATAGGCTACGGTACACGGTTTTAGAAGGCATATTAGGCAAGACTAAGAGGGGCTCACCTAGCGCGACTAACCTGTCATAGTCTTGCGCTGTTGCCTAATTCGGACACTAACGGCACAAGCCAGATCAACAGAGTTTCCTATTTTTCATGCCTCCAAAAGTACTTTTGGAAATTCGTAATTTTAATATGCCCAGCTATAAGCGGCGATAAATTTTGAAGCAGCCTGACAGAACACCACATTTCTGCACGTTTTCATGTTATCATGTCAGGAATAAACAAAGCGACGCGACGAATGTTACTTCCTTACCTTTATCTCCACGCCGTACTTGCTGAGAACGCATCATTTGGCAGCATTGCAGCTGTCGCAAGCACTCATTAGCTCAGTTCATATGCCTTCAAAAACCGTGTGCCATATAGACCTACATGTTCTCTTGTCTACTCTAATAATAAGGAACTGATTGAAAATATTCAATAGATATTTACTTGTTAGAGGAGTATTCTCTTTGCGAAGAATATCATAAGCTAACTTATACAGTTGGTGCTCCAATCTCATGATTTTTAAATTTACCTATTTTTCCGGGCATTCTTCTCTTTGAGAGAACAACAGCCTAGTGGATGCATAGAGCAACTATGACCGCATAAAACTACTTTGTCGTAGGTTCTTAGCAAGAAAGAGGCTGAGGTCAGATAATCTCAACAGCATGACTAAGGTTTGTACTGTCTTGGAAACAACAAACAGTGTATAGGTACCTATTAATATTAATGGCTGTTTTAAAAATGGATTTATCAGATTGTCGACATTATTCCTCCCTTACCTCAAGGTCTTTCCGTCCTTCACGCTATACCCACATTTTACTTCATTACAAAAATAGACAGGACGGTTGTACCTGTGTTTCAATCGACAATTATACGAATGAGCAGAAGAGGAAAAGCGAAAAGACACAAAAATCTATAAAATAATGCGTAATACCTTTATTCTTAATTTATTTTAGTTTACTACTCTTCTCGGTTACATGGAACCATCATCATGACAACTTGCTTGCAGAGACACATTTAAGTATAAAACTGATTTTTATTGTGTTCACACAACTTAGATGAAGAATCAAAAAGTGAATTTTATTGGTATTTTAAGAACGTTTTAAGTTTTAATGGTTTTAGACATCGGGTTTCCCCTCCACCTTTCCTTAACTCATCACTCATACCCCACAATGCACGACACAAACACCTCTACATAATTATGTACACACACAGACTCTTCTCTTCACACCTTATACATCTGCCAATTACGCATCACCATATAATGTGACCCACTCAAGTGGTGCTTATGGGCCTACTATCGGCATTTACCCGCCTCAGGGAAATCCCAAATGCGTCATAGCGACGGGTTTGGCATTAAATACACAGTTTTAGTGATCTTTATAAAAAAAATACTTTAATAGTGAAGCAGTTTTTTCTTAAATGTGACTCTGCCAGTAGGTGATGGTAATCGAAATGATATTGCAAAATTAAAAAGAAATGTTGAAAATAAAAATATTATGTTGATCGAGCTCAACGGAACAACCCTACATGATTTTAAACACTTTGGACAAAAAATACAATGTTACTAAATCAAGATTCTAGCCTATCAGTATTAAATCCGAGCATTTTCCGATGTAAAGTTAATATCCATCATACGGTAGTTAGGATCTGGTAATATGGTAGCAGAACTTTTCGACCCCCAGTTCTCGTATTTCATCAGCTCAGAGCCCTAGGCCTGTTAGGTCTACCTGAAATTTAAGCAAATCTGTGGGTCTAACAGATTCCTTCTCGATTTTGTGACGAGCTTTGTAATTCAAGTTACTGATATTGATAAGTTACTCATCCTTTTTCTTTCCTTCGGCGCTTCAGAAATGAACGAAGCACTTCTGGAATTCAAGTTGTGTTTGACATATAAGTCGTGCAAAGGCCGCGCAGTCTTTTAAGATTGCTTCTTTTAATAACGGCACGAAGGTTATCAATTAATTATCTTAAAAGTCTCAATAAATTATAAAACTGATGAAGAACAAGGCTATAGATTATTAAACAGGAGGCAAGTGTGTTACTACGTAAAAGGCTTCTTCATATCTACACTGAAGTAGAAATTTTAATTGTGAGGTAAGAAAATTTATTGACTGTTATCCATGAAGAATGGACAGTAGGTTACAGCTTCTGCGACAACATTTTTCATGTTGGCAATTTAATTATCTCATTCAATTAAAAACAGATCCTAGCTTCTGTAGCAGAAGTGTATGAGTACGATGATGGCTTATAATAAGATTTTGCTTGCAATTTATTTTCTCTTAAGAACCAATAGTTCGATTCGCGTGCGGTTCCATTTAAGGATTGTTTTGAAATCGTCCGGTTAGTTATCTGTCTTTCAATTATTACCAGGTTACCATGCTTTCACATTATCAGATACGTCATTCTCTGTCCTGTTACTTTTTTTAAGTGACAGGGCTGATCAAAACAAATGATTATCCAACTTCTCCAGTATTGTACTCTAACGATTCATTGTTTTCTGTTATCATTATTGCTACTTTCATCTATTGCCCAGGCTTTGTCTAAGCTTTATTCTAATGAGTAAAAGAACGGGCGCTATTCTTTAGTTTTAAATTTCAGCACAAAAGTAGTGAAGATAAGAGACTGCTCGCAGTAGTTATGGCTGGAAGAGGGTAAACTGTGATAAGATAGTCTAGTCCATGTCACGAATAACTTGGTTTACTTTAATATTCATGGATTTTCTGAGCCATGAAGTTTTCGGTGTGAAAAGCAAACATACGAGGGCTGTCCAGAAAGTAACGTACGTTTTGAAATAAAAAATAAACAAAGTGAAAAAAATTATTACATATATTTTGAAGGTAGAATCTTATGCTATTTTCTACATAACCGTCATTCAAATTAAGGCTTTATCATACCGTGGCACAAGCTTTTCGATACCCTCTCTGTAGAAATCCGCCGCCTGCTATTTCAACCACTTCATAGAATTCATTGGGAAAAGTGTTTCAAAAAAAGCTTTAGACTTTTGTAATAAATTATGCAATTCGTGCAGAAAATTCAAACAAAATCTTAGAATATTGTAGCATTACGTTCACAAGTTTCTACTTTCAAAATTTATGTACAGTATACAACTATTAAACAAATTCATGCAGAAGTAAGTTATAGGTTTATGTTTATTTCTTTTATTTTGTGTATGGACATTGGATAATTAGTCTAAAACTAAATGTTGAAGTGATAATTTTAAATAAAACTATTAACCACTTTCTAATTAATTTTATTCGCGCATTACATGCAAATGCAAATATTCTCTTGATTTAATATTTAATTCTAAATTCTCAACTAATTAGAAGTCTCTTTAGGAAAGCAAACAGTGCAATGGTTCTCCGGATTAGTAAATTAGTAAGATTCGTATTCATGTATAAGCTTTGTTAAAGCTAATTTGTTTGTTTTCAATCACGTATAGTCTATAAAGATATCAACTTTCCTGATGACTTTACTATAACTGTTCTTAATAGGCCTAAAGCTGATTACTTCTCCATGAGGATGGTGAATAACCGGATCCTTAGACAGAGGACAGAGACGATTAAGCTGTTGTTAGTTGACGACTACTGAATTCATAATTATGGTAGCCGGTACCTATCACTGTGCGGGAAGCTTACCGTTTCCCACGTTAAGCCCCCGTACAGTGATATCTTTTCTACCTGGCCCTGCTCAGAAAAATGTGTAGTAGCATGGATAAGTCTATATAGAAATAATGTCATTTTATGATTCGCTTGTATTCAAAAGAGTCACATCGTGCTGACTAAGGTAGGCCTATATCGATACGGCTATCATGAGTGGCGGGAGGGGAAGATGGCTTGTCTCTCTGAATTCAACTCAAACCTTTGAACGCCCAGAAAGAAAAAAAATACTGTGCGTTCCGCTTATCATGAATTGTCAGTGTAAAGTCATTGGGTCACCCATCCAAATTATCTCAGGAACTAGCTCTGCTTAACCGGATGATCGCTGGGATGGGTGGGTTTGACCATTAGATCCCCGGAGATATTATTTAATAATAAATGACACAAGTAATCAACGTATCAAAGAACGTACATTAAGATACAATTTTTTGGAGATCAGATTTTATGTACTAGATCTTCTGGAAAGTTAATCTATCCATGGCAGAGGTCTCTTTAGAGTATTGAGAAAGTCTTGATCATGAATATGACCCTACGTTATTTTACACAGTACTTGCCAGCGTGATTTGGAAGCGCCTTGAACATCTTAAAGCATTTTCATTGTTCCTTACTAGCTCGTGACCAGTTCGTTACTTCGCTAGAAGTTTGCTAACTACTTTACAGAAAGAAAGTTGAGAAGATGCACAAAGACTAGGATTATGCAACGGTTTCCTTTGTTTTACTAATTATGTCCACATTCTTCTCACATAGTTCATACCTCGGCTGTAAGGATGTTTCTCTAAAACGACTTCTTTCATGAATATGACCTAATTCATGTAGAAAAGAGCGGAAAAAATGATAACGTTCTGTGACAACCTGAGCCATTCATTGTTTCACAGTGGGGGACCCGGTCAAGAAAGCGAGAGTTGAGACTCTTGCTGATGTAAATCCTCGCAGTTCAACCACGATTATGGGGAGAGAGCTAAAGCGTCGAAACCCACAAATCATATTAGATTATGCTAATTGCTTTAATTACCTAAGGTTATAACATTTCTTTTCAACACCTTAACTCGAGTTGGAAGCCAATATTAGCAAAGCAGGAAATGCTATCAGTAGATCCCGGATTTAGAGTGGTAAAATATGTGATATAGTACCGTTAAGCTCAATCAATAAAATAAAATATGAAAT
This sequence comes from Ectobius pallidus, assembly GCA_964059195.1. NCBI lineage: Eukaryota > Metazoa > Arthropoda > Insecta > Blattodea > Ectobiidae > Ectobius > Ectobius pallidus. Next base: position 130,066,276 of record CAXKWD010000006.1, read on the forward strand.
TAAAACGATCAACTCAACAACCTTTATTTCTGTAGTTAAGGCCTTTCGATACTCTTATGTCATATTCAGGGCATCTTGCTTTTCTGGAGTAGATGTATTAATGCTTAAAAAGTAAGGCAACATTTTCTTGTAATCTTTGTTATTCTGATAAAATAATTAAAATCTTTAAAAAAATTGAGGCTATTAAAATCTGTCACTAGTAACACATCTTCGAACTTCCTGCTTCTTCTTTCCCGTTTCCCGTTGAAGCTTGACGACCCATACTCAGCAGACACACATAACTATGCTATTTTAATTCAAAATTATATAATAAGCAAGCAAATTTTTTCTCCCAGAATAAGCAATATAAGCGCTATCAAATAAAGGTAAAATCAATTCTCAAGTAGTGTCTCACGAAATGTAACATTTTTGCTTATAGGCAGGAATATGAAAATGAATATGAATAGCTTAGAAATCCGGGATCTAGTTTTCAACTATAGGCTAATCATTGATATTTATAAATTACCCTCATACACTTAGCCACCAGTAAAGCAACTGGATGTAATGATGTTAATAACAGTCAAGTTCTTATTTTCAAGTAGATGGATATCTCGCTCTATTGCTTGTAAATGTTTTTAAGTGACTACTAGAACAAGATGATGGTACCTAAACGGTAGCGTCTCGGACTCAAACTCGGGAGATCGCGAGTTCGAACCCTGTGGCCGATCTACTTGACTTGGGTTTTTTTTTATGATTTCCCTAGTCGTGAAGGTAAATACCGAATTTGATATTTGCTTTTCATAACTCATCGCCGATATTTCATCTGTATTTTATCATTAAAATTGAATAACAGTTGAAAATAGCTGACGCCTAAACGCATTAGTGGTGGCATGAACTACTGGTATACAAACAGAACTTGAACTCCTGTTATGACTTCGATGTTCAAAGAATTATAAATAAAGCTGAATTTAAAGAAAAACATTATTATTAATTATTATAACCAAAATTTCTTATTGTGAAAGCAGTAAGAAAATTATTGGGTGTCGGCATGCTGATCACATGACCCACAATCCTGCCGCCTGCCTATGGTAGATGACGCAGCGGTCGGGTGGTAGGCCTTGTCCCTTCTGGGATGTTAGCGCCACGGAATTAGAGAGAGTTAGTTAGTAAGAAAATTTTTACTATTAAGTTTTCTGAAGTAGGCCTATTGTTTCCTGCACTTAGGAAATCAAACTAGGAAATGGAAATTTACATAAAAGTTGTCTTAAAACAGCTTTTTAGATTTCAGAATCGCATAACAGAACTCATTTATAAAAAAATCGTACATAATATCCATTTATCGTCACATAAGAGATTTTTCGTGCAGTGAAAAATAAGCCACACATACCGTAGATTAAAAGAAATTTAACCATTAACTAAGCCTATCATGCGATAGGTTAGCTTACATGTAAATGTTGACTGGTTTTTCCATCACCAACAGAGTTCCATTTTCATTAAATTAAGCATAAGAAATTTTGTCCGGCATCGACAGTTTTCTCCACTCTAAATTGCATATGAACACTCCGATTTAAAGCCAACTACTTATTATTAGAAATACTAAAAGAATAAAGGTAAAAAATGCTGTTAACCACTCTGACCTGTCCCCTGAAGCTCCACACGAAACGTTTAAATGTGAAGATCCTACTGTGAACAATAAATTGCTAAAGATTATGGCTGAGTTCGAAAAAGTCAGGGAAAGGAACATGCATTCTAGACTTGAATGGCCTAGTCGAGCTATCAAGTAAACATGAACTTGAAAACTCCATAATGGAAACATTTGCATACCTAAACAGGTAGTTTTTGAGGTTCCATCTTCTTTTGGGATCCAAGACATAAAATCCGGAATACATGCAGCAAATTATAATATTTGTGTAAAGATTTTGAAGGCTTTACGACTCCTATTATCCCCGGCTGCATAGGATAAGAGAGCTTTTGAAGAACAAAACTATTAAGAACTTGAAGGTGGCGTTCAGTGTCTCTATTTCAATATAATGTTCAGTAATTTATTGCTGTAGGTGTTAAACCTGTCTCCTGTAGCTATCTGTGGACTGACTTCGAAGACAACTATATCCACTTCTTATGTTTCCTAACACCAAAATCTATGTCCAAACGTTTTGGCACCTTTAAGTGTCGTACATGTAATCTTAGCACGGGCTGGTGTCCATTAGGACCGTGGGAACTTGAAGCTTAAGATGTCTGTGACATTAGATTTGAATTGTGCAGTATAAACAATATAATTTAAGTCAATGTCGTAAATTAAAGGCTCAAGGTTGTTTACGTAGTAGTAATCCTGGAAAATTGTATTTCTTGATTGAATGAACTAAATTATTTGAAATTTATTATATAATAGCAATATTTAATAAGAAAATTAATAATAATCACGAGAGGAACGGATTTTATCGATAAATTCAGAGCAATGAAGTTTATATTGAGAGAATCCGAACCACGAGTTATATTTAATGTGACTATTTATAGGCCCACCTATTTGGCCTACGTGCGCGTGTCCGTAAGGACTCGGCCCCTGAGCCGATAAGATAAGAATGTGACTATTTAGCGAATACTCACAGAGTTAAGCGTGAAAAGAATTTAAAAAAAACACGAAAATGAATGGCGAAACAATCGATATAATATAATACCGTATATCGATCGTCGCGCCTCGTCGGTAGTCGCTCTTCGTGCGAGCTTTCTTCAGCTGTAACCTAAAGTATTTTTTAGATTAACCTCATTGCTAAAAGAATATTGTATTAATAGCATATTTATTACTATATGAGACTTAAAATTCTTCACCATATATACCTATAAATAATTATAGGCCTACATTATTTTCATATCTCCTTTTGCTCATTTACGCAGTTTTCATATACTCAGTCGCTGTGTTCAAATGCTTTTGTTGTGTAAATCATGTTTGATTAAAAAAACTGCAGTATGAAGATAATTCAGTGTTCAGTCTTTGTGAATTTAATAAATAAACAAGTGAACGGATGTGCGATAAAATGAAAGTTAAAAAAAAAAATAACACCATAAAATTAAGACGGTAGACAATTTCGATTGGTTGGAATTCCACATATTCCTATACTGGATGGGCCGCTGATTCAACTGAACAAATTCGCCATTTTAACGAAACGCATCGGGGAAAAGAAGACAACTACATTTTAGCATAGGTCATACTGTAACACTTTCTATTGATTTTAAAAGATCACTCATTTAACAGTTTTAATAATTTTAACGGTGATTTGTACTATTTAATTTTGGGATATAAGTTCATATTCTAGAATATTAATATTTTATAACTGAGCAAAGGTGGAAAACCTATTTTAACACAACCTATCTGGCATCAGCAAATTTAGACACGTGGTACTCATATGCATAAAGTTGTGAAATGGCAATATGGTTATATTATAAAATAGCTTAAAAATACCCTAGGCCTAATCTTGGCAAGAGTCTTTATACAACCACATGCTTAAAGTACACAAGAGCGAAAAATAGAGCAATTTTTAGAACACAATCGCCGAAAAGTTGTGGGACCGAACTATGGCCTATGGTCTAGGGCTCCGGGAGCGGTGGAGGGCCAATAAAAGAAAAAAAGTAGCCTACCGGTACTGATTTATACATTCCCTGTAATAACTTATGTATTCACGTATCTTCCAATCCTAAAAACTTAACAATCCCTTATAATATATTATTACTTCTTTTTGCATAGTAACTGTTAAAGACATTTTTTGCCTCTGTAAATTATATTGTAAATCATTTAGAATGTGTGAAGAATGTTTCTCTTTCCGTTTCTATTGGCAATATATCAACTCATCACTATCGTAGAACCTTTCTTCAGTGGATGTTCTCCATATTTTATCTAGAACCGAAACAACATTTATGTAACATTTATCTTGCTAGTACAAGACGTTTTTCTTCTTTTAGTGCTCCCTCTCCTTCCTTTCTTTTACTTATGACCTCACTTATTTTATACTACAATACACAGGCACTCGAATCCTCCGTTCTTTGCACTTGGTATAGGGTTATGGTGTGTACTTGCTGGCAGCTTCCATGTAAGGCAACCGGTTCTAGGACATTTCCTGATCATCAAGGAAATATGTGTTCTATATATAATTATTTTCAGTACTTGTGGTGAAATAAGTTTAATTTAAAGCCAGTCACATGCTAGAAAAAGTGTAAACTGAAGTACGAGTACACAATGGCTGGTACCAGTGTAGAAATGATTCACTTTATGATGATGTTCTGTTATGCACAAATCATCGTGCTATAAACGGGAGCTTATGAGAGGCAAGCTGGTATATTTATTAGATGTTACAACCATGTAAAGAGCTAGTGTATATTGAACTGACAATATTGTAAAGTATGGTTGTGGTTGTTTTCTTAGTTCTTACTATGTGAAAGGTCTGAAATACGAAGGAGAGCTTCGTAATATAAGACCCGACGTCCGCTTCAAGATATATTGGGGATGTAGCACTTCTTTGATCCCGGAACAAGGGGGAAGTCAGATGTACAATTTCAGACGTGGTTTGGTTTATCGTAAGGACTGCTGTATATTTTATTTCTGCAATGTTTCTCTAGTATACATCTTGCTTCATACAGCGGGATGTTTGCTGCTGTCTCCATTTCCTTAAGGATTGATATGTTTTTGTTAGTCATTCTCTAATAGACATGCTGATTAAAATAGTATAGGCTATTATTTTGACATAAAATCTATTATTGTATGGTATAATTTACTATAGTAATGCTTAACTTGTTCTGTCAAAGAGCTAAATATAGACTGATTACGTCCCAGCCATTCTAATAGTTTTACAAAATGAAAGTAGAAATAAAATGTGCTAAGTTGCTCTTTTTTTAAATTTAAGCCTGGGTCTTTGGTATTTAAAAATCATCTCACTAGAGCCTTGAAATTTAATGATGAAGACTTTAAAAGCTAAAAATAATCACTCAGCGTTTAAATTTTCACTCAAATACTCAAATTTTAAATTATTAAAACGGATTCACACTTCGTTTTATCCTCTTCCCTTCATTTTTTATACTTCGTTTTAACATAGGCCTATGCGTCATCATAACCTCCGTAAAGACAGCAAGAAAATGCTAACAAAAACAATAAACAACAAGAATAAGTTCCAAAGGTATACAAAATCTTTTCTGTATACTTCTGTCAAGATTAACACCATATTCGGACGAAATCAATGGATATCACCAACGTGGATTTAGGCGAAATAGATCAACCACTGATGAACTATTTTGTATTCGCCAATTCTTGGAGAAAAAGTGGGATTATAAAAGTATGTTCACCAACTGTTTGTAGACTTTTAAAAGTGCCTATGCACTACCTGTTATGATTTGGACCTAACAGAGATAAAAATGGGGACTGGAGAAAACTGTATAACGACAAACTTCATAACATGTATGTACTCTTCACCGAATATAGTAAGGGTAATTAAATCACGGCGGATGAAATGGACTGGATATGTTGCGCACATGGGGGAAGAAAGACATAACTCGAAAATATTGACTGGGAGACCCGAAGGGAAGAGACTATTTGGAAGACCTAGATGTAGGTGGGAGGACAATATTAACTTGTGATATATTTAAGGGAGATAAGATTTGCGAGGGATGGTTGGTTAGAGTTAGCACAAAATAGGCATGAACGGCGGGCTCAGGTAAGGGCGGCAATGAACCTCCGGGTTCCATAAAATAGAAAATATCCCTTTAGCTTTCTTAGGAATTGTCTATCGCCATTGAGTAAATAAGTATGTATGTATTGTTATTAATATAATTTTCTCTGTTTGGAATATAATATGTAAAATTCATTGTAGAATTGTAGAAAGTTATGATTAAGTGGTATGCTGAATCATAATAATTATTGTTGCCCGTAGAGAAGGGTAGCTGCCCACATATCGGGGTTGCTTTTCAACGCCAGTTCTGTACATTTAAGGTTTGCATTAGCATCTCCAATCTGTAAATAGTCATGTAGGACAGTTCATACACAACGAATCCATTCGACTCATCTGTATGCAAGATCGGAAAACAGATTGACTTTAATACAACATTCTAACAGGTTTCTCTGTCGACTCCTGCTGCTTTCTTTCAGCTTCTTTGAGTTTTATCCCATTTAACTTGAACTATTATTTCAGTCTACGTGTGCATTTAATATCAGCTATTTAAGCAAGGTAGCATTCAAATGAAATAGCATTTCAAAAAATCATCATCAGGTAAAATCATTGGAGAATTAGTACGTTTAAATTTCTTTTAAATAAAACAATAATATTTACCCTCCGATATTTCTTCAAGAAAGTAAATTATATTACGTTTAAAATGGGATTTCTCTCTTCCCTTAGTAAATAGTCTTGCAGATTAGGATCGCCCGAAATTCTATGAACACCACTGATTTAGATATATCTCTACAATACCTTTTCTTCTTAGTAATGTCTTGTGAGCAATCATCGCTATCATCTACATACTTGACCCATCCGAATATTGTGCCTGGCATAAACTTTAGTCGAATATGTAGATTTTGTTTGTATATTATATTGTTAATTTTTGTGGATTTTTATTGTTAAATCTTGTGATACGCCTGAGGTAGTAGTTCATGTAACACATCCTGGAGGTCAGGGACACAAATTCTCTCGCAGGTCTCTTTGACTATTTCTCGAGATATCCGTCCTCGTAGAGCTGAATTGCGAATTGGAATTTACTTCCCCTTCACAAATAGAATATAGATGAACCATAACATTAAATAGGCCCGAATGTCCTGTCGCTGTCACTGTCTCTAATAACTAATTAAACATTTACGTTAATTTGATTTAATTTACCCTTAAATGTTGTATCCTGTTTGATACAATAATTTCTCTTTAATTTGTAATAAAATAGCGGAAAATAATTGAAAACAAAATTTATATTCATGTAAATTTAGAGAATAAGAAGAAATATACTATGGGCCTAATCAATGTGGTAACAAGAATTTTAATTTGCATGAGGGTTAAATAGTTTGTCAATTTTCATCTCCTTATTCTACTGGTTATTTCTACATATTTTGCAGAATTTTACTAATCGCTATTCGTTACTTAAAAATCAACTATATGATTGGTTTATTCGTTCAATTTATTGATAAATTCCATATTTATCACTTTCGCTACCAATACCACAGATTCTACAGGGGAGAATTTATTTATTTACCGCCTCTAGACAGTGAAAATATTTCCATCTTTACTTCATAGTAAAATAACTACAAAACGTTGTGGCAATTCTTCTTTTACTGCAGGACTTTACGAGTATGTCTCATACAATGGAATTACTTTTGTTACTTCTGAGAGAAATTAAGTTCAGGTAAATATACGCTTATTTATTTTTTTAAAAAGTCTTATTACACTAATATATCCAGTTTTAATCTAATTCAAGCTGGCTGTGATTTTAATCTTCCTTATATCCTTGTAACTTTATTTTCGATATTGTGGGCCTTTATACTATTTTGCTCACCATCTCTCATTGCATGTGCATGAAATAAAACTTTCAAATTGCATCACCATTGCATTCTTCCAATTGTATTGTAGCCTAAATTCAGATGATTTACTTATCTGTTGCCACTGAATTATAGTTTATTTTTAGGATAACATGAACCGTAACTTTCCCGTTCTGACTTAAAGGGACAAAACCCATCTTCCCTTTTTTTCGGAATAGTTAGCCGAAGATGCAGGATTGTTCCAACGTGCGTGAAAAATATAATTATTGCTATTTACCAGGCTAATGGTTTCGTGGCATATTTACTGTATTATGATTTACTGATGTCATTGTTTATGGAAAAAAGAAAAACACACTACAAATACCTATTTAATTGGTGACTTTGACGGTTTAGAAACCACGCTACGCAGCACCCTAGTTTGCCTAGGCCTAATTTTTCACAATAATTCAGCGAAGTGTAATGATTTTTGAACTTCAAAGTTACCAGTAAGTTCCCTTTATCTCGCGAAGAACAATCTTCCAGCTATCCTAGTATATTAGTATTTAATTCTTAGACATCGTCATAGAATTCCTCGCTAATAATTGTTCATGTTTTTGCAGTCAATGCTTACGAAATGACGAGCGTACGTGCCTCAGTAGAATACTAGAGTCATTTGGAGACCTTCCAGCCTTCTGACATCCATTCATCCTTGGTAAGATCTCTTAGCCATCACATCATTATCGTCACCATTAATTGCCGCGGTATTTAGATCTAACAACATGCCAGGATGACTTGAGTACGTCAAAGTATACATCGCACAGATAAATCTCGCTTAGACCAATTATTCAATTAACCGATTCTATAATGCAGTGCAACATAAATTATCTCTCAGATACACACATCACTTAAGTATATTAACTATTATATTAACATTGATTTGTTAGCTGTAGCGTTATATATAAAGGGCAAATGAAATATTTCTTGTCAGAAGAAAGTCTGATTTCCGATGAAATTTGAAAATAGGTTAACCAATTACTATTAATTAAGTGAATATAATGACATTAAAATGTAAATGACTCGAACGTTAATTAATTTGAAATGTTTGTAATAATAATTAACGAAAGTGTACCAAGAACTGGTGTTAAATCCGCTATTTCCTGCTTTCTTCCCGAATACTGATCAACGATATTAGAAATAAGAAAATCCTTATTAGCGATACCTGTCACAAGTTATCCAGTATAGAAAATGGTGTAAATAAGTAATTATAATTATGAATAATTAAACCTTTTACCGGATATACCGTGAATTTTAATGTTTAGTTACCTCTATTCTTCAGTCCTCGTGGAGCAAACCCTCAGCAGAAAACTCAGAACCGAAACGCTAGAGACCTGTGTAATGCCGGTACTGTTGTATGGTTGTCAGACGTGGGCTCTCACTTCCAAACTTATCAACAGTCTCCAAGTGTGCAAAAGAAATATGGTGAGAAAAATCCTAGGTATATCGTTGAGGGACAGAGTTACAAATGAAACACTACAGAAGATGTCAGCAGTTACCGACCCAGCACTGCAAGCCACCAACACCAAATGGAAGTGGGGAGGACATGTCGCAAGACTCAAAGACGACAGATGGACATACAAGGCCAGAATGTGGGTCCCTCGTACTGGAAGAAGATCCCGTGGAAGAACAAGACAGAGATCGGCTGATCTCTTCAAGGAACTTGTAGGAGGACAGTGGTCAACCAGAGCAAGAAATAGGAATGACTGGAAAGTTTTACGAAGACAAGTGAACAGGACCCTACCAAGTGTAATGACGTAAGCTACAATGAAGTGCACAATGACTCAGACTAGTGTAAGTGGACAAAGACCAGGAATTGCATAAAAGCCAAAGAGCACAAATATCCCTCATGCGGAATAGCTCACCACATGTAGGTGTATTCGAGCTTACCCTCTTTGAGAAGGCCATTGCCCTTAACGGGACATTTAGGCTAATCATTTCATTTCATTCTTCAGTCCAAATTCATACCGTCGGCTTCCCATTTTAATAATAAGCAGGAACGATCAATGTAAACTCTGAACCGAGAAATATGGAAGTTCCTTGGACGTAGCATCTTAGAAGGAAGACCTTACCATTATCTATTTCATATCTGTTCTCTACCCCATAGGAAGCAGTTGGTAGGAATGACGCAGAGCAGAAATAGTCCATTCTGTTTCTTGCTTTAAACCGCTGTAACGTGCTTATGAGTCCAAGGAGCATAGTTATCTATAACTTTTTCCTGCGTGACAAATAGCTTCATTTGACTCAGTTTCGTAATTTCGATTAAGAATTTCTACAAATTCATGTTAATAATACAATATATGACATTATCAGTTCTCTGGAATATGTTTGCCATTGACAAAAAAAAAAAAAAAAAAAAGAAGAAATTTCAATGGCAACAGTTACCATTCTTCATCATGGAAGGAGATGCATATTATTTCCTTCATTAATTTTTCTGTTACAAGCACGTATCATTCGCTCATCATTGTTCCGAGAAATCTCGCTTAATAATACATAAGAGTTCACTCTGAAGCTTTCATTTAAGTTTTAGTTTGAAGACAATGAAAGGCCGTCTCTGAAGACGTTCTGAAGACTTGTAAATATCTTAGGGCGCCTTCAATATTCGCGTGACAATTATGCTTTTTTTCTTCACAATTTTAAGAAGAATTTTGATTACGTAATCATGTATGAGATCATAGTCGAGAATCGCAAGGCCAGCGAGTGTGCCAGATTCTGAGGCAAAACTGGCTCAGCGTGCCACTAGGGATGACACATGTGTGACAAGACCACAGTCTGGTTTACATATTTTACACAAAATTAATCACTTTCAGACTTTCATAGTACCGGTACTTCTTTTACTATCCGGGTTTTCTTTCCGCAGAGCTAGAATATGGCTATGTATTTTTTTGATCGAGCGTTTACTTCTTATAAGTTAGTTTTTTTTAGATTAGTTATGTAACAGGTTTACTTACACTACCTGTCTTTAGTTTTATGGTGATAGTATAAGTTATTAAATCCAACCGCAGTAGTTTCTCTATATTATTTAATGGCACTTTAATGCTTCTATACAGAACATGAATGAAAATTGATCGTCCACTGAATTAGACCCGTGCTGTGAAATTGCATTGCATGATGCTAAACTACTGCAATTGACACAATTGGTATCCATTTTTTCACAATATAAACTTACTCTTATTGAAAGGTTTTTCTACTTCATTATCGTGTTTCTTTGTTTATTAAGGGATTTACTTTTCCCGTTTGGCCTCTTACTTCTATTAAATAAAAATCTGGTCTATGTTCGAAAATTTAATGGACAAACCGAAAAATTATTTTACGACTGATTTAAACATAATAGGCAGAGCACGCAGTTTACGATTGATTTTAACATAATAGGCAGAGCACGAAAATAATAATTCCTACAATACAAATTATCAGATTTACAAACCAATGGCTAAAGCGCATGGTCCATAACCATGGTCCTCCATGCTATCCAGGCTCCAATTCATAATAAAATGCAATGAGATTGGTGTGAGAAAAATGGAAGTTAGTGCAAAGCTTTCTTCTCAATTTTACCATTACATGCTGCCTTCTTCCCATCATTAGTCCACTAATTTCTGTAAGATTATTTTTCGTCGTTATACAGTCTTTGCGACTAAGGAAAATAACTCATTCCAGGTCTAATGTCTACTCAAAACACTAAAACAAAACGCTGTCAGGTTCAGGTATGTGTGCGAGATTACAGGTTTGCGTAGTCCTCCCAGGCTTCAAACGAGACCACTTGAACCATACAGTGATTATCCGGTTTCCTTATACCTTTCAAAGCTAGCTGATAAAAGAAGAGTCTTATTACAGCTTACGGGAAAGTCCTAGAAGAGGGAAGAATACGTATGGCATAATATGGCAATTTCTCTCAGAAACTGTTTCATTTTAAACAAAAAAAAGTATTTCAACAACAGATCAACTGCTTTAATTCCCTTCTGAACGAAGGCAAGCTGCGGGCACTCAGGTAAGGAAGAAACCGACACTTTCAGCCGGCTTTGAACTCTTGAATCTTGAGCTTTATATTAAGCACTAGGCACTTGCTTTCTCTCTCTTTCTTTCTCTCTTTTATTTCCCTCCCTCTATATATATACATATACATATATATAATATATTATATATAAATATATATGAAAATAGGTAACATTTTATAGGATTGCATCAAGCACTGTGCTGTAATTTACTTACCTCCATTTGAGAGTCACACGCTAATAATATTCCAGAACTAATTTAATGATCGAAGTAACCTCCAAATCTGCCACTGTATGCCCTCCAAACACAAAGAATCGATGTCACTTCTTACAAACCAATTAAGTGTGACGATTACTTAATTATATAATCCACAGGGACTTAATTGCTTCCAATTACACAAGGTAAAAGTTGTCACTTTTTATAACAGTTTCGGTAACACTGTCCATGTCCTCAGGAAAGATTACATGTCCATGAAGAGATGTTTCCTCAGCCAAAACACTTTTAAATTCCTATGCCACTGGAATTGGGACCACACCGGACGTACGGTGACCCATACGCATGTTTACTGAAGTTCGCAACGGTAGTAGTAAGCGTGAAGAAGGAAGATTGTAAGAGTACTTTTTCCTTCCCATTAGGAGGGCGGGGATAACGTGCTAAAGTCGTTCACTTGTCTTTTTCATTGAACTGGAAGGAAGAACTGAAATAAAAAAGAAAAAGAACTAGTTCTTGCGAAGTGAAATAAAAAAAAAATAACTGGACCACACCGTCGGTCATGTCACTTTCTCCCGTCCATCTCATATTATGGCCTATACTTCAAGTCTTGTATGTATAACTGTTATTGATAGCTACATTGCCCCATATGATGGTCAGAACATCTAGTACTCATTTGATTAATACAGAAGTAACACCTATTACATTAGCCTTTTACTGCTGCTGATGTCCGGATAGAAACTTCCGCCTAACGAAGAATGATTGACGGCAATCTCAATTTCATGGTAATAGCCTGCTGTAAATTATTTTAAAGTGATTATTTTTTTTCCTGTCGTCAGCTCTCTCCCAACTCATATCGATGCAGATTTACCATCAATTTATAAAGGAGTTTGCGATTGCTTATTTATGTCTATGTTAAGAATGGGTTGAATGTTTGAAATATAATATAATTTTATAGCATAACATTCTTGTGCTTGTTGAGTTTTTTATGTGCAAAGTTTCTTAGCTGGAGGTCTGTAGTTCAAAACTCAGCAGGGGGCAGTCAGCGTTTCTTTAAATCTACTTCAAAACTAGTATAAACGTTAGTATGGCTCATTGACCGCTGAGAACAACATAAAACTCTGTTTCTGAACTTTTTTCTTTCTCTGTACTTACTTCCTTTCTTTCTTACATTTTTTGTTTGCATCTTTCATATTATGTGTCTCTTGCTTTGAAACTCCAGTACTTAGTAACTTCAAATTTCAGCAGCTTAACTAAACCTTTTCCACATTTTGACATTTTTTGTTGTTTTCCAGATCGTTTCACTTCCTGATGTGTTCTTCTGTCAGCTTTCTGCTTGAGCTTACTTATAATACAGGTCATTATAATACTGTAATGTTATTCTATCGTGCTTTATATTCTCTCCTTTTCTTTTCCCTGGCCTGCCTTTCTGTCTTTAATTTTTGTTCTACTTCATTTATTCCTTTCTACTTCTTTTTCTCTATCTTGTTATTCATTTAATCATGCTTCCCATCCATGAATCCTTTCCTCCTTATTTACTTTCTTAGGGTAGGGCCTACATATTTTACCTTCATCCTTGTCATTTCGTCTCCATTTTCTTTCTTTCAATTTCTCTGTCTTTTCTTGATAAGTTTAATTTTCTTATGTTATTTCTTGTTCTTTCGTGTTGCGGTTAGCCAGTTATTAATTTTTATTCCGTTTTCATTTCTCTAATACCACTCCATTCATGCTTAATTTCATTTTTTCATTTAAAGAATTTTAAAATAAAATTAGCTGTATAATTTGATTCTTTTTTTCAGAATTATAAACTTCCTTAAATTTCTAATTTGTTCTGCCGTCCCTCGCTTTCTTCTTCATGACATTCCGACATCACTCCCATTCACGACATAGGCCTATAATTAATCTAATTTGAATTGTTATTTTTCATTAAAATAATTTCACACGAAGCATAGTGTATGCGGCACAACCTAGACTATATCTTGCTTTTAAACAAACTACGACATCTATTTAATACAAGTAGGCCTAGTTGGAATGAAGCTAAGGGAATAAGCTTGTACACCCCTGATATAGGGCATCTCCATGCCGGACAGGTTAGCCAAAGACTTTCGCCTTCTTTTCTCGAGACAAATGAAGCTGATTAAAAGAATATTTTTATACAGTCCATTATGCACATACGTCTTCGTTTTCGCTCGTACCATCTTGTTAAACATGTCTTCCATCTCCCTCTCACGAGCAGGCCTCCAGGTAGTGGTAAGTCCAGTTCGTCTTCTTATAGCTAGGAGGAAGTGAAGCCAAGAGCTGACAAGCCAAGCCAAGCCTGCCGTCCACATCGGTCCTAACGTCATTCCGTCCATCCATCCATCCATCCATCCATCCATCCATCCATCCATCCTAGGTTGCTCCAAATAGCGAAAGGTGACAGCGATGTTGTTGCTAAGAGACCGAGAAGGGAAAGGAATCATGTCTTGCAGTATATGGAAGAGTCGGAACACAAACGAAACAAGTCCATCAAACTCCATCGACAATGGGAGGCTTGAAATATTTCTTACTGCATTGTATTTGATCGACATCGACTTTTATGGAAGAAACGTAGGACTGGCGGTGTTTGATTTGATACGTCTTGACGCGTAATCACTTCAGCTACATATTATAAAAGTTGTCCGACTCGCAATTTTTAGTACTGTACTTGTTTCGGTTTTCCTCGGAATTCTCCATATAATAGATAACACTATGGTGTGTCGTTGACTGGCAGCAAGTGACTAGATACAAGAGGCCGACTCTTCTGTTTGTAATAAAAAAAACCGGTTACGCCTTGTAATGGATCCCTGCTTCAGATCTGGACTTTAGTTTTATTATATAATATAAATACATTTTGTAACTGATGACTAATCTAGAAAATTATTGTCATTGAACGAATGTCGCTGAAAATTATGATTTTCTCCTGATATTTTCTAGCTATTGAGTAGAAGAGTCGCATCCATAATCATGCTTTAGTAAACTTTGAAATTCCCCGTGATCGTCGAACAAAGTGTACAAGAAAACACCTTACGAAGGATTAATACTGTTGAAGATGTCATTTTTTTAGAAAAAAAACTGACAGGTTTAGAAAAAGTGAGACACCAATGAGCGCAGCAGAAAAGTTTTTCTTTCTTAAAATTGTGTAATTAGCTTAAGAATATTTATTTTTTGAAATGTGTAAAATTAATTTTTTAAACCCAAAAGTAAAAAATAAAAACTTTTTTTTCTGTAAGAACTGAAAGTGCGTATATCATATGAAATAATGTCTTAACAGTTGTCATTTGGATCACATTTTTTACTGGCCCTTCAATTAGTTTCACTTAAGTTATAAAAAAAATGCATTTATTTACAAGTGGGTGACTTCCGTAATAAGCATAAAGAGATTAATTCTTGCATTTTCAGAGACTACTAAATCCCTTACTTCGCCTCTGACATGGCTTCATGAAGTACAAGAAGTCCCTAAGTTCAGAGTTCAGAACTTCCGTATCCATGAAACCATAACGTCGTATGACCTAAGAGACATTGCATTGGAAGAAAACCGAAAGGAATAAGACGCAGTATTTCAAGCCTTTGATGACTTTTTTTTAAATTTAAGACTTCATATACGGTTGGCCTACTAATTTTCCAATTAGGAGAACTGTTACAGTTCCGGTATTGAATAAAAGCTACCAAAATATCACTAATTTGTAACGTCCCTCACAAAATTTCTAAGAATAGACAATATCAACAATCAATTAGATATCCAGTCTTGACAAATTAGACTGTTATTCATTAGAGACTGAGTTCCGTTCATTTTGAAGATTTGTGGATTAATTACCTATTTAATTGAGTAGCTAATTAATAGACCTACAAACACAGTTTCAAATCTGAATAATTATTTTTAAAATGTTAAAATATTATACTCCATTACGACTAATAAGAAATAGAATCTATTGTAACGAATTCCCCATTACTATCGGCCTATTATTGTGTTTAAAGTTTGATATTATGAAGATTGCTACACTAATGACATTAATTGTTTGATAAACTCATGGCCAAATGCCACAAACCTGTTCCGTTAAGGTTTTGTCTAAATAGCAAACTCTTCATCCCCACCTTATATGAGCCTCTGAAGATAGGAAAGCAGTCTTAAGATAACAGGTGAATTGTACTGTTTCTCATCTCCTGAATCTGACAGGCAAGCTGGACCATGGGATACTAATTGAGTTGCCCTCGACATAACTGTTGGATTCAAATAGCTTACAGATAGTTTGCTTTTCACTGCTGTTCGCCTTGTGTTATCTGCAAGAATGCCTAAATAATCGTTGGATTCCTATAATGCATTAAATCGACATTTCCTTATAGCGTATTTAATATGAGCTGGCAGAGGCCTTCTTAAGAGTCAGCATGAATAAAAAATAAGATAGAGCTTCTTTCTCAACTTTGTTGTCCTTGTAACATAAATTTGTTGTAAATGGAATATGGATAGTTTATTTCTTATCGCGTTGTCGCTCAGGAGATATGATGATAAGTTATGCAATTTGTCGTTTCTTTGTATGTAACTATAAACTAGACCAGCGTTTCTCAACCTTTTTGAACCCGAGGACCTCTAAAATGTCTAAAAAATTTTACGGACCCCTAATTTTACATCCCACTTTTAAAGGAAGGCCTATTTTCTTAATACTTGGGGTATTAATTATAGGTCATTATAATGAAATTTGTGAAAAAATTGTACTTCTTTTCTTTCCACTTGCTTTATGATATTTTTTAATTACGTCTGCGGACCATCTGCACCATCTTCGCGGACCATATGTTGAGAAACACTGAACTAGACTATATGAGGATTTGAGTTTGCTAATCAATTAATCACATAGGATAGATAATGAAATAACAAATAAAAGAAAGGAAAATCAGAAAAAAATAAAAATCAGAATAATTATTATGCAGTAACAAAATAAACCAAGGACAATTCATGAATGGGTCAAATTCGAATCTTAAATCACTTTCTTAGCTGAATTTTATCAAAAATCCTATGATTTTCAGCATGGACGTCTACAATATGGAACCTCTGAGAAGAAATTTCAACTATAATTACAATAACATATGCTTGAAGTCATTTTGTCACTGCATTTATATATATATATAATATAATATAATTTATAAGAGTGAAAGAATACACACATTCAATTACCAATAGATTTAGAGCTTTTTACGCTGAAAATTTGCATAGAAAAGTATGTAGAAAGTATATAATGCGATCAAAGCAAATAGAATAAAAAAATTATGGCACATGACTAAGTAACCAAGAATCTCTATTTTGTTGCTTAATGTATATGGATGTAAGCGGAAGAAAGTAACACAAACGGTTTACAGGTAATACTTTTTGTTGTACTAACTTCAGAAATATGCGAACGAAATACCTGTCTGTTATGCTTCGTACATTCCTGTTTAAATTTAATTTACTGTAGTACGTTAAGGAAAAAAAGTACAAGCGAAAGAAGTTGTACTTATTAATTTAGAGACATAATTAATGAGGAACCAAAACAAACAGGCCGTAATAAAGTGTATCGTAACTTTAAAAATGTGCCATAAGAGAAGAGTGAATGGATGTTAAAAGGCGCTTCCATTCCAAGAGAACATGTTTGTGGCCCTGTTGAAATCTGTAGTGAAATTCCGGGGTGAATATCTGCTTGGTATTAATGACAGCTATTCAGCTGCTAGGAATTTCAACCGGAGGAAGGTTGATGCCTGGTAGACAAGTCTCGTCAGAGGTCAGTATTCAGATTAATTTACACCTCTATAATTAATAAATAACGTCATGAAATTGATTTCTCTAGCCCTTCAAAATAATTAATACGAAAAGGATTAAGCCTCTCTTAACTTGCCAAATATTTCATCGCTTTTTCTTTTGATGCGGATATTATAGCTTTCACTCACGAGCGTAAATATTTGCCTCATCCAGTTTTCGCGAAGGAAAAATGTGAAGGTAAGGTATGCAAAATTGGGTGATTTATAAAACCGAAAATTAAGTTCTGTGTATTTTTGCGGAATAGCGTTTACTATCCGAGTGCTTCATAGACTACCTCCGTCTTTCGAATTCTTGGGTAAGCAGCAGGATTTGAAGGAATGTGTTGAGAGGGCTCATGACAGTTTTCTTAATTGGAGCCAAATTGTTTTTGGTTCAAGTACTTGCTTGTAACATCTGTTCGTCTGGCTAGGTACAGCCTTTCCAGACCTCCATTCCTACAAGAAGACTGAGAAAGGATTGGAGATAGAACTCGACTCTTCAGATGGTCAGCAATAATAATTATGATACAACGGAAGTGGTCTCCAATGATCGAGCGGATGGATATTAATGTCTCTTGGGTTAGCTCTATTGTTTAATTTCTTCTGTGGGTCTGTATCCACACGGTTTCCATTGTAAAATTATATAAAACCACTCCGATAAGATTCCTTAATGTAGAAGTTCATATAACTCGGAAATCAGCCAATCAAACGAAATCTCACGGCTTAAAGTGGAAAGGCCTACAAATTTGCAAGAAAACATTATGCGTTATCGCTTTTATTTTCTCACAGAACATAAATAATTCATAGCAACTGAAATAGAACAAACTAGTTTAATACATTACAAGAATGGTTATTAAGCTCAAAGGTACACACATTGCGTAATCTTTCATTTTCGTACCGTACTACAAACGCACTACTTCCGACAGGAGTACAAACACACAGTAATGTAGAATTCTTGTTTTTTTCTTTCTCCGGTAATAGGGTTCGAAGAAGCATTTTCGGCTTCTAACATCTTTAAGTTATAATATTTCTGTATAAATAGAAAAGTTATGAGTCTTGTTTTGTATAAATATTTATTAAATAAATAAATAAATTTATTTGTTATTATTAAATATTAAACTCGTTAAGTAAACTTTATATCCTAAATATGGGTTGAATTAAAACTTGCTTCTCGATGAATCTTCCAACGTCTTC
The DNA here is from genome assembly GCA_964059195.1 of Ectobius pallidus. NCBI lineage: Eukaryota > Metazoa > Arthropoda > Insecta > Blattodea > Ectobiidae > Ectobius > Ectobius pallidus. The sequence goes on from CAXKWD010000006.1 coordinate 130,084,961, forward strand.
CATGGAAATGCCGATATCTGTCGCATTTCAGCGCTCATGTAGTTATTATGATGAGGTTTATGATGCATAAATTATGAAATAAAGGAATTTGGAAATTTGGAATTTGTAAAAAGTAAATATGACCGTCTTCTCTGTCTTTTCACTATCTCTTAAACGGAGTTTACTGGAGATCAGAATACCTCCTTAGAAGATGAATCTCGAGCAACAAGCCTGAGGAGCCGGCTTTTGAAAGACTATAAATATGAAATTTTATAGGAATTATTCATGGATTTCTATGTTAGAACAATAGAGATCGCACTAAAAAGGCGCTTATGTGCTGTAACTAAACCATCACCACTTACACAATCGCTGCAGTTGATAAAATCAACACTTTCCTTAGAAGGTATTGGCTTTACTTCTTGTCATATTTGACTGAAAACATGTTAAACGTACACGGCGTGAAACACAATAAACTTTTACTTCACATCATGCTATTGTGAAAACAACGTTTCATAAATCTCGCATCTGTTATTTTAAATTGGGTACTGTGTAAATTTGAGGCTCTTCCGCGAGACAATCAACATATACTTGACCTATAACATATTATGTGTTCGTACCTGCAAAGTGATAAGCTAGACGCACACAATATAAGTAATTTAAATATGAAAAACCAAATACTGTCTGAATGAAGCAAAATCTGAAGAAAAAAAGTGGGCTTGCTTTGATAAGAGATAGGCATTTTCGTTTACTCTAACGTAAAATCTAATTAATTTATAAAAATATTAATAATCACATTAAATTCCGCTGGGTATTTAAATAACCGTTTATGATCTTATGCTCCGCTTCACAATAATTGGATGCTACCCGAGCAGTGTTTGCGATTTCTGAAGATACAGGGTTTGTAGGTTATTTCAATATGCTGTTTCATGGATATATTTGTTACATTTATATTGGTTGGTTTCTTCAATTGTATAAAAAATATTCTGCAATATACTAAGAAAGGAATCTCCGATAAGCACCCGATCCCTTCAGACTATAGCAACACATGGCTCATTTTCACATACCTACCAGTAACGGCCGAGGGTGTCGGCATGCTGACCACATGCCTCCCAATTTTGTCGTCTGCCTATGGTAGATGACGCAGCGGTCGGGTGGTCGGCCTTGTCCCTCCTGGCATTTTAGCGCCACGGAGTTAGTTCAGAATTGGTGACTGGCAGCAGGTTTTAAGTGCAAAATTCACAACAACAACAAAAAAACAAATCAAACGTCTGATGCGACACATATAGGCTAGCACAAATTACAAATGTCTCGATATTTCTTATTGGATCGGTAGTTTCTTTCTGATGAATTGGAGGCTCGAGTAGGTAATGAACATTAAATGTTTTAAATTCTAAATTCTGAAACCTGGAAGTGTTAATAGTATGAAAGTTTAATAAAAAATAAACTCAGATTAATTCACTAGGCCATCCACTATAAAGACATTAACAAGTACTTATTTGTTTCATTTCTGTAACCCTTACCTTATATAAATAATTTTACGTAATAATGAACAAATAACATTTCTTACAAACAACGATGAATGATAAAGAATTCATATTCTTCCCCTGAAAATATGATGTACAGAAGAATGATTTCACCGCTCTCTCACCTTGGCTATTCCGTGATACCATCAGCGTAATATATTGACCTATGACCACATACATTGGATGTAGTGCCTACACAACCAATAGGCTAGATGCAAGTAATTTAAATAATAAATTCCCAACAATATCTGTGTAGAGAAGAATTTGAGATATGACGCTTTGTTAAGGTGAGAGGTAGCCAACGCCTTTTACTTGAGTCCGAAATCCATGACCCTAAAGCGTTCACCTCTAACGTCATTATCCCGAGAGAGAAGTAAATTGAATTTCAAGGATTACTAAATACTATGACTAATCGGCGATCCTACTTCAGTTTCAATACATTCAAGGTAGTCCCTGTACTGAGATAAACTATTGTCTATTTAAATCTCGTGTAGACTCGTGCTGTGAAGAAAGGACGTAGCAATAATAAACATAAATCAGAGTATCAGTGTAGCTTTTTTAAAGGAAAATGCACTTATTTCTAAAATGGGTCTTTACAAACACTGAAATAAATATTTTGCATCCTTTAATTTAAAAAATTAAATTGACATCTTTAACATTCATAATACTTAATGTATTTAATATTCAGCACTTAGGGGATATTATTTATATTGCTTTATTAAATGGATGTATCATCACTCCACATTCTCCCTACCATTTCATCACAGTTTCTGATTGATGTAATTCGTTTCATTCATAACCTACACTCTTGATTCTTTTTGGTGTAGGGATGATCTATCCCTGGCTTGGCATTCAAATTACGGGTTAGTGTTTAGCAATCTTCGGGTCCTTTATGTTAGATCTATAGGCAGTTAATCTACCGGTATTCGTCATATATTGTATTCTACCTCACTTATCTTTATCAATGTCTGTATTTCGGTCGCAGTTTCTGTTTGGGCATATTTCTATCCTAATTATATCTGTCTGTCTGAATGTAGTCTGTATGATTCGCTGTCTGACCATCTCATTGTTTTATCTTTCTCTCTCTCATGTGCCTTTATCAAACGTCTTGGGTATTCCATCTCTCTTCTTCACTTTACCGTATGTATTAATAGTATGATTTATATTAATTTCATGCATTCATATTGTCTCTTCGAGTCCATAATAAATTGGACTCTACAGTGTCTCCTTACGACTTATGAAATGTTATTACGATTAGGCCTACATCAAGAACTTAAAACTCTAATTGATAAGAAAAAAGTAATAAAGGATCACCTTTCATTTTCATCTCCCTATTCTCAGAGACTTCAAGAATTTTTAAAACTTAAGTAATAGTCATTTGCCACTTTTGTAATTTTTTTGTTTGTTTGTTCATATTTTGTGTTAGGATTCCTTATTATGCTTAATGCTCTCTTATTTTCTCTTGAGTATATAACTAAAGGGTACCGTGTTCCTTCACGACTTCAGATGGCCTAGCTTTACAATGCTTTATCTTCTCACTTACTTACTTACTGACTTACTCAATGCCAATAGACAATTATTTAGCAAGCTAAAGGAATATTATCTATTTTATGAAACTCGAAGGTTCATTACCGCCATTCAACCCTATTCTGTGCTAACTCCATTTTATTTTATTTATTTATTGTAAGAAAACCCCAACGAGCAAAGCTCACCTTAAGGGGCTATATACAACATGACATGCATTGTGATACATAAATTTCCATCATACCATCCTTCGCAAATCCCCCTTAAATCTATCCCAATATTGTCTTCCCACCTACGTCTAGGTCTTCCAAGGGGCCTTCTCCCTTCTAGTCTCCCAGTCAATACTTTTGAGATATGTCTTTCCTCCCACATGCGTGGAGCATGTCCAGCCCATTTCATCCTCCGTGAATTAATTAGTCCTACTCTTACTATATCCGATGAAGAATACAGGTTTTGAAGCTCCCTTTATCTTATTATGGTGCCTTTATCATTTCGTATTTTATATTTATTTTGCATTTATGGAGCTTCTTCAGTTATTTGAGGCTCTATAACTTAAGGCTGCCAAGTATCTCCATTGTCTTAAGATGGCCTCTTTTACGATTCTTTTATCTTCTACCCCAATTCATCTTTCCTTATCTAGCAAGTACTCATCTTGTAGAAGTAGCATAATATACCCATGAAAATTACATCGGACTGCAACATAGGAGCTGTCTTCGCGGTAAGAAAAGGGCAGTTGAACTCAGCTACCGAATAAACAAAGCAACTTTATTACATGTTGCAGAGATTGAGGCCTCTGCTGAAGTTTCATGCACCGGCTAGGCTACTACTTCTACTTGAAGCCTCATTTCCGTTAAACGAAAACTGGTCTATGAGATCATCCCGGCGGATTCTGACCTTTCATCTCACATACTTCCATCTGTATCGCCAGAGGGGCTAGAATAAAACATTTTACATTATTTAATTATAGCTGAATTATTTTTCTCGCTTCTGCCTTGGGGAGAGAGAGGGAAGTTCAAGGGTACTTCTTGAGGTGGTCTCACAACACCGTGCTTTTAGATCTAGAAAAAAAAAATATATATGTATATGTATACATAATTTTTTTATTATTATTTATTTATTTATTTATTATTTACCATGAAAATTACAATTACTATAGACAACCTTCGTGATTAAATGATTATCGTTGCTGTCTATCATAAGCAGACCCGGGTTCGATTATCGATGCATTGTTACGTTAAGGACATACGTATGTTATGTCAAATGCGTTGTTACGCGTACCTTAATTTCTCATAGACCTAATGTGGTATGTTTGGAAATGAAATCTGGCAACTTCTGGGACCCAAATATCTTTTTAGCTGTTTTTCAATCTATATATCTTAATACTGCAAATCAGTCAATTAGACTTTTGTTTCAATAATATTCTATAAATTAATTGTATTTTTGTCAAGAGCAAATCTATAATGTTCTTTACTATATATTTAAGATATGTGCTTCGATCGATTTGCACACGTACCGGTACCTTCTTCAACCAGTTGCATATGATAGGCAACATCAAAATTCAAACACGCCACCCCTACCTTATTTTAAACCCCCATTAGTAATATTTTCTCTATACAATCTACATTCTTTGACCAATGTCTACAAAATTGTATACATGTGCCCTGTAAAACCGACAAAATTTCTACGAGACAATAATATTAGAAAAAGCTTCCCCTTATGAAATTTGCATTCTCTATTATGTAATCTCTAAACAAATCTACATTCTTTGAACGATTTATACATAGAACATGTAAAACCAAGAGAAAATTTAGTGAAAATTTATTTTGGAAGAAACCAAAGCCGTTTTAGCTCTTTTCTTGAATGTTACGATTTCTATGATGCGATTAGGTTTTTGTATGTGATCAGTCTAATTTATTCACCTTAATCTCGATTCAGTTACTGCACTTCGCACAACCTTACTTATCATTTTATTAAATTATTGAACTTTTATGGAGTAAAAGTCGTGAGTAATGATATGAGTCATGTGTTACAGTACATCTTCTCATACTTAACATACAGAAGAAGTCTAATAGAAACTATGTACTTAAGACAAGTTATGCATCCAGCAGTATAAGAGAGCCGGTATTAACTCTCCAAGCGTATCAAATTCTATTTGTTTCTTTGAACATGGTAGTGATTCCACCTTAATTAACTTATAACCCTTTGAGGCGCAGGAGCTATTAGTTGGACAGCAATTTCTCTTCTTGGTTTGACTATTTAGTTACAACAACTAGGCACCGGAGGTCAGGATGAGTGACCTTTAGAACTTCTCAGATGTTGCGAGCGACCTTAAAGTAACCATATATGTAAATAGCTGGTTCTGGGACATAGTAAGATAGTTTTAAAATCTTCCATTGTACAAATTATATACCTTCTCTGTCCTCGAGGGTGTATCTGGGTATACGAAACGTTGGTAATTCAATTAGAGGCATTAGGGGAGAGGAACGAGATTTCTAAAAGAGTAAGAGAGAGAAAGGAGATATGAAGATGAACTTGGTTTTACATGGGTAGGGGCCGTTTAACTTGTCAAACGCTGGACTCGTATACAAGTAGGTTCTTGATTTATCTGCTTCACTACGATAGTTGTAACGATTTTTTCTTCTCATTTCACCTCAGGCTACAACTCTCTTCCAAGTCCACTTCGCTTAATTACGCAGCGAGTCAGATAAAATAAAATGAAAGTTTGCCAAATTTCATTTGAAGGACATGCTGTGCCTGTACTTTTAATAAAAAGCGTTTCGACCGAGAGTAACATCAATCTTGGAATGTTCAATCGTAGTCGGACGTTTGATATTCAGTGCAAATATGGTGACTTCCTTCGTTGATAGAAAGACCTGTATTAGACTAATCATTTACTTTTTTTTAATTTTTCAAGCCTCTCCTTCAGTTATGACGTAGTTCGATGGAGCGTCCTTGGACATTATTTTGGTACTCTTTCCATGTTAAATGTATAGACTATTTCAACAGCCCTGAACCCTCTATAATAAGATCTTCTCTTTCTCTGCAGGTAAAAATAACCGGTCCACATGGGCATTATAAAATGCTCAACGCAAGCTGTGTATAGTATGATAGGCCTTCAACATACTTAAGAATTGATAAAAATAGGCGTATAGGAAGCAGAAGAGGATGAACATGCTGACAATGAGGATAATGAGAATAATAATTATGATAAAGGTCGTCATTTTAAAACAAAACATGGGATAAAATAAATATTGGGTAATATTGGGCCCAGTTTTGTATTTTTCTATTACCTACTCACATCAATAGAGTACCGGTATTTTAAGAGGTTTATCTTAGATTGACTATTATTGTAATGTATTTTGTTTTGAGTATGCCAGTAGGCAATTCAAATTATCGGGATTTTCATAGCGCCTTGTCAAACTTCTCAGTATGAACGCAGATACGAACATTGAAACTTGCAAACAGGAGCATATTAAAACTAGCCACAGGTTTAAAGAGAAACATAATATACAATGATAGCTAGATATACCATAAATAGTCGTTCAAATTAAAAGCAGTCACATTTGGGGTTACAGTCATCCACCTTAGCCACCCAATGTGATTGTGAATTGTCTATGTTCTCCCAATCTCCAGAGACATAAAATATTATTTATCGTTGATATTATGTATTTATGTATAATAAATGCAGGTCCGTAAGGCCGAGCTCTGTCCAAACATCAACAATAAAATTTAAAACTTAAATGGATGGAGACTAAAGTAGGCCTAAGTTTAGAGCTGCAAAGAAGTTCAGAATACGTAGGGATTAAGTTTGCAACAGGAAGAAAGTAAATTTTGAAATCGTAAGTTACAAGAGATCTGAGAAATTTTGAACATAAATTCATTCTTTGTAAGTGATTTTAGGTAGTTCAATGTTGAGTTGAAATATATTCCCTACTCCTGTTTTTAATTGTTTACCTATTATATCAAGAATTACTGTAATTTTTGTGAGGATTAAAAATATTTTCGACTCAATAATTGTAATAAAATATTAACCCTCCTAAAGTCGGGAATATTCTGAAATTTTATTCATAATAATTGAAAATAAACATCTTAAAAACATCGTATTATAATAGACTACATAAAGAAACAAATTATTACATTAATTTCTGCGTTTTCTACCTGTGGTTTCCGAACAGACAAAGCGTACTAGATAATTTAAAACGAGTAATCACAGAAATAAAATGTTTTAACAGAAAAATAATTAAACATCTTTTCTGAAGAACTGACGATGGATATTATAAATTGTATGAATGCTGCCTCAAAATTATCACAGAAACCTAGAATACTGTAAGTGCTTTGGTCTTGTTTAAGTGAGAATCCAGATCAATGATGGTAAAACTGGATGAAGAAGGCTTGAATGGATACCTTTGGCTCCAACCTTAATCTAATGATCGTAGTAAGGATCTTTATAATACGCCTTTAGATACTGTGCATATGGCAGTTTTGTCCAGGGGAAATACAGTACAAGAAATGAAACGTGTGTCTGTTTCTTTCAGTCCGGCACGGGTTTATAAATTGTGTGAGGAATTGAGCCTCGCTCATATACGGATTAAGAAAAAAAATATTTCATGTCTCTCGGAAGCTACTAAAATAAAAAAGAACGAAAACGAGTCAGTTAAGAATACAGAAAACATGTTATATAATGATGTCCCCAAGACATAATCACTACGTATATGCAACCAGTTGCTTTGACCAACATTTTACTCTAAGGACGAGGTTCAAAAAATCTTCTTCACGCAAGGCAAGGCGAGTTTCGCGCAGGCGCGGTTTGAGAGCACCAGACTCTGTAGCAACATCCTATCATTAATACTAGGTCGTCCAGTTATACCCCGGGGACATGATTCGTCCACAGTCCAATTAACAGCAGGGAGCCCTGGATGGTATAGGTAAAATCAGATTCACTTTTTTAAAAGCGAAGTGGAACCGTAGTTCCTGGACAGAGGATCGAGAAGGTTATTATCTCAGTTATTCATCTTCTGTGAATGTTTATTTGAGGCATTTTCTATTCAAACTTACTTGAGAGAAAATAACTGACACCCTTAGACATTATTTTTTTATTGTTTTCGATTGGTTTGTTGTTATGGTTATTTAATCATTTCAGAGCTGAATTTATGTATTGATATAAGTAATCATGACGTGAACCATTGGGATATATGTTTGAAGTAGGCCTAAATTATGAAAATTCTAATGAAAAGCTGGTTTCCAAAACCGACAATCGTAACTTGAGGATTAAAAAAATAATAATAAATAGAACTTTTATTTTGTATAAAGCAATACTATTCACCTTAAACATCAGCTTTTAGATAATTTTTAAGGTGTCGAATTTATACGTCAGTAGCAGTGATAAGGTTAACGACGCAGTTTTTTATTAAGCCCTGCCACTATCTGCGCTGCAACAAAATTTTGTCCCACAGGAGTTATTTACATGATTCAAAAGTAAATCTACAGACGGATTACCGCATTTATATACAACATAAATTTCATTGATCTAGGCTGGGATTAAATCCTCAAACTTGAAATCAGAAAGTCATTGCAAAAATACATAAGTGAAAAAAAAAATACATATGTAATATAAAATGTATATAATTATTTATAGTATTTTATATGAGATTCTTTATTTTGTCCAGTCTAAGCTTCGGTCTAATATATTGATGAACTTAATTTTTCTAATGAAGGCATTAGTATAATAGGCCTGTAGGAGTAATCACCTCATACCCTCATTGCAAGTAAGAATAGGCCTATCCGAGATAATTTTCCACTAGCGTGAATTTTTATTGCATCTGATTGTATAAATTGTTTACCACAGCAATATATCTATCAAATCTATAGAGTCTTTAGGTCTATAATTGTGTTTAGTTACGTACAATTGAAATATCCTAAAATATATAAAATTCCTAATTAATCATTAAACTCCTTGATTAGAAAACTTACATATCACCATTACATGTTAAAATAATTTTTTAATGATTCCTGATTGTATAAAATTCTTTGATTGCAAGTAAGTATATATCTCTTCTAGATGAGGATAGTGCTATATGAATCATATGCAGTCGTGTTAATGTAAAATTAAAATCAAATAAGAATATAGGCTATAACCCTTATTTATATATTACAAAAGATGTATAGCAAAAATATGCAAAGGTAATACCTTAATATCAGTCATTCTTTATTTTATAAGATAGAATTATTTTGAATGAATAAGTCTAAAATGCAATGTTTTAGGATCTCATTCATGCATTTAAAAGTTTGAATAGTTTCAACCTAGGTTAAAAATATTACAGAAAGTATGGTAGTCTAATCGTACTCCAACCTCTGTTTAGTTTTCATTACTAGACAACTTGTATGAATCTTCTTGTTGTTGATGTTGTTACTCCTACTATATTATACTCGGTCTAATGTATGCCTATATTGGGCTGATTTTTTTTTGTAAATATCATTTCATATTCTTGGATTTTGGTATCATTAAATAACGAAATTGAAACTCAGCGTTAAACTTTGATAGGAAATATTTGTTGTGAATATCTTTGAGTTCTCTGGCGTGATGTTTGTGTATGTGTAGCATAGAATCTTCCGAGCGACTATCATGTAGGTCTATCGAACGACTTTGAAGCCTTTTCTATCAATGTACTAAAGCTTTCTTTTTCATCTGTTTTCTTAAGCGCTCGAAGATTTTTTTTAAGCAATCAGCTTTCAGTGCAACGAAATATAATCGAAGTCCTGATTCACCCTAGCAACTTGGTCGTGCGTGTAGGCGAAGCGAAGGCATCAGAATGCACTTCCGTGGTACGAAGCCATTTATTCTCTGCCGGATTGTCAAGCTAAAAAATCGCAAGACCAATTGCTTGGATGGAGAAAGCCATATGATTGTCTCATACTAGATTCCTTCTGAAAAAGATTATCTTAGATTTAGAGGCCTAGAAAAAGTGCGTTCACCTACGGCAAAAATGTGAAAATTGTTGCTGTTACAAGTTCATCGTGGTGGCACCCTGTTGTAATAACTCCATCAAACATTTAAAAAAGTGTTAAGGAGCCCACTCTCTTGACTGGGTGTTACGTGGTTGCCCGAGGATGACTTCCGGATGGTATCTGCGCATTAACACGTGCTGCTCTAGATTCTGCGCGCCGCCGACAAGTGAAACCAACGCAAGACAAATGAATGTTGCTCTCCGAACAGGTGGTAATGTTGCCTTGTTGACGCTCCCCACCCCTGCCTTGCTGCATTTTAATTAATTATTTATCACTTGCTCGCGAACGGTCGACGAGGATGTTGTTGTTTTTGTCCCATCATTAACAACTATCTCTTTTTCTTTTTTCGCCCACGTAGATGTTTCTCCCCCAAGTCAACACAAACGTCACGATTTTCGTCGTGAAAGTCACGGTCGTCATCGATGGCGAATGGTCATCGATAAAATGATTGCCTCTTCCGCGACGTGTCATTAACCTTGTTAAAAGAAATTAGACATCGTTCCTATTTATCATAAGCTATTCCCAAGGTTATGGTTATTCTGTACGGCAAATTAGAATTCCTTTTGTAGATACCATGTATAATATATTGCTTCCATTTGAAAAGGGAGGTAATTTTCCAGCACCGATTTTCCCTTTATGGGACATCATCCATTTTGTGCTACTCTCTGCTCGTAATCCATTTTCTTCTTACCATTAATATTTTTACACCACACATGTTATAATTTATGTATCGTTAGACTTGGTTCCAATGGTCTGTAATTATTATTTAACACTATTAACTTCAAGTGAGTTGGCCCCCATGCTGGACAGGTTCTGTGCCTGCTACAGGACCCTACAGGGATCGAACCCTTAGGTCTCGTTTTGAAGATTAGAGCCTCTGAATTATATTCCCCAGCCTTTTCATTTACAAATAATACTTTACTTTCTTCTTGATGGTTGTTGAGCGCTTACCATCCGTCACTCTGTCTGCGCGTTACCAAATTAGTCTACGGTAAATGAAACCTCCACTAGGAGGTCCTTTGTTCCGTGCGCGGAATGAATGCGATTCGGTTCGAACTTCAAATGGAACTCTGAGCTTGCATTCTCTCTTTTAATTCTTAATTTTACTGAGATTCGAAGTTAGTGAATGCACAATTATTGTTGATTAACACCTTAGTCTACTGTGAAAGCTTAGAAATGCTTAATATGTTGGGGTGCAACAGCATTATTTTTGTCTTTCTATTCCTAAATCACTCTGGCTACTTCCATAACGTGAGTTTAGAATACATTGTATTATGAAAGGAAATAGGACGAATGCCCTACTACTAATGAGATACATTTAAACGTTATTAAATAATAAATTAATGATAATTGAAAGACATAATGATGTTAATAATTTATGTAACTTATATGAAGAGAAAGGATAAAAACAGCTTGGTTTCGAAATCCAGAAATATTTTAGAGTCGTCAAACCTAACAACAATGACATGTTTTACAGTTTACTTGTGTGAAAAATTTCTCCGCCAGTTTCAACATATTTGCAGAAGCTGCATGTAAGAGATGAGGTAAATGAGGTTCTAAATGATTATATATCCTCTCACAGTTGTAATAATAGCATGTTTCTCAGTTGTATAATTACTCTGTCTGACATTATAATTGGTGGCTTGTACTACACTGATGTATACACTCCGGACGTTATATAAGTCACAAGTGGAAATGTGATTATGAAAGGAATACAGCTCCAGAATCCAAACATCATGTCCTCAGCTAGTTGTCTTTCCTCTACAGCTTGCACAGCTGTATTCAGATAAATGGTAGTTCGAATGCATGTCTTAGAAAACGTCAACGTATTGGTGGAGTGATGTCGATAATGTCAGCGAAGGGCTGTGAAGTGTGATGAGGTGATTTCAACAACGACTTGAAGTGATTATACTAAAGAAATAACACTAATGGTAACACTAGCAATATGAAGAGAATAAATATGTATTGTGTAACTTTCTGAAAATAAGTGGCGACGATAATGCGAACAGTTATGAAATCGTCCTCAGTAGTACAGAAGTAGCGTGCCAGACACTGGATCCACAGTTTAGGGTACAAACCCGCCCGAAGTCGACGGATTTTTTTAGGACACAAAAATCCTTGAGACAGAGTGGCCTAGGGAACATATACCAAAACCCATGTTGTCGTTTTACAGCACGTCCAAGAACTTCAAGCCAAAATTAGGGCCATTTGTGGCCATGTTACATCTTTCTAATAGCTTACCTTAGTTTCGGCTATCGAGAATATGGGCCTGCTATTCTGCCCTTTAGAGGAAAATATGTAAACTTAATTTGCCTTCGGTATTTAAACCTTCGCCTTGAATCCCGATGATGTGGGAAAGGAGTTATGAGTTAATTTATTGAATCAGGATATATTATGAATGGAGACAATGAGGACGATGACGACTTGGATGGTAACGAGAATGAATCAATGCAAGGTACTCTTAATGCTATAGGATTTCTCTTGACTGGAATTTATTCTTCTGTATCATACTGATCTGAAAACATATTGTGTCTGACCAGAGTGCTGAAACATGGGCTAAGATGGAAGTTAATATAAGTACTCTTCATAATATTTAATCACACAACTCCCCTACACTGGGTCTTATAAGCCATTTCTCATATGGGACGAGACCAATCTATGGATCACAATAGACAAAGTCATGGAAGGACAATGATCTGTAACAGCATCATTCTCAGCTTCTCTTAAAATACCACAAACATTCGATACTACGGACTGGGATACTTAAGAGAATTAATTTCCAATCCGGTATTTGTGATTGTCATTTGATAATACCCCTCCCTGAAAACCTATGCTGAGGTTGGATTTGAATTCATGTTTTAACCGACTTGGTCTTATAGGTCCATAAGCCCATTCTTGATCCTAAGTAACTTATTTGTTCAAATATATGTTGTTGTTATCAATGAAAATGTAGAACAGATCCTCAAATCGATAACGATGGATTTAGTGTTAAGATTTATGAATAACAATTACAACAAAAATTAGAACTACTGATTCAGACTCTTCATTTCATATATAAGCGAAATTTTGTAGAAATTTTTCGTTACCCCCCCCCCCCCCCAAAAGAAAGGTAAATAAGTTCTTTCTCTTCCAGATATAGATTAACAAATCATTTGTTAAACTGCTAGGTTAGACGCTTCTTGCATTCCTGTAAATGCAAGAGAAAAGGCATGCATGACAATAGGACTATAATACTCAGTGTTTACGGCAAGACACACTTGCCCTATATTAAGAGACTTTCAAGTAATCCAGTTGATCTTAAGACACTGGACCAGATACGTCAGAATTAAAAATATGATATACGCGTATCTACTGTATGTAGAAGTTATGAGTACAAGAGCTGCTCCACTTTCATCTTAACGGTATTTTTATAATAAAAATAGTTTTAATTCGTGAACCTTTAAGACGTCCGTCCATCTGTCAGTCATATTTTTCTTTCGAGAAGGAGGTTCTCGAGTTTTCACGGTTCGCCGAGCGTGGCGTTACCTGTATTTTCTTGCTGAGCTTGTTGCCCACAACAGGGGTCCCTCCCTCCTATACTGTACGCGCGCCGGGGGGTTTCCAAAAACAGGCGCCAACGCAAAAATCCTAAGATCGTGAAGTAGCTTCATATAGAAACCGGAGAAAGTAGGAGAAAAAAAAACGTGATAGCAATCTTGAAAAATTAGTTCATACGATGTTATATATTGCAAAGAAAATTCATTTTGAAACTCTTAATGAGAATTTTGTAAAATATGATAATACGTGGGAAGAAGGATGATGATTGTACACTTGTACAAATGTTTCTGTCTTGTTAGCTATTTTTTGTTTATTTAAACTAAGATATGGGAAACGGTTAGAGTAATTTATAATCTGAATTTATAACAATTCTCAGTAAAGTTTTCGAGAAAAATTCGTAAAAGCTAATACAACTTTTCTTAACCTGGTTACCTACATGTAATTCTAGAAGATTGAAGGATTTTTATGGTAAGCATTGCTATCGCAAAATTGCATTACATATTATTACATCGTGACGATAAACTATGAAAAATTAGTCTGAGATACTAGTGCATATGTACGGCTTTACAATAATTTATTATGATCTCCTAAAGTAAAAGTTTTTGTCGCGATTTATAATTAATTCTGTAACATCATGTAGTACTTGCTAAAGAAAATAGAAGTTAGTGAAGAGTTTAGATGTAATAAACTGAAATAAGCATACACACAAGATTGATGCCCGAACAAGATAGGCCTATAAAGATTTATTGCAGCTCGTTAATAGAAAAGGTTAGCCTATACGAAAGAGATAACTAGTTTCCGATGCACAGTTCGTTAGTTATTTTCACAAAAGTTATTAATTTTTAACATAATACGTTCTTCCAGACATTGTCGTAATTTGAAACATTTAAATGTTATTTTTTTATAATATTATAATAAAAGTTATTTTCTGTGTGGTTTTTCTATTATGTTTAAGAAACCACAATTGCAAATGCTAAATTCTACAGATTTCAACCAATTTGAATGAAATTTTTGTCACAGCTTTTTCTTTCAGATTTTTGTTAAGAATTACATTTTTCTGTTATTAAGACTACAAGTACAATTAAGTTATAAGTTTTTCAATTCTCCTTCAAGATGATTAAAAATGTTTTAAATTGTGTCATTTATTAAACACTGTCCTTTTATAGTATGCATTGCTTCCTTCAAATTTAACTAGAAGAATAAAATAACATATGGATTTGCTTTTACGAAAATTAAATCGTAACTTCCAAAATATTTTTATTACAAATAAATAATGCATTTTCTCTTTACATGTCTCTTCAGAATTCGTATTGAATATTTCAGTTAGACAATATTATAAACATTGCATTTCTTGGAACACTTTGAGAAATTTTACAATTAGTTTCTTATAGTTAACTGTTTGTTAATAATATATTTATTATAGGTAGGCCTATACTTCGTTTAATGGATGACTAAACTAGCTCGCTGACAGTTGTAGCTTTCATACGGCATTAACGCCTGTTTGTACTTTCTTAGTGATCATAAACGCATACTACTGATTAGAAAGGCCGTTTGTCACGATATTTAAAACAGATGCTGATGATGTGTGGACTTTATGATAATTATAAATTATGCTTTAAAGTTAATGATGCTACATTAAGTGCTTCCGAAGCCACTAATGCTTTTCATATTATTTATTCTATCATACTTAACGTTTCCATGAACTGACCGTGTTATTGCCCCGTAAATCTGTTACCCTGTCACCCGACGTTTCCAGGTAGTTATAGTAATACACTGCAATTTCTACAGGAATTTTTATGATGCATTGAATGATATACTCACTCAAAGAGGAGATTCTATCACATGAGGTTAATTCTCACCTGAAACGAAAGAAAACAAAAATTAATAAACATATTAGAATTACATTAATTTTATATGTGACTAATCTAGTCCATTCATTACGATGCATGTTTGATATTGACCAATAACGTTTAACAGCCCATTGGATATAGACCAATTACGATCGTTTATCTTATAATATGTTTCAGGAACACAAGGATGCGATTTTATCTGATAAAACGACAGAACGTTACTGGAAATATAGATATCAATATGCAGTGATTAATATGTCATATTCTGCCAGTGAACATAATAAAACACATTATTTTGTACAACAATGTGTGGGGAATTTAAATAATAAACACAATTTCGACTCGGTGCAAGCCAGTTCGTGTGCTCTTATCCTGTTATGATGTTAGCTTGTCTAAATCAGGTTCAGTATTTCTCGTGTTGGTAGCATTGGTTATAATCTGGTAACTCTAATAAATTCATTAGTAATTAGTTGTTGATTCATAGTATGCCGTAATCTCGTAGCTGACAGATTTGTTTTTATATAACAGAGTAAGAACGTAATTATTATTTATATATCAGTTACACTTTATTCACGGGAATATCTATGATAACAGCAACCATCCCACTGTTAAACCAAGAGGTTAGCAATGATATACAATTTTAGAACTAAACAAATAGTGGTTTCAGTTGGAAGTGGGCTATTGAGTAAAGGATCTTATTGACACCGGAAGATTTCAATTCAAACCCACGAACTTTTGAAATGTTCCTTTGGGCCTCAAGTGTGTTAGAGTGGTCTGCATATGATGGTATTATCTTCTAAGCCGTACATAAATTAATTTGTTCGTTCCCTTTTATACTCATAAAGAATTTCTAAGCTGCTTAGATTTAAAATAAAGCGAATATTTATTATTATCATTATTACTAATGCGATTATCTCTATTAAGTATTATTTATATCATTGCTAATATTACTGTTTATATTAATGGACACGAGAATTCCTGAACACAATTGACTACATAGTGGAACGTTCGTTTGAAATTTATTTCCTGAACACCTTGTAATTACATACTTTGTAACGTCATTTAAAATGAACCATCAAGTGCATAAACATGATGGCAGGAAAGAAATTTCGCCACTAGCAATACAAGCTTGCTTACAGTGTGTATATGTTGTTTATTAAAACAATTACCCTGGTACTTCTGCCAACAATCTCCGAGTAGTTAGGCAGGTACTTTCATTTCAGACATTCTACGCAGGTGTGTACAAGTATGAAAATTTGTCACTCCACACTTTAAAGAGTACATCCACAGAATACACTGTATTAAATAATTACGCAAATTATAAGCAATTAGAGAGTGCTCTGTGACGGTGCTATTTTACCTGGTTGGATGAGTCTGCACATTAGCAATTGTAGACGCTTGGGTACTCAACCGTTTAAGTTCTCATGGTGTGAAATCTTAGCGATTACTTCAGTGTTTTGTTGATTTAAACCTTCTAACGTTTTAATTCTCTGTTTACACGGTCTATGCAGTTTCGCTGTACTTCTTTGCAAGATAAGAAGAAATTACACAATGGCAAGGCAATGGGTGTCAGCAATAAATGACAAGTTCGTATTTCCCAAATTTCTAAAAAGTAAACGACAAAATATTTAAAAATTAGACTATATGTTATGCCCCGCGATACAGTAGTTTTCTCAGTCTAGTAGTCAACAGTTCGGGTTAATATGATTTGGTTCCCTTTGTTAGTGGTACTGTCCTATTTAAATTGTTAAAAGGGCTCATACAGTAGGGAGCCCATTGTTTTTAAAAATCCTGAATAATTTGACTTTGGCTGGACAAATTTTCATACAATTTTTCCCAATCATTCAACATGAGAACAGCTTTAATTTGGTTTGTTACACGTATAATACCTAATATACAATTAAAATTCTGAATTTTTCTGTAAGTAATCATGATGTCATTAAATCATATCACATAAAGTATGAAGTTATTGACGGTAGGGTCTAAACATTTTCCCTTGAATCCACGATTATACTCTAAAAGTTGTATCTCAGTTATCAATAAAAAAATAAATAAAAAAATCTCCTACATTGTATGGTCAAAACGATTTTTAAACTGTGATTTCTCTTGCTGCAATAACAAGTTATCACAAAAGTGGGATAAACTGGCTCTCGAGGGCATGAGAGCCGAAAATAGTGTTAGATTCCCAGTAAAATGTAAATGAGATGAAGAGAATTACAACGAGGAGGGTATTTCATTCTCATTTTGTTTTGCTAAAATCTAGATAAGCTGAAGGGTAGTTTTAAGCCAAACTTAGGCTTTAACTTTTGCGTAGCGAACAGCAGAGAGCTGACCAGCTAGGAAGACGTTTTAGCTCACATGTGCTTTTGTTACTGTGCAATTCAGAGGAATTGTAGACTTCAGTTCCACTCGCTCTCCCCCTCACCGGTGCCATCTGCCTTCCTAGTTGGACCACTCACATCTTTTCATCAGACCGAATCGACTGGATAAAATCCCTTTAATACGGCCTATTATTCTATATCAGAATTATTTGAAGTGAGGAAGTTGTATTGTCCATGCTTTTGGGTATTGACAGAATTTGTGAGTGTATGACATTGTTTTTTATAATATATGCTGTATTATTTTATTCGTATTCTAATAGTTTAGTTTCATCTTAATTTGTTGCGTTTCTCCCAGTTAGACTGTCTCTTTCACACACTTTTTCTACATTTCTAGTCAGATACTTTTTAAAGGTATTATTAAGTTTTATTATTATATCCATATAAATAGTACTATATTACTTACATTCATACTAGTCGTGTTTGTACATATATTGCTGCCATTATTTCTATCAGTATTTTCGGATTTTGAAAAGAGCATAACTTATTATTATTATTATTTTAAAATAATGAAGACCGTTGGAATTCTTTACGGCACCGCTTTCTACGGAGATATTTGCTCGTATCAGTCTGTGTTTGCGGTATTGAGACGAGAGCAATTCGGTAAAGACACGACGCAATGGAGATGTCTAATTGTGGTTACTTAACAAGAGAGAAGGATGTAGGCTGCGTTCAATCCGCAATATACACCTGCCTATACACTTTTCAGAACTGTGCTGTGGTTTCAAGAAATTCAGAAGGTAACTCAAATGTCAGTTACCTCGGATAATTCCGGATTGATTGTACCTTTGCCATAGTTTTTTGTAACATAAGGATCGTTATGTCGCAGAAATGAGTTACATACCTAAGAGAAAATTATAGGCTTCCTCATAATTCTTATTTTTGTTTTTGTATTATTATTATTATTATTATTAATCACAAGCATAATTATTGGTTGAGAGAAGCCACACTAATAATAATAATAATAATAATAATAATAATAATAATAATAATAATAATTTGGAAGGTAAGATTTAACATATCAAATTATTACAAATTATTTAAATTAGCCAATGGCCTTATGCATTACAATAATTCCTAAAAAGGAAAAACGTTTGTTCATTAATTTTCACAGTTGTTCAATAATTTGGAAGGACTCCATGAAAATACTTATAAAATGAAAAGTACGGTAACTCCATGTCCTCCAATGGAAAATATTGTAATAATGAATTAATAATAAAGAGTAAGAAGTAATTATAATTTATTTGGTTAGTTTCATTTGTAAAAAGATTAAATCTCTATGAAACTTTGTTTACAGTTACATTCAGTTCATTTACAAAGCACAAATTTAAATATCTTATTAACGCTATAATTTCTTAGGGGGGCTGACCAGTGAAATTATAAAATGTTCAATTTTTATGGAATTCAACTTTTCTTGGCGATTTAGGGAAAACTCTCAGAAAGATAATTTTTCGATTGTGAGCCGGATTTGCAACCACTTGAGTCACGGAAATCTTCTGTTGGTATTAATGGGATCGGTGATATTTTTACATATACTAGTATTCTAATAACAGTACCTTACATTTCAATTAATTTATTATAAATCTTAGCCTCAAGACATAGCCCGCTAGTATGCTCAGTGGGCTGTGATCCAGATTAGTATCTCCACTAAGATTGGGGTATACTACCACATTTATGTAGAAGAATGTTTAGAACAGTAAAGTTTGTTTGTCTTTTCTTTGTTCGATCGTTTGTGTATGATAATTTGACAGGGTTGTTTACTGCTACATCATTTGTGTGTCTGGATTTTTTCCGCAGTAATTATATTACATTCCTTAAATCTTCTGGTAAGAGGATGTCGAATTTAAGCTCTTTGCCGGGAATCAACCCGCAAACTCGGGAACGGTACGCAAGTGACGGTTACAAAATAAAGACATAATATAACATAAAATATCTAGAAAGATTCACGCTTCAAGAATTTCTTTATAAAGGTAATCCTACAATACTTAAATATTTTTTGCAACATATTTAGAAATAAGTTCCGTAACTGTTGCTCCATAGAGAAAATAAAATATCAGATGTAGAAATTTAAAAATTGCAAACTGGTTTTGCGAAGTTAATCGGTAAAAATTAAAGTTTTTCAATCTACAATTAATAGCGTAACAGTATGTAGTTTGCTATAAAGTTGTTATGCACGAGAACTCTGGATATTTGTACGTCCGCAATTCCATTTACATTTGTTCACGTCCTGCATGCGTTGAATAAAAGTGGCTCATCATAACAGTAAGAATTCCCCAGATGGACAATAAATCTTACTCAGGAATGAGGAAAACTTAATAAGAATGATATAAATTTAGTAAAAAATAAATACAACTGTGAGAAAGATTTAATTTTTCAAGTGATTCCCACTCATAGAGAAGATGTCATTGTTAAGCATCCTGTTCTGGAGAAGATGTCATTGTTAAGCATCCTGTTCAATCAGCTATCAGCGGAGTCGTAACGTGTAACATGTCAAGTGCTCTCTGTTCCTAGAAAACATTAACCTTTATAGGGCTCAGTTCCACCTTCCGATGGGAAGACTTTCTGGAGAAAATGTAGAAATTATGCTCTCCATTTATGGATATTAGCTTGTGAGAAAATTCTTAAGATTGCAATTACAGGTTACAGATACAATTATATCTAATAAATCATCCCATTTGAGCGCCATCATGTATAGCTTTTACTTCTTACTTTGAATATGAAACTACAATACTATAGTGGTAACTGATAAGTATTTTATTTAAATATGAAACTACACTACTATAGTGGTAACTGATAAGTATTTTATTTAAATAATTATTTCGGTATTATTTATATATTTAATTTTTGGTGAGGGTTTTGTTGATTAGTATAATATTTTAATCCGCCTTAAACTCAAAACTAATGTTTTTGAGGTACCCTTACATAGAAGACCTAAATCTATTTATTTACATTAGCATATTAAAATATGTAAAACTGACTTTACAACAGTTTGTAATTGAGGTTATGCCATATTTAGCAAATAGATTTTACGCCTCCTGTGTAAGGGTACCTCAAAAGTTGCGGCTATAAGGCGGATTCAAGTATTATACAAATAATTTATTTCTGGTTTTCAAACAGCGAAATGTATAAGATGTCTTTTTACAGACTAACTTCCGAGCATGTGCAAATATCCAAAGTGAAAATACTCCGAAAGAAAGATTTCTGAACAAAAGGAAACAAAATATAAATAAGGTTAGGAAATTAGAAAAATGTGACTATGAAGAAATGAAAAGGAAAAGACAAAGAGGATATATCAACAATTTAGAAAAAAGTAAGAAAAATCAGAATCCCCGTGTACAGTCATAGGCAAGGTTATGTAATTCTCGGTTGTTTCCGATTCAGGATTTTTTAAGTTACTGAACTTATCTGTTGATTTATTTTTAATTTTATATTTGAAAAGGCTGACCTACAATCCAGATCGTAGCTGGTGTTTTCAAAATCATGTTTGCTTTACTCATAAAATATTCATTTGGTTTCTAGGAATGATTCCGCGTAAAACATCGTGTTGAAGCTAGTCAAGTCACATGTGAAATGACGTAAAACCTGTAAACAATATTTAGTGGAAAGTATTTTCAGTTCTTAACATTTTTTTATTGTTAATATTTGGATTATTACTTTTAGAAGTATATTTCACATGAAACAGAAATCTACATGTTGATCGTAAGTCACTTAACACTTTCCGAGCTGAATTTTTTATTGACATGTAGCCTATGCAAAAATCAAGTGAAACATCGGTAAAAAAAAAAGCAGTGGAGTAGCTGGCTTGAATGAATAATGAATCCTCAAATTTTACATCAAAGATTAATTAATCTTATATCTCTGGTTTAAAAAAATTGTTCGAAGAGACGCATTTATACATAATTAGCAGTGAAAAGGTAATCATCACTCAACTCTACAAGAGCTTCTGAACTGCAACCTGCGTGACTCGGCTGCCGGGTGGGTGTCGTGTATAGTTGGATAATTGTCTTCACCCGAAGTAGGGCAGAGAAATTTCATTCGACAGGACACCCAACTACCAGCTGTGTTTTGCAGGTTGCAGAGACTTAGGAAGACGTTACCAAACTAAGAAAGATAACTGGCTAATTATTTACAATGATAACGTGATTATATCATAGGTAATCCCACAAGAGTTGACGAGTTTATCGATAGATTCGCGACTGCGCAGCAGGGATGAAGATAATAATGACGGCCAGATGATATAATAAGTTATATTCAAACCTCTTTTTTTTCATTTTTTCTGTCTGTACTTACTTTTGACTGTTCATTGATTAAAATAAGGCGGTTAAGTTATATTTCGACGAGATATTTGGTAAGTCTATTACATAGCCTAATCTAAAATCAAAATTGTAAAAGACCACACAGTAGACAAAATACACAAATTTATACAGTATATGTGTATATATATACATATATATAAAGTAGTAATTCTATTGTACATTTTATGTGAATCAATTTAATTGATTAATGATTAATTTTAATATTGTGACTGTTGGTAGAAGAATACTTTTGTACATAGATTTTAACCTGACGTTTCTTCTTCAACATATGCTTTTTAGATTTTATTGTGTATTTATTATAATAAAATAAAATAAACAGGTACAAAAAAACTGTCTAGAAATTCTCCGTCAGCATCCTATTATTGCAATATCAATATAAAATATACTAGTGCTTGAAGGTGGAAAATAATTCACAATTAAAATCGTATTACCAGCACTAGAGGAACAAAATGAAATTTATCAATGAAATTTAATTCTGCTCATAGAAACTTCTGAATTCTGCTCATAGAAACTCATAGAAACATAGAATTTTTACTTTTGCCAATTTGACTTAACAACTGGAATATACTATTTTCTTTCATAAAACAAACAAATATTTATAATGAATCTAGTTGGAATTCTCTTCTCCTGAGTCTAAAAGTGTGAATAACATGCAAACAGAATTTCCCTTGAGCATTTTGATGCAACTAGTTTTGAAATATAACTGCAATTGAGAACGATTTGAAATAATGACATTATTTGAATGATGGCTGGAGATCGTGAGATAAACCTTCAATTATATTCACATCGAAGGCCAATTAATACATGTCAGATATGAATCGCCTTGCCCTTCCATACATAAACAAGTTTCTCTCTATATGTATGCCTTGTTAAAGCGTCTCTTTATTTTTAACATGTCTTAATGACTTGTGCAATATAAAAGTTCACTGCAGGGTTTTTTATGGCTTGATTAAGAGGTAATTACCAAGACAATGTACAATTATTATGAAAGAATCTATGGCAATGACAAACACATAATTTTTGTACTATATTCATAATTTATATTTTATTCCCTTCAAGCAAGTGATAAACATTCGTGACTTTGGATTCGGAGGATTGTTTCTTTTCCGGGCATCTTTTCACACTTTCACGAGGTTTGGAATAAGATTTAAAAACCATAGAAAATTGTGCTCTATCTCCCTCTTTCTCATTATTTCCCCCTTTTCTCTATCTCTGAAATTGTGTTTTTATGCATCTGCGTGTGTGTGAATCTGTGTACACATAAATTCTGTCTATATGTAAACCCCAATGGTGCTTTCGTAATATTCCCACCGCTGATCGGAAGAGGTACGCGGGTTCAAACCCTGCAGTGGAAGAATCATCAGGACATGAAAATCCTGAGAACGAATTCTTTCGGAAGGGTCTCTAACCGTGGGTCCCGGGTTTTAGACTTACTTAAACAACTCCGAGGTTTATAACTTCTGGACAAAATTTCCCGAGCCTTTTACGTTCTGATAATACAGCACTTTAGTTTCCTCCTATAGGACTGTCGACTCGATGGACTACGTGGTACTCTGCCCTCTACAGGAAAATAACCATAACTAAATTCAATTTTGTAACGAAATTTCCCCTGTCTGATCACTGATTCATTGACACGTCTATATTAAAACCAATATTTATAGCATTTTAGGCAACTGACTTTCCTAATGTTTTGAAGTCATTAATTCGATCTGTACAATAGAATATTTTAATATATAATTGGATATTGAAGATACTGCATTTCATTTTTAAATCTGCATCTTTATTCCATTATGGCTTATTTTAAATAAAGCAAGTACAATTTGTTTTGGCAGTGCTTTAATTTCTTTAGGTTTGAACATGTTATGAATTAAATGTTATGAATAAAATCTCTTTTAAGTTAGAAAATCTAAAAATATATAATTTCGGTATTCATTCTTTCTAGTGTTCACGACCCTGCATCTATATATACTATCCGCATAGGTACTCTATAGGCTACTAAAAATGTTGACGTAGATCGTTAATTCGTCTTCCGTAGTCTGCCTAATTGTCTTCAGTTTACGGAAAGTTCTACATCTATAATTATCTTACTTAATCCAACATACTTCATTAATTGAAGATACAAGAATGCTTCGGTTAATATTCCAAATAATTACTTAAGTTATCTGAAATTATAGTGAAATGATTACGTTGTATCATAGTTAAATTGCAGTTTAATAAGCGAGGGATTTCTATATAACTTTCTGAAACCACAAGCTCAGTGTGTGTTAACAAGTAATCATTTTTACCGCACACGGGTTGAAGCGGAAATACGCTTGGATTAGCAAACTTCAGCGCCGATGGCAGTTTTAACCTGAATAACTCTCCTTGCAGAAAGGTATGCAGCTCTTTTTTTAAGAGGCTATCTCGCTTATACGGCGTTCCTATCGTCAAATCATTATGTGATATGTGTATCACGTCTGGTTTAAAACTGAGGTGTATTAATAACGAGATGAGCAGGATATTGCAAAATGTTGCGAATTCATTTTGCACGATATTGCATAGGCCTACAACTGTACGTATAACCCGGCAGTGTTGAGCAAATGGGTGTAATTCTTAGTAGACACTTCTTTAACAGGGATGTTCATAAATGCTGTAACGAGGACTATGATTAATGTTTATTGTTCTGTAATACGGTGAATGGAGGAAGTGCACTGTAGAAGAAGATTTGGGGAATTACTTTTGCAATAATATGTATTCCATTGAAAGCTAAGATATCAATAACATTAATATCAAAACTGTTGTCACGAACTGGTTTTATTATTTTCTTTACTCGTAACAAAAGTAGGCCTAATATATAGACAAATATTTTGTTTCAGTCTGAGATTCGATGTCGAGATTTCGCCAATACACGATTTGAGGTCCCCTGAGTCCAAAAATACAATTTTCGGAAACGGTATATACATATGTGTCTGTTTGGGATGGGTGCACCTAGTCTTGTGAGGACAGCTGAAGAATGCTGGCTCAAGACGATTCACCAAATATGGCAGTCGGCATGCTGTCTATCAATGAAATCGTAAGATGCGGTAGTCGTACGGTAGGCTGTATCCCTCATAAGATGTCGCTTCCGAGTAGTGTTATATTTATCACGGCATATTGTATGTCATGTCATGCCAATTCTTAGGTTATGTTATGTTAACTGATATCTAGCTTGCCATGGG
The DNA here is from genome assembly GCA_964059195.1 of Ectobius pallidus. Classification (NCBI taxonomy): domain Eukaryota; kingdom Metazoa; phylum Arthropoda; class Insecta; order Blattodea; family Ectobiidae; genus Ectobius; species Ectobius pallidus. Next base: position 130,110,270 of record CAXKWD010000006.1, read on the forward strand.
GATTTTGTCTTTCATTAATTTCTTTGACGATAATGTTTTTATTATTTTTTATTATTTATTCACCTGTAATTATACTGCATTCAGCTTCGAGGCCATATCAGAAGTTCGAGATCTGTGTCTATACAGTAGGCGACGAAACTATTTTTGTGAAATTGTAGGGGTCAGATTTAACTTCTAAAACAATTAATTGAACTTCATCTTGGAAATATCGGTGTGATTAATAATTATTTCGACGTTGTTAAGGAAAACCTTACATATCCTTCAGATCTAGCGTAAATAAAAATGAAAATAAAAATAGATTAATCTTGTTACTAGGCACAATAAATAATCTATACAGACCCCAGCTAAACTTTGATATTTTGGGGAATTGACTTGTTGGTAATGTGGTAAATGATTGTATCCCCAGAATTGCTTCCGGTTTAATTTTTGTGTGAAGTCTCAGTAAACCCAGACCCTAGTGTAATAAGAACATTAGACCTAAGACAACTTAATAATTTTAGTGTCCTCAAAGATATTTAATGCGCGACTTTTTAGCTTGGAACCTGAACCAATAATGTCCTATTGAGAACCCTAAATTTTAATATTAGCGCAGATTAATAGTTAGGCCTAATATCTGTATCTAATGCATTGCGGAATATTTATAGAGAAGAAATTACAGGCAAGCTTATAACCACAGTTGTGAAGAGATGAATACCTTCAGTTAGACATATCATACGTACGTCTGTCAGAATGACAACAAGTCTGTAAAATATTATTCGCGTTATTTAAATTCATTTTATGTAATTGAATTCTGTTATCGAGTTGTTGCAATGTAGAATTACGTAATTCCATTACCAAGAACGGATCTTCACATGTGATGTTAACAATAAAATAATACAAGCCGGGCTTCCAGCCCGAAGGCATGCGCGATGCGCTGGAGAAATTAACTGATTAAAAAATCACGTGGCTGTCTGTCTGACTTGCTAGAACGATTTCGTGCCTCGCAAGATATGAATTATTAACTATATACTGGTGTAAGAAACACCGTATTAAAACTATATATGTCACGGTAATGAGGATTGCCATAAGAAAATTCAACACTTTTTTGCGAGAAGCTCCTCAGTTGGTACTTAAGTACTTAAAATATTGGATGTAGAGGGATATAATTACATGTAATAAACATTTTAAGACGTATAGAATAAGTGCTATGGAAAATTACATGAGTTACATTCACTTTAACTTAACCACGTCTTCGTTTCGATTCTAATCTCTCCTTCCAATTATAGAAATTAAGTGGTAAATTAAAAACTCGGAAACCAACTTAAGAGACTGATAATTCGTAGAATCCATATTATCGTAACCGTAAAATATTTTATATGACTGAGCAAAATAACTTTGTTTTCTTTCACATATTTTCATCCTATACCCTACAGTGCCAATTCCTTATGGAAAATACATAATTTTTTATTTATTTCAGCCAACAGTTTTATGAACAAATACAGGAACTTGAAGGTCCAAATAAGACTACATGTTTACAGTTACTTTACTGGTACTTCTAAAACTTATAAAGTCGACCTGTACCTTTTTGTAAATGAACAGTTATCGTATATTTCGTTACATACTTCAGATATTTATAGCTATTTATCGTAGATACGTTCCATATGTTAAAAGTATTGTGGAGAGTGCAAAGATAACATTAATTGCATTAAATGCACGTTTAATCTTCGTGGAATTAGACTGGTACACTGCAGAAAATAAATACATCAGTAAGATATTTAATGTCTTTGATCCACAATAAAATAAAAAATAAATACTTATAGAGTTATCCTTATGTACTTTATATAATTTCGTATGGGGTTTCCAAGTACAAAATATTTTAAAATTATTTTATTCATATAACTTATTCCTATTTTTAGAATAAACAAAAAGAAAATGTAAACAAAAGTGATATAAGGATATAAAAATGTCCTACTTTTACACTACATGTCGTTGTTCAAATCTCTGTAAATATTCATGTAGAAGGTAGATGAAGAAACCTCTATTGCCTGATGTCATAATGTTTTCTCTGATCAACGGTACTTCATGTTAAGTTATAAAATCGTCTGCTTTACTTACAACTGCAACGGTCTTCAACTTATCCCCTTACGTAATACTTCTGCTGTTTACTACCTCCACGATAAACTTGATGTAAATATGTTAAGTGAAATACTCGTATTATAAATCAGTTATCATAAATAGATAATTTCAGAATCTACAAATTTCACGTTGAAGGAGAGCATATACTTGTAAATAACTTTTCGTCTGATCAGATTTATTGTTTATAAGTAGGAAATTAATTAAACTATGACCTAAGACTGTCGAATCCACATGGCTTATGGGCGACCATACTTTAAGAGGTTATTGTAGATTATTTTTACGCTTTATAATGAGAGTTTATGCTAAGTAATTGCGCCATAAAAGTTAATAGATAATAACACAAGGTTAGATTAAGTCTCCACAAAGTAGCTTTTAAAATCTTCTACAACAAACTGAAGGATATCCAGAATTGTCCATATTATAGCTATGATTAAGGCCGCCACAAGAACTTACACAACTTCTCATTCAATTTTAATATCCTTTTATTAAGTTTTTACCTTATTTATAAGGTAACATTACATTACATAGCTCAGCTTGAAGTTAATAAGGATAAAACGACCTTAAACAGTGGCAATTCTTCTTTTGCTGCATTGAAACCTTCAGTGTTACGTTTGTTTATTTACGCTAGAAACCTATCAAGAACTTGAAGGATTTCTTTAATTTATCTTTGCAATATGTAACTATTCATGATCTGTGAAATTTTTAGATGAGTTTATTGGTCAACCTGAGAGGTTTTAAATGTGCATATTACATCGTAATTAATTATGTTAATTCTGATCGCCGAATTGGGCCATCTTTGAATGCAGCGAGCTTAATTATATTCTCCACGTCTCCAGGAATATATAGTTTGCTTTTTAAGTTTTTTATTTTATTTATTAAACAGTTTTAATTTTATTTAAACATATTGCTTCGCAAAGACGACTGCTGGATTGGATATCTGCTGATCATGTTTCACTCCGCTATTTTACCCAATAAATTAATAATTAAAATTACTCAGAGTAAAAAAAAAAAGAATACAACTTCAAAATGAGTAGATGAACCGCTAGTTACACAGCATACTGGTATACGGTACCTAGAGATCTTCTGGTCTACGACCGCTGCGTGTATGAATATACATATAAAAGTATATAATTTATAGAATAAATTGTTTTCACAGATAGTTTCTTGCAACTAATAAGTAAAATAATTATATATTCCCTTTTTTATTTTTTATAAATTATAATCTAGACCTTGATAAACTTAGAAATATATTCTAAAAGTATTTTAAATTCGAACTGCTAATAAAAATCTGTTTATGTTTTTAGTTTTATCGTCTGCTAAATAGTGTAAATTAATAGGTTTATTCTATGAGCTTTATATTGAAGTTTAAGGTAGACCAGTGATTTTTATAATGATATGCTCTACTCATTTGTGAACATATAAATAAATATTTAGATTTTTAACTAAATTCTTTAGAGATAGCCTATATTACGATGAGTTAAATTCCAACTTCTCTGGAAATTCTAATGAAATAAATTGTGTGGTCTAGTATCCTTTTAGGGCATATGTACCTCTTGACTCATAATAAAGTCTCCCATGTAACAACAAACGCATTTGTTCCTACACATGAACAAAATGTAATGACTATTATTAAAATAACGCACACTTAGCAGAGAAATATAACACTCAACATTCCGAAATTTTTTTTACCAAGGCCACCTCTGTGGTGTAGGACGATACAGCCGAAGTCATTATCGAATTTTGTGACAAAGTTAATGAAACACTTAATTAAATCGTCCAATCGGTGTGCTTATTTAGGTGTCCCAAGGAAGCAGCTTCCTAAATTGCGGTTGAACTTGACTGCATGACAAGCTTGCGTTTTTATAGGCCAAATGCTTGCCAGCATGAATGTCAAATCATTACCTCCTGTTATCAAGCCGCCTTAATGTTTTGAAAGCAGTCATAAATATGATACAATTAAAAAAAAGTATCGTGTCCAAGATCTTTGCCTTTCATTTTTCAAATAAATTTTAATATATGACACGAATCATTTAAATTTAAAATGAGAAAGTTTTATTGCACATACGCAGGGTAAAACAAGTTATGTGACTGTATCAAAAATCTTTTCTATGCGTCAAAAAAATAGGCCTATAATATTTTTTCTTCTAATTAGTTTTGTTAGTTAAATCTAGTGCACATGTCTGCGAATATTTCAAATTATCTGCTACACATAATACAAATATAATATACTTTTTGCATTTAAATTTTTTGTTAGTCAAATATACTTCACAATGTGTGCAAATATTTAAAATGATTTATCACACCTAATAGAAATAACTTTTTTTCATCCTAGGTCTGTAAATAAATAAATAGTGGAATACCTATAAAATCAAATACATTTATATGCATTGATCAGTAAAATTAGTTATTCAACATGAGAAATTACTGCTACAAAAAGGGAGATTTTCTAAAACAGTTGGATGAAAAATATAATATACTTTTATGTTTTATGTTTTTGTGCTGGATTATGGACAAAATATTCCTTTGTAATTATTTTTTGTTTTTAGGTATTTAGTAAAAATATTGACCAATAGGACCGTGGGGTTGCAGTATCAATCTCCTCTCTGCAGAAACAAATTTGCTAATATAACAAGTATTGTTGCTTGTAAAGCGTGCTATGATAGCCTATTATAAATGTGACAAATAATTATAATTTCTTCACACTGTATAACTTTTTCTTATAATTTGCAATAAATAGGGTAACATAAAATGCAGTTATCTTCCTGAAGTCGGAACTTGTAGGTGGGGAAGTTCCGTGCCACTACTCATCTATCGGTTCAGCCCTCCGTCTGTACTGAGAGCAAGTGACCTCCATGTGGGGCCACTTAACGACCTTGTCAGGTATTGTGTATCGTAGCGGGCAAGAAAGACCTAAGTCAATCACAAGGGTTTAACAAAAACTCTAAAATAAAAGAAGATGCTTTCACCAATCCGTAAATGGCACATTCTCTGTTAATTATTTCTTACATCTCAAGTAAAATTTATTTACTTCCGAAGTCATTACATATCGACTCAATTTATAATTTAAATTTTCCTTCAAGATTACATATAATCTGTTAAAGTCGGCCATAATCAAAACATTATTTGTTTCTACTTTTCAATAGCGTACAACCATGTTTTCTAAAGAAAATTTAGTGCTACACAGTATACATTTCATTTATAGTATGGTTTATTGCAATAAACAAGACGTCATAGGCTTGGTTAGAATTTTGTTTTCCTTTGTTTGTTATTGTTATTTAACGCTAGTTTTATACTTCTAATGCCATTAATAAGGCCATTGGTGACCACATGCTCCTAATCCTTCCATCGGACGAAACAGTTTGGTAGCGCCACGGAATTTAGTTCAACTGTAGGTTTATAGACTATGGGACGCCATTTAAATGCGTATAAATACATTGGACTGGATTGAATTTGCGAACTTGGAACAAAAATTATAATATATTATAATATAGCTTATATTATAAACTGTATACGTTCAGGTTTTCCATAGCCTAATGCATAAGTTCCTCTATAGTCGGCCAAATCCATTAAAACTTAGGTACAATGGGACCCCAGAAGAGCCTTCTTTTAATATTAGGTTTTTAATTATCTAAATTTTGTCCTCTTTCTTGCTTCAAAAGATTCACCGGTAGTTAGTTTCGAACTGAATAAATATAAATATAAACCCTTATGAATTAGAGAATATTATAGGAGAAAAATTCCTATGACACTGGGATGTCCAACCAAAACATAATGTGTGGTTCATCTTGAATGTTAACTGTACAATAAGTGTGGAAGCCCGGTCACAAAAATCACTAATTGTGTGCCTCACAGTACTGCATATGACATAACTTGTCAGTAAAGTAAACCATTAAGAGCAATCAGTCATAGGGGAGAGGTTCCATCTGGCGCTGTGAAGTAAACTCTGACTTAGCTCAGTTGGCAGAGCAGTGGCACTGGTAGCCAAAAGTCCTGGGTTCAAATCCCAGTGTCAGAGGAATTTTTATCCTATAATATTCTCATGTAATGTCCAACAGAGACAATAATCTATGGTTCGTGAGTGCATATAGATCCCTTATGAATTAGTTGTAGCCCATGCATATTTGTAGTCTACAAAATATGAAGTCCCTTCATCCCTATACTTAACATTCTGAACTTTTTAATACAAATTTTGGGGAATGTGTAACATAAATAAAGCCTGTGAACCGTAGTATGACTATTTATACCTAGCTAGCTGCCAATATAAATATAAATATCTATTTATATAACCATGTTAGTTAAGCATTATGACTTTCAATTTGTAGCCTATTGGAAAATAATGGATGGAAATTGGACGAGCATTCTAATATTACTTTCTTGAATTTAACAATCAAATCATATCTATTAATCATTAATATTTTGAGAAAGATAAACGCCTATTAACAGCATACGGTGTATGACTTCAGGATATTTCTTTCTAAATGAGCAAGGAGTTTAAAGTGGAAAGGACCTCACAAGATGCCTCTTAAAGAACAAGCTTCACAGATATCATGAATACGCAAAGGTATGTTGATATTTAAAACCCGAGGTACAGTACAAGAAGAATTACTCTTGCAAAGAAATTCTTTTAAAGAACGCTATAACATATTGTAAACGTAGGTATTTCAGTCTACCTTCTCCAGATATTTGATTCTCCAAGCTGAGATCAAAGACTGCGTCATCAGAACTTTGGATTGCGGAGACCATTTTTGGAAATACACAGCTTTAAGACATCATTAATAAGACGGTTAGAACACATCTGGGGCAAACAGGCGGTGCTCCCTGCCATTTCTCTCTTTTTCCTCAATTAAGTTATGACACCTGCTATTAACAAGTAGCCATAAGCTAATTTATTGCAGATTGCTTTACTGTTTTTAATATGACATCATGCCTCTCAAGTGATTAAGATATTGTTCTCGAATTTCTCTATCTTGAAGTCTGTAAAGGAGCGTGCACAAGTCCACATTTCAGATAATAAAAGCTTGTTATATAAGAGCTATTATAATATTATCGCTGGACTTATGTGCAGAGCAAGTTTCTTTGCTTTACATTCTCTGTTACGTCAATGGCAAGAATCTCTGAGATGCCTTTTGCGTGATAAGTATACATAGTCGTATTTGACTGTTTTATATTTTCATTGAATATAGAGTCGTTATGTAAATAATAATAATAATTATTATTATTGTTATTAGGCCTACTATTATATGATAAATGACAGTTTATATTTTGTTTTTATTTATTATTATTGTTATTAGATCTACTATTATAATATGAATGACAGTTTATATTTTGTTTTTTATATTGAAAGTAAGAAAACCCCAACCAGTACCTTAATGGGCTGTAGAAAATATGACGTGCGTTATGGTACATTAATGAGTTTTAGGCCAAATATTGACTAACAGTATAAGTTGTCAAATAATGGAGTCGTTTAACAACATTATAATATTACAAATTTTAGATATTTGCAGGTGATATAGAATTTTGTAAAGACACGGCTATTTTCTGTCCAATAGTGATTCCGTAGTCAGATTGTGTTAGACTCATTTGATGAGAACACGAAAGTACATAGGATCGATGCTGCGTAAGGTACAGTAATTGAAAATCGGAATACAATAATGTGCACTTTAAAAGGTTACAGAGATTAAATAAAGTAATATTTTATATATTCAACTAGAAGAGGACGTAAGGCCATCTGTGTTCTCAAATATACTCCAATATCTTTTTAATGATAATTATTATTTTATTATTGAAATTAATTATTAATGGTGTTTCATAAAATGGCTAGAAAGTATTTACAAGATAATCTGTTACTATTATCATCATGAAGAAAATAATGAAAACCATGTTCAGTCATAGGCGTAACCAGGCCGACCATATGGGGGGGTTATAACATCCGCAGGGTCTGGGGGAATGGAATACCCCCCCAGGGAGAGGGGGGTCCGGGGGTCCTCCCCCGGAGAATTTTAAAAATTAAGATGCACAATAACGAGTTTTAAGCTTCCGGGGGTCCTCCCCCGGAAAATTTTAAAAATTAAGATGCACAGTAACGAGTTTTAACCTTCCCACGCTTTATACTCGTCTTAAGTAATTTATAAGCAGACTTAAAAAAATTATAAAATTTTCCTTTTTTTAATCAATGGGGGGGTTCAAACCCCCAAAACCCCCCCTCGTTACGCCTCTGATTACTACACTACCGCATCCATTCATTATTCCTGCGCTAGATTAGATTGCACTCCTCGAGTTTCACATCTTGCAGCATCTGCGGATCCGCGAAACTTAAGCTCTTATCTTCGTATTCTTCTGAAAATTTATTTCCTTTACAAGCAAGAGATTAAGGAGATTGCAAACAAATTTCTCTGCATGGGGCTGGAGTACAAGGTATTTAATTGAAGATTTAACTTACTGTAGCTTTTGTTTTCTTTTCATTTGGTGTGGAGGGGGAGACCCCCGGAGTTAATAAAGCTTATAAGAGCTTTTATGTAACCTAAGATCTTTCTATACTTTAAAGGTATAACGAGCATCAATATTTTTAAAACAAAATTACTCAAGTTATTGAACTTATATACATGGTGGAAGTGAAGTAATCTAGTGAATTTTTCTAAACATATTGCCCATGTTATATATATTTAAAAAAATTACCACAAATTATTTGATCCTTGCCATTTAGGCTGCTGATAGAAGAAACCCTAAGATATACTGGAACACTTTTAAAGGGAAATAATCTATGTGTATAGGCTTCTTCCTTTCTGCTCTCAGTATTGTCCATTTGAGAAAGAAGCTTTGTGTATGTATTTATGCGCTGATTTGTTTCACTGTTTTTGTCTTCCTGTGAATAGCGTAGGTTAAAAACGAAAAAACCATGTTCTACATTCGTTCTAGGTGTCTTCCGTGGATTAATTATGAAGTATATTTACTCTTTTATCTTAATATTTTACTACTTTATAAATATATTTTGTTATTTTGTTTAAATTTATATACAGATGGTTACTAGCCATGCTAAAAATGACAACCTTCTAAATGATTCGTTAGTCATTAGTAGCTAGGAAGTTATTGTGAAGGAAATTTAGCTAAAAGTGTGCATTATGAAGTTACGCTGAAAAAAGAACCGGTGCTACCACCTTCTGGTCGCTTCCACGAAGGGTTAACATTTGTATAGTTCTAGTATAACTGCTTGTGTTGAAACCTTTACCATTCTCAAGTGATGCTCCGTCATACATTTTGGAAATTCATTTTTATTAAAATAGATTACCAAAGTGGAATTTATTCTTTTTTTACTCCATTTGATTAGAATATTCAGGTTGTCTTCATAAAATAAACTCAGTCCACATTAGATATGCGCACGAAAAACCTCGCGAGGCGTATAAACACTCGTAACCATGATTTGGCAATAGAAGACGCCCGATAAACAGCTGACACACGAGCGCCACGTCATACAGAAAGTGAGGTGATGTGACGTGGCCGTAATGGCGAGCTGTATCTGCAAATAAATCCGTGTAAAAGCACTAAACTGTAAGTACAGAACTCAAATCTTTAGCAAAGTACAATCTAATAAAATATATGCTTGTACAGAATTGTAGGAATTGATATTCAGGCTAGGGAAGATATGTGATCAAGTGGGACAAAATGCCCTTGGTAACCTAGTTTACCAAGAATCTAGGAAGTGAAATGGTAGTTTTGGACAGCTGTATCTGTATTTATATTCGTGTGAAGGCACAAAACTGTAAGCACTCAATCTATAGCAAAGTACAATCTAATACAGTAAATGCTTATACAGAATTATAGGAACTGTTATTCAGGCTAGCGAAGTTGTGCAATCAAGTGGGACCAATGCCCTTGTGCGGAACTAATTTTCCAATACACATAGCCTAGTTTACGAAAAATCTAGGAAGTGAAATGGTCTTTTTGGATAGCTGTAACTGTATTTAGATTCGTGTAAAGGCACAAAACTCTAAGTAAAAAGCTAAAAATTGAAATTCAGGAATGTGAGTTCAAGTGGGACCAAATGCCTGTGTGGCGATGACGTTTACCAATCCACATATACAAAGATTCCACAAGAAAAATTAATGTATTCATGTTTTTTTGGCATAACGTAACCGGCAGTAGACTAATTCGCATTGAATGAACAATGTAGGCGCTTCATTTGTTGAACTGAAAATGTCCGTTTTCAACCTTTTCTTATATTCGGGTACAAGTTAGATGTGCACACCAATTTAAATAGTTACGAGATCAGATATACATAACATAAACACGACCAAAAGCATTAATTTGGACCTTCCACAACGTAGACTGCAGCTAACCATATATATATACAACACCATAGACCAGCGGTTCCCAACCGGTGGGTCGCGACCCACTAGTGGCACGGAGAGCCGAAGATCCTGGTTCAAATTCCGGCTATGGCATTGAATTTTTCAGTCCGACTTCACCTTTCCACCTTAGTCTAGACACGGCCAGTGTGAAAGAATTATCATTCTCTTATATGATTTTAACATGTCTATAGATAATGCTAGACTCAAGCATAGGCGTAACCAGGCCGACCATATGGGGGGGGTTATAACATCCGCTGGGTCTGGGAGAATGGAATACCCCCCAGGGAGAGGGGGGTCCGGGGGTCCTCCCCCGGAGAATTTTAAAAATTAAGATGCACAATAACTAGTTTTAAGTTTCCGGGGGTCCTCCCCCGAAAAATTTTAAAAATGAAGATGCACAATAACGAGTTTTAAGCTTCCGGGGGTCCTCCCCCGGAAAATTTAAAAAATGAAGATGCACAGTAACGAGTTTTAAGCTTCCCACGCTTTATACTCGTATTAAGTAATTTATAAGCAGACTTAAAAAAATTATAAAATATTCCTTTTTTTAATCAATGGGGGGGGGGGGTTCAAACCCCCAAAACCCCCCCCTCGTTACGCCTCTGTGTTCAGTTAGTAAACATCTGTGTAATTCTCAAGAAGCTTCGTCGGCTGTAAGTTACTGGCATTCGAAAAATACATTTCGTCACTGGAAATTTTAATATAACCCTTTTATTCGGTGTGTTTTTTATTTCATCCTAGGTTACTCACTAGCATACATTGTCATTACAGCATCTATTTTTTCGATGTGTAGACTTCAAAGATTAATATTAAAACTTCGGAATGTTCGCTTGTTATTTTATTAATTTAATTATTGTAATGCACTGTCGGATTTTTAATACTTTTGATAGGCCCAGTTTACTTTTTGAAGTCTAAACATCGGAACTGAAGATTCCTTGAAGATGAAAACATCGAAAACCTGGGTTGAAATGAAAACTTGAGTAAAACCGGTATTCGCTTTTTTTTTAGTTTATTGATGCCTTATAATATGTATTCTAACAATGTTATGCGTCTGTGTTTTTACTTATGCCATAAATACTCGTGAAATGTTCGCAAAATTAACATTTTAAATTTGCCGCAGGTTTACATTTTATTCCGGGAAGAAAATGTATTATTTAAGTTGGCGTTAACTTAACTTGGCTTTATGTTGTGCCCCGTAAATACCAGTCTTCAGGTTTTATGAGGTCAGAATTATAGGTCTATATTAATCAAGCGATTTTAGTGCATGAAGATGTTTATCAAGATTTAGTATCTGAACTGGAATTTTACTCTTAATTAGAAACCCAGCTTGCCACTTTAAAACCGTCTCTCAATTGTCCACATAGCAGATTCCACTTTCAGTTTTGCAGGAAATTACTACATAATTGGTTGAAATTTCACTTATTTTAGGCTATATTTGTTTTGCTTTCTGGCTAATAAAAGAAGGAAAATAAATAAAAATGTTTAAAAGAAGCAAACGAGTTATAGCGTGATAGGCCTAGTCTCTTAGTTTATTGCGACAGAAGAGACATCTGTTTTACCGTATAATACCAATGAAGCTTGCGGAAAAGAAAATTCTATCGTCTAAGCTTACGTTGAAATACATAATGATACAGCAAAAAAACAAAAAAACAAAAAAAACAAAAAAAAAACGTATTATAATTTAATACCGTGCTTGCACATCACTGCCTTGTATATTGTGATTAACGCATTTTAAGTTCTATTTTTTCGTCGGTTGAAGCGTCTCTGCTCTAAGTCTCCTATTATCTTTTAACTGTCCTCAGGCTTTATTCAGGCCCCTACCTGTCCTATAAAACTTTATTTATACCTACATATAACATTGCAAATATGCCCTTGTGAAATAGAAAAAGTAAGAAACTGAAGCCTTATTTTCTTCTTAGAATTCCAATTTCAGTTATAGTGTGTTAATACAATAATAAACATTTAGTTGATGTTATGAACTTGCCAGAAATAGCAGATTATAAAGAAGTCGCAAAGAGCACATGTCTTAATATTCATAAGTTAAAATATATCACGTATAGCAACAAATCTGTTAGTTATTGTTGTACTGATTCTCCGAAATTCTGCAGAAGCTCCGGTGCCAGTAGGTTTGAAGTACAGATTCTTTAAAAGTCACGTACCAGAGCAATAAAACGTGCATACAACTGAGGCTATTATTGTATTGTTACAAACTTAACAAGTATAAGTAAAATTTTTTCTTCACATAAGATATGAATAAGTTTTGCGATCCCTATGGAATTGATTAACATAAATATTTACATACATAGGCCTATATTCTGTTAATATTTTACAAACCAGCGATGATTATAGTCATGTAATTACATAGCATTGAAATATATATGAAACTGTTTTATCTTTGCTATTAAATAATGTATAAACATTGATAATTTTAGCATATTAATATTTATATATATATATATACTTCAAGACAGTTCTATAAGTCTCACAAACAATGGATTCGCAGATTTTAGATTAAAGAAGAAATTTTAAGAGCACATAAAATATTCCGCGTTAGTTTTTATAAAGTCATGGGTTCAGAGTCTCATGTATGATGATTAAAGCTAAAGTGACATATACAGGTAATAGTTTAGCAGCAGTATACTAAATTGCGCGCTTTTCGTATTGTGCCATATAGAATCTCTTCCTGCGCTGGGAGATTTCATTATCAATCGTTCCTCTTTTGTTTTCCGCGGCTCGGAACAGTACGGAAATCGGTCGCAGAGCATACCCCACTGTTTACTGGCTGTGGAATTGGCAAATCAGAGATCAGCGATGAATATTTACGACGATCGGGAGGGGGAGGCTGAAAGAAAGTAAGTTTTTAGTATGTGAAGTTGTGTAAATAATATTTTTAAAATAAAATTTTCTTGTTTTATATTCGAGATAATTCGAAAGATAAGTCTTGAATCAGGTAGCCTACATATATTATTATTAATATTATTATTATTACTATTATTACTATTCAGAAGTCAATATGTACCACATTCTACTATTTTATATTCATAACGCAATAAAATGTAGCCTAGATTAATATATTTACCTTCACTTACGCACCAGTTCAGTACCCAAACAAAACTACCTGATGTTTCTCTGCAAAGTTACAAACGCATTCTCCCGTGCATCAAGGTGTTGTGGTCTCGCGTCAGTTAGTTAGCTTCTATGAAACACGTATAAAGTTCATTTTAGCATGTTCCGGTAACAACCTTTGCACCTTGCAATCATATTAGTTAAGTACGATAGTTCAGTAACACGTACTATATCGTGACTTCTCCTGACGTTTCAGTTAATGCTACAAGTTATATTTCATGCCATGTGTAGCTTTACCGTGTGTTTTCCTTTTTTATACACACACATATACAGTACGTTATGTTGTTCAACAAATACACAGATATTAAATCAAAGAAACATAAAGAGGAATGAAGAAAAAATAACGGAATAAAGGAATTAAAAAGGAAAGAGAAATGCATGTGTATATATATTTTTATTATGGTTTTAACTGTGCTGTACAGACTTTATACATGTCTTATGTATTATAATATTAAATATGCCTACATATACTGTATATACTTCCTTCACCTACACTTAAAATCATCTGAAGTTGAAATGATCACATAAAATTTCCATGTTTCGTTCGAATTCCCTTCACCCCAACCATGTTTCTTCTGTTTTAATATTTGTATATTTTTTCAAGTTTATATTATTATATACCGCAAATATGAAATTTTTACTTAAAGTTAGCATTTTTTGTACCACAAATAGGAAATTGATGAAATAACAATTTTCACTTAAGAGGCCTAAATATGGGAAACCGAGCCCCAAACGTCCCGCCGCTATTACATACAAAGATTGTGTTTGATATTTTGTATATCTTGATTTATTAAGAATATAGTATAGTATACTTTAAACTAGTTTATGAGCGCAATTTCTATAGTTAGGTTTACTTAAAACTACGTTATAATTTACATGGGGTGAAACTCAAGGTGTATGAGATATTGTCAAGGATTTAGTGCATTAACTAATGAATACTATGAAATTCAGCTGCGGTAAAATATCGATACTAACTCATTTCTTCATATATTTTACTTACTACTTGCGTCTTTTAGGTTTTTATCTATCTGGTTTAATTTTATACCCATATCCTCCATCTTCCAACTATTTTCGCTTCTACAGTGTTCTATATTTTCAGTGAGAATAGAAGGTTCAGAAGAATACTTGAGGAAATATTTTGTAGCGGGCTGATAACTCTCGTAATAATTTATTAGCATCATTAATAACGACAGGGTTTTATATCAGCTGAAGAAATATTTGCTATGCTTTCAACGCCTTGGGGAAAGAGTTCATTTCCACAAACTCCTCCTCCAACCACGGTATTGTTCACTTTCACTGGCTTGAAGAAAGAATCAATCATTCCTCCTATCTTGACTGGGCCTCGCGATTCACCTTTGACCTTAAATGGAGGAATATTTCTTTTTCATTCATGTTTGTGTGTGAATGATTTCTTTATTCGTCCGAACTGATTGAAGCCTGACTTTACGTTTTTTATGCAAAAGAAGTATTACTGGACCTTTTTACATAAAGGATTTTGGCAGGTTTTACTCGAAATCATACAAAAACATTTTAGTTGTTTAATATAAACAAAAATTACCAAGTAAATGGAGTCTGGAGACTAGCTGCTAATGAAATAGTATATAAATAAATAGAACCAGTGACAAGTACAATGAAAGAAAAAAAGAATATCATTTTTGGGACATATAGTACGGACACCAGAAAATAGAATCAGCAGAAAAATAATAGAAAAATTATGGAAGAGTAAGAGCAAGAAAAATATAAGATGGATTACAGAATTTAAGGAAGATATGGCAGAGCTACGTATTACAATAGAGGATTTAATATAGCCTACAAGACAGACACACTCAAGATATTGAAAGACAAACACACTACACTGCAGATGAAAATCAATAAACAGAGAATAGGAAGAGTAGTTCCAGAAGCAGAAAGAAAATTGCGGTCAGAAAGGATCAAAAAGTACTGGGCTGACAAAATGAATAAAAATCTTAACCAGAAACCTGGCTAAGGTGGTCCTATGATGCCAAAAAATTGAAATTAAATTAAATAAAGGGGCCATTAAGCGCTGGAACCAATAAACGACAGCAAATTGTTTAAGCTGCTTTATTGTAATATTGCCATTAAAATTCCGTTATACACCATCTTCCGGGGTCAACGATCTCATTTCCTCAGAAATAAACTGAAATATTTATCGCTGATGCTTAATTCTTGCTCACCTAATTTTGTTTTGGTCTTGAAAAGTTTATTTATATATTTAATTGGATATTGCTTTAACTGCTATGTATGTCGAATTTTACCAAATTTATTGTAGCATCCATTCTTTTTTATTTGAGAAATTTAGGTGTATTTCTCTTACTCCAAATCGGGCGGGTGCCTTTTGTCCACAAATTTATGTATTTATACAGCGACAGAAGCAACGTATTTTCTACAGAGACTTATAATTTCAATGTTTAGTTCTCTTTAAATGCCTGAGATAACGGACCAAAAACCAAATGCTTTCAGTCACTTTGACAGAATCTTTGATGAAGAGGTATCTTTTTTAATACATATTAATTGACGTAAATAAATATACAAAAACAATCTTTTTCTATTAATTGTTTACAAATTGACTCATCATGACATCGAGTTGCTGAAGTCACGCATTCTACATAAAGTAGATTCTCTGAGCTAGATATAGGCCTAAACATGGAGATTCGTGCTTTTCCTTTTCTTCACTATTCTGTATGTTTTATCTCTATCAATAGCCAAAACGGCCTCCCTCAAAATCTCGTCCATAATCAGTTAGGTATGGGAGCGTGATATAATGAAATTATTGAAAATTTTCCGTATGGATGCCAGTTCTCGCCATGTATGGTAATTTTAGGCGTCGCTGTCAGTCGTGAAAGAAAAGTGGAATGTCCCAGGAACAGCATGTTAGATTCAATTCCAATTCGCGGACTACACATGCTGAACATTAGTCTTCAAAGCCTTGTATATCGTAAATTAGTCTCTTGAATATATCCTTAGCACCAGCATGTAGAACCAGGATAGTTATTCCACCTTCTGATCCAATGAGAGCTATTTCTTTCTTTGGAATACCGAGAAAAGCATCTGCTTGGCTTCCCGATATTATCTTGTCACTGTCAGACATAGTTCTGGCACCGAATATACTGCAAAATTAGCTTTCTAGAAATCAGAACATTATACATCCTATGCGCGATGCTATATTACTTCTTTCTGTTTTGCATCAATTAAAAAATGAACCACTTCAGAGCTCCTATTATAATTACAACTGTAGTGAGTTTCCTCTGTTATGGAAATGTTTGCAGGGGTCCACATTCAATTTAATTATTTAACTGCCTTTGGTTTTTCTTTCGTTGCACATTTTCTATCCATGTAAGATTATTGTTTGTTAGAATAACTCTACTAGATTTGCAGCACAAATCTGCAGTCTCTGAAACGGATTTCTTAAGATTCCTGTCCGTTTCTTCTTTAAAAAAAAATCTTTTGACAAAATATCTTTATACAATATCGGCAACAAAACATTGTTTGTATGAAATGAATGATCAATTCCGTTATTACCTTTTGAGAATGCACATTTTGAAAGGTAGAGAAGTATATATATATCTACAACAGTAAATAAGAGTAGACCAGATAAATAGTAAAAGGTTTCTTCACAGAAATTTAATGTATGTAGTAGCTGATACATTCTCTTTGTACATGAAGTAAGAAAACCTCTATCGAAAAGATATTTACTACTCATTCTTTTGAACTACTCCACGACCCCAAGAGAATGTTCGAAGTCAAGATCGTTTATTTCCGAGAAGAACTCTGGAATCTGACCTAAGAAGTGAAGTTCCATTGTTTACATTATCCATTGCTTTTATGTACATTTCGATTTTTTTAACACTCCAACTTCATGCCTTTCTCGACTCCATTCTTCAATACGATTCACGGTCTTTAGCCATGGAGAAAATGGAGTGTCCAGGTATATATTTCTATGTACGGAGAAAATCTCTTAAACCACCTTCATTTACCAAGACAGACAGCTATTTTAATGCTTTTGCAGATATCTCTATTGACGTGCCAAGTAAATAGCTAAATGGGACGTTCTTCTGATACGAAGAGTTAAACCCACAGCATTCCACTTACAGTGCTGATTCTTTACCAATTGAGCTTTTCTTGATTACTCTTTGTAATCGATCTAACTTAAAGACGTTTGGTCTCCTAGTTATTCTCACAAACGATAACAGACATTTACTTAGATATCAATATCTCTAGCTATAAATCCTAGTTCTAATAAACATATGAAATCTGTTCACAAATCGTTACATAACATTATGTCTTACGGTATTTTGTATAGTCTATTACGTTGTTCCCGCACAAATCTTGCTGAATATTTATAATTTTCTGGTGGTAGTCTATGTGTCATCTACTGGTTTACGTTGCTGGCTATGTTTGGTCTTTGCTACTTCTTTGGATTTTTCTGGGGTAGGGAAGTCTGGAATTGGGGTCACTCAGACTCCTGACACAAATTGAGGAGCCACTTGATAAAAAAAAAAAGAAGCGTTGCCGTTCACGAAAACTATCAATAATGGCCATGTGAGTCGGCATGCTTTCATATGGTCCCAACCCTGTCATCTGCTTATGGTAGATGATGCAGCGGAAGAATGGAAGCCATAGTCCCACAAGGGATGTAGCACCACGTAGTTTAGTTTTAGTGTGTAAACAATGAAAGAACAACTTGTGAGCTATACTCGTGCGTAGAAAAATATGGTAACAAAACGAACTCCAGGGAACGGAGAACAATTCGCTATCAAATCCAAAGATCCGAACGGATTACAATTTTATTATTCCAGATGCTGAATAATTTCATATACAATCCAACGTAAAATATTTGGCAGGATAAGGAGTATTATATTTCATTGTATCTGAATTTCTGTAATATTAATATAATAATAATAATAATAATAATAATAATAATAATATTAATAATAATAATAACAACAACAACAACAACAGCTATTCTCTCTACATGCAGGATTGTTTGTCAGTTTCTTTGAGTTGTGGAGTAATGTGTACCATCAACCTTCACTTGGAAAACTGTCCCGTGAAAGACGTTAATCCCAGATTGTATATTTCTGTGAAATATTACATGAAATAAAAAAATAAAAATAATAATAATAATAATAATAATAATAGACCTAATGATAATAAACATCTTGATCACACTGCCTAGCCAGCGTCTCTGTGTTTTACGTTATTAAGGATATTTTATTTATTTTTCCTTTGAATTCATTTTCCCCTTTTATTCAAAATTGTACTTTATAATACCTTGTCATCTTGGATTTATATCCTAATTTAGGTATATTCCAAAACTCACTTTTGAACAAGACTTTATGTGCTTTATGTATATTTATTTTCAAAAACAAAACAAAAAAAATAATAGCTTTGGCATGCCGGTATTTAAAAACAATGCCTTTGGGCAGAAAGTAATCGCGAATTTTAAGAAGTGAAAAACAGGCTTGGGAGTCATGCGTTCACTTTGTGAATAACAGATTTATAATCTGAGGTAGCCAAGTGTGGAGACCTGGTACCACATCTCACAAGCTATCCGGCAGGTCACCTTTCTTCATGTATGAGTTGCTTTTTTGTGTTACAGCTAGTGCATGAAGTAGATAATAACAAATATATGGCATGCCTTGTGCATTTTGTTCTTAAATCAGATTAAAACATGACTTCACAACTATATAGTATAGCTAAATCGAGTTCATAAAACTGGTTAGATTCTCAGAAAGAAAGTAAAGGGAATTTTTTATAATTAGAAGGGGTAAAAAGTTCACTTTATGCTACTTAAAGATCTTGGTTTTGTTTGTAATCCAAACAAGTTATTTTTAACACACATAACCATACATTAGTGATTAAATAATTCAATAAATCGTGAATGATTTCTTTCGGATGCTTTCACATACTGTGTTATAAACGCACATCTAATTCTCCTTAAGATTCTATTTCCCACCAAGGGCTTTTTTGTTTTTTATTCGGACCCAAACAATTTTTACAATCAGAAAACAACATATCTAATCATTACGGAAATTTTGCTTGAAAAATGACCAAGATAAGTTCATTTTTGATACATAACATTTTTTTGAAAGATTTATATAAAATGGGTAAATATATTTTGTTTTACTAATAGGGAAAATAGGGATAATGAAATAACCTATAAGAATTCAAAACTATCCTAATGTAACTTAATCTGCTTAATAAACTTCTAAGTTTATCGAAATTATATTTCGGGTTAATATTTTATGACGATATAATGGAAAACACAAGCTATTTTAAGAAGGCTCATAAATGTAGATTTAAATTAATCTTGGAGCCAGCAACAGAAGGATTTGGAGTAGAGTAAGTCCCTCAAAGGTACCTTGTAATAATCTGTACATGGTTTACTTAGTGCATCCGGAAATCAGATTATTTCTCATAAGCAGCTTTTAGGTGTCAGAATGATGAATGGTTGTATGGAAGCAACATTTGTTTTCAGATGTAAGGGCACAATGGCCCAAACACAATGCAACTTCACAAAAGGTCTTACAGAATATATAGGAGATTAAATATGTCATGAAAAGACTTGAGCATGCAACATTTTGCACGCAAGAAACGTAAGTCTATTCCATGGGGATTGTGAGGAAAACTACGGACACACCAGTTGCTTGTATGTTTTGTTTGCGAGATTTCCTATCAGGCGAATATGTTCAGTTGCCATCATGATTTATTCAGTATTCATGAAATATGTTTTCAGTTTTGAGTTATCTTTTCGATCCGATATCGAAAATACATCTTCTATTGGCATTAATAATTAAAAGCAATTAGAACTACAAACCAACTGAACTGCACTCTTTTAATAATTATCCATATTAAAAAGCGATTAAACCTAACTGAACTGAATTCTATAATTATATATCCTATAGAGATGAAGGGCCTACCATTCAACTGCTGCAACATTCACCTCCGTCTTTCGACATAATTGGAAGATATCAGGATTATTGACCGTTATTGATTGTTGAATATTTTCTCGATCGCAGTCGCTACTTCTTTACGGAAAAGACGCTTCTCAGTTACCCTCACGAGGTTGAGTGCACCCCGTGCCAGAGATCTGCATCTCAGAAACAGCCAATGTACAGGGACTCAAACACGAATCTTGAGGTACAGTGATCAATGTTGACCACTGGAGTAGACAGGCAATCATTAAGATAATAACACACACCGTAACTTATTTATATATATATGTAAAATATATGTTTTCTTAGGTTCATTAAAGTATAGAGCTTTCAGTTTTCATATTATCATCGGGAAATAATGTTACTACACTAAAATAGTCCTAAAAACCTTTTTAAACGATATTGGCATTGTTAAATAAAATATAATTTCTTTATTTAAAAATCCTCATTAACTACAAATATGCTTTGAAGACTATAAATTATTTTTTAGCGGCAAAAATAAGTAAAGAATCAAGACTTATTTATTTAAATTTTATGTAGGCTATGCTCATTAACACTTTAGACTTAATATGTATTGGTTTCAGGAACAATTGAATTTGAGTCTTGATATTGTCTTTTAGAGAAGGCGACAAGAGCTGCGAGGGATAGGGCCTATTGGCGAGCGGTACGGGCAGAGGAAGTAAAAATTAGAAGACAAACATTATTTCCGAAATCAAGAGGAATTATTACAAATCTAAACAATTAAGCTTTTTATCTATTCTCGTAATGATTTTTTCCTGTTAATAATAGTCTAGAGAACGTGTGGGTGTGATATTTTAACGGTCAATCCGCACGAATATATATATGGAGTCTAAGTTAATTGTGTGATGGAACAATATATTTTATATATATACTGTATATATTTATATTTATTTGTCGTGTATACACCTACAGTTTATTCTTTGTTAATAACCTGTTTAGCAGTTTAAAATTGACAGAATAACTAAACAATATGTGAAAGACATAATGTTTATCCCTGGTAAAAACAAAGCATAGGCTAGTAACGAATACATCTGCGGAATTTTAGTGGCATAACCTCCGTTAAGCATTTATATTATGAATAAATTTTTTCTACCACCATATGATTACCTCTGTGAGTCATCTCTACTTTACACCTTCATATACACAAGTGGAATAAGACAAATTTAGCAATCCTGTTTTTTTCTTACGTACTACAAAGATGAAACATGATTAACTAGTCGACAAGTCCTAGCAAGTCTGTCTCACCTTGACTTTAAACAAATTATTTATTTAGATAAGAGATCTTGTTGCTTCACACAATTAACTTAGGCTCCACTAAACCTCATCGCTCTTGGTAGTATTTCAGTTTAAAGGAAAAGGGTAACAAGTGACCTGCATCGGTTACCATTTTATTATTGTTCGTAATCGATGTCCCAGATTCGAGATTCACTGACGCGCAAGCTACGTATCTGTCACAGTGACTGACACTATTAGGATGACGCCCTGAACTTTTGGCAGCACAGTGCCTTCTTACCTACTTATACAGCTAACATTGTAAAAATGTTAGTATTATGAGGTTATGACATTTTCATACATAGCATCATGCTGATGTTCATGATAAAGTGATCTGTGGAGAAAATACAAGTAAATATTCTTTCTATAATAGTTGTGCGATATCTAATACTTGGTAACGTCAAAGTAGAAAGCTTTTTGATGTTTTTCTTGATGAATCTACTATATCAGCTAGATGCGCAAAGAATATTACCTGCTGTTAAAGAAGACACTCTAACATTACAGGTATCATGAGTTATTGTTCAAGTGTTGTGCGGTATATGCAAGGTTATTTTGAAATCAGCACCTAAGTTGCTATTATTGCATTGAAATGCAAATACGAAAGTGAAAGTTCATTGGCATAGATCACAATAATAAAAACACATTTTTTCTTAAACTTTCTGTTTCTAAATATAGTGAATTTAACAGTCATTTAACACCAATTGTATGAAAAGATCGGATTAAGTATGTATTAGCACGTGGGTTATTAATTGGAGTTCTTGGCTTAAAATTTGATCTAAAAACATTTTTATAACGAATTTTAGCTCTGAAGCAGTAAATGACTCTGTGGAACTGAAGAAGCGCTTGCAAATTTAATACACATTGTTATGATCGTTCTTATTTACTTATTTATTAAATATTTTGTAATCCTTTTCCATGAGTTGGATCTAAATACTTTGTTGTTATTAAATAATGTTTTTAAAATTTCGCTTCACATTACTCGACAATGGATTTACGTATTCCTATTAGTACCACTCGTACATCGTGCAACAAATAGCAAAAATATGCAAATATTTGTTTTTTGTTTCTCCTCTTTCTCCACTCTGATGTTCTGAAACTACACCCGAGCGCGAGCAGTTTGCTCATTCGGGTGCATTTCTAAATTAATATTTGGTTCTTTTCTTTCTTTTTCTTTTCTTAAAAAGTATTGTACTTTAATTTTGAAAATTGTAAATGTTTTTTGTTTATTTGTGTATTTTTGTATTTGTATCTGTATTTATATTTGTATTTGTATTTGATTTGATTAACAATAGGCAGAAATAAAAAAAAATATATAGCCTATTATTATGTGAGGTTCAGATAATTTCCTTGTTCGATTATTAATTGTGATATGTGTGTGATTATGTGATTTCTTTTGAAGTTCCCACTGGCTTAATACTAAACTGTAGCGGATTCTTTATGGAAGAAAATGACATATGAACATTGTGAGTTTCAATAGAAGCAGAACTAGTAACAAAACTTTTGAGATAAATTTTCGAGATTACCGCAAGAGGTGTCGATTGTTAGGTTTCAGCTGCGACAGTTCTTAACTCGAATCTAAATTTTTAGTTTTACGTTACAAGATACACAGACAGTTTACCCATATCTAGTCTACGAAAACAGATTAGGCTATACAAATGAGGACTCTTGCCTGTCAAAAACTTATTATTTTTAATTGTGCTATCCGTTTTGCAAATGTATTACGGTTGATATGTCGGTTTATGAATATTGGGTTCCTTGAAGATATATTTTAAAATTTTCATCCATGTTTCCTTCAACGTTTACAATAGTGATGATAATTTTTATGTTATAAGAACAATAACGCAAACTCCTATGCAATCTATTTACAAAGCTTGTATGATTATAAACCCGTTAAAACAATGAATGAACTTTCCAAACTTTTGACATGTCCTTCGTACACAGAAACTCCGAAATTATTCGCCATAACAAAGATCGTAATGTAAGCTAAAGTAAACATCGGACAAAGTTCAGTCTTCTGACAAGTCAATTATATCTCTGGTCAAACCTACTTTCATTTCTGTCATATCAAAATATAAACTTTATAAAGTCAAATGCCCACTTCTATATTCTATGGTTTCTATTCCTGACCAGCAAAACTATCTCTTACTTTTGTATTCAAATTGTTGGTTTCATTGAGGCTGCTCTAGTAGTCGCTGGCACTTGTGTGTGGGTGAGTACGAATGTGCAGATGACCTGCTGGGGCAGAAAGTTAATAGCTCTGTTGTCAGCTTTAAATGGCTTCTATGAATCTCAGACATTGGCGGCTATTCTACAGACAATACGCTGCAACTAGGCTATATTTTCACAGTGTGTAGTTATAAGAACATCATGTTAGTGTCTTTCATTCAGTTCTGAAAGAATGGCGAATTTTGTTCTATTAATTTCGGTATCTTTGGTATCTATATTATTACTATTTTCTTTTATGACACTTACGCTCTCTATGAAGCCTGTGCTTTTTATGAAACCTATGCTTTTTACTTATTTAATTTATTATTATGATTAGCCTTAACCTTAGTCTTAGTATTAGTCATAAGTCTCTTATTCACTAATTTGCTATTTATGTAAACCTACATTGTATATATTTTCTGAAACCTGGTTGAGTGGAAGAGAAGGCCTTATGGCCTTAACTCTGCCAGGCAAAATAAATCATTTACTACTACTACTACTACTACTAATATTTTTTATAACGTCTTTTAAAAATTCTGAAAGAGATTAGGTTACTTTTCTCGTACTTAGACGTACGCTTACTCAAAGAATGTGAATAATTACTCTACGTATTCATGTTTCTTTAAAATGAGAGTTAATAACATTAGTATTCGCGAACCACAGGTTCAATCGGGTCCATAATTAAAATAATTAATAATAATCCCTCATCTTCTTACTTTTCATTCTGCATATTGTAATATTTTATTGTTTTATTTCCCTTCATTTATTCATGAAAACATGAAACCATCTTCCTCGTGACGTTGGAATGTTTAATAAGATGATAGTAACAGATCTCAAAACTTTAGCTTATAGGGTGCTTGTTCCACCACCAGTTTCAGTTGTTTACAAAAGATGGCCTTTCTCGCTGAAGGGGCTCTATCTAGTGTAGGCATAATCTGTGCACGTAAGTGGTATCTTCCCTGGGCAATGATGTCCGAGTAATAATCACTTTATAAACCTAGGCTACGTAAAGTCTCTTCGTATCACCATTATCTTGGTGGATTGTAATCGAAATAGAGAAGCTCTTTTATTATAACAGGAACATGCAGGTTATGTTGAATCAGATCAACAAAAATTCATTCAGGAACTAAGGGTGGATTTGGTTATATATTCACTAGACTACAAGAGCCCAAGGTAAATTAGTTTATTTTAGCATTTAAAAAATCTAATGTATTTGCTTGTTTGAAATAATTAGTTACAAAGTGTTTTTCACGTCAAGGACTCGTATTTTATGGTGTCTGGTTAAAATCGAACCAGATTTTTTTTTCTGGGATATTGCCAGTAGCAGAGGCCATTTCTGAATTGGTTTTAATTAACGCCCACTCCGAAGATTTCTGTCCATTGTCTTTATTTTCTGTAATGTTTCAAGAGGAGATCCTGCGTAGTGCTGAAAACACGTCAGGGAATTCTCATGTTTTGTATTTATGCACAAGGTCCAAACAAGCATTTAAACATCCCAAATACTTAGCACATAAGCAAAGGAGAATGGCCTGAAATGAAAAAAAGACTTACTATAGAGACGTTGGTTATAATTAGGGGGCGGATTTCTATTACCTAAAAAATAAGATATATGCATACATTTATGACCTAAAACATTAAAATATGACCAATAAAATTTAAAATATGACTTACCACTTACACATTATGTATATATTTTTTAAGTTTCATTACTATTCATTTTATTAAAATATAATTTTAATTACTTAAAATATCTGTAAATTCTCAAGGTATCACTATAATGCAAAATTTACAAAATATGATATGAAACTTCAGAATTTCTTTAATATGCACACAAATATGCCAAAAATGTATCTAAATATGCATATTCATTCTAAATATGCTACAGTAGTTGACATGTCATAGAAATCCGCCCTCTAGTTATAATGATCTTTACGTCTGTCCAAGGAAGGTTACTTGTGTATAAACATATTTCTTTACCGTGTAAGCAAATTAATCCGAAGTATAAGAACACTGTCCGTAGCGTAGTGGTTGAGGCGCTGCGCTACAAACCGGAAGGTCGCGGGTTCGATCCCCGATGAGGTCGTTGGAGTTTTTCAATTGGCCTAATCCTTCTGGTGGCACTATGGCCCTGGGGTCGACTCAGCCTCTAACAGAAATGAGTACCAGGAGCAATCCTGGGGGTAAAGGCGGCCGGTGCGTAAGGCTGACAACCTTACCACCTTCATGTGCCGATGTCTAAAAATCTGGGAGCCTCAACCTCCTGGAACCCTCTGGGCCTCCATGGCCTGTAATAGGGAACACTTTACTTTACTTTATAAGAACACTGTAGCCCTATTCCTCGAGGATGTTTTTGTTTAGAGGTTCTAAGAGAAAACTGGCATGGTTCACAAGATACGTGTGTCAAGAAAGAAAATAGAACCCCAGAAAAGCTTTAACAATACTTGAAAATAATTCTACACGTCGCTTTCTTGTAATAATATGTTTGCGTGTGTATTTGCACAAAGAAATGCCTGCACGTTTCGTTCTCATGACATCGTACAAGTGTATGATGGTGTGCTGGGTGTTCTAGTGCGGAATGTGCTCATCCTTGAAGATTCACAATGAAAGAAGACGGTCACTCACTCAAGATATCCGCCCAATAAAACAAGAAAGAAAAAAAAAAGTTTGTTTCGTAATACGACTTTTTTTTCTCTTTGCATTATCTTGCACAGGCCTTATTTCAGCTTAAATAACACCGTTAAGTTGACATGCATAACTCAACCAGGCATGACATAGTCAATCTCATTTAAATATTCTTATGATGCGACCCTTCCAAACAAGAGACAAGTCTGACCTTAAACACTTTCGAAATAAAACCTAAAACACGTCTCGTGGCATTTATCCAATCTCAAATAATAAGTAGTATCATGTCCATTATAAATACGTACGTGGGCTGAGGCAATAGCTTTTATTGAGTATTTCACACGTCTCATTCATTTTTTCTTCCACTACTTGAACTTCTCTTTCATGGGACTTACAAGCCAATGCTCTTACTGTAGTGTTAAATCTATATATAGGCCTACATTTAGGTAGGCAATGGAAAGAAACTCCCTAAATGTGCTCAGCACAACGCAACGCCTTCTCCTAAGAAATAACGAGCATGCGCAGACAACGGACTGTGAAAGGAAAGGTAGTGATTTTCATTCTGGAGTTTACGCCAGCAAAATCCCAGAAAACCATGTATCGAGATTTGAAGGCAGCAGATTTGAACCTGCGTGTTCCTGAATGCGAGTCCGCAAAGTTACTTATCTTCTATATCGGTGGTATTAATTCTAAACAAAAAGTTTCTCTTAATACTCTCTTCTCAATCTAAATTAGCACTTTCGGTGTTTCTACTTCTTAGATTGTGAAAATATATAATACATAGGCCTATACAACTCTACGGGTTGAGGCACTGCGTACAAACCGGAAGGTCACGTGTTCGATTCCCGATAAAGTCGTTGAGGTATTTCTATTCGCCTAATCCTTCTGGTGGCACTATGGTCCAGGGGTTGACTCAGACTCTAACAGAAATGAGTTCCAGGAGGAATCTTGGTGGTCAAGGCGGCCGGTGCGTAACGCTGATGACCTTACCACCTTCACATGTTGAATGTCTAACATCTGGGAGCCTCATCCTCCTGGAACCCTTAGGGCCTTCATGACCTGAAGAGGGAACACTTTATTTTACTTTACAACTCCACAGATTGTTGGCATCGTTGGTATTCAAAATTTCGATTAAAAATACTCATGTCGAATTTCGAATTAGGTAGTATTTTTATCGATTCGCACTACCATTATTAAGTAATTTTATTATATCTTATACATGAGCATATGCGTTCGCTAGCAATTGTCATATACTTATAATTACAATAATTTGAAGATAAACCCTACTTTTTATAATAGTGTATTCTTAATTTAAGATGAAAACAAATTTCATTTACATGTTATTGTTTATAGCATTACGCCATTTTAATAAACTTGGTATGTGAATAACTTACTGAACATTACGTCTTTTATCTCGAAAAATCAAATCCATTATTGGAAGACGATTTACTGTGATGACAATCTTATCAAGTAACATTATGTAGTGCTAGATCTGAGTAAAATGTTAATAATGGACTATTACTTTATATAATATTTAATGAATTATTAATTAATTTTTATTAATTATATTGGTATTATGTTAAAATAAAAAAATGTAAATTTACACCACTTATTGTTTTTCTACTGTAGGTCCAATGAGGAATTACAGCATAATATAAATTTAACTTTTATGACTTACGTAATTAAACTTCTCACAAAATCGCAGTCAGATCTTCAAATATGCTCAGTCCTTAGGCCTACCTGTAAAAAAGAAAGACCAAAATTAGAAAGATTGTAATTTTATATTTAATTCAGGGATTAAAGTTACCAAACTTTTTCACGGTATTAATGAAAGGCAGGTTTTATAACGTAGGTCTACGAAACGTACATATACATGGAATTTACTGATACAGTATTTAGCAAAATAGTCTAGAATAAAAGTCTTATAAAATTTTAGAATCGCCTTTTTTATAGAATTTTATAATTTTATCTCTCTATAAACGCCTAAATTTCGCCTTTAATTTGCATGCATCTTCTTATATTCTTCAGGGTAAAAAGTATACAATACAATCAACTATTACATAAATTGCAATAGAAGTAATCCCTTAGTAAGGGATATTTATAGGATCGCCATTTCATCACATTTCTCGAAAGCGAATTTCCTCTTTTGGTAGCCTAAGAATACGACATATTAATAGAAGAGAATCAGCTTTTGAGGCACCTTATACACGTATTGTAAGTGTGCATTCTCTTGCTGGATTTTTATTAGGAAGATTAACTTGAGCACGTAAACAATAAGCTAATTAACAAAAATACTTTATTGAACGCTTAGTCTCAGCATATTAAAATTTGTAATTACATGTGATTCCAAGACCTTGGTTTCTCACAGTTAATGACGTAAATGTAAATTTAATGGAATTTCCGTTACGATCGTTTCTGCATTAATTATTCTTCCTTAGTACTGTAATTAGAGAGTAACGGGTACCAGAGGACTCATAGAATCCCAGCAACCGAGTTTGTATGGATATACGATTGCTGGCAACCTAAACCATTGCAGAATCGATGAGTCTACGTTAGTTAACTGATAGGATAGGTTTCCTGAAATTCCCTTAAGAAGTAGGCCTATCCCTATTCTTCTTTAACCAGTGAGAGAACTTGCATCGGTAGTCCATCGTACTTTGCGGCTTTGTGTCTGCTATTGCTTGTTGCCCTTAATGGAATAGGATGATGATGAACACCAAGGTGCCATTCGATAGGAATGACATGAACATTAGGGTGTCATGCTAAGACACCTAGAAGTCTACATCTAGTACTCCATATTTCACAGTTTCGATATGGAAGTGATGACCCGTTGTATTTTTAAGTAACAGTAACAAGATCTGCTCCTATCAATCCAGCACAGATCAAATTTCTAACCAGAACCTCAGAACTTACTCTTAATAATGTACGTAACCCATCTGAAACCATAGTTTTACTCTTTTCCATACATTATTCAAGCACCAAAATCTATTTTTATACTTCTAAACGTCATTTCCCACATACATGCATTGAGACCTTCTTAACTTGGGAGTTTCCCCCTGTTTTTTCACGTATAAAGTTATTAGATGATAATGGTGAGATTCAGTTTCTACAGTAGCACTCTAGGAGGCGAAAGATCAGGTTGCAAATTTCATGCATGACTTCTTTTTTTTAAAATTATTATTATTTTTTTAAAGAGATGATGATTACTTGTGCTGCCTTAAATCTGTGAGGCGGATCGACGCGACGGCTTAAACTTCTTTCCGAATGAATACATACTTCATGATTTTTTTTCTTCCGAAAAACGCGGATTTGAAATCTTGCAGATAATGCAAGCATGTTAACCAATGAAAATAGCTTTAATTTCATGTTATTTTGTATCCATTTACTGCTTTAATTAATTACCACATTCAAGTGATAATAACTTATAAGTGGATTGTAAAAAATAACCAGTTGTGTAACCGCGATCTTCGAATCTATTCGCTGGCCAATCTGAGTGTTGGTTTTCCCATAATCGAAAAGACAAATTCCTGATTTCAATTTACTTAGCACTGTCCGTTAACTGTTCATGATTCTATTTTCTGTGGAGGAGATTCTGAGACGTGTTAATCACGTACCAGACAGTCATTCCATGTCTTGTCTCATAAAATGTTAGGCCTATATGGAGATTGGAATATAAGAAAGGGACCGGAGGTGAATTATTCAAAGAAAGAAAAATACATGTTTTTCATAATATAGATTATCATATATACATTCCATAACATGAGATTAACAGAAATTTAATGATAACACCACATAAGCACTAGGGGTGCATGATTTTACGCCACCTGTGGTGCTTTTAAGGTAAAATATTTTTAAGTTGGTAACATATCGAGACACATGACTTTACGCCACAATGAACAGCTCCTGGAGAAGTGATTTTTCAGAGTTTGATCTCTATGACGAGAAACCAGAAAATGCTAAAATAACTGTGTTTACCGTACCTCGTGGACAATTATTCAGTATATCAAACAAAGCGCATTTTTCCCCAGCAATTTTGGCACAGTCATCTGCTACCACAATTACAAGTAACGCCTGCGAATCATTTCACAGAAAGTGCATTACCCCACATATTAAAATATGACATATTAGAATATTAAAAATATTTAAAAATATTAAAAATGACATATTAAAATATTGGTCAATATAATACACTCGCTTCAGCCTGAACTTATGTGAAAATCAATGGTATAGAAAAACCACCAAAGTAAAAGAAAGAAACCTTGAAGCGAGCAATAGAATTGACTCACTTATCTGAGAACATCATTCTGGAACGATAACACCTAAAGACTATATCAGAAAATTTTCTTATTAAAACAGGCCTATTTTTAACATTGGAGTGACCTGTGGACAAAATGAAAAGAAGCTAATATTTTACAATATTGATATTGATATTATTATCATCAATCACATCATATTTTCAACCGCACCGGCTATATAACTGCAGTCTGGATGAATTTAGACGGATTATATGGTTAGAGGTATCAACCTATGAAAAAAAAAGTCTCAAAGACGTATTTGATTTTCCGCCAATTGTTGTGGCGCAAAATCAGGCGCCCGGAGCTGTTTATAGAAGAATTAAATGTTATCGTAACGAGAACTCTATTTAAAAACAGTCGGTAGACCATCTGCCTGCGTTAGCCTTGAAGTTACAGGTAGTTACTTTTCTACAATAAAATTTCCCCATCACCTAGCAATATTATTAGGTGTTGTCTGTGTTAAGATAATGAAGCGGAGGCATTCACTTATTGGTACATGCATTGATGTATTATTTTGCGCAAGATATTGATGGCGCAAAGGACAGCATGGCGAATGCAGGTCCTCCTCTTTTCATTTCTCATAATGATGAGCAGTCTGGATGCCAGTAGAGGGCGTTCCACATTGACTTGCTAGCCTTGTATGTGAAGTTAAAGAGGATTTACTCTACCGGTGGAATACCCTCTAATACATACGAGTATAGCCTGCCTTGAAACTTAGTACACAGTAGTAGGGTTGAGGTTGTTTTCAAAACATCGATGGAAAACAATCACTGTCTTTGCTACATCGATGTTTCTCTCCGACATCGATGTTTTTATAATAAAGAAAAAGATTAATGGACTAACCTTGGTTCTCAAATGAAATTTTATTTACGGGAGCCTAATTTCTCAAAACATCGATAGTTTTCATGGAAATATTTCAGTTTATTTATAATATTTAGCTAGTTTTCTAAATCCACGACTTTTTAATCTGCATCGAAGTTTTCTGCCTAAATAAATCGATGTTTTAAAGTCGATATTATCTTCAATCGTAGGTTACCGCCGACTTTAACATCGATGCTCATACCTAGTTATTATCATTTTTTAAATTACTTTTTTCCCTTTGAAACACTTCCCAGACCAAAGTACATAATGTAGTCTTACATTTGCTTTTAGCCAAGAATTTAATTTTTGTATAAATATAAGTAATCATCTAGTGATCGCTGGATCCGTGAATGACAATCATAAGAGTAGGATAAAAATCTTCACATTTTATCTAGGTACATAAAACATTATTCTAGTAATCTTATATCTCTGATTTTATACAGTTTCTGAGGTGTTGAATTTATACGTAAGTAGCAGTGAAAATGTTAAAAATAAATGTTTTCTTCGCTAAATTTGCATTTTTAGTGTGTTATTTAAACGAAATTATATTTCTCAACAGAAATCTCGAGGTTTAGAAAGGCAATTCTTAAAGAGGACTTAAATTATTTATGTATCGAAAGCCGCTTAAATAAAATAAGGGCACATTAATGTAACAAATATTCAATAAACCAAGTAAATTTTGAGTCGGCAGGTATGTGTAAAGAACTAAAAGAATTGACTATCTTTCAATAGAATAATTAATCTGATGTATAGAGATATTCACGTAAATTGATTTTTACACAGCACAGGCAGCATAGGCTGTTGAAATTTATGGCAATTAATTTATTTAATATTTTATTTCAACATAAAAATACCTGAATTTTGCTGCCCGGTAATATTATCTTCTATGCATCCTCGATATAACTAGGCCAATGATAGGCCCTATAGTGTTACACTTGTTTATATATATTCTATAGGCAAGTGTTAATAGTCAACAGGAAAAAATTGATGGCCTAAAATCCATAGCATTTGATATATTTTTTGCAGAAATATGCAATATTTTGAACCACATGAACCGTACATCTTATATATTTTTAATGCGAAATAACACCGAAATTTTATGCATTTATCCAAAATAACAAAATTAATCCAGCAACTTATAAAACTTATTCTAAATAAATAAAATTTGTAGTGTATTGTGTATCACAAGCCTATGGGAACTAGATTTAATTAGACTAATTTGGATAGATGGTTACATCCTATTACCTCGCGTGTTTTTAAGCAGTCCACATCCAATTAGTGTCATTGTACAAATAAATTACGTTCCTAAAATAATGTATAGTTTCTTCAAATTTTCTTAATTTTAGCTTATCTTATTTCTTAAGTTAATTATTTTCTCATTACCATTCCTGATTCAGATTAGTATTCCTTAACGCATTCTATTGTTCATTCATTTAGTATGCCATGATCTGACAGACGAACAAAGGTGATTTTATTTGATAAACACAGAAAAGTAATTTTTATATAGCCTAATCTGTTAAATTTCATTCTTGAAATAGTCTAAATAAATCTTCGTACTCACATTCTAACGACGCTGGTACTACTTTCTACGCGTATATTGTTGAATGTATAAGTTTTTTTAGAATTGCATTATTATAACAGATAAAAATTCCATGAAAACAGGTAGAAATAACAAGTATTGGACATTTAAACGACTACATCGTCCGTCCGAATTTGTTAGGCACTAGATTTCAGTTCCCAAGTTCGCGGGTTCAATTGTGCTGGGGGAATTCAAATTCCTTGCAGATGATGGCAGGTAGATAAAGACACAATTGAATTCCTTCCGGTGGTTTCATGACAACAAATAAATTCCTTACTGTTCTTCTGGAAGTAATATAAAACTGAGTTAATACACTTTACATGAAATCTTTATTAAACTGTAATAAAATTTAAAATGTAAAACCTAATGATGAAATCGATCATGTTTACAATCGGTAAATAGGATTCTAGGTGGCGCTTCGCTGCATGTTACGTCATACTCCCTAACGGTCTTCGCTACTAATAGACAATCTGAACCGCCCGGGATTCGACTTCCGGCTCGCGATGCGGCCGGGTCGTTTCGTTCAGTGCTTGTTCTTTTTTATCAGTATTCTCATATTTATATATTTTATACAGTGGTTTTAAATGTTTCTTCAGTTATTAAATGGTGTTTTCTTATTTCTACGAAGTACTTCTCATTTTGGCGTTTTACGTCTAATATTATATACTAAACTGCACACAAATCGGGTTTTCACCACGTGCGTGTACTTGCCCTGGAGGGTGGTTCACGAGTTCCAGTAATCATTTATGTGGCTTTCAAGTTATTATTTTTTTAACAAGACATTCTAGTTAAAACGCTTCTGCGATTTTATTTCATTGGCTATAAGGCTTAGGCTGAGGCCATACTTTTCCGTTAGGTTAGGGAGACATTCCTAACCTCACACGTACCTTCATGTATATTTAAATATTCATATCCTATATATCGATATATATTATACTGACTACATGGCTGATATTGGGCCGAGGCCATTACACTGAATAAGAAGAAGAAGAAGAAGAACCGCCCGGTATTGTAAGTACTATTTTTTAGTGTCTTCACGATGAGTTGATAAACGAGGAAGAATGGAAGTTAAATGAAATTAACTTTATTTTGAGTGAGAAAAATAAATTGACTGTGTTTGTTACAAATTTCACTTTAAAAAACGATTTCTGCTGGTATGGAAAGATGGCAATCCTAAGTTTGCAAAGTGGTAAGGCAAATATTATTCATACATATTAAAAGAAATTAGGTTCGGCCCTATAAATACTACTACATAAAAATGCCCCACAATACATTGTTTCTGTACTTCAATTCCAGTATAACTTTCAGTAGCATAAGGTATAAGCAATAGGCTCTGTGGTGGCAGGTATATGTCTGATTATATTCACATCATTAGAGAAACGGTTGCCATGGAGTATGCAAGTGGCAGATTTCTTCTTCGGTAGTGTTGTTAAGATGTCAAGGCTCATCCATCAACATTTCACTTTGCTGAGTGTACAGATGATCAGTGTGCCGTGGTTTCATATACTAACATTGTACCAGAGTGTATGCAAAGTGGCCTCGGACGCGACCCAGGGAAGACATACTACTACACTACCATCGTTTGTCTTCCTTGCGACGAAATAGGAGCGTGGTTACCATAACTGTACGTCTCTTGAATACACGCGTGTGTAGGTGGACAGTGGCGGATTATACAATATTAACATTATAATTTTAAAAATACATTTTTCATAATGTCTCTGCTTTTTAGTGGCGTGCAGAATACATAACCACATTAACCTGTTAGGTGAGACTACTAAGCCCCTACCATGGTTCGGATTTCAACATCAGTTGTTGTTTCGAGACTACCTATCATCCACAAGAGCATATGCATAAGATTTCCAAACAATATCACGAATGTGAAACATACAACGTAGCCCAATTTTAAAGATAGTTCAGAATTAAAGGATGTAACAAGATAATTATAAACTCACATAATTATTTTATGAATTGAAAATATGAAAACTAATTTTTACTTTTGTGATCAACCGTCTTAACAGTAGAGAAAATTCGAACGCTACTTAGTTTCAGAATTAAATAAAATAAATTTAAAAAAAATCAGTGACAGTGAGTTATTTGTCGAATTCAATCAAGTCGAATACAAGAATATGAGGAATAAAGAATAGCATCCAGTGAAATTCATGTTGCAAATCAACGTTTTATAAGAAATTTTAATGTCCAAAAACTCAAAATCACATTACTTTTAGTTCCTCTAACGGACCATTCAGCTTAATAATACAAAACCTCAATTTATGTAGCCTACTGTAAAATGATCATTTCATTGTACGGTACGGTATTGAGTTTTGAGTTAAGACCACTCAGAAGAACAGTTTAGAACATCAATTAAAGCAACATTCCTTGTCTGTTGTAAAATTTTCACTATTAAAGGTCTTGTATGCCCGTACGTCAGTACTAGAAGAAAGAAGACCTCAACAATCTTTGGAGACGATGGCTACAAAATTAAAACTGTCATATTTTGGTCACATAATGAGGAAAGAAGAGTCAATGGAGAAGGCACTGATGCTAGGACTCATGGAGGGAACAAGAAGGCCAGGCAGGCAACACACAAGGTGGATACAAAGCATCCAGGAGACCGTGGAAATGGAATGGGAAAATTTGATTAAGGCAACATAAAACAGGAATCATTGGAGAGCTGTAACCAGGAGAGCAGTGGAAAATCGAACGAGGCTTAATGCATAACTGGCAAGACACTCTTCTTGCTATGTAAATCCGGCAGGATCTCCAGGAGTCGTCCGCGACTCAAGGAATACTACTACTACTATGCCCGTAGTATCCCTGGAGGTTTAGGCACCTGAGTATTTGGAAAACCGGCTCATACAGATGGTAAAATTACTTCCAAGAATAATTTTAATATTCATTTCTCTCAGCGTATGAATCTACTTTCCTAAAAGTAACATACCGATACCGGTACGCAATAGTCCGTTACAGTCGAAATGCCAGTATAATTAAAAACACCAGTAATAAAGCACTCCATTAATAGCCCTAATGTTATTCTAAAGAGGGTCTTTTTTAAAGTAACTCTTCGATATAAAATAAGTATCCTACTTAAGCCCTACAGCCGTGTTAAATGCACAGTAAGTCACAAGTCGCACGTCAGACGGATAACTATACCTTTAAACAACTTCCGACGACATAAATTTAATTTACCTCGGGTATTGTTATGAACAGGGTGTTCTCCAAGGAGCTCTTCTTCTGATAGTACATTATTATGACAGTAGATGTCACAGCTATCATCGCCGCTTATAAAATCGCAAATACATAATTAACAGTAAATGAAGTGGAGTATTATAAATTACAATAAAAAGTCTCACATGCGTTTCCTGTATAATAGTTTTCAGACTAAGTTACGATCTAGTACTAAAGGATTTGTATTTTTTTCAGCTCATTGTTAAAGGAGAGCTTTATTATATGAACTCTAGCCACTAACGAGGTGGGTTTGTATTAAACCTACTTCATCACCTTGTAGCATTAATGTAGTCTTTCATGCCCAGATAATGACCATATGAACGCCTAATAAAATTGCCTTCACTTTGCCCGTAATGAATCAGAAAACAAGGGGAATATTAAAGATGTTCTTCTTGCGCCGCCCTCAGCTATAGTCATATTTCTCGCCTTCAAAAGAGAGTTCTGGTAGTCGTATTTAATTCAGTCCTTATTACGGTGTTACTAAAAGCTATAAATAATTGCATATAATATCTGAAATTACTATACCTGGTACTAATAAATTGCGTAGATGGCATATTTTGTAACCCATCTTGCTATTAAAAGCGATTGAATATTTAATAATGGCAAGGCAGAATGTGTTAAGTGTTACAGAATATCAGCCATAAGATCTGATGGAAAGAGCTTGCAATATGTTCTTAGTGCAGTTTATAATTCACCAACAAAAGGATTTCGTGTTTTCATTCCCTTTGCATTGTACTCAAAATATAAACTCAACTAGGAGTATAATGCTAGCATTCAAAACTTTAAAAGCCTGATATATTGAAACAGGATATTTTTGAGTGATTAGGGCGAACATATATTATGACGTACTACACTTCAGGGTGTCAATTATTATGACATGTGTATTTAAAGAAACAATATACAGTACTACATGGTAAATAATCTGTAGGCCTACACAATGTGAAGATCTCTTCCTCGATTAATGCTATTATTTTTTTATATTTTAGAGGTTTGTCTTTCCGAAATAATCCTCATGAATCTGATAAGAGGCACTAATACTATTTTCCTTACTTCATGCATGAACCCTGCTATTTACCTCGCTCCATATTCCAGCCTAGAGTACAGTAAACTTTTTTGTATATGACCCTACTCAGAAAATTGCGCAGTAGTTTGAACGTAATATTGTCATTTGAAGAGGCGATGTTTCATATATAGGGAGTCTTCAAGGGAGCCAAATCGAGCTGATTAAGGTATACGGCTACGGCTGTCATGACTGGAGGAAACGGAAGGATGGCTTGTCTCTCTGAATTCAGCTCCCACCTCTGAATGCTCTTCCCATCACATGCGTTTCACCAGGCTGTTCATTGTACTGCTTCCCACTTATGCAGAATACAGTTACTCTTAACGAGAATAGTTTGTGACTCAGATAGCTGGCTTATAAGCAATCAAAACCATTTCTTTAAAAGAATAGTCTCAGTACAAGTACTGAATGCACAAAATATACTCAGAGCCTTCTTTATCAAATAATTGTGAACAAATATATTTTCACATAACATGGTTGAAAGAGTCATATAAATTCTTCAAAATGCTTTAAGTAACCTTCTCGAAATACTTATAGCTCGAATATAAAGTTCATGTTTTGTCAGGAAAAAAGGTGTTTTGTGTATGAACTGCAATATTAACCATCACGAACACAAACTCTCCTTACAAACATCGTATTGAGACTCAAGATTAACCGAAAACAAGAAGGCCTAGCCCAACTCTGCTGGATGGTTAATATTTAATTTAAAACTTGATTGTATATGTCTATTGGATTAAGGTACCAGTTGCATTTTTTTTGTTAGTATTGGCAGAAGAAATTAAACACTTTATGGATGGATTTTAATGAATGACCCACTTTTTTGAAATTGCTATTTTTATATAATCCTACAAAATAATGTAAATATGGAATTCATAAAGTGTACTTAAATTAAAAATACTACTTCCAGTTTTAAAGTGTAAAGAACTATTATTCACACTATTTGAATAAATGTTTTAAAATAAATAAACATATTATGCTTTCAGCGCATTCTTCCCACCTAGGGCCATGGTAGTAAAAGTTTATAATAGTTCTGTAAACAGATGTATTTGTTTAAACATGCCGTACATTAAAACTGATGTCGTAAAAACTAATAAAATATAAAAATAATAGATGTTAGATTCAGACATGCAAAACGTTTAATTCCTGGCATATTTTTTAAGACTAAGCAATCTGGTTTCTTCTTGATCCTTCTGGCGATACCATCAATCGATCCGGTTTGCATAAGAAACAAGACACGATCTATTTCATAGGCATAACTTATAGCCAGAATCTTATCATAATTATGTATTATTTATGCACAGTACAAAATATCTTACACGAGGATAACTACATTCTTAAGGTACTCCTCAACGCATTACTTCAATAGGTTGGAATATTTAAATTTTGATTGACACAAATAGTGGTCCTGATCTTATGTCAGTAGCGAGGTAGTAACTCCAAACTAGATAATATTCTTCATAAGAGGAAATTAAAAGCAAGTGAATCATTATGTATTTAT
Source organism: Ectobius pallidus (assembly GCA_964059195.1). Lineage (NCBI taxonomy): Eukaryota > Metazoa > Arthropoda > Insecta > Blattodea > Ectobiidae > Ectobius > Ectobius pallidus. The sequence continues at coordinate 130,149,450 of CAXKWD010000006.1, forward strand.
CTGCAATCATTAAACTATCCACAGGGCCTACTTCTGTTTCCAATTCTCTTGTCTATCTTATACTCTCTTTACCTCCTTCCCAAACGCGCGCTCTCTCTCTCTCTCTCTCTCTCTCTCTCTCTCCTTCTCTCTCTCCTTCTCTCTCTCTCTCTCTCTCTCTCTCTCCTTCTCTCTCTCTCTCCTTCTCTCTCTCTAAGTCTGCTTTTAATGTAAATGGCTGTTGTTTATACTGCAAGTTTGTGTAGAGTAATTCAATACGGTTTCAGTAGCTAAAATAATCGGTACATTATGTGGTTCAAATATATATTTCTCTTACACTTTGGTTGGGTTGTTTATGATTATACGAGAGGGATGTACTGAAACATATGCTTTTTTAAATGGCTTGCTATTAATTCAAATTAAAAAAAAAAAAAATCTTCTACGATTTTTTAAAAAATGTCTCCACAATTTTGTTTAAATGTTTACACTTATTGTTTATACCAAGACCAATTTTTTAAATTCAAAACATTAAAAAAATATAAACCTTACGAATGGTAGTTATAAACTAGCTTAGTAAATCATGTGTTGCGATTTTTGCCTAGTGTCAGAAGAACAATTTATTAGTGCATAAATTAACATGACGCCAAAATGAATTCAAGAAATACGTAGGCCTATATACAGTATTCGCATTTATAATCTGGAACATACCAATAACCTTTAAAGCATGTTCTTTTCAATCGATACAAAAACGTACATTTTATTGTGCATTAAATATCATTAAATTCGCAGAAATTATTATACTGATTTGTTGAAACCAAGTGAAGGTAAAAGCCAATCATATTGGAAATTTAGTAGATCCAACTGTTAAGCTAGTAATTTAATACAATGACAAAAACAGTAACAATAAAACATAGTGCCAAGAGGCACGAAGAGCTGAACCACGCAGAGAAACATAGGCTAAGAACTTTTTGTGCGATTTGTTAGTAGAAAATTAACTTTCAAAAATCCAGTCGAAAAATCCAATGGGAGAAGACAATAATAAAACAATATTGAAGAAAATATTGATGTGAAGGGTATTGCTTTGATGGGAATAAATGGTTCGTTTTCGTTGAAAATTGTTCGAACTGTTGATTTCTGTAATATTTGTAACAAAATAGTCATTACAAAACCACTTCAAATATTTTCTTGATCTGCTTATTAACGAATCCGCTTTATGACCTCTAAACTTTCTACGTATCTTTCTATCCTGTAAGAGCATTAAGAATGGATGGTGAACAAGAATCACAAGCAGAAGTGTAAATCTCTGGAGAGAGCGTATGTCAAATCAAGATTATCCCATCCAATGCAACGGTTAGATAATTCACCAACCAAGAACATATAAATTAAAAGATACCAATTTAAGTGTGAAATGTTTCCATCGTATCTCTTTTATTTCGGACTTCGTTTACGCCCTTGTCTTCAACTCAGTTTTAATCTTATTTAGGCAGTTTAACAGCGTGAGAAGCTCATCGTACGGGTAGATTAGAAATCTTTCTAGTATTTCATGCGGCGGTTGTATTTATATTATAAAATTGCTGATATTCAACCCAAAGTTTTCTCTATTTTTATTCTCACTTTTTTTAACAGTAATCTTGAGATTTTCTTGTATCCATTCTTCAGTTTGTTCACGTTATCTGTAATTAAAGAAAATTTGATGTTTTTTTTTTTTTCATTTTTTCATGATAATGTATCAGAGGATATCGCAAACAAGAAAAATTATTGCATTTAATTTTGACCTAACCATTGATATTAAATTTTACAAGCTTCAATTAAAACAAAAGTAGATATATATTAGTTTTAACTTGCGTAATTATATTTTATATTTCAGTTAAGGGATGTAACCGTTCGAGTGAAAATCGCTGTCATTACTTTAATGTTTTATATTACTGATTTATACAATTTAATGAAATCATTACACTTCACATGGAACAAAATATTTTCCCCCAAAATAGATGTATCCTACTGAATCGCAGAGATCATCAACAGGGAACTCTATAAGTTAGTCAAGATACGTTGCTCTCTCGAAAGTCAATCATGGAGTGATGGTAATAATAATAATGTAGGGCTATAGCAAAAATTGTATGATTATTATTTATTTATTTATCATTCGTATAGGCCACTAATAGACCACGAGGAGCGTCTACTTAACAAACAGGAATGTAGAACAAGTATTTTTATGATGATGACGATCATAACTATAGTAATAATTATTATTATGATTATTAAATTACAAATTTTATTATTATATAAATCTCAACATATTTACTCATCTCATAATGTTGGATTCCTGTGAGGAGAAGAGAATTCTTGATCAACGAGTATGCCGGACCAATATTTATGTCTTTCCGGCCAATTCGCTCTAGCTTTGTGTAAGTGTTATTTTCTTCTCCCTTCCTTTCTTCTCTATTATTTTCATATTATCGCAAATTTAACGCTTCTGAGAGTACTAAATAGTTTCTACCGACCTTATAAACTTAATATTAAAAAAAGATGTGCATGGGCTATTAAAATGTAGATATTTCTAATGTTTTGTTAAGATTTAAGACGGAAACGAAAAGGTTAAATCGTGTTTGTAACAGACTATGAACCTTTCCTCTTAACTAAATTTAAAACTCGTACACGAGACGACAAACAACTTAATCTTCCTGCAGAAACTAACGGCCTCCTCCGAAGAGGAACGTCCTAATACTTAACTCTAATCTCTGAACATGGGCCCAGAACAAGTACATCGGGCTCATCACAAAAAACTAAATGTTCAATCTCAGCATTTAATACAGTCTCATGTAACACACTAGGAAATATATAACTGCAGATAACGCTATTTGCTCGAGGAACAACACAGACATATTGCAGCATGTGTTGGATTAACAAAGAGGGTTGGAGGGGAAAAGAGACATATCGGCAGTCTATACATCACTGGAGAACAAGAGGGGTCCACCCTCTCCAAGACATCCTTATCTCACACGCCCAGCATTTCTGTCATGGCCTCTAATAAAACATCCTTCTTTAACCTCACTAATCAACTGCACTATAACTGCTGTGTTTTCCATATATCATCTATGGACGTTTTACAGTTATGAGTCTGCAGAATTGTCTTCCTTCACAATAGCAGCTGAAGATTTTAAACAGTAAAACGACAATACAAAAATTGTTGTCGTGTAGTCCATTATAGTAAGAGGGTATTCGAAAAGTTTATATCCAATTGGGTATGAAATAATGTTATAATACTTTAATATACAGGAATGTAGAAAAAATTATTACGACCATTTAGCCAATGAATCATTGGCCAATCCAATGTAAGTATAATATAAAATTTCAACCAATCAAAAGTGTCGATCGTCATAATTTTATCGTTTTATTTTTACCTCCTTCAATTTATCAAACTCATCGTTCCCTTGGTTTTTATGTAAATTCACAAGGATATAACACTGAAACATCTTATGTGTAGCTTCTTTGATAAAAAAAAATCATTGAACACAGCGATGGGTTATGCATATGAATAAAATTATGTATGAAAATAATGTAGGATTTTATTTGTAGTGGAGTAAATCTCTTTCAATATTTAATACAATATTAAGAATACTTTAGAGTTTACTCTAAAAAATGAAACAGCTGGTCTTAACGAAAAAGTGTTGGTAATAACCGCACGAAGCGCTACTATCGCCATATATCAGTTGTCTCGCCAAGGGTTATTTCAGAAATAGCTATCTATGTTTTATTCATTTTCGTGGTTTTAATTATTCATTGTATGCTTAACCTTATACGTATTCGCTAAATAGTCACAATAGGCCTATATAACTCGAGATCCAGATTCTTTCGTAAATGATATTACCCATGATAATGAAACTTAATTCTATGCCAAAATAAGAAATAGAACTTGACAGAGGATGATGGTTTTTGTTACTTCCCTTTATTTGAGTTCTTTAATTTTAATATATTTTATGTTGCCTTTTCTGTTTCATCAGTTCATTAAGAGATGGCGCCACCGTCGCTACTAGTAGTTCAAATGCTAGGGGAGTTCAAACGCTAGGGGAGGGAGTTAGAGAGTTGGAGTGAGGGACTCCCATGGGGCGCAAAGTTCGGTTTTCCCGATAATGTCACATCAAGTCGTCCATTTGCACCAACAAGGATCTCCAAACGTAAGTGACACAGCTCTTGAATTTTAATGCATGAAATGGGGTAATTGGCCTTAATTTACTAATATGCATTGGTCCTGCATTTCTGATGCTTTGGGAAATATTTTAGAATATACGGTAGCTGATTTTAAGTAGTAATAATCTTCAGAAGGTGTTCTCCTGTTACGCGTATTTTAGAATGGTGAAATTATTGCCTGAGGGTCTTAGTTTTAAAAGATTGTTCCTCAAGACGCAGAACACAAATTATTTATTCTTTTATAATATCAGATAAATAGCTTTCTTTATCACAGTGCCAATGAATTTTCTACGAATACTAAGAACGATACTTAATTGGCTGTTTTAGACTGTGCTAAAATTTATCATTTTCCTTTTTTATTATCATAACGTGAAAGCATTTCTTAGGCGTACTGTGTATGCATATTTCAGTATTTAAAAATATAGGGTGTCTCCTTACATTGTTGCCCTCGCTAATCTGCTATGGAATAATAGCCACAAAGTATGCTTCCCCTTCATTTATATACATCATGTATGGACGTCAGAGAGTTATGAGCACGTGGGAAGGACTTAAGTAACTCGCAGTTACAACCTTACACAACGGCTAAGGCAACTAAAGTAAAAGTAAACTCATGTTGTTATATGTGTCCCATAAAGTTAACACAAAGGTCTACTATCCTGCCCTGAACTAAAGGATGTCCATGCTATATAAATTCATAATTTATATTTTTCTGAATAATATTCAACCATGTAGTCAATTTGAAAATCAGACTGAAAAGAGTTTGTCATTTTTTAAAGATATTTAACAAACTGTCTATCCGGGATGTACTAAGACTGTAATTTTATTGTACCCTAATATGTTGCCCAATATACTACTCAATCCCCATTCCTCATCATGAATCAAATGAAATGTAAAAAAAATTATAAATAACAACGTAAATTACATTTAACAAAGAATTGCAGTTCATACCCAACATGCTATTAAAATGATTTTAACATAATAACTGTAATGATATACTAGACCTCCTAAAATCAGGAATATTATTTTCAATAACTTTTAATAAACCCAGTATAAACAAATTTAGGCATTACTATATTCATAATAAATTACTACTTTAGGGTGATTGATACTATACTTTGCATGGAATTTATAATGACCAGAGTTTCTAAATTTTTACAAAAAAGAAAGTTTCATATTTGGTTTATTCTTTTATGCGACTATCTTAGTAATAAGTTTTTGTAATAAGCTGCTATTATTTTTAATTATTTCATTAAATGGTCTCCATATGATTTTAGTGCCTAGTTATAGGTCCTTTCGACCATGATTCGATCCTTAACATTCGTAAGATTTAAGGCGTTCTTGAATTAGAATGGCGTTAACCGAGCTCGCGAAAAAAAAATCGTAACTCGCCGGAAGTAACTGAATTCGTTAAGAAAACTGAGTTTGCCCGCTTTTAAAGTGCCATATCATAAAATATTTGGTCACGGTTATTCCCAAAAATTACCTTAACTTACGTTAAGGCTGTGGACCGTGATTGTCACTAGGTTCAGCGAGCTGGAAACATCCGAATGTCTGACATCGCACACACAATATTATTAAGAAACATATTCTACTGTAAATTCTTAGATTCTATTAAAATTATTCATTAGGTCTTCAATTTTGGTCAGAGTATTGACGTAAACAAATTGTTTCGTAAAATCAAAACACAATACGTTTATTATTCCAGTCTCATTACTGTCAAATGCGGAAATTGAAAAGTGGTTTGCTCGAGACGATTTGATCAGTGATTAAGACATTATTGGAGCTGCATTCTGTGTAATTAAAATGCCGTAGAAATTACGTACGCAAAAAAGTGATATGTGAAAGTTGGCTTCAGATTCAGAACAACTTTTACGTCGTTTGCGGGAGTCTTTTACAAGTCACAGTATGTCGGAAGTTGTCAACCTGATGGTTCTGAGATTAGAGTATAAATGTTGTGACATAACTATCCACTATCTTCATAATGATTCATTTATTCACAGAAGAGTGCATAATTATGAAGAAAAGACGATAAGTGAAAGACCTGTTACACATTTCCACACTTACACTTATCTCAGAAACATGAAACTGAAAAAGAGACCAAGAAATTGAATAAAATATCCTTATCAAACAAAACATAAAGAGGATAATAGAGCTAGCAAGAATCACATGCGAATATGTTTATTGCACTTGGATAGAGGCACTTTTCACTTTATATGAATGATATAATGTTTATATCTACTCACTCCTGTGAAAATTCCGGGAACCAACGTTGCAAAATCAGACTGCCAAGATACTGTATTAACCATAATCAAGTTTAAGGAACAAAATCATCATGTATTGTTGATGAGACTTCTACAACCAGGCAGGTTCTTCAATATTTTCATTCTTCTACCGCCTATAATAGACAACTATTACTAGAACGACCTTCAGCGTTCAGCGTCGGCCTACAGAAGAACCAGGAAAGATAGCAGGAAGAGGTTGGGCTGAAACGAGCTGTACTGCTGGTAATTTTTGCCCAGGTATTTTTTTGAGGATAAAGGATACTTACGCAGTAAATTTACTACATAGGATCAATGGCTTAACTTCCCATCTTTAGGAGAATATTCTATGGATATACACAGTCGGGAAAAAATGTTAATCTGAATACTGAATAAATGTTAGAAAGTGAAGTAGCAGGCTATAATTCTATAAACTGTTAACTTTATTACTAGGCCTATACGAGCTTTGTATTTTGAGTGAAAAATACTTCATTAAGACAAAACTTAATTTTGTAGAAGTACTATAACGGTGGATGATGTTAACAAAAGTGAAAAAAATTATGCCACTGAGTGGTACAAAATTATGACACTCCAGGACTACCAACTATGGTTTCAGTCACATGAAAAATACTCTTCTAGTTCAAAATATTTGCGTATGATTATTAAATAAACTCAGTTTGATAAAATTGTACGCAGTAAAGATATTTCACAAATATTAACGGCTGTCTAAAAAATAGTGTACGTTACATATGGTAAAATCATTTTACTTTGCTCGTAGGATTGCTATACTCGCCCTTGAGGGTTCGTTTAGCAAAATATATAGGCTACATATTCGCCAAACAAAATCTCGTCTGTACCACTTGTTTCATAAATTACTAATTTAAACTCATAGTTTATGGAAACATATGAAGAAAATTAATAGTCAAATTAAAACTATTGGTTTCAAGCGGTCATAGCCGTTTTGGAAAAGAAAACTTAGTTGTATGGATCTCTGCCACATTGTTATTAACTTGCCGATTAGCCAAAACCTTCCAAAAATTTTGTGGATAATCTTTCCAAATTACATTTTAATCCTATAACTCTTGAAGACTTATCCGTCATAACTCACTACGTTATTGGTGCATAGGCTAAGAATGATTAAGTCCTTGAATATATTTCACGTTCGGAGTTCAGGAATAAAAATAATTATAATTGCCATTCCTCGCAACCTTGAAAACGCAAATTTCAAAACTGAGCTGATAAGACTCCATCTCCTTTTCTCGAGAGATAGTTCTAGGGTATGTCAAGAATTTTTAAATGTAGTACGGACTTGTATACGAAGTTGAGAATTACTGCGCCGTACATTATAACTACAATCTAAAATGCTTATCTTTAATACAGATGCCGCTTTAATATGCCAGGAGTAAGAAGAGTTTGAAACCAGATTAACTTCTTGGGAAGGAAATATTTCTTCCACTAGATGATGAGCATCAATTTTAGACGTAATTTGCGGAAATAACCAGTTTAACAGAACGTCTAGCAAGCGTGGCTCGAGAAAAAGCTGCAGAGGCATTACAAATTATTTACAAGTTCGAGAAAAGCTAAGCAGTCTGGTATGTATATAAGAAAGTTTTCATTACGTTTCTGGTCTGTAGTGCCGCTCTCTTTAATCACCATATTAGGAAGCTTTAGCAGTCATTTTTTTCAGTTTTGAAGTATAATTGCAAGCCTAGGAAAGTCAACGTAATCTTATATTAGATTCAGCAACTTATTAAAACTTTAATATTATTGCTTATTTTTATCAGAAAAAATATGAAATTCCACAAATATTATCTTACTAATGTAACGTGCTATAATATTTGTGCTATTTATTTCCTGTTATTTGTGCTATGCTATTTATTTTTATTTAGCCAGTTAGAAAGGTTCAAACCAGATTATAGATTATTATTTATACAGCATATAAATAACTAAAAATCATCACTTTCCAAAATAAATAAATAAGTTGTTATAGGGATTGTTTTCTTTATTACAATTATGTTATTTTTTTATTTCATAATTTATCAACCTACAACAGTAAATTAATAAGAAAATACATGTGTTGTGAGAATAACTTTGTATAGAAGTGTGTAAGTTATATTTGAAGGAGATTTTTTTTCTATGCGGGATGCCTCAGAACACCACTAGATGGAATTTGTGATACATTATAAACTTTGTGGGAATATCCGTTAATTTGTTATGAGGTTTTAAGATGAGTAATTAGAGAATATAATATGAACTATCAATAAGTTGTACGATGTTTTTTATCCATTTGTGAGACCTCAAGGGAATATAACTCTTGTACAACTTCTTTCGAGATATCTCATAATTTCGTATAAGGTTCTTACCGGGGGATTCTGTAGGGTTTCAGGAATACATGTGAAGAACACACCTTAGACACATCTCGATCTATTTGAACAAGTGGAAGCCAATGTAGTGGTGGGGAATGTCTTCTCAAGGGTTTTGTTTTTAAGTTTTAATCCACCTAATGAGGTGAAATTTGTCGACTAAAATAATATAATTCCCATGGCCAATTTGAGTTTTGGTTTTCTCGATGGTTTTCCCCACTCGAAAAGCCAAATCCAAGATTTGAATTTATTTTCCATCTAGTAATAAAGTTCCTCTCCATTGTAATACGTGTTTATGTTCCTTGGAGGAAGTCCTACATCAAGATTGTCCGTATATGTCTTGTCTATAGTTGATCCAGAACGAAGAATCTGCCCAATAACCATCAGTATTTGTATGTCCTTCGAAAGGGGTTTTAAAAAATGCTGCGTCAAAAGTTTTAATTCGTTTTGACATGTCTAAATAATAAATTAAGGAAAGATTCTGAAACTTTCCGAATCTTTTGAGTTATTTCTTCGATATTTCAGGGTGTTCTAGGTGTTATTGTTAAAAAACAAAGCAGTAGATTAACTTCTTAAGAAATATTTATCCTTTCTTTCTTTATCGAGATTTGCTTCTCAGCTCGGAGAGCTTGAATAAAATAGCCTATAGGGCGAAGGTTAAGCTCTCAATCAAAACTAGAGGCAGGTAAAGGGACTCTCTGGTGAGACACAACTCGAGGCAGAGCCTCTTGCTAGGACAAAAAAAAATTAACAGAGATAAACTTACGAGGTAGATGGAAAACCCCAAAATAGCTAACCAAGAGACTTGGGTTCTCCCGAATTAGATCCCGACGTTGCCACTTAGGGTAATTATATTCTTTGCCAGAAAATATGTCTTCATTGTGTATCTCGAAATGCAATAACAAGGGTCAATGAACAAGGTTTACATAGAGAAACAGAAAAGTCAGACTCGGTTCTTTATAACATTGAGATAGAGTAGCAGAAACAAACATTTATGTATGGTAATTTTGAGTACATGTTAAAGTTTATTTCTCTGACTAGTCTTTTTAACTTCCTCCGATCAACACTTATTCTTCTTCCATATACAATAATTAACCAGGCACTGGGATGTTGTCAGAAGGAGCTGCTTCTGAAAATGATGTTGCTAACGTAATGACGATGGAGGAGAGGGGTCTACAGTGGCGGATTGAAGTTAACAACATCAATCTTTTTTACTTTAACTGCGGACACACACCCGCTGAGCTCGGTGGTAAACGCATTAATCTTAACTGGTCATTATCTTCTACAACTCTAAGCGTGGTGAGGGATATGTTCTGTCTTGACTGGTAACTTCTCATTTCTAGTGTTAATATACGCTCCGGTTTGAATGTGAAGGAACCAGACAGTAATCTAATGTTAACCGAATTGGCAATGCGATCTAGTCAAATTGTATGAACTGAAAACATCCACAACTAGTTCGATTATTATTTTGAACCAAACAGTATAAATAGACCTAAATCTATGCTATTTTCAGCTAATACACCGCTGAAGTACTTACTCAACGTCAATAGACAATTCCTAAGCAAACTAAAAGAATATATATTTGTTGGAACCCGGAGGTTCATTGCTGCGCTTACCTGAGACCACCATTCAACCCTATTCTGTGCTAGCTCCATCCAACCATCCCTCGCAAATCCTACTTCCTTAAATCTATTCTAATATTATCCTCGTTTTTACAAACTCCTAATATTCCTCATGCCACAAAGCTATAGTTCCTACGATATTTAGACTCCCTCAGTGTAGTCCCTACCTGGAGATCCGAACGAGGGACTATTTCACCTCAGGAAAAATTTGCACTGACAGGATCCATAAACGAAGCAAGCGTTTCTTAATATTTTTTACTGTAAGAGGTTGTTAGCCTCACGCCAAACCCCCCAGGCCTGAGGACCATCTCATATCGTCTGTCTGAGACTATTTATTCAATATATTCGCAGCTACTCTCCATATCTCGAGGCCGTATCCTCTATCCGCAATCTGAGGACGTGCCATGCAGTAGTTACAGAGACCCACCTCTTAAATATATATATATATATATATCATAAGAATTTTGTGTTCAATAGGATTGACCAATGTTTAACATAGTATTTGCTCCCACTGCACTGAAGGGGAAAAATGTAAAAAATAAAACTTTCTGGACCCAGTGGATCTATATGTGGAATAAAAGGTTATTATGTGTGATAAACGGTTCACCTATGTGTCAAATACAATAGGAAAAATTTGATGTGAAAGTCACATAACTTCCTCTGCCCAAATAAAAGTTAGCAGTATTCACATATCCTTGTACAGAAACGCAAGACACAATTTAACGCTAATTATACGATAAATTCCTGATAACCTCTTCTTTGAAAATGATGCGACTTATAAAAATGAAGACTTTATAACAAACTAAACAAAAACAAGTGACTGCAGACATTTATTGAAACTCCCGTCGTTAAGAATAATTTCCGAACTTTATCGAATATTTCCCTCCAATACGTCTTTCTCATTTCATTCTTATCTCTATATATATAAAAGGCTTTGTCCTGACTGACTGAATGACAGGAATCAACGTACAGCCTAAACTATAACAGGTAGAGACTTGGAATTTTGACAGTACCTTCGTTTCATAATGTAGGTGCTCACTAAGAAAGGATTTTGAAAAATTCTGATTCTAAATGCCAAAAATTAAATGTTTTTGAAAATACTTAATCCCTTTTTACATAGAATTATCAATTCCAAATCACAGACTATATTGTTGCCAAATGGTATCAGGTGGGCTTGGAAAAAACAATTGAAATGCACTTTTGACAAATAAGAGAAGTTATCAAAATAATTCATGTTATAAATAAATATTACAGAATGAAATCCACTAAAATAATGGAATCACATAACTTTCTCTACCCTGGACATAGAGAAAACAAAACGAGGTATGGTAATGTGTATATTACTATATTATATCGCAGGTTTTTGGAGAGAAAAGTATGAAAGTGATAATGCTTTATGGTAACATAAGAGTGGGAAATTTCCCGCCTCGATATTACAATTTTATGTTACAGAAATTTCTGTTTCTTCTTATTTAAACCTCTACCAGGCTTGCTGTGCACTGTACAAGCGATGGGATGCAACATTCTAGATCCTCTATGAGCCATAAAAAACTATATCAAGCGTTTTCTGAGGGAATAGTTTGAGTGTAATAAGTCGTTCTTCCTATTTCAAATTATAAATGCCTATATAAGGACCTAGAATTTAAAATTGAAAATCCTTCATAAGCTAATTTCCAATTACAAAATACAAAACCCGGGCGACGCCGGGTCTTTTAAGCTAGTGTGTATATATGCTATTAACTCAACTTCGGATTTTGGGGTCGAAAACGATACTTCCTCTATCTATAGTACCTATGGTACGGGCAGAGGAAGTAAAAATGGTAAACGACATGATTAAGTGCCTTGATCATTACATGGCAGAATTTATGTGTCAATATAAGTAATCGTCAACTGAATTCATCCGTGGACACTAAAATTAAAATCAATGACGAAAATTTCAGCCCAATTCCTAGTTTCCCTGAATGACAACAGCAACGAAAGGACAAAAGTCCTCACATTCTACATAATGGCATTTATGCTTTTACACGACTTTTTGAAGTCACAAATTTATTCGTCAGTAGCAGCGAAAAGGTTAAAATACCGATGTCTTTTTCTCAGCCTGCTGTGCATAATTATACACTATTCACTTTTTTAAAAATGATAATAGATCATCATGCAGGTCGATATTTAAAGTTCCCGACATTTCAGTTGTTATCGATTTAGGCCTTTATATTTATAATATCTTGGTTCTATCGCATAACAAAGTAGAGTCGGCCTGGATGGCGCAGTCAGTAGATTTACTGGCATGTAGAAGAACTCCTGCGGGACAAAATTCCGGCCCACCGACGACGGTCACAGGCCTAAGTTGCAGTACATCCCCGTCATCATAATGTGAAGATTAGGAAAAGAAGACAAATGTAAGGTGCAGTTTAAGCTCCGCCCACTCGATATTCACATTTTGTTTCTCAGCGCAGCATGGTGACAAACTACTATTCTTGTATATTGTCGCCGACACTCCCGACCATACCAAATATTAAAAATGCGGGAGTGCCCCTTGTACCAAATATTAAAACTGCGAGAGTGTCCCTTGTACCTAATATTAACAATTCGAGAGTGCCCCGTGTACCAAATATTAAAAATTCGAGAGTTAGTCCTTGTACCCACAGGTCTGCCTTGAACCCAACAGTTTGTCAGCCTGTTTATTCTCGAAGAATACGCTAGATCGTGGTATAAAAGAAAGTGCTTCGCGGGGGGGTGAGTTAGGGTGGGATATATCTCACGCGACGATGCACCTTATATTTGGTTTTTCCCAAGAAGTGCCCCTAAACTATAACCTTTTCGTACACCAGAATTTACATTATAAACAAAGGAAGGACAATGATTAAAAATAAAATATTGTTTACCGTCTTTTAAGTAAGATGCTATCAGGTTCAAAAATGACGAATTAATAACCAACATAGACATTTTAGTCAACAGAACATAATGATCTAATTTATCAAATGACTTGCGAAATCAGTGTGCATAACGTCAACCGAAAACTTTTAGTCATTCCGGTATAGCATATAAGATCCATTTGATGCTTCCTACTGCCTATATTTTCCTTAATAACATTAAATCATGTATATTAATCTATGTTTTATGTAGAAACTCTAAAGATCTGTCTGATATTTCATAAAAGTAATGCTGTTATCTCTAGAACATCCAGACGCTCTATCTTGATACTCTTCACAATAGGGTTTCACACAGCCTATAATCTCCAAAGTCGAGTGGTTAGGGTTTCACACAAGTGAAGCCACCAAAGAGGTATAACATTAAGAATAAAAGAATTAATGACTCCGTTATTATTGCTTCCTACTCTAATTATTACTTTTAATAACTGACATTAAATTAACGAAGAGTTACCTGCAGTGTGTCCATATTAATTAGATTTTAAGTATTCATCGCTTAGGCCTAACTGAAATGGAAAAAAATACCATGTAAGAGTATGCAATGAAATATCAATGAAATATCTATCAACTAACATTGCATTGTGGAGAGTTTTTATTAGAAATACGGAGCAGGTGTTATGGACAAAATGAAGGAGTCGCATCATAGGATTACTAGAAACACTTAAATAAGGCAATTAAGTATACATTACAGATAAAGATTTCTATAAAATTGCCATAAGGAGTTAAATAAGGCAAGAAAAGGTACAATAAGGGATATCCAAGGTTTGTAGAGCTATTCAATATTTTCATAATTTCGTCACATATCCCGATTTTTGTTCTTGAGTATTTTTTAAGTTTTGCATAACCATTATCAAACCACCAAGATCAGTATCAGAGTACAGTAATAAGGAAATTATAAAGTGACGTTCGATTTCTTACGAAGAAACTAGGTTATGAAATCCGATCCTGGCTAGTGGCAGAATTGATATGAATGGTACCTCGGGAGTACCGTCTTTTTCGAGTTTGTGTAGAAGAGAGGATCTCTGAAACCACGCACTGGTGTAATTGCCTGATCTTGTATTACATCCAGACTTGACCTCTAATGCTCTCGTGTATATCATTCCTCTCTTGCTTCTGCTATAAATGAAAGGTCGGAAACTTGTATTTCGGTTGTGAGCTTGTTTTCTTTAAATCGGGATTCGTGAGGTCAACCACACTGAAGAGGTATTCTTTTCTAGTTACTCTTTACAATTACAGTTAAAATTAGTTAAAAGTAGGTATAGGGACTGGTTTTATTTATAGTTTAAGTATCTCACGTAATAAATTAATGGCCAGGTCGAATTTTATCAAATCGACCCTGTCTTAAACATTCGTAACTTCTGCTTATAAATCGTTGAAATTTGTACAATGCTAAATCTTACATTTTGTAATAAACCGAGACTGTTATTCATAGTAACTGGCCTATCCAGTTAGCCTATATAATCTTTTATTATCCTTCTATTTCTTTATATTCTACTTTCCTTTTCTCCCCCTCTCAAACATAGGCCTATAAGTTCCTCTTCATTCCTTATTTAACTCTTTCCCAGTCTGCCTCTCTCATTTTCTCTTTCTCTTCCTGTTCTCTAAGTAAGTTTTTCCCCTCTTCCTCCTTGGTTCTCTCTCCTGCTTCATGGAACTCGTTTTCAGCTTTTTAAAGTATTTATTATTCTTCTTACTGTAATGTTGTTTATACTTTTACCACTATTATTATCATTATTATTATTATTATTATCATCATCATCTTACTTACCGATTATTATTATTATTATTACTTAGTAATAGTGTAGGCCTAGTGGTAGAAGCAGTAATGACATGGGAGGTATCAAAATCGTACTGTTGATCTAGAATAGATTATCATATGCCATTTTTCTCGTGGGGTTGCCAAGGCTTACTTCTTATCTTTGAATAGAGTTTCACAAATTCTTATCACATCATTTTCATTCATTTTTCCTCTGCATGTGCCGAAATTATGTCTTGCATTTTGCATTTAGCATTGATTACGCAATTTTTATGTCTAGAATAAGGAACTTACTGATATGCTGTGTTTGGTTGTTGAGAAGCGATTGGGTTAATTTGTCTTGAAATTATCTTAACAGAATATATCGCACTGTATAAAATAGTATTTAAACGTCAAAGTATTCGTTTGCGATAGAGAGTGAAGTCACTTGTTGTTAAGTACCTAGTTCGTTTCCTTTCTTTTTTTCAAAATTATTTTCGTTTTAATAATAGAGTATTATTTTATCGTATTTCTTAAATATGCTAATTATTTTTTATCCGCTTATGGAATCACATAATTTAAATAGTATTCCTGTAATGTCATTGTGGTCTGTAAATTAGAATGTTAAAATGTCATTTGTTGATATTAAGATGTAAATATCTCTGATTCCTGACATATTACCGGATCCATTGACTAACAATGGATGAATGTTTCATCCTTAAAAGCAAATAGCTCATTGTGCCATCTTATCTTGACCTCTGACACCACTAGGCGAGGTGGTTTTGTCTTTTGACGCACGTATAAGTATTTTCTAATTTACTGTTTTTATCCTCACACGCTTCTTTGAAAATATGTGTCGACTTGTTTACCTTGGGTTCATTTTAAGAGAGAAGAGTTAACTAATTTATTTTACCTCATTTTCCCACTACTTGATAAATAATGAGATGCAAACGCATTGGCTGGTTGGCTGGTAATTATCCCGCTCTGAAGGAGTTACCATGTTGGACTAGATTGTCACCTTCATTCAAGATGCTGTCAATAAAGATGATTATGATGATGGTGACGACAGTTACGTAAAAAGTAGTAGTCCACATTCAACTTATTGCAAAAGACTGCGAGTATTTCTGGGATGTATTACCATAAATGCATACAGGTTTCTTGAGCCACTCTTTATTAATTGTGACAACACCCCTTTACTTGCAATTATAATGTTTGTTTTTGGCACAGTATGTCTTATATATTTTAAATATCAAACAAGGTGCTTCACGAGATTTAAATTGCTTAGGGAACTGTTGCTGATATTATTTGCATGACACGTTTTATAAAAATTACTTATCTTATTCAAACGTATTTAGAGTAACATTGACTTAGTTGCTTCTACTTGTATAATCTGTTATTCTGCTTAAGGGGACTTATACAGTAGAGAACTCCCTTTTCCCATAACGTTGAATAATTTTGCTTTGTCTGGACAGATTTTCATACAATTTTGTACGCTTATTCTACAAGATATTAGCTTTAGTTAACACATCTAATAACTGTTCACTTGAGTGAGTTTTTGTTCTGTCGCCTAAGCCTTTCAGTGTCTCTACACCATCTTCAGGGCATCTTTTTCTGGCTTGGAGCTCCAACTCAAAGTTAAAAACCCGGATTCGAGGTGCATTTCAATATTAAAGTGCACCGCCTTGGAACAACTACCTCAAATTCGAGTTCCCTAGCCCAAAAAGCCCCGTTTAGTGAGTATCATCAATGTTTCCCTATTTAGGCGTGCTTTCACGGTCCCCTTTTGTCCACCTATGTAAGTAAATCATATCTCTTTGAGCCGTAAACAAATGAATCAAGTAGAACGGGATAACTAAATCGAAGAGATCGACAAATTGATGTGTTATATTGCAAAATATCGATTTAAGCAATTCTCTTTCTTTTCCTGTTGCTATGACAACCTTCAATTAATTTCATCTTGTTAATAAGTGTTAATAAGTATTGTTAATAGGATGTACACGGAAACACAGACTCAAATATTATATTAGATTCTGATGGCAATAATAACCTATACCGCAAGTCCTTGATCTGAATACTCAAGTTATCACTGAAGTATAAATGGAAGGAATTCAGAGGTAAATAGGGCCTACTATGATAAATTTACTGCCGATTATTGAAGCATTCTGTACACGTTCTGTTATAAACTTCTTTCCTCTACGTGAGTTTTTGCTTAAAAACTCGAGAAAGATGAGTTATGTACCGCGTGATGAAGCTAGCATATCAATGATACAACAACACACAAAGAGAAGTTACATCATCTCTTCTTAAATTTTAAATGATAGCAATCGCATCTTGCAGAAAGCTCTGCTTCTAATCAAATTACCTGCCACGGTGTTCTAATTCCTTTTTTGTTTTCAAAATTCCACAGAACGTGAGTCGTATGTTCCATCTGTAACGAAGGGCATTGCTCCACAAGCGCTTATTAAAGTAAGGGCGATGACGTAATTTTGACCCGCGGGCGAAGAATCTTAAAAAGGCACAAGAGCTTCTTCCGACATTTTGCACGTACCAATTTCACTTCAAGCAATTTCTTAAACTCATATTACAGTACTTTCATTTCAATTCGCGTTTACTTCCTCTTCTTGTAATGCAGACTTTGGCTATAACAAAGAGGTGTTGAAGAGAAATATTTTCTGTGTTCCAATAAAACCACAAGCAGATGGTGAAGTCGATTGTAAAAATTGATATTATACCCATTGGTAGTTCTCAGTAATTCTGAAATATGATTCCTGCATAGAGAGAACAGCTGTCCAAGGAATCCAAGAAAAGGCAGCTGTGAAAATATTTGAAATTTGAGTCAAGAAGTTAGAGTTATGAATATCTTAATTGGTGCAGGATTAATTTAGTTTACAGGGAATAAAATGTAGCTCAGAATTATTGTTATGCTTAGGCCTACTCAGTTTCAATTTTACAATGCTTTTAAGATTTTAGAAGGAAACCATATTAGCTCAGATGTAATTAACACTATTTTCAGATAATGAAAATGATTAAATCAATATATATAGCCCATTACGAATTATACCTTCAGTATACGAGGAGGGATCGAAAAGTAACGCACAATAATGTTTTTACAAAAAGTTTAATAGGAACAATTAAAAACAATTGGACACACGAAGGGACATCTTTCGTCTATTTTTCTATATAGTCGCCAAGTTTCTCAACAGATTTCTCCCATCGTGATACCAGTTTCAAAATACCCTGTTCACAGAACTCCGTTCGGTTGGAGTTTAGCCATCTGCGGATTGCTGTTTTCACTTCTGCATCTGACGCAAATCGTTTACCGGCCAGGCATTTCTTCAGCGAGGTGTAGTGCGATTTTTATGGGCTAAAGGGCATAACCCGAGTGAAATTCACAGTGACATGCGTGGCGTGTATGGAGCAATGTCTCCAGGTGGTGTGCATTCTTCGAAGATGGTCGTGATAACCTTCCATTTTTTGGTCCCATGAAGATAGGTCTTATACAGAACTGAGAACTTAAAGAGCCAATTGCTCCCAAATCCGGGAGTCTCAACATTCTGGTAGGTTTCCTAAATAGCCTAGGTCTTGAAAGAACTAAATTTTATCCTGAAAACGGAAAGAAATGATTTTATTTGCGTAAAATTATTTTTGGAAGACTCTATATCTTCTCAATTATCATGCCATAGTACATCAGCAACAAGCTAGCAGTCACTAATAGAGGCCTATCCCTTCGCTCAGGTCTTTTTTATTATTTCCATGATATCTTACTTCGATTTATTTTCAAAAGAAAGCTGCATCCAATTATTTAACCATCTTGTAGCCTACGATGTTTCGTAATTTAGACTGCAAGCGATGGTACGAATATCTAAGCCTGAAGCCAAAATATTTAATTTTAATTTTATGGCCTCTGTGTTATGATCCAATCCATTTTCTTAGCAATGTACTAGAATGTACAGGCTCAACAGAAGTATAAAAAAAATTCGCCATTGACTTCAACTTGTTGCTGATGCCATCTACGGAAATGGTTCCGAATTAGAAACTAGGGGCGGTGTCTGGAAAAGGAATCATGATCAGTTTGACAGCTCGTATGATGTATACGGGATACAGGTGTGCAGTAATTTATGCATAAATAAAATGATTGAGCAGGTCTTAAATAATTTACAACACATTTCCTTTCCTATCTTCCCTCCTTCCTTTCTTGTTTTAATGATACCAACCGTGGTTCAAAATTTCACAGTACAGATGCAGGTTCAACATAGGTCGGCTCTCGTAAAAGAGTAAGAATAATGTGCGTTTAGATGAACTTCTTGAGGATGATACTACTCCCAGGATGTAAGTTTACTGTCTAAGTAACAGATGTTGATATCTTGCAGTACCGGTATTGGAAGAATCCTCTTTGCTAAAGAAATCTCTGCTACAGAAATCTCTTTTCATTTCAATAAGTTACTTATACTTTGAGTGAATTGTAAATACCAATTGTAGCTAATTAATGTTCCATCCTTCATACAAAACATTCAGCGGAAATTCTTCAGGACGTAAAAATTCTGGACACGGAGTCTATTTACGGCACTTAAAAGAGCTCAAAGTCTGGACAAAATTTCCTAACCCTTTTACATCCAAATAATACTTTAGTTTTCATAGACAGGTTGTCGTCTATCCTATCTCGGATAATAAGCGTAGCCTAGATACTGAAATCTCCAATTGGAAACCCTATGTCCCACCGAAGGGGTTACAGGAAAATCAGAATGAAGCCAGTAATCCCACGAAAGTTTTCAATTTTTAACGGCTTTACTTTCCTTCCAAAGCAGTGCCCCTGGATCCAGGAGACTTAGGCCACTTCAGCCTCAAGAAAATTAGTGAGCTAACCTTCCCACGTACTTAAGATCTCTTTTTAAGTGTTCATTTAGGCTTTACATTCCCTATTATTTGAAATATATTTATTTTCTATTCAGCACACGATTATTAATATCTGTTTGAAACACTTATATCTTTCTCGTAATTTTGTCTCTAACTTTTTTTATACTGCTCTTTCGGTTGCGGAAAATCGGAAATGTTTGCGCATAGATATTTTGCAGAAATAGAACGCTGCGTGTTTTACACGCAAAAATTCCATACCGCAGGCAAGTTTCATCTCGCGTTCTTCGGATCCAGTGGATCTTTTGCTTTATCGCTACAAGGCGGTATACAAATATGCATTATTGTCAAAATTCTTAGAGCTGCCTTCGAATAGGATTGTTTGTGCTTGTGCTTATGCTTGTGGGATGTGAATGTATATTTACACATTTGGAATTATGTTTAGGCCTACATATAACTTACCTTAAGACTTCATAGGTAGCGTGACCGTCTTTGGCTACGATATTTGCGGGATCAAACCCGGACTGGTCGACAGATATTTCAGTATGTAAAAATCGTGTACACGAAGTCCTCCGGCAGGGACTATAAATTTAATGTCCCATGTCGTCGGTTTACGGCTCGTTAAGGAACTCGAAGGAAAAATTAGAGGTTCTGGACAAAATTTCTTGCCCTTTTACGTCCTATCATTATCTTACTTAGCTCTCCCTTCCGCAAAGCGTGCGGTAGCGGTAACTAATATTCGTGTTAGGTAATGAAACCTTCCCTGTGAGGTCTTAGTGGATTGGACGCGGAGTATAGATTGATTTATTGATATCTCTCTTAAAGAAGCTATTATCTTAAGTAGTTGACCATACTGATTGAAACAAATTTTGGAAGAGATAATTTTTTATCTCCTTTTTAGGTGGTTGTTTTTATGGTTACTTAACGACGGAGTGTCATTGATGTACGTAATTTTGTCCTGCAGGAGTTCTTTTGCATACCTGTAAATCCACAGATACATTTAAGCACAGATAAATGCCATCGACCTGGGTCGGGATCGAACCCACTACCTTGGTTTTACTTATGATGTCGAAAGTTTTTGTTAATATGCTATTAAAAGAAATACACAATTGTGTAATCATTTCAACGGAATCACAGAAATTAGAGCTTCGTAACGCTATATTAGTAATATCTTATTTTCAATGCGTTAACAGTTGGCTTACATTTAAATGTAGATCTCATTGGTGTTTGGTTTTAGGGTTTTCTTGAAGACGTTTATTAGATGTGTCCATATGTACGAATAATTAAGCCCGTAGCTTGTAAAATCTTTTTATGGACAACCATATGTTCTCCTCAAGCCTTCTATTTTGAATTATGTTACCTATGCCAGAGGCCTAATTGCTGCAGATAATCATATGGGACCACTTGTGCTGGAGATGTGTTACATCAGCTCAGGAAGCTTATGGGTGGAATAGATTACATAATAAGAGAAGTGGCTTTTTACATGTGGATGGTGTCTGTAGAAGGTAAGGGGGCGTGGGTTATAATCTTCGACTTAGCCACAGTGGCGCGTGCTGGAGGCATCATGGCGATGCCCCGGGCCTTCGAGTGACGTATCAGTGGCTCCTTCACCCACTCAGCCCTGGACGACCCTGAGATCGGAATATCTTCTTCACAGATCAGTGAAGTCATCCTGCATGAAACATATCTCAATTGTATTAAGTTTTTGAATTTTCCTAGGATAATAACCGTAAAATCTATTTAAACAAATCTAGGCTTAGCTTATGTGTTTAAAGAAACTTTTTAAGTTCAAATGGAGTCCTAGGTGTAAGTCCTGGGTTTAACCGCTCGGAAGAACGTCACAACCGCTACGACTACATTGGTTATTTTTTCTGCGCGTTACGCCATTGTACGTATTTTTAGTTGTTATAGCATTATTATTATTACAGTATTATTATTATTATTATTATTATTATTATTATTATTACTACTACTACTACTATTATTATTTAAATAAAATTGTGCTTTTGGATTAATAAGATTGTTCCTCATTATTTATTTTTTATAGTGTAAATTAAATTTATGTCTTAAAAAACCAGATATATTCAAGAACGAATTACATTTCACAACTATTAACAATATTTTGAATTAAATTTAATTAAATTCTAGTTCACTCCCTATGCTTTGGTGAATTAATTGTTACCTCCACTGTCAGTGATAAAAATGTTCTGTTCTTGCGAATATTCTCTTCAATTATCTTCTTTCTTCGTCATAGTATGACTAAAATTGAATTCTCCAGTAGGAAGGAGACATCTAAAGTGGTGTGCAGTCATTATGAAAATTATATGATGTGGACGACTTCACCTTCAAGGATAACTTTATCATCCTTTCGTTTTAATAGAACCAGAAGTAGATTATCTGTTAGGAAGTCTTTCAAGACCTTCCTTGCCAAATACCTTAATTCATAAAATCATAAACAGATATCTTCAAACGTAAACAATTTTAAAATACAGTTAGGTTTGTAGGATTAGGTACAAGGTTGTGTTATGTAGAGATGGGAATCTGTTACTTTTTTTGGAACAGTTACGTTACTGTTACAGTTACACGAAAGTAACTGTTATTTATAACCGTTACCTGTTACTTTTCTTGTATATTACGTAGTTAATCGTCAGATCACTTCCCACTTGTAGGGGAATGCCCTTTATCTCCCCCCCCCACAACGGTTATGGACGTAGCCAAGGCTGGGGCTCTAGGGAGGGACCCCCGAAATAAAAAACAGTTGTAAAATTAAGCTTTCAATTAGGGATGATAATCGATAGCTAAAATATCGAGGTTAAAATCGGAGATAACCATCGATATGACGATAATATCGGCCTGAAAACATCGATGTATTTAGACAAAAAACATCGATGTATATTTAAAAAGGGCCATGGTATCAGAAAATTAGGCAAAATTCATAAATAAACAGAAGAATTTCCATGAAAGCAATCGATGTAAAAAATCAATGTTTTGGGAAATTAAGCTCCTGTAAATAAAATTATATCGTAGAACCAAGGTAGCCTATTAATCTTCTTTTTGTTACAAAAACATCCATGTCGGGGAGAAACATCGATGTAGCAAAAACATCAGTTGTTTTCCATCGATGTAAAAAACATCGATTATCGTCATGAAAATAAACTTTTTGGAATTTTCCTGTGGTTTACAGCCTAAAAGATATAAGTATACAAAATTTCTAGTTTCTAGCTCATGTGGAAGTGGGCAAGCATTCATGTCAGTGAGCGAGCCCTTTTTTCGGAGGTTTTTAGGGCTAAAAATATAAAAACTACTTTTTGGCATTTTCCTGTGGTTTACAGCCTAAAAGTTATATGTGTACCAAATTTAAAGTTTCTAGCTGTAATGTCAGTGAGCGAGCCCTTTTTCGGGGATTATAGTGCTAAAAATTTAAAAAAAATACTTTTTTTGGAATTTTCCTATGGTTTACAGCCTAAAAGCAATGTGTGTACCAAATTTAAAGTTTCTAGCTCATCTGGAAGTGGGCAAACAGTAATGTCAGTGAGCGAGCCCTTTTTCGGGGGTTATAGGGCTAAACATTTTTAAAAATTACTTTTTTTTGGAATTTTCCTATGGTTTACAGCCTAAAAGCTACATGTGTACCAAATTTCAATTTTCTAGCTCTTCTGAAAGTGGGCAAACAGTAATGTCAGTGAGCGAGCCCTTTTTCGGGAGTTTTTAGAGCTAAAAATTAAAAAAAACACTTTTTGGAATTTTCCTGTGGTTTACAGCCTAATAGCTATATGTGTACCAAATTTCAAGTTTCTAGCTCATCTCGAAGTGAGCGAGCCCTTTTTCCGAGGTTTTTAGGGCTAAAAATTAAAAAAAAAAATACTTTTTGGAATTCGCCTGTGGTTTAGAGCCTAAAAGCTATATGTGTACCAAATTGAAAGTTTCTAGCTCATCTGGATGTGGGCAAACGTTAATGTGAGTGAGCGAGCCCTTACTCGGGGGTTTTTGGGCTAGAAATTAAAAAAAAAAACGTTTTGGAATTTTCCTGTGGTTTACAGCCTAAAAGCTATATGTGTACCAAATTTCAAGTTTCTAGCTCATCTGGAAGTGGGCAAACATTAATATCAGTGAGTCAGTCAGTCAGCCGTGTAGCTTTATATTATAGGGATTTTATTATTAGTAGTAAAATTATCAATATTATTTCGAATAATTTACTACAGTTATTGAATTCACATTTCATGCTATATACCCACATTCTAAGTTTAAATTGTCCAGTAAAGGCAATATCGTATTTTGACAAATTTTTAAGTGGTATGTAAAGCAAGAAATATATATGAGATCAGACAGCATGAATTCTATGCATGAACTCTTGACGCCCATTAATAATTAAAAAAATAACTTTTTAATTTTTTTTATTTTTTTTTATTCTTATTTTTATGTAATTTTTATTTTTTAATATTTTTATTTTTTAATATTTTTATTTTTTGTTTTTTTATTATTTTAATTTTTTATTTTTTTAATTATTTTTGTTTTAATTAAGAAAATAACTTTTTAATTTTTTTATTCTTTATTTATTTTTTATTCTTTTTTTTGAAATTTTAATTTTTTAATATTTTTATTTTTTAATATTTTTATTTTTATTTTTTGTTTTTTTATTATTTTAATTTTTTATTATTTTTTATTTTTTAATTATTTTTGTTTTTCAAATATTGGAAGTAACAGATGTAACGGAACGAGGCGAAAGTCACGGATAAAACACTTGTAACAGAAATATTAGAATTAACTGTAACAGGTCAGAGTAACTGGAGCAGGTGGAAATAACAGTAACGGGTCCAAATAACTGGAGCAGGTGGAAATAACAGTAACGGGTCCAAATAACTGGAGCAGGCGAGAGTATCAGTAACAGGTCAGAGTAACTGGAGCAGGTGGAAATAACAGTAACGGGTCCAAATAACTGGAGCAGGCGAGAGTATCAGTAACAGGTCAGATTAACTGGAGCAGGTGGAAATAACAGTAACGGGTCCGTGTAACTGGAGCAGGTGAAAATAATGTAACGGGTGTAACTCTCGACACGTTACTTTGTTCCAGACCAGTTACATTCGCTCGACACCGACAAATTTCTCAACGCAACTAATAATAACAATAATAATAAGTAAATAAATAAAATAAAAATAAAAATAAAAATAAAAGTATTAAAAAAACCCTGAGAAAAAGGAGAGCTGCTGAGAAATTTGGAGAAACTATACAGAATTCTTATATATTTATATATATTTACACGCTAGCGGCCGTAATTTTGAAGATATTTGAACCAAATTTTATTATGTTATTTCTAGGCCCAATAGTTAATGAGCAAAATTAGCCCAAGGGGGGTCGTGGGAGGGGGTTAAATTTTGAAAAAATTATATCTCGGCCCCTATGAAGTATAGAGAGAAACTTTGTTGGAATAAATTAGAGTACTCCCTATGGAGTTCACAGTGACAGTAACGATTCGGGGGTTTTAGGGGTACGAGTAGGGGTGGGGGATGGAAATTCGAAATTTTTGAAACCACGTCTTGTGGGGTATCGTTGAAAAGCTCTTGATGAGTACTCTACAAATCAATACCTAGTTTCTCGATAGCTCTCATATAAGGCAAGATTTGAATGTTTTAAACAAGTGCTCTTTCCTCTTTTTTGCAGTTATTATTGCGGGTTTATCATGCCAAGGCTAATGAAGAAGAGAACTGCGCAGTGACAATAAATTAAACCAAAAGTACTTCGAAATCTACCTCAGCCTGTAGGCCTGCCTAAAGGGATTTTATTTCACTTCACACAAATGCAATTAATAGGAAATGATCAATCCCCGCCATTTCATGCAGATGTCTAAACTTAAATAGATGAATTTTCGCTTCTCATTGCAATGATTGCTCGATGGCGTAGTGGGTAAGATGAAGGTTGAATAGTAGGAAAGGGTAAAGAAGTGGTGAAGGGGGGGAGTCAGAATTTCCAATACTGTTAGTTGTTCCACCATTCACATCTAGATGTCTGGAGTGGGAAGAGCTAAAGGGACGACCTGATTTTCCCTCGTTTTTTAATAAAAAAAATCCCGGGGGAGGACCCCCATTTTTTGGATTTCCAAATAATAGCAAACTTTCGTCTGTGTCGGTCCCTCCTTTCAGTATTTTCTGGTTCCGCCTTTGGTTGAGACGAAAATAAGCTATCCTAGGAGGAGCTTTGGTAACCGTTACTTTTGATTTTTTGTAACAGGTCGTTACCGTTACATACATGTAACAGTTACAAAGTAACAGTTACAAGAAATATTCCCCATCTCTAGTGTTATGGTGATACGGTTTTTCTTCTCTTCTAGATAATATTTATTGCATTCTGTTGACGTTGTATCCAAATTTGATCTTCATATGAATGTATGTTAATGAAATTATAGTATATCGTAATATGTCAATATTATCATACGTCCATTATTTATTGCTTACACCATTTTTACCTTTTCCATGCTATTGATGTACAGGTAGGGGGGAAAAAATCGGACCGTCTCTTGTAGCTGCTTTCAGAGCCTTGTGATACGTTATTGCAGTTCAGATACTTCGGTAAAAAGAAATAAACAAGATAACCAAATTAAGTATAATAAATGACAGATTAATTGCCCAAATTTATTCAAACTAAAATCATAAAATCTCATAGCCCGTGTTTGGTCTTAAAATGACCGTGAAAAGACGGAACATTCATTATAAATATTATTAACTAGAAAGAAGGCAAAGGTAAAAAGTTTAACAACATCATTTTAAATAACTATTAAAATGAGATTGCAGTGGATAGACAGAGATAGCTGGGAATTTCCCTAGCAGACCTAGCGGGTGCGAGATAATGCAATGCAGTACTCAGGTACAATGTATCGGGAATCTCCCAAGATATAATCAAAGGGTACTGATCCACTTAAGTAATTCTAAGAAGTCGGCTATTGAGTTCAAGCCTTGCTTCTGATGTTGCTACTGATACAACACGCTGTCCGAACCTTCTTAGAAATCCGAGACGCTAAGTTGTGGGTTTTGAGAATAAGGGAAAATCCAATTGATTTCCGTGGGAAACTAACATATTATTATTGGTCGGGAGATTTGCCAATAAGAACTGGTCTATAGTACCACGTGCCGGGATTCACGAATAATAATTAAGAAGAGTAGGGATAAATGTTTGTCCAAGAAAGTTTTCTTTAGGCCTAACGTGGCACTGTAAAATCACTCTACTTCAAGGCCCCGCGCCTATAACAGTCATATTCAACTCTACTTCAAGGCCCCGTGCCTATAGCAGTCAAGTCAATTCTACTTCGGGGACTTGTGTCCACCGTATAAAATCACTCTACTTATCTTTGTGGCTTCGTGCCCACAGAATTAATTGGACTTATAAAATTTTCGCTGTGGAATTAATCGACTTAGAAGGATTCTTACTTTCAATCGCGATTAATCAAAATCATATACGGCAGCAATTGTATCACTAGTAACGATCTACCGAGAACTTGCAACAATATTAATTATTCACAAACAAATTTTGTAATTATTGTCAATGACTGGACTTGTATTTCCAACGTTTTGAATAAACAGAATATTCCTTCAGTGTTCAAAGAAACTGCATTATTATTCAAGCAATAATATTAAGGTGTTCTTCGCTTCCTACCCTGAAGCTAGAGGGAAGTGCTCAACGATCGACTGGCAGACCGGAGGCGAGTTCGACAAATAAAGACAGAAATATTTCAGTATATGCATTATACGGTGGCGCCCAGGAAAACATCACATACCAACACCGAACCGCTGTACATGGCTATTTCCCAACGTGAGGCACGAGTGAAGCTGGACATCAAGGATCACCAACTTCAAAAATCATCCCAAAACGGAAGGAAGACACCGCAGAATTTCTAGAACGTCACCCGTAAAGGCACCGCTGGAATTCAAGATCGTGGTACATCAGTTCCGGAGACCGTCGCAGAAAACATCAAAAATCACCAACAGATAAGAACTTAAATATACATAGAGTTTCAGTAAAGTAAACAATTTTATTATCAATAATTTATGAAACAGTAAATATTAATTAAATAAATTAGTAAGCCTGACATCAAATAATATTTTTTTAAAAAGTTTGCAATTTAAGATCAAAGTAAAATTAAACTGAAACTCACTAAGTAAATTAAAGAATAAATTCAAGTAAAATAAAATCTTTTTCAAATTAAAAGAACTCAGGCATATCGAATATTTATTGTGCAAGGGTATAATTATATATGTTATGCATTATATGTTGAACTTCTTAACCAAAGGTAAGGTAGATCGTAAGAGTGTATCAGTACCCTTATAATTTATGTATGTGGCTTAGAAACGGAAAAAAAATTACTAGGAATAAAATTAATATGGAAGGTGGAGAGGGGCACGACTTGCTTAATGGTGAGGAAATAAATAATTGTAGAATGGAGATTAACAATGAGAACAGTGTCGCGACAGGTGACGGAGTGTTGGAGCAGGGAGTTGATAATAGGCCTAGGGAAATGAATCAAACCATAGACCCGAATTCTATTGCATATTTGATAGCTATGATGAGGGAATCTAAGGAAAGTATGAGGGAATCTAATGAAGCTATGATGAAGGGACTAGAAAAGTCAAGTAGTGAAACTAGGGAAAGTATCAAGGAACTAGAGAAAAATACCGGGGAAAAGATAGAGAAACTGGGAGATAGGATAGACCAATCGGACCAAGAACATAGGCTGAATGTAGATAGGCTTGAGAGGGAGCTTAATAATATAAAAGAGGTCCAATCTAACTTATGCAACGAAATCAGGGGAGAATTCTGTAGGGAACTTAAAGAAAGTGAAAAAGCAATGAGGCAAGAAATTAGTGAAAGTCAAGGGGAAATTAGGTCTGAATTAGAGGCTAATATGGCATCGGTAGATAGGAAAATAGAGATTCAGGGCAAGAAATATGAAGAAAAATTATTCAATGAAAGGAAAATTTTGGAGAAGGAAATACAGAAATCGGAGTCTAGCTTGAAAAAGAATATGGAGACTCAGGTGGGAAAAGTAAAAGTAGGGTTAGGAGATAAAATCTCAGAAGTAAATGACAAGGTAGTGCATTTAGAAAATATATTAGCTGAGAAAATAGGAGAAATCTCTAAAGAAGTAAGCACGGTAGCTAAGGAGGTTGAAAATCATAGGCCTGTAGCAAATAACTATGCTGTAAATTGTAGTGAGGGTATATGTAATGGAATAGGAAATACATATAGGCCTCCTAGTGTTGCAAATGAGTCCTGTAATACAGTACACGAGACGGTAGCCACCAGCATGCCGGTAGTTAGCGATAATAGGATTAATATATGTAACCTAATAGGAAATGAGGTATCACTTCCCAGCTTCAATGAGAGCAACACGAGCCCTCAGAGTTTCTTGAAATCTGTTGAAGAGTATTTTACTTTGCGGTCTATTCCATCTCAGTACAAAATGTTGATCCTCGGTAGAGCCTTAAAAGGAAAAACAAAAGAGTGGTTTGAACTTACAGTACACCCGGAGTGCAACTATGAGGATTTTAAGCAGTTATTCTTAGCAAGATATTGGGGTGAGGCGAAGAGAGCTTTAGCTAGAAATGAGGTCTATAATGGGAGATATTCACCTAGGGGCAACGTCTCTCTATCGGACCATTTCCTAAAAGTTATAGGCCTAATCAAGTTACTAGACCCCGGAATGCCAGAACGCGAGGCCATTCAGCTTGTGACGAGACATTTTCAGCCGGAAATATGTAACCTGCTTATAGTATCATGTCCCCAAACTTATAGCAAGGCTTTGGAGTTATTATCTAGTTTCGAAGTAGGAACTAACAGAGAAGAGCGTAGCGATAATAGGAGACAAAATGGACCGGATAATATGCAAATGAATCAAGATACGAGAGGAGGTCCAAATAATGACAGAGGTAGATGGAACCAAGGACATGCCAACAGAAATGCGGAATCGAACAGAGGACCCCCTAATAATAACTCATATAGAAATAATGGGAACCAAAACTGGAGGGGAAATAATCAAGAGAATAGGCCTCAAGACAGACAAGTAAATAATGTTCGATTTCATGGCAGGATGCAGAACGAAGTAGGAGAACGAATTCCAGAAAACCAGGGGGACATTAACATAGAAGGTGAAAGGAATCAGGCGCATAGCACGGGAAACCACAATGGTATTCAGGGAGACATTCGTCACAGAAATGACGAAAGGCATGTAGCGCAAGACAGGCCTTTAAACTACTAGGAGACGCATTTGGAGGTCGAAATGACGTCACACAGACCGAGGGATTAAAAGGATTAAAAAGACCTGATAATGAAAATAAAACACGAGAGAAGGGGTGCGTAGTAGGATGTGCAAATAGAGAGGGTATAACACCCACATATCCGCCATTAATAAGGGTAAAAATAGACCAATTTGAAGTCGATATGTTGGTGGACACTGGCTGTACTTTTTCTCTAATAAACGAAAAATTCTATGAAACGCTGAAAGCAGCAAGAGTGCGCGTTCAGGAATTGAAAGTACATGGCCTATACGCACAAACTGCAATTGGTGCCAAATCCCATAAAATTGAGCATCAGTGTATGTTGCCGTTGGAAATTGAGGGAAAGAAGTTAGAAGTCTACTTTTTGACAATAAAACATTTAGCACATAAATTAATTCTGGGTTGTGATTCTATGACAGATCAACTAATGAGAATAAATTTTGAAGAAAATTGGGTAGAAATGGAATTAGATGAGAAAGAAAAGTTACGTGTACCGTTTTTATCTAATGAGAATATAATTACTAAGGAAGTGGAGTGCCAAAATGAAGATGTATTATTACGCGAGCCTTTCGTGGTGGAATCAGTTGTAGTACAAGAGGGAAATAGTATCGACGAATATAGGCCTATGGGAATTAAACCGGCCGTATTTATATATGAAGGTGATAATGAGGCTGATTGTGACGAAAGTGTCGCAGAGTTACAGGGAATGGAATCTGATATTGTTTGGGAGGACGAAGAATATGATCATTTGTGCATTAAGGGTTCTAATAATTATGTAGATGAAAATGAATGTGAAACGGTACACGCGAATTTTACTAACATTAGTCAGAATGGAGGAAATGAAGAGGAAAATGTTGATATCGAATTAATTCTCAGAGAGAAAGTAGAAGAAATTGATGTGCTATCAGATGGTCAAAAGTCGACTTTATATAACATGCTATATAAGAACAAATCAGTGTTCAGTTCAACTCCAGGCCTATTTCGGGGTTACCAACGCAAATTGAAATTAAAACAAGATATTCCTGAGCGTCGCTATAAGAGTAGGCCTGTACCAATTTCAATGATGGAAGAAGCCTGTAAGCAAATAAATCCGATTTGTAATGTAGTGAAAGCACATGGAAAACTACGTTTAACCTTTGACTCTAGTTATCTTAAATTATTCATAGAAGCAGAAAATTTTTGGGCAGAACCAATAAAGGATATAAATCCGTAAAATGTATTCAGATGATCAGTGATTTTGTGTGACGTCATTTATCGACAATGTATTGTAAATATGAACAAATTAGAGGAAAGCAAGGAGTAACCGAAAGGCATTGTACTGAGCTGGAATAATGTAGGCCTATAACCTGTAATGTATATTTTACGCGGCGAAATAGCTATTGGCATGATAGGTTATCAGTCCCACATAGGTTTAGGATTATAGGAATGTGTGTAAATGAGAGTAAAATATACGTGTGTGTATTGCATTCTTTATAATATAGTGCAAGTGTAATGAGAACTGCTTGATCGACCTTGTCAAAGTCTCATGGTAAAAGAGTGTTTCTTTGCATTCTTTATAATATAGTGCAAGTGTAGTGAGAACTGCTTGATCGACCTTGTCAAAGTCTCAATATAAAAAAAAAGTGTTTTTGTTTTTCTTTATGCATTCAATATATTTTATAAAATTTCAGTGAGAACTGCTTGAGCTTAATTTTCATGGTCTCACGAGGGTATATCGGTAAATTTATGGTGTTTACGTAAAATTTTGTTGTAATGTCTTGGTCGTGCAATAAACCAAGTAATACGTACAAACAACGTAACACTACAGAAAACCGCAAGATGTATGAAGGCATGAATGTGATAGGTTCAGAAAACTTGTACATGTGGGACAGGATTTAAGGTGAAGTCTCGTGTCAGGATAGGAATTAAATTACTTATGTATTTGTGTAAGATAGTTGCAACACTGGAGGAAAATAAGGTATAATATTTTGTGGAGAGATGCAGTATATTCAGCCAGTAAGTCAATCATAGGCTATGATGATTCCTGTCTTAATAGACTGGGGCATATATTGCAGTTCAGATACTTCGGTAAAAAGAAATAAACAAGATAACCAAATTAAGTATAATAAATGACAGATTAATTGCCCAAATTTATTCAAACTAAAATCATAAAATCTCATAGCCCGTGTTTGGTCTTAAAATGACCGTGAAAAGACGGAACATTCATTATAAATATTATTAACTAGAAAGAAGGCAAAGGTAAAAAGTTTAACAACATCATTTTAAATAACTATTAAAATGAGATTGCAGTGGATAGACAGAGATAGCTGGGAATTTCCCTAGCAGACCTAGCGGGTGCGAGATAATGCAATGCAGTACTCAGGTACAATGTATCGGGAATCTCCCAAGATATAATCAAAGGGTACTGATCCACTTAAGTAATTCTAAGAAGTCGGCTATTGAGTTCAAGCCTTGCTTCTGATGTTGCTACTGATACAACACGCTGTCCGAACCTTCTTAGAAATCCGAGACGCTAAGTTGTGGGTTTTGAGAATAAGGGAAAATCCAATTGATTTCCGTGGGAAACTAACATATTATTATTGGTCGGGAGATTTGCCAATAAGAACTGGTCTATAGTACCACGTGCCGGGATTCACGAATAATAATTAAGAAGAGTAGGGATAAATGTTTGTCCAAGAAAGTTTTCTTTAGGCCTAACGTGGCACTGTAAAATCACTCTACTTCAAGGCCCCGCGCCTATAACAGTCATATTCAACTCTACTTCAAGGCCCCGTGCCTATAGCAGTCAAGTCAATTCTACTTCGGGGACTTGTGTCCACCGTATAAAATCACTCTACTTATCTTTGTGGCTTCGTGCCCACAGAATTAATTGGACTTATAAAATTTTCGCTGTGGAATTAATCGACTTAGAAGGATTCTTACTTTCAATCGCGATTAATCAAAATCATATACGGCAGCAATTGTATCACTAGTAACGATCTACCGAGAACTTGCAACAATATTAATTATTCACAAACAAATTTTGTAATTATTGTCAATGACTGGACTTGTATTTCCAACGTTTTGAATAAACAGAATATTCCTTCAGTGTTCAAAGAAACTGCATTATTATTCAAGCAATAATATTAAGGTGTTCTTCGCTTCCTACCCTGAAGCTAGAGGGAAGTGCTCAACGATCGACTGGCAGACCGGAGGCGAGTTCGACAAATAAAGACAGAAATATTTCAGTATATGCATTATACTGTGGCGCCCAGGCAACCATCATTTTCCACCGAACCGCTGTAACGTAAATAAATGTAAGAGATGTAACGGAAACGTTTGTTTTCACAAGTAATGCAAATTACGTGAAATTATTTCTCAATTCAAGCAATGTTAATTTCAATACAATTCCCTGCTATTCTGTGAATGCTGCTAGGCATGCGCAGTGGCTCATATCGGCATCTTAGATATTTTAGTCGGTCCGCTTTTTTTCCCTACCTGTACATATGGGTCTCCGCAAAAATTGCATAAAGAATGAGATGTAAGCGTAATACTTAACGATTTATCTAAAATATTATGAAGATATTTATCCACATATTAAAACTGTCATTTGTGAATACCAGCAATTTCACTATTTTCCTTTTGGATATCAAACGTATAACCTACTAGTGAAAGGGTCAAAGTGTATTAGTGAAAGTGTATTAATGCATATGCGAATATAAAGCGCATGAAATTATTCTGTTACGTAAAATTAATATAATGTAATAAAATAAATAAATAATGCTCATATTTCACATTGAGTGAGTTTTATGTTCATTTGGGTCTTATGGGGTTTGAATTTCTTTTCACTACATTTTCCCACAAAATGTAGGTTTCATTATATTCAGTTATACCGTTTATCATCTTTGACATCTATTACACTTTCTCTAGCTGCCTCCACAATTCAGCATAGAAGAAAAGTGGAAATATCTAAGCATCATCTCGAAATTTCAGACATCAGACACAGGGATTATTGTTCATTTGTATGAAGCAAATACCCAATTCTCTCTTGCTGTATAAGTAGATTTTCTTCACTTAGTTAAGTATAAAGTATCTCATCAAGCGTTGTATTACGTAGGTCTGTAGGTAAAATTGAATTTTATGTACGTTAGTCCTCAACATATGTTCTAGGCAACAGAACATTATGGCATATCTTCAGAGTGTCGTAAATGCAAAAGTCCCGAATACAAATATGGAGATATGCTATTCACCACGTTCTGTGAATTCATTACATATCTTCAAGAGATAATCTCTTTTCAAGGTTGGAGTGTAGCTTCTTTTCTTAGAAAGATGCAAATTTGATTTCTTTTTCTACACTTAAGAGGATATTATTTATACTTACAAGGGCGTCTCTTCCTTATGCATACATTTACAATCCTTTTTATGCACAGTAGCTACGATTTTGAATAACATCCGCAATAACACCCATACGATGTCTGGAAATCATAACTTTCTTCTTCTTCTTCGTATACGATTTCCCACGTAGGGTTGGGTGTAATGTATCGCCCAAGCGCTATTGTTCTATAAGGAGTAGATCATAAGATACATCCATGATTATTCAAGAATTTAGCAGACACTTCTTCTGACATATGGTATAGAGTGTCAACAATTTGTCATATGTCATGTCAGCGTCAACATCTGATTCACTTCCCATTCGTATTTAAATTAATGGCTAAGATTGTGACGTATCACTACTTTCACTCTGATTACTTTAGACTATTTTAGAAATACCGTTGCAGATTTAATTCAGGTAGTAAAGCATGTTGGGTGATGGCTAAAGTTTGAAAGGAAGAATTAAAACATATAATTGGATGAGCTTCCTGTGAGCTTGTCGGAAACTTCTATAATTGAAGGGCTAGAAATTACATTTTTGGGAAATATTGAAAGACGCACGTAGGGAATTTGATTTTGGTTTTGCAGAGTCAGATTATGTTTTAAGAACTTGGTCATTTGATAGTTATTTTATTTAATTTTAATTTTATATTATATTATTTTATTTTGTTATTTTATTTTTAAATAGTAAAATTTGGCATAATGTATTTACGTAAATATATACATATTCGAGATCATTAAAAAATAATATTGACTTCATTTTTTCCTCTCAATTACTATGTGGAATATAGGGCTTCACATGAAGGTTTCAGTTCATAGGATTAATTTACTTAGGCCTATACTTATTTTCCGAGAGAGGGGAAAGGGACAGGTGGTAAGCCATTGCTTTAAAAACCCTCGAGAGGACAATGCAGTCGGGAGGAAACTAAAGATTTTTTCTGAAACATTAGATTCCATCCGGCTATAGCTTAAATTAGTCGTTGGACAGTTGATGTACAAGGGAAACACCGGAGTTGACCCTAGGAGACTTTTTGGGACAAAATATTTTTATAGACGGATGATTCTAGTTTGAAGGATTCTAAGTTATAAACTTATGAAACTAAAAATCACGTCATTACTTTATTTCTTTATTAGGCCTAAGTCAGTTTCTATAGGAGTACGATTTATTACGGAAAGGGTTTCGAAAAACATTACGAATATATTAACCCTTTCAGAGTTGCATTTACATATTGGTATAAGCAGTAAAATGAAATCAATGGATTATAACTTTGAAACCAATACCAAAATCTCGTTACTATAAATAACAACCATAACATGTAAATCCATATCCTCACATTTTAACATATATTTTATTAATTTAAAAATTCAGCTTTTATACATTAAAATGAATTATTTATAGTCAGTTCCAGTGAAAAGGTTAATGTGATTAATTAAAATGCTAAAAATATCTGATGTGATAGACATAACATCCTCTAGCCAATGAAAATTTTGACTAGTTGTTTAATATATTATTATACATACTAGTATTATACGGTATTATGGAATTAATGTAGGAAATTTAAATAAAAGGGCTTATTACGTTTGTACAACCTGATGGAAAGCATTATTGTTCACCAAGCAAGATAGTATCTAAAAAGGTAGTAGCTTGTAACTACCTTGCAGAGAATTTTTACGAAAAAAGAATTTTCAGAAAAATATTTAGTTTTCGTATAAGCACTTCATGTACAAAGTTTAAACAAAATCGTAAGTACCGTTTTCGAGAAAATCGGGAAAAACGAAATGTTCTTCATGTAAAATGCCTTTGAAAGTAAGAGAAAGTCGTAGCCAATCTTCCTGTTACATCCCCAGAAGATATCTGACCCAAATATAAAATTTTGTTTTTTATACGACTATTCTTTTCCTGTTCACAGAGAGGAACACAGACAAGTATCTGAAAATAACAAAACGTGTATTTCATCGAATTCGATTTTGGGGGTCGGATACAATACTTCCTCTACCTGTAACACCTATGGTACAGGAAGAGGAAGTGAAAATAACTCAAAATAAAATAATAACGGACAGCGAACAGTATTGCACTTATTTCTTGATGACTTGACTTGCACCCACTCCTTGTGGATTGTTTGAGTGTGCCACATGGGTAACAATTTGAACTAAAATATAAAAAAAAAACAATTGCAGTGATTTGCGAAGTAATTCATTGAGAATGTGTGATATAATTTTTTCGACCTTGCAATACATTTAATCGTGACTTTCAAACAGACATAACCATTCAACATCGTATTACATAACTTGCACGCAGAAGAGATTGCAAGGTTACAACTCATCCCAACAATTCACGGCTATGGCACTTGCTCTACTTTTCCGTAATAACTACGGTTAGAATTTAAATTGATTTGTCAGCAGATTTTCAAGGGGGTCGTGCTACAGATTTCTCTTCTACTTGATTACTCTAGTGCTAACTGAATAAAATATAGTTTTCGAAATCGCCAATCAAATGATACTTTAATTTAGCAATAACTTACTATGAGTGTATGCACAACATAATGTATTATATTCCTATTTAGAGTATAATCTACGGTCATAGGCGTACCGAGGGGGGGGGGTTTGGGGGTTTGAACCCCCCCCCCCCATTGATTAAAAAAATGAAAATTGTATGATTTTTTAAGTCTGCCCATAAAGTACTTAATACAGGTATGAAGCGTGGGAAGCTTAAAACTCGTTATTTTGCGTCTTAATTTTTAAAATTTTCCGGGGGAGGACCCCCAAAGGTTAAAACTCGTTATTTTGCATCTTAATTTTTAAAATTTTCCGGGGGAAGGAAGGACCCCCGGACCCCCCTCTCCCTGGGGGGTATTCTATACCCCCCAGACCCCGCGGATGTTATAACCCCCCCATATGGTCGGCCTGGTTACGCCTATGTCTACGGTCAAAATGTGACCTGAGCAGAAATTGAATTAGAAACCTCTTTCATGAGCAGATGTCATTATTATATAAAACTGAATTATATTGTCAGTGGGTGCGATGCAGGAATATTCTACTAAGAAACCATTAGATTGCAATATAATCTTGAAGTTCTACAATAGTTATTTTGTTGATTTATTGTTCGTTTATCTTCACTAAGAGTTTTACAGTTCTATAATATATTATCGTAAGGTTCTGGATAAAGCCTATGTCTAACTGTTGAGAATTGATTTGTATCCTGCAAAAGAGAATTTGTGCTGAAGTGGGAAATTAATGTTTAACTTAACTCTCTCTATACGGAACAGCTCAACAACTATTAACACAGCTATTAACAGCAGTATTCTACACGACTACCATCCGTGCCGCTACGAGCCGCGCAAAAGAAGAGAGGAGAGGAACTATGAAACTTCCGAGCTCAGGAAGTGATTCGATATGGCAGATAACGAAAGGAGCGTTATTCAGTTTTCTGCTGCAAAACTAATATTACTGTTCCTAACTTAACCTAACCCTGCCCTTCTCGAGAAGGATTTCAATTCTTGTGTTAAAAATAGGGATGGCTCGATACCAGATTTTCTCGATACTCGATACCGATACATGATTTTTTCCTCGATACTCGATACTTCGATACTCGATACCTTCAACATTCCCAGTTTCAATAAATAGGTGCATTAAAAACTAAAATTTGAGAGAACTGTGTAATACCAACTAAATTAATTAAGTCTGCATATTTAATGAGACAAAATTTAATATCATCAGTAGCCTATAATTATTTTTAAACTTTACTTTAAAAATTAAATTAGTTTTTTAAACAGTCCACTTAGCCTACAAGTTTTTGTTAAAAAATACTAGCATTCTCACTTAATTGCAGAATTGCAGAATTACAAAAATATCGAAAAAGTATCGAGCGAGTTTTCTGAAGTATCGTTCGATGCCGATACCATGCAAGTATCGAGGTATCGAAAGTATCGAGGACCCATCCCTAGTTAAAAATATATTGAAATTAGCCGAATCTGAGCCAGGGGTCGGATATACTGCAATTACTATGTCCAAATACTTAATACCCTACTCGGTATGTTCTATGACTGATGGAAATAGTTTTCCTACACATGATTCTAAGGGGTGAAGATTTTCATTCGATGATTCTGCAGGTAGCTAGTTCAAGATACTTCGATAAAAACGCGTTCAACTCGAGACATACTTGGCCGTAATAACAAGCTCGTTTGTACAATTAAACTCTCCTAAATAGGCATAGATTGAACCTGTCAACAGAAATGATAAAATAAAAAAGAATCGTTGATAATCAGTGCCCTTATTCACTTTCCATTAATTCTTATCTGAACAGGTTGGATACAGAAGAGACTTGCTAATGTGATTAGCAGGATACTGCGTCGTGCTAAACTAGGTGTACAGGATGTTTCAAAATAACGTTCTCGCAGTTTTGCTGGAAACGTTTAATACGTAAAACATGATAGTCAAGATAATAAATCGATTAAAATTGCCCACTTAGTATGATCACAAGATACTTCAGTATTTTCAATAAAATTTTTCTCAGATATGTAAACACTGTCACTTTCCGAACGATTGTATCCTGCTGGAACGAGCCTCTACTTCACTTCCAGATACGATGGACTGTGTCAGTGTGCAGGACAGAAAATATCTCGGATTTTATGTGTTAGAGTTCATTTGCACAGTTCCTCCTGAAGAATTTTACATTAAAGGATTACAATCAATAAGCCCAAGTAATTTTCTGAACTAAAGCTATGCTTTTCTTCGGTTAAAATGTAATGCTTTTGGACCCGTTTCGTAAAATTGTGGCAACCTTGTAGAATACCATATCCTCAAGTAGTGGTTTTAGGTTAAATTACTCGTCATTTCACGCTGAACTTTCATTTTATTTTCTTCCAGATCTTTCCTTAGTCAGTGGATTGACTCTTTGTACCAAGGTGAAACTATAGATTCATACTAATATTTGAACAAGTAAATTATTATGTATTATTATTGTATTACCTCGTACCTTTGTATTGTAAATAGAACATGTTCTAACCTTTTATACATAATATTTTGTCATACTTCTCCAAATTATGTATTGTTTTAAGTAATTATTTAGTATAAGTTTTTCTAATATATTGAGCTGAACCACCCCCGAACACAAGCTCTGCTTCTTCGGGTGTTGTATCAACTTTTGTATGTATTTTTCGTGTAATTTGGAACAATAAATTGTAATTGTAATTGCAATTGTAATTCCCTAAAATGCATTATTATATGAAAACGCAGGCATAAAAGAATCACATGATCTGCATTATGTAGAAGAGTGACTTCTAATTAATTAACGTAGTAGTCGATATTGGTCTGGAGTTCCTTGCCGTTG
The DNA here is from genome assembly GCA_964059195.1 of Ectobius pallidus. Taxonomy (NCBI): domain Eukaryota; kingdom Metazoa; phylum Arthropoda; class Insecta; order Blattodea; family Ectobiidae; genus Ectobius; species Ectobius pallidus. Next base: position 130,189,317 of record CAXKWD010000006.1, read on the forward strand.
GTAAAATACAGAGCTCGAGATAAGAATTCCATAGATTTTGGGAAGAAAGATTGCTGACGTTATAATATCCTGTACTGATATCTATTATAGAAATCTTCATGTGAACTCAGCTCAAATTATAAAAGTTTTAAAATTATGTCAACATGTACGTAGATTATTCTGGCGTACAAAGAATACATTTCGTTAACGAGACCTGAGTAAACGGTCATTCATCGTTAAAGCAAATTAAGATTGTTTATCGAGTATTTTGGGACACCGAGTATATAGCTTTATACCGTGTCAAATCACAGACTAATTGAGGTTCGAAATGTTCTCAACCACCTTGTATATAGCCTTGATGTAGCAAGAATAGACTTTTGAACCTGCCCAAATTAGTAAGAACTTCTTTCTTGAAACCTCATTTCGTGGTTGGTGTTTAATTAAAGTGTTAATTATATCCAACCTGCTTAACAGTCACACTACAGCTTCACGTTACAATATTTCATTGCACTAGGGATTTTGAACTGTCACCTAGACAAACTTTTTTTACAAGGACTACTTTTTACGTTCATTCAAAATGTAGCATTTTTTATTTTTTATTCTTACTTAGCACCGTTTGAACTAATAAAAAAATGTCATCGAAATTAAAATGTTATATTTGAATTAAAATCGAGGGTGGTACACGATACGTGTCCACTACATTCTCTTAGTCTTGCTACCGGTTTATAGGAAGAAAAATAGCTTTAAGCAATATTCTCGAACACGGCTTTCAAGATTTTGTTTACATTTTATCACGATCTATTGTTGTACTTAGACCCAAATCTTTTGTTTGAAACATTTCTTCGTATTAGCTGTCTGAATTGTAGTTAAAAGCTAGCGATCACTTGGAGAGTTCAAGCAAATAATACGCATTTATGTGAGTCTGAGGAAACATGTAATGCACCCTCTAATTCTATTTTTAAATATGAAGCGAGAAAATTGTATTGTCCATACATAGCAGGTTACATAAGTGTATCACATCATATTTTTTTCGGATCGTTGAATGGACTTTCTAGTTGTAACGATACGCAAATTACAGGATAGTTGTATTTATTATGGATGATAGAAACAGCTGCCAGCCTGTTCTAGCATGGGATGATGTGAAGAACTTCCATCATAAATATGCACATTGATTACTATTCAGCGTAACCTCCTAATCTTGCGAAGAGAAGACGAGCCTAGGATCAAGGGGTGTACATAGCTCAATTTAGTTTTATTTCCGCCTCGTTAGAATCATATTGTGCTTGAATCATTTCTCGACATCAATATTTACGGTACCTTCTTTCTTTCTTTATTTTTTCTTCTTTCTATCTTCGTTTCTTCCTGTCATTCATCCTTTCTTTCAGTCTTTCATTCTTTGTTGTTTATCTTTCTTTTGCTCTGTGTTTCTTTCCTTCGTCTTTCTTTCTGTCTGTACATCTATCTTGCTTCTTCTTTCTATCTTTCTGCCTCGCTTTATTTCTCTCTCTTTCTATCTTTAATTCTCTCTTCTGTTCTATCATTTCATTATAGCAAAAGAAGTATTCTTTTCTTATGTATCCACATTACAGTAACCTTTATCTTCGTCTATGACATATAAACTATTTTATTTATATTTTTATTAATTTTCACATTAGGCCACCCCATGGTTGAGTGGTTAGACCGCAGGCTTCCACGCTGGGATCTCGGTGGATCCACGTGGAATTTGTGGTGGACCATATGGGGTCGGGGCAGTTTCTCCTGAGTGTTCTTGTTTACACTTCCTTATATAATTCCACCGTTGCACCATTCATCATAATATGACCATTTGGTTGCAATAAATGTATTATTATACATTTTTACATTAGCCGCTAGATTATTCGGGAATATTGTACAGTAGTTTCATTACATTTAATACTTTTTGAACCCTGAAATTTATTTTTATCAGGGGGCAAGCATTTTTTTTTATTTAAGCTGTATTTATACTTCTTTTATCTACGAGACCATATTAGGATTTCGGTATTTGTATCTATACAGTAGGGTAGGCCATGGAACTATTGATTGCCAATTATTTTCTATTTGCCTATTAGTGTATTTTATTTAGAAAATTTCAATTGATATTAATTTAAATCGATATGATACTGGATGAAATGGTGAGGATGAAGGGCAAGCATATTTATTGAAATCTGAAGAGTAAATAATTTCCATTCCCTCATTGTCTCTAGGAGTGTGAAAACCCCGAAAACCCACCAATGACGAGTCTCGGATTTTTAACTGGCGACCTCTCGAGTCCATGTCTTAGCTACTCTGTCCCTCGCTGGGCATTGTCTTTACTTACTTATTTACTTCACAATATCAATAGGCAATTTATAAACAAGCTAACGGAATATTATATATTTTATGGAACCCGCAGGTTCATTGCCACACTTACATAAGCCGGCCATCCAACTCTATTCTGTGCTAAATTCCATCCAAACGTCCCATGTAAATCCTACTTCCCTTAAATCTATTCTAATAGTGTCCTACTATTTAACTATTTATACATCTAGGTTTTCGAAGTGGTCCTTTTCCTTCGGGTTTCCCAGTAATTTTTTTTAGATATGCCTTTCCTCCCCATGCGCGCTTCATGTCCAGCCCACTTCGTCAGCCTTGATTTAATTACCCTTATTACCGGCATTATCTTGAAATTTTCTAAACATTGAAACTCACATTACGCATTTTGGTTATGTAAAACATGCTAACACACAACGTGCATTCATAGTATTTTTATGCAAGGAATGTCTGAAAGGCGCTCAATTTAGCGCCTTTAATTTGATTTTAATAATAGACTTTAGTCATTCGACTAAGTTATTCCAAATATACCCTTTTATGTCATAGTCTAATTGTACACAATTATTCAGATTTATATGGCCTATACTTCTCATATCATCTCAAAAATGTGAGTTCACCATTTAATCTTTATATGAATTTTTAAATACATTGAGTATAGCCTATCATGAGTTTTATGCTCTTATGGATCAGTCTTCTAAATAAATAAATAAATAAATTAATTAATAACACGTATATTGAGCGTGTCGATCATAAGAAAATAAATTACGTCTGCTTGAATTTGCATAGTAGCATAGAAAAAATGCATAGGCTTGATAGTACTTTACATTGATCCATATGATTAAAGCCTACTAGCAAAATGATGCCATACTGAAGGCATATTATTGAAAGCATCTGCCTTATTTACAGAGATAGTATTGGATGTCTGGAATTAATTATTTCAAACAGGGCAAAGGGTAACTAGTTGGAAATTAGAAATTAGAAAAAGCCACTGAATCCTTTTCAGGCAAGGGCCTCCTACTATCGGTAGGGTTAGCTCAGTTTGTACACACGGGGTGAGCTATTTCCTGTGTGCATGCTCGGGTAACTAGTAACTAGTATTAACTAATATTTCAGCTGTGTTACGTCTCAGTATTTCTTTTCATTTTATCATAGTGCCAAGTGCCTACAGAATTGTACAATTAGGCCTATTATTATTATTTCCTTAGGACCTGTTTCATAGAATTTCACTTTCATATTATTAGCAAAAACATAATATTATTAGTTAATATTATTAGTCCCCTGTTTCGTAAAAATATCACTAATATAATATAGTAAATTCTTTCATACACAGAAAAAGTAGTTAAATTTACTCATAATATCGGGTGTTTTTCTATGAATGCATTTGGACTAATAAGTTATTCCAAAATCCATATGATACAGATTTCGTGACCATAAAGTTGTGAGAAAAGAAACGCTTCGATTCAAATACAGCTGAAGAGAAAGTCTGTGTTCACCGTCAAAGGAAATTTAGTCACAAAAGGGGATAGCATATAAAAGTATGAAGGTTGTAGAATTTTCAGTGTTAAATAATACGCTTCTATTATTTTCCTGTTAAATAATTTATTTAAATAAAACATCTAGCATTTCAGTAAATAATCCCGGGCAGCTGCTAGAATTGAATATATGCTTGATAGCTTTATTGATCTTAGAGTTCATTATTATGTTTTAATCTACACAGTTAAGCGGTTCATCAAAAATCAAACAGAAAAGAATCATACGGTATGCGGTCAATAGATAGGCCGTGCTGTTTCGAAATAGTTCAGGAAAGAAGGAGGTCCCAGGTTCAAATCCCGTGGCCGGCCTGTTTCACATGAGTTTTTTCTGTATAGACACAGATCCCGAACTCCTGTAGGCCTATGGCCTCGTAGCTAAAAGAAGTATAAATTCAGCTGAATTAAAAAATATATATATATAAGGAAGGAACAAAACACAAATAACATTCCAGACTAAACCTCCAAATCAATCAGCGGACTAATTAACTAATAATATTATTAACGACCAGCTTTGATGAGTAGTCCAGATATACTTATCAAACATTATTTTGTTAACTAATTAATTTTATTGCTATCACTATTAATAATACTTTATTATTATTAATATTATTATTTTGTTATTATTCGCAAATTCTATGAAACTGGGATCTGAAGTGAATATCACATATAATGTTGATTCTTTTAATGGCAAGTTCATAATTCAAGAGAGGCTATTATTAGCCTACTGTTAAACCTAATCCTGTAGAAATCACCAAAGTTTTCAGTCTTCTGCATTAACCGATTTTTAATAGTTATTACTAGGGGGCGGATTTCTATGACCTAAAAAATAGGATATATGCATGCATTTATGACCTAAAAAACATTAAAATATGACCAATAAAAATTAAAATATGACTGTACCACTTACACATTGTGTACATTTTTTTTAAGTTTCATTACAATATATTTTATTAAAATATAGTGTTAATTATTTAAAATATCCTGTAAGTTCTCAAAAAGTATCATTATAATGCAAAATTTACAAAATATGATATGAAACTTCAACATTTCTTTAATATGCACACAAATATGATAAAACATATGACTCTATATGCATATTCATACTAAATATGCCACAATAGTTGAAAATTTCCTAAATATGCAGTTACATGCACAATAAAATCCATTCCATTTTCACCAGGATGCTTGGAATCTGGTTTAAATTAGTCTGAAACCTGAAATAATGCAAAGGGGAAAAGTATGACATGTCATAGAAATCCGCCCCCTAGTTATTACATATTATTGGAAACAAATAGTTTCTTCCGATTAGGTGGTCCGTGTTTTCGGAACAAATACGTCCATTTGATTTTTTGTCCGTAAAAATTATGCAGAACTAATAACTGAACAAGATGTAAAATAAAAATTCTTTACAAAATCGTTTCATTTTAATCTTTCAGTGATTGATAATGCGATATAGTAATAATTTAATGGGAGACGTTGTTCATCCCTAAGCATAATGAAAACGCTGGGCGTAGAGTCGTACTGTGTGACACAGCTGTGGGTTGTGTCGCAGGTCTGTGAGCCCACACGATGAGGCGCGGGGTCGCGTGGATTTGCAACGGACCCACGGGTCCTGACCCGATATCCGGCACATTCCCCAAACACAGGGGAGGAGGTCCCGTGTCGCGTGCGTAGGTGTTCAAGGAAAGTGAGAAGATAGGGTTATGCACGTTCAACATCTTGTACAATGGCTCAAGAGAAGAATTACTGCTATATCTTCCATACCTTATAGCTAACGACAAGGATACGAAGGTCGTTCGAAAACGATTTAAAAGAGACATTGTTTCAGTGGTTTGTTCGAAGAGTAATACATCTCTTCTGGAATGTCAGGGTCTTATGGAGGTAGAAAAGTCTAAATGTTACAATTTTACTGCATCTTGCTACAGCAATAATCATAATAATTATAACTAATAATAAAAATAATAAAGATCCTTTCACCATTCGATGGAATGAGTACAAATGAGTGCTATGATCAGTGGCGAAGGGAAGGGGGAGTCCAGGGAATCCGGACCCCTCTCAAAATCAAAACCTAAATTTCTATTCAAGTTATTTAAGCTCCATTGTGTGAGTGATTTAATTATTTTATTTATTAAAATAATTTTTTCCACTGTCCCATGTGTTATTTAACTATTCTTATAAATAGTAATAAGAGTTATAACTTAGGTGACGATTTTTTTGTTTAAGTTGGCATGTCTCAGAGTATAGTAAGCAAATTTGCTAACTAGTTTTTTAGTGCTAAAATAATATAAAATGTGATTTTCGATGGTTCAATTTAAAAAAAATTCGGGGGGTTGGCCCCTGTACCCCTCTTTTTTGGGGGGGTACGGAATACCCCTCAAACCCCCCAGCACTTTCGGCCTTCCCCGAAATTATTTTCTGGCTACGATGTTTATAAAGTTTCAAATCAAAACAGTAACAACTATAATTTATAAGTATAATATTACATATTAAGTGTTAGTAATTCATTTAACACCAGATGAATCCACTAATGGTGCTTCAAAACCTGCTTTGGATTGCATAAGCTACTTAAAATAAGAAAACAATTTCCACTATATTTACTGCTTGGAAGCAAGAGTAAATTGATATTTTACTGGATGAATAGCACCTGAGGATAACATTACACACAGAAATTTAAAAGTGCGGCTTCCAGGATCCGCTTCTACAAGTCGAGGGTGTGTCGGAAGCTTTGTGTTAAGTATTGCTTTTCGAAGCTGCTGGACACAGTGTCTTTACCTGATATTGTGAAACTGTTAATTTCAATGTAAAATAAAATCATATTTCTTTTAATACCAGCGGCAGTCAGTTTTTTTAGTGAAACATGGGAGTTAACTTTTTTTGCGATTTGAAAGTAAAAGTTGTAGTTGAAGCCCCTGTGGTGAATAAACTGGTGTCTAGTTCGAGTATTTCGGAAGCTGAAGGCTACGAGCACCTCTTTAGTTTCTGTTTTATTTCCTGTTATATTAATTGCAGTGATGACAGCTTTAGTAAACGCAGGCATATCTCACTGTCTTCGTACAGAATGTTGGTAGCATGGATGGTTCTTCCAATATTTCTTCTTCCTTCAGTGGTTGTGGCTGATAAAGAAAGACAGTTATATTCTAATGCATGAATAATAAAATTTGCTTGATAATACTTGTTAGTACAATGATTTTAAAATATACAATAAAGTATAATGATATCTATTAGAGAGGACAGTGATTTTCCTAGCAATATACAATACATGTGAGCCATCTGAAACTAATGTCAGATTGCAAACAGGCTACATTTTCTGTTTTTTTATAATCTGGTTTTTTTTCTTATATGCTGTTTCTTTTATAAATTAAGAAATCTTTTTAATTATACTACTGAAATGTGCAGTTTGACTACGAATGATAAACTTTTCAAATTGAACATGAGATCAAAGCAAAAGTTTCTGCCGGTGCAAGATGACATGCAAGACTATTTTTCTAGCTGAAACACATTTTTATATACCGTTGTCTAAATTTCCTTTAATGTTCCTGAAATTAAAAGCATAATGCAATCTTAATTTGAAAATAGAGGGTTGAGGGGGTTGAAACCCCTCCCGAAATATCTGCGACTTTTTAAGGATTATAACAATGTTATGAAATAAATAAATAAATAAAAAACCAATGGTTTGGTTATTACGTATATTTTCTTACATAACACAGCAATATTAAAATAACTCTTGTAAATGTTAATTTATAATTAATGACTGAATGAATTAATGTTGCTGCATGTATAATTCTGTTTCTGGATATTCTACAGTTGTTTTTTATGTGTTAATTTATAAGTGCCTTTGTGAAAATGAGTCCGCTTATATAAATGCCAGACGATCAGCAATATCCCACAGTATTTTGAGGTTGGTCGCAAACCTGTCAGGCCTCAACTCTCGAAAATAGAGGTGTAGCTACTTTTCAAATTTAGCATCTTCTGGTGAAAGGTATAAGAATCCATTGATCGTATCATAGATTAAATTGCAGCTTACGGGGAGAATAAATGTGTAGGAACTGATTCCAGAGGACTTAAATTCGTATAACATTATGCACGATGTGTGATTCCACTTTCATTCTAAATATGTGGGTAAGTTTGGCAATGTTCCGTCAAGTCAAAAGCTAGAGTACTCCTAAAATATTTTTATAAAAAAAAAGCACTGATAAAACTGTTTAGTTACTAAAAATTGTGAATTACGTTACAATGTATGCAAACACATGGGGCTGAGACAACATTATATTCAACCCCCTCCGAACAGAATTTCACCGTACGCCCATGGTCGTAAGTCTGTCATAATAATACCATAGGGTGTCATGCCTTGTACACAGCTGTATGGGATTTCAATAGAAACAATCAAACAAAGTTCGGCTTATCGGGATTCGGATTGACGAAGTTTTACGATGACAACTGTATAGCCTATTGACTTAAGTCTCAAGATGTAAAAGACTGTTTTCTTCATTGGTATGTACAAAATCCTACACAAATGTTAGTGATAACTTAAGATGAGCTTCAGTAGGTGGACTCACTACATAGTCAGCTATTCCTAGGAAGGCATTGATGATGGAATTGACAAACTCTGCAGTGCTGAGCAAACTACCTTTCACACCTCATGCATAAAAATCACATTACATGTAATTGCATATGTGCCTTACTTTACGAAAAAGTCGCTTACGCCATTTTATTTCTGTCATAAATATTTTAATCTTAAGAACATCGTTAGTAGAGTCATGGGAACATCCTCATTTGTTACAAGAGGTCATCCACTGTAGGATGAGCAGAGGATATTCTCAGTTTTAACTAATTGTTTTTTCCAGAAGTGTGTAATACGAAAAATGCACGAATTATTTCAACATTTCGTGTTCATATTCAATAACGTAACATAGTTTCTCATTATAGTAGCCATACCAGAATGACATATATTTTATTTTAATGTATTATGTAAAGTATCTTATACAGGGTGTTCTATTTATCTTGTATAATCAAATAACTTTCGTTTCACACTGGTATTTTAATATTTTTGTTGGAAGTAATGTTACAGCATGGAGGTTAGTTCATGTCCTACACCGTGAGCAGAAGTCTTGTACTGTACTATATATTGCCAACCATCACTTATCAAATCAATTGTCGCGCCAAGCAACGAGAAAAATACCATACCTCCTTTCCGTTCATTCCAAAGGAACTGCAATGCCCATACGAATTAAGAGAACTATTACTTTAGCACAACAGTACAAGCTGTTACATATTTCCTTGTAATATTGTTATTGTCTCGGATGATAGCATTGTAATAATTTTAGCACGTCAGCCTCATTCATTGGACAACGTTAGATAATGTGGTGCTATTTGAAAAAGAAAACCGATGACGTCACTAGTATCTTGTACTATGCACCAAACTTCCATGCTTATGTCAGCCCTTGTAAATAATTTCCAAGCAATATGTTTTAATAACACAATTGTACATTATGCAACAAGCCTATAATGACATTTATTAATATACGAGTAAGTTTATAAAACGAGCAAAGTGACCTTCATTAAATATTTAAGTTCTGAGATTTTAGATTCACTCAATGAAACGAAGATAGCTGTCCTTCGCAATCAATTGTACTCGTAGTTCTTCTCTTCTGCGACAGATGGCAGCTAATGGCGTCCGGTCATGTCGAAACTTCTTCGTGGTCGTTTTCTTGAAATAACGGATTTTTACAACACGAAATTAATTCAGTTTAGTATTATATTAAAATTGATACGAACAGAAGTAATTTAATTTAAAATGAGAGTTGTTTATTACGCAGTATCATTTGCTACTCTCAGGGTTTCCAGATAGTTCCGTGTGCGATAATAATCGATACCACACCAATGTTATAATGAAAATCTGTATCGTAATGAATTTCATTATGATACCGTTACGTCACATGTAATAAACGTATTACGTGTTAAATCGAAGCAATTCATGGCAAAAAAAGGATGTAAATCACTGATTTTTTCATCATGGAATTGATTCATATTCATTACAACAAATCTGATTGAAGAATCTGAAGTGCTTCTTTTAAGAATGTATGTGATTGTTTGTAACGTAATATGAACTTCACTAGTTTACATAAACATAATATATAACGCATAGTGGGTTGGAACAATTGAATGAACAATGTTAATAACATAGTTTGACTTACATAGGCTATGAGCTATGAGATTAACTTATAAAACATATTAAATCTCATTATCTGAGTACTGTCATATATTATACAAACATCAATTATTCAAAAACAGGAAAGAACAACTTACTAGTTAAAATGATGTAGTTGTGTCAAGTTTCTTACCTGGAACAAACAAAAAAACAATAAGTTAGTGTAATTCATATCTCTTAATAATCAATATAGTCTAACATAAATGGCAAGATTAAAAAGTCGGTCATATGAAGGAAGCTTCGATGGTACTTGTAAGGATTACAATGGGATTATACTATAACTACAGATATCTTGGTAATTTGATGAAAATAATTATAATAGGCCACACTTGGGCAAAGGTATGATATAGCATACACTGCACTGTTAATGTACAGGTAGGGAACAAAAAAGCGGACCGACTCTTGTAGCTGATTTCAGAGCCTTGTGATACGTAAATAAGTGTAAGAGATGCAACGGAAAAGTTTGTTTTCACAGATTACGTGAAGTTATTTCTCAATTCAAGCAATTTATCAGCTGTAGAACAAATTTCAATACATTCCCTGCTATCTTGTGAATGCCGCTAGGCATACGCAGTGGCTCATATCGGCAACTTAGATATTTTAGTAGGTCCGCTTTTTCTCCCTACCTGTACATGATATTAGTATAACAATCTATTGAAAAATCTTTCGTGGAATTATTATCTCATTGAACATTTCATGATACAATGCAAGTTCATTTTACTCATTAAATTAAGGTTTTCTTGATTTATTCAATTTAATATGGAATATTTGAATTATAGGCCTACTCACTGGCTGTAGCGGGTGTTATAACTTCAAATACCCGTAAATGCAGTTTATATTTTCGTCAATACAAATGTTAAGGTGAAGTGGAAAATAAGACCTTATGGTCTTGACTTTCACCAGGTTAAAGAAAAGGATTATTATTATTATTATTATTATTATTATTATTATTATTATTATTATTATCGTCTTTATTATTATTATTATTAAATACTTAAATAAAATGTAACAGAATAATAATTTTTATGAAGTGCAGTGTAGCTTAAAATCTTTTTCTGTGGTATAGAAATCTTCTTACGTAGGAGTATACAACTTTCTTGAGAATAAATTATAGTCTGCCAGTAAAAATAATTAACCACTGTACTTTATAAAAACGTGTAATATTTCATTAGATACTTAAAATATATTGATTTCAAAAAACGTTTTCCAGATACTGCCTTCTCTGATTTTTTTTATCGTAGGTCTTTTCACTTGTAAGAAGTATCGAGGGAACTTAGCTTCAGCTATTTAATAAATGCACGTTTCGTGAGAGGAGTTAATTCATTTATATGTTTTACGTCACGTTAACTTATTATCAGATTTGCGTCTCACGTCGTTTTTTATGCCTCAAATTTTTCTAAACGTCAGATTGGTCATGAAATTGTTTATTTATAGCGATGATATACGTACTTGTGAATTCTTTTAGATATTTCATGGGGATTAGACAGAATAAGAAATTTCTGTAATACATTAAAGGTTACACACCTGCTGATCATGTAGAAACAGAAGCGCATGTTAGTTGATTGGACAGTGGTCCACCGCTACTTGAATCGTCCCTCTGCGTTATGACACGATTACTTATTATAGACACGAACAAGCATCTTCGTAAAAAAAAATCTGCTTGTTCCTACAGGTTACCGCAAAATTCTTTCATAAAATGTTGTGTTTTTTTACTATTAATCTTTTTTCCTCCTTTTCATCTGTACTCATTACGATGGGCTTATATAGCTCATATGTGGATATTGTTTCTTCTTCTCTTTAAGAAAAACAACCAAGTCTCATGTTAACTTGTTTTTAAAAACCTGTAAAATCCATAAGCTTTTTTTTCGTAATAATATTCGAAATATAAGTAAATTCGTTAAGTAGTTCACACAAAATTAACCCAAAAAGACGTTTTGATATGATGCTTATTCACAAGAACCATCTGCTTAGCTATGGGAGGGGTGGGAGCCATTGAGCCTCGTCATCCTAAAACAGGGCTGTAAACATCATTGAAACCAACACTAATATCGCTATTCTTAATCTAGCTGCCACCTCTACATGTCAATAACACTAATATCAATATTCCTAACCTAACTGCCATTTATGTAGAATCAGAAAATAATGTGCATGGGAAAATGGGCCATCTCACATTATTAGCATTGGCGCATGAATTCAGCAGTGGCCAAGCTACCCGGTATACATCGAGGACCAATGAGACAAACGTTCGACGGTAACCAATGGGATTATTGGTATGCAGGGGTAGGGCAGAATATTCAAACTAAACACAATCCGTCAGGTAATAAGTGACAAAGATGCTTTAAAATAAATAAGTAAAATATAATTAAAGTTTAAAATTATTACACCAAAATTTGATGTAGGTAACTTCAATGTAGCAATAGGCCTACGGTTGGATAAATGCTTAATTCGATAAAATATTTGCTTCAGTTGATATGAGTACCACTGTATCCTATATCAAAACGGAATCTTGTTACCTATATTTTGTATATAAAAATGTGAGGATTTGTTAGATATCGGTAAAAATCCGTTGGACTACTACGTTTTAACACACTTTTCTCTAGGATCAAAGGATAATAAAATTATTAATATCTATTAGTCCAATATATAAATAGATTATATAATATATATTATAACATAAATAATATGTATTATAATTTTTAGAACTACGTCTTACTAGTCAATGATTCCCGCATGTTAAAGTTTTCTTGAGATGCGTCTGATTTTTAAAATTTTTGTTTATCGTAATAATTGTCTGCTTTGTTAAATTTAGACGTAGATGTGCATCAAAATTAGTTTTCCGCTGAGAATACCAACAAATTACTTCCTTAGAATGTACAGGTGGGGCAAAAAAAAGCGGACCTCCTAAAATATCTAAGTTGCCGATATGAGTCACTGCGCATGCCTAGAATCCGCTAAACAAGCGCAGTGGCTCATATCGGCAACTTAGATATTTTAGTAGGTCTGCTTTTTCCCCCCTAACTGTACAGTACATAGGTTAACAATATTACTAGGAAAGTAGGAAAGAATCAGTAACTTAATACGGTTGTAACTCTGTAAAGTTCTCTAGCAAACGAATCTCATTACGTTTGCGAGATAACAATTGTCTTTTACTTTATTGAATCGTTCAAGAATATATTAATTTTAAAAAGATTTTCTCATATTTCTAACAGGCCTTTTTCTCACAAGAAGTTTCTGTGAGGCAATCTATCCATAAGCGTACAATGTGACGAAATATAACTAATTATAAGAGTTTACACCTCATATTTCGGTTTGTTATGAAGATTTATTTGATAAGGGCCAAACATATACACGCATGGGAAACAAATAAACTCAAGAAAAACATTAAACGTCTAATATTTTCAAATAGCCACAATTTAGAGCCAGGATGTATATTTATTACACGAAACTTACATCGTAAAGAATTTACGGATAGAATTAATTAGCGAAAACGTCTAATCACACGGTCTTAAGTTTATATGAAGGAAAAAATATAAAAAAGGCTAACACATCTTAGAAGACTGTGTAACATGTTACTTAATTAAGAGATGTTAAAAACAGAAGAATGGTTGAAATTGCGTGATGTTACTAGCACGCATGTGCATACTAATTACAAACAGATAGCACTGATATTGCATAACTGAACTGTTTGTGGGATGAGACACGTTCTCACAGTACTGTCGAACCATTTTCTCTCGTCATCTCAAAGAAATACAACTTAGTGTGTAGAAAGACACTTTTTTTGTAATCCTTACTCCGTTACTTCACTTCCGTGAATCTTAATGGTCTGAGAAATTCTGCAGTATTGTTGTCATTTGTATGGTTTATTAACTTAATATATGATACATTCCTTAGTTAAAGCAGTACGAGTTCATATACTAAAAGATTTTACGAAAAACATGTTGAACATTGTACACCTGAAAATAGTGCATTGATTAAGTCTATGTTAATGAATAACGAACAAGAAAACGTAAAAATGAGTTATAAAATAATTAACACAAAATTCAAGAGTTTTATAGTGGGAGTTTATAAATAAAAACTAGCTTCGCTCATTGGGGGACTCCGCCCCCAAACCCCCGCTGAAATTCTCGGGAAAGGTTTTTTAAAAGATCTATGGGAGACTTAGTCTTCTGTATTGGCTATTATCTTTTTGCCACAATAAACATGCGAAATTAACAGATGGA